>JASAUF010000156.1:0-1212227 GCA_030180095.1 Magnolia changhungtana
ATGAGCCATCCCCAAAAATAGTCTTGTCAGAGATTAATTATCGATCTGTGACTGATTTTAGATGGCAAAAAAAAAGTTTAGAATGATAGTTCAAATGAAAATAGAATCTCGGATGGAAGTTATATTGGTAACGGATGCATTTTTTTACCATTAGGCCATCCATGAGGTGGTTGATTAGTTATTTGATTTTGATTAATCAATGTGTTAACCAAATTAACGCGATATACTCTCAATAAATTACCCGAGATGTAGAGAAGATGTTCAACATTTGTAGGGAAAATGGTGAGAGCCACAACTCCTACATAACTTCTAATAATACCAAGATAGTCTTTGTATAATTTTCTGTGGGCAATTTATGCAGTACTGGCGGAGTGGGCCACCATGATCAGGCCTCAAGAGAATCAACCCACCTATACAATTAAGGGAAAAAAAACGAGCATTAGTCTACTTAATGAAAACTAAGCCAATAGTGAAGTCGTACCCATCAAACCCATGATCTACATCACTAAACTATAGGTCACATATGTGTGAGATCGCAAAATCATACACTTCAACGATGCGTATCCTTTCATGCCATGCCAAAAAGAATGAACCAATCAAAAGAGGCATAACCTAGATGAGAGAGGAAGTGTTAGAGAACTTCACCCATACAATGCGTGCAAAGTTGAAATATATGAATAATGAATATGCATCTTCGATATTGATTAAATGAGTACAAAAGACAAACAAAAAGAAAGGTCAAATTCAAAGGTTTCCTTGAATTAGGAGTTAAAAAAAAATGTTGTTAAAATTCCAACAAATGTGAAGATGTGAAATATTATTCGCTTTTTTTTTTTTTTTTTTGGGGGGGGGGGGGGGGGGACATGTACGTGTATTTGTTGGTGCGAGGGGCTATTCTTTGGTAAGAATGTTGTCTAGAAGGCATTGTCAACATGACTGCTCAAATAGGCCCTAATCCAACACAAATCAAGCATGATTTTGTGAATTAGGGCCCATTAATGCAACAAAAGACAAAGCAAAATGGAAAAGAAAAAAAAGAAAAAGAAAAAAAGAAGTGATGGTTTACCCTTCCCCAATATATTCCAAAATGGTCCACTCGCTTTGATTCATCGAATCCTACATAAATTTTGTTTTGATCATCAAAATAGGTCTAGATCTAATTTAAAATTTGTTTCTAACCTTCCTTCATGGCTGAAATGAAGAAAGATGTGGAACAAATGAGAGAATTTTGAAAAAAAGAAAATTCAATATGGGCTCTCTATGGCCCTATTGGCCCCATAATGGTGCTGATATGGGGGTATATTAACCCATTTTTTTCATAACGGACCGATTCACTCCATATCAAGAACATGTGTGATCGTATGCGTGAAATATTGCCATTACCATAACATAACTGTTTTTTAATACCATGAAAACAAGACTTTCCCAAGCATGCATTTATAGTTATAAGACCGAGCACTAGATGAGCCGGTTCTTCTTCTTCTTATTCTTCTTATCTTCTATGCCTTTATCAATAAAATACTATGCAAACCACGGCAGCAATCATTTTAGAAAGCTTCAATTGCTTTGCGGGAGCCAAGTCCGCATATAACTTGGCAATCGATAGTCGAGAAGGCAGATACTATATGCCTAGTCCAACCCATGGTTCATGTACCTCCACCCTAACCCAACCCAACCAAATTTTAAGTTGGGAATTCACAACCCAAGCGTAACCCGAGCAGGCTTGGTTGGGTTGGTCAGATGGATACATGCTAATATTTTTGTTATAATGTTAGTTTATTATATTTTAATACACATCTTATTTTCTGTACTTATAATTTTATTATTTATATGTAGTTATTTATAGTAAATAACTTTGTTTTGTTTTTAAACAAATAAACTAAAATATAGGACAATTAATCCTTTAAAAATGTAGCACGCAATCAAATCAGGATATAGTAAAATGAATGTGTTAGAGTCAACAAAGTGATTTGACTCAAAAATTCAATCGAGTCAAGTTGGCTTGGCCAATTTCAAGTCAATTTGAGAAGTTGTAGAACTATGAAAACAAAATTTTCTCAAATAAAACTTTTATTATTGGCACACTTAAGTATGGTTGAAGGCCAAGAACCATACCATGAATAGAGTTAAGGGCAACTTTTAAAACATGAACAACAACTCTCAACTTCTCCTGCAAGACAGGATACAAGAACATCAGCCACATACAATTCAGATGTATTTTACCTTACTACTCTTTGATATTTGACCAAAATTGTTCTCTAAAATCAAGCAAAACCACAAACAGATGTTACCATGAAATGGAACTCAGAATTGATGTAGAAAAGATTGAAAATACCTCAACTGATTACCTCTACCAAATTAATTAGGAATTCATAAGATTATTAAGTAATAAAGGTATCATATCTATGAAAATAGTCATGTTCTATCACCCATGATGTTTTTGATAAATCTACTCCGTCCATCCATTTTGTGAGCTCATTTTAGAACTTAAGACCAAAAATGATAAGGAAAAGTCATGAAGACTTACACAAGGGCTTAATATCAAGCACAACAATTTTTTAAATTAGTAGAGTGTCTCAGTATCGTACCGAAGCCCACTCTTTGCTTCAAATAATCCATCATTTTTCCCGATCGATGTCACATGACCATCGATTGCACATCATCTTTCTATCTAAGACTGATATGTAATTAATAGCTCCAATGCATGCAACGAACAACATCCATACAACATTCGTTTGATGAATAAATATTCCCAAGCCCCAAGCTATAGAAAGGAAGGAAACACCAGTAAGATGCATAGATTAAAAAGAAAAAAATAAAACACCTGAAATAATATAAATTATATTATTTAGATTATTTAGATTCAAGTTTTTAAAAGTAATTTTATGAAAAAGTATAATGATTATAAATTTCTTTATATGTTTCTTTAAAAATATCTTCATGTTTAGATTGACAATAGTTAAAATATAATAATAGCACATTTCCCTTAAACCAGAGGAATATTGGATAAAACTAACATTGGATATCTTCATGCCTTGGGGTCTTTTTTATTTCTATATATTTTAAATAGTCACATGCTTCTCAAATCTTAAAGTTTATCTCAATAGTTTAAAACTTTTGTCGCAAAACGGAGGCAAGAAATAATTTGGGCGCAAAAACGGTAGGTCCCACCATGATGCATAGATCATATCCTTATTGTCCATCCATTTTGCAAGCTTATTTTAAGGCATGAGCTCAAAAGTGAGGTAGATCAAAGCTCCGTTGAATTGCACCATGTTAAAAATTAGAAATTAAACTCTTACAAGTTAATAGTTGCTTAGGGGCCATAAAATTTTGAATCAAGTGATTTTATTATTTTTTTCCTCTACCAATGTCTGTACAATTCTATGAACACGGTCGATGAGAAATAAGCATTAGTGTGGGTCTTAAGAACGCATTAACTTTCAACAATTAAGTTATAACAACTATATCATGTATTGTGGTCCATTCAAGTTCTGCGTTTGCCTTTTTTTTAGATGCACGCCTTAAAATGAGCTTGTGGAACAAATGGATGGCACGGATGTAACATATTCATCACAGTGGGGCACTATGTTATGTTTTTGTGTGTGTACAAATACATGAAGTTCAATTAAATTTATCCCAATTTTGAGGGAGTTCTATATATATATATATATATATATATATATATATATATATATATATATATATATATAAACAGACTATTGTAAATCAATAATAACTTTGAAAATCAAACTAGAAATCAAGATTTATCTTTTCATTGCAAAGCTAGCACCATTCTCATTATCATCCCTTCAAAATACAAATCGAGAGACCCACATCCACATTCATCATTTCTTACCCTAGGATTAAAAAATAACACAAACAAAACATCTTTTAATTTACTCCAAACAAAGCCAAAAGTGAAAGAAAAAACACATCCAGATTCGTCACTTCCAACAATGAAAATAGCTTTCACATTTAGCGTTCTTCTAAACATCTAACCAAAAAGATCCACTTCCAAATTCATCATCCTTCATGCATCCAAAAGAAAACACTCTATCCAAGCTCATAATTTCTTATCAAAGTAAGCAAAATTTTCAGTCTTGGAGCCTTCAAACATCAACATGCATGTGGGTCCACACACACAAACAAAACATCCAAATTCATCATATTTTTTATCAAAAGTAAAAAGAGAGCATTCTCATTTTCCCTTCTTTATGAAAATTCCACATTCAAATTCACCATTGCTCAAACACCTTTTTCATTTTGATCTCCTCCAAACATCAAAACCCACAACCAAATCCATCATTTCTTACCAAGAAAAAGCACCTTTTCACTTGCATTCAAACATCAAAACCCTAAATCGAGAAAAAAAGCACCTTTTGGTTTTTTCTCACATTCTAAAATCCCTAAATCCCCAATTTGTAAATTCGAAAAACCCATTTTGGGGTCCACATTCAAATCGACAATCTACAAGAATTACTAACTCCCAAATTCATAAATCGGCATTAATATTGAGAGAGATTGAGAGAGAGAGAGAGAGATACCTCTACTGCCGTGAATGAACTTCAAACGAGCTAACTTCTGAGAGAGAGAGAGAGAGGGCGTGCGTGGGTAGGGCGTTCGGCAACGGCCGCAAGAGAGATCGGCGAGAGAAGAGAGAGAGGAGGCGAGAGAGACAGATAGAGGAGAGGGTGGAGAGATCGAGAGAGAGGAAGAGAGAGATAGAGAGGGAGAGGAGGGAGAGGGAGCGAGAGAGAGAGAGAGAGAGAAATGGGACTGTCATGGGATGGCATTACAGCCATTAGGTTGTTGGCATATTCAAGTGACGTCACCATGTTCAGTGGGCCCCACTATGATGTATGTGCTATATCCACACCGTCCATCTATTTTGAGATATTATTTTAAGACATGAGCCGAAAGAATGACAGATAAAAGATGTAGTGGACCTCACACACATAAGCACGGTGGGGAGAGTGATTCCCCATTGCTGAAACTATCCTAAGGCCCACCATAATTTTTATTTGAAATCCAAGCGGTTCAAAAAGCTAAAAAAGACATAAAATAAGGTAAAACACGAATATTATTATAAGCCTATGGCTTATCCTTTCAGCTATTATAAGCTCATAATAGCTTGATTGAGATGGACGGTTACCAAAATCGGCTAAAAACAAATTATTCTGAAAAATAAATATTATAATAAGCCTATGGCTTAATTATCCTCTCACAACCATACATTTGTTCGGTGATCATGAGGCAAACAGTGGATGATTTTCGGGACGAGATACTCTTTGTATTTTCCCTTCATATAAGTCGGTTGACCTTATCGGGAGGCTGTGGGCCTAGGAAGTTCTTGGCTAGTGAGCATTCGATCACCACAATTTCTCCAATATGTGGAACCACGTATCAAAATGCTCCCCTTTCCATCTCAACCAAAGCAAGATAAATATAAGGTTTGACCTCTACCATATCGGTGGCTTAGTAATAAGCTGTCTTTGTGTTGCTTTTTGATACTAGATATTTTCGACCAATTCCTAGAGATCTATCCAATTGGGGCATCTATACAAAAAAGAAAAATAAAAGGGATCAAATTAAAGGCCTCCCACCTTGATGTATGTACATGTTGTCTATACGTTTTGCCAGCTCGAGGTATTTTTAAGTGTATGAGCTTAAAAATAAAGCATATTCAAATCTTAAGTAGACCATACCATATGAAACTCTCACTATTAAAAACTTTCTACGGTTCACTGAAATGTTTATTTGCCACTTAACATATTGACAAGGTTATACGAGCTTAGATAAAGAAAAAAAAATGACTTAATGCAAAACTTTCGTGGTACACAAGAAATAATTTTAGCTGGATCAATCATCATTGTTCATGTAATGCATGTCACTTAGATTTTTGGATCTATTTAATTCATTTATGGACGATAACTTAATATAAGGCGGCAAAATAGATCAACAACCTTTGGAGACTTGACCTTTTCTAGCTTCGTGGTCCTACGGGGAGAGAGGAACAGTTGGTATTTTCATAATAAAAATGAGCTAACTACATAAGTTTTCCAATGGGTTAAATTTGTTGAGGGACACAATTTAAGGTACCACCATATATAGACATGTATGATTCATCTTAGGTGCTGGCCCATGGCCCAATTCTCTTCAACATGAACGGCTAATTGTCTTAGATGTAGCACATATACTGTAATTAGAATTTTTGTTAAATTTTTTTACTTAAGGAAGTTGATGGTGATTTTCTTAAGGACTGACTTGACCTTCAATCTTTACAAATTCTCATTTTATGTGAACGGGGCTGTCAGTTTGTAAATATGCACTTTGAAGCCTAATTTCAAGGTATTAGTCACTTTTAAGTGGTTGGAAGCCTTAGCTAATAGATGGTTAAGAATGTGTAAAATAAGTGAAGCACTTAAAGATGGTTAATGGTGAAGACTTCAAGTCAACTAGGTTCAACGTGTGGACATGGATAACTAGGGAATATCCACACCGTCCATCCGTTTTTCCATCTCATGTTAGGGTGTGAGCACAAAAAGGAAACCGATCCAAATATTAAGTGGACCACACCGTAAGAAATAGTGGTGATTGAACACCCACCATTGAAAACTTCTTGGAGGTTGCACAAACGTAATTGAAGGAAAAACAAATATCATCTAGATATTAAATTTTTATAGTGCAGGGAAGTTTTTAATAGCCAATCGATTGTTTCTTGTGGTATGGTGTGCTTGAGATTTGGATCTGCTCCAATTTTGGGCTCATGCCCTAAAATTAGATGGAAACACATATGGACTGACATGGATATAAGTACATACATCAAGGTCATGATCAGGGCAACACATTGTTAGATGGTAAATAGGAACATAAAGGTGGACCCAGAAAGTTTTTAAGGGTGAGTTTTCAATGACCACTTGTTTCTAGTGGTGTGGTTCATTGAGATTTGAGATTTGGATCTACTTCATTTTGTCGTCCATTCCCCTAAAATGAGCTTACAAACGGATGGGTGGCGTTGATATACAACACATGCATAAAGGTAGGCCCACAGTCGTGGTCCCACCCATATGATTTGGTCCCCCAGTCGTATCTTAAAAAAAAAAAAAAAAAAAATAAAAAATTATAACACACGCACACACACCCACACACTTATTTGGTGGAATTTCACCACCTATGGGTAGAACCCTTGAACGAGAGTTGAAACTCCTGAGAGTCTACCACCCGGGCAAGAGTAAGGACCCTGCGAACCCGAGACCATGTGGGCACGACTTCGACAATGGGGTCGTGTTCAATATTTATGCATTTTATGACATGGGCAAAAAATGATGTAGATCCAAATCTAAGCTGGACCACACCGCAGAAAAATATGTATAATAATAATAATAATTTGTTTGGTGGTCTACATCACAATCTCACACTTCATTACTATACAAAGAATCTACTCCTTGAGTAGGCTTGTACTAAACCTAGGCATTTGGTAACAATTTTACGAAGAATCAATCTTTTGACCTTATAAGGAGATAACTTGTACCAACTTGTTAAGTGTTTTGTTTTGTTATAAATCATAAAATTAATTTCTTAATTTGATTAATTGGGGGTCCTATGTAGCTAAAAGATTTAGGGTCGTTACATCGGTAATCGATGCACATTTGTCATAATCCGTCCGACTTGCGCACCAATAAAAGTAGGGAAATGAAAGAGATCTTGCGAAGGAATCCAATGGTCATGAGAACATTCCGATGGTAAGGAAGAAGGTGCAAGGCGAACACGTTGGCATAAGTCTAACAATTTTTGCAATGCATGAGGCTTACCACGGAGAGGTGATTTGCTAATCGACCCCAATGCACGGCCATTGAGCTCCCACCATAACATGAGTGATTAATCGAACCTTCCATAAGATTAGATACGCTCTCTATTTGTCCTATATTTTATTGTAATAATTATGACATTTTGCTTCTCTGTGAACTATAAAATTACAAAATAAATTACATAACAAGTTGGATGAGAAATAAAAACGTTACAAGTAGGGCCATGGGAAGTTTCAACGGTGGGAAATTTGGTCAGGTATGGGAAATAAACATTACAATTTAAATCTAACTCATTTTTTTTAGCTTATGCCCTAACTTTATATAGAAAAATGGATGGGCCGATGTAGATAAAACACATACATCATCGTAGCCTATAGAGCTTCGACTTGTGTATTTGTATTGGTATTGGGGTCACTTGCCAAAGCTAGTGCAAATCCTACACCTCCCTCTTGTCCATCTATTATTATTTTTAATACACATGCACATGCCCCCACACTCGTGAGAGTAATTCAATACACTATAACATATTAAGTAAACTTTGTGAGCCTTATCGCAAATTATGTGCCTTGTTGATGTTGTCCATCCATTTTAGTACTTTTTTTAGGGTATGAGCTAAAAATTTAAATATATCCAAAGATTAAGTATACCACAACATAAGAGTGTGAATTAAACACTTATTGTTGAAATTTCTCGAGGGATACAAATGTTTTAGATCAAGTTTGATATATATGTTTTCTCTTTATCTATGTCCCTGTAACCTTATGAATAGGTTACCCTCCATTAAAAATTCATAATCCTACCCTTGAAACCACCGAGATGTGGTTCATAAATCCAGTCCCTCCATTATTTGTTGAGATGTGGTTCATACATCATCATAGCCACATTTCATTGAGTCATTTCATCAAACACCCTGATCCATAGCTCAAGTAGTAGGCCGAGTGAAAGATACCTCGTTTCAACATCGAGGTCTTGGTATCAATTCCCTAGTTAGGGTGGCTAACAGTGAAGTGTGAACTTGACTCGGCTCGGACTTAGTTTCAAACTAAGTCAAATCGAGCTTTTTTCGAGTCGAAAGTGGAGCAAGCTAACCAAGCTAATCTGCTCATGTACATCCCTAACCAAGCTAACCAAAATCTCAAGTTGACCCACCACGAAAATAAAAAATAAAAAACAAATGCAAAATGTGGGGATTGAACGCTTACTAATAAAAAATTTCGATAGAGGGCTACGAAGTCTTAAATTAGGCGATATTTGATTTTTCTCAAATCATCCATGTCTTTAAAAAAAAAAAAAAAAAAAAAACTTATTAACGGGTTATATCTCAAATAAACATCATAGTGGCCCTAGGAAAGTCTCAACTATGGGTGTCACTATCCTTTTCGTGGTCGGTGCTTGATGGGGCCCACAATGATGTATGTGTTTCATCCATTCCGTTTACCCATTTTTACAGATCATTTTAGTAATTTACAAAAAATATAGGATATAAATCTGTGGTGGACCACACCACCTAGGGAAAAAATAATGATGGGATATAACTCATTTTTAATGGTCAATGTTCATTAAACATTGTTTCCTGTAATGTGGTCCACTTGAGATTGAGATATAACTCATTTTTCTTTTATACTATAAAATGATCTATAAAAATAGATGGACGGAAAAGGATGAAACACGTACATCATAGTGGGGCCTGAGCACCGGCCACTATGAAATGGAAGGTGGCATGAGAGTAATAATCCGTTTCCCAAAACCTAAAACCTCCCTCCCAAAACCCACATCTCGCTTTCCCGCCCCTCCCAAAAACCCAATCCCTCAAACCTCTCTCGCGCCCGCCCCTCTCCCAAACCCTCTCTCTCTCTCTCTCTCTCTCTCTCTCTCTCCTTCCTCTCTCTCTCTCTCTCTTCAGTGCAGCACCAGGCCCTCTATTTCCCAATACCTCTCTCTCTCTCATTAGGGTTTGAAATCCCCTTTTCTGCAAACCCACCTTAGATCTGTGATGAGACTTGGAGAGCACTCGAGAAGAAGAAGAAGGAGAAGAAGAAGGAGAGGAAATCATAGTGGAAAGACGTCTCTAGCTCATTCATCAGGTTAGTCTCTCTCTCTCTCAATTACGATTTATGAATTTGAGGATTTAGATATTTGTATATGTTTCCTAGCTGTATGTGACAAATCCATCCCGAGGTTGGTGATCATGAATACTTTTATCCCCTTCTCATGCACAAACCATTACAAGGGAATTTGGGGAAATATATAATCCTGATTCACGCATCCATCTGGTGTGCTTCTTGATATTAGGGCTTCAGGAAATATATAATCCTGAATCATAACTCATGTGGGCCACAACACTGAGAACCATGGTGTGTTTATCTTTCAACAGGATGAAGGGATGCTCCAAAAACCCAAACCTAAACCTATTCTCAACTCCCTACCCTAAACCTAAGAATAAACATGA
This sequence comes from Magnolia changhungtana, assembly GCA_030180095.1. Lineage (NCBI taxonomy): Eukaryota > Viridiplantae > Streptophyta > Magnoliopsida > Magnoliales > Magnoliaceae > Magnolia > Magnolia changhungtana. The sequence continues at coordinate 10,261 of JASAUF010000156.1, forward strand.
AAACCCAAGCCTAAACCCGATCCCGACCCGATTTCCAATGCCTAAACCTTAACCTATTCTCAATTCCCAAAGCTATAACCTATAACCTTATCCTAAAGCCTAACCAAAACCTATAACCTTAACCTATGACCTAAACTTATAACCTTAACCTTATCCTTATCTAAAACCAAAACCTACACCTATTACCTAAACCTTAACCTATTCTCAAATCCCTAAACCTAAACCTACACCTAATCCCAATCTCGACTCCTACCACTAAGCTAAGACTAAACATGAAAACCCAAGCCTAAATCCGATCCTTTAAAGATAACTAGGTGTTGACAACAGATTTCCAGATGCCTAAACCTTAACTATATTCTCAATTCCTGATAAGCTTCTATAATCATATAACCTTATCCTAAACCTAACCTAAACCTATAACCTTATCCTATGACCTAAACTTATAACCTTAACCTTGTCCTTTATCCTAAACCAAAACCTACACCTATTACCTAAAAGCATAACCTATTCTCCAAATCTCAATTCCTAAACCTAAACCTACACCTAATCCCACGTCTAACTCCCTAACCCTAAGCTTCAAGCCTAAACATGAAAACCTACAGCCTAAACTTGATCCCGAACATTACAACCGTTTCCAATGCCTAAACCTTAACTTATTCTCAATTCCAAAACTTCTAACCTTTATAACCTTATCCTAAACCTAACCTAAACCTATAACCTTATCCTAAGACCTAAAGTTATAACCTTAACCTTATCCATATCCTAAAAATTCCAAAAACCTACACCCTATTACCTAAACCTTAACCTATTCTCAAATCCAAAACCTAAACTACACCTAATCCTTAATCTCGACTCCCTATTCCTAAGCTTTAAGCCTAAACATGAAAACCTTAGCTAAGCCCGATCCCAGAACCCCAACCCTTTCCCCAATGCCTCAAACCTTAACCTATTCTCAATTTCAAAAGCTATAACCTGATAACCTAAACTTCTAAACCTAACCTAAACCTATAACCTTATCCATGACCTAAACTTATAACCTTTAACCTTATCCTTATCCTAAAACCAAAACCTACACCTATTACCTAAACCTTAACCTATTCTCAAATCCCTAAACCTAAACCTACACCTAATCCCAATCCCAAACTCCTACCACTAGCTTAAGCCTTAAACATGAAAACCTACACTTTAATTTATACCTTAAGCTTATTCTCAAATTGTAGCTAACCAAACCCAAATAGATTTCCAATGCCTAAACCCTTCCATAAACCAATTCTCAATTCCAATTCTTTAGCTATAACCTATAACCTTATCCTAAACTTAACCTAAACCTATAACCTTATCCTATGACCTAAACTTATAACCTTAACCTTATCCTTATCCTAAAAAACCAAAACCTACACCTATTACCTAAACCTTAACCCTATTCTCAAATCCACTAAACCTAAACCTACACCAAATCCCAATCTCATCTCCTACCTAAGCCTAAGCCTAAACATGAAAACCCAAGCCTAAACCCGATCCCGAACCCCAACCCGATTTCAATGCCTAAACCTAACCTATTCTCAATTCCAAAGCTATAACCTATAACCTTATCTGAAAACCTAACCTAAACCTAACCTAAACCTATAACCTTAACCTATGACCTAAACTTATAACCTTAACCTTATCCTTATCCTAAAACCAAAACCTACACCTATTACCTAAACCTTAACCTATTCTCAAATCCACTAAACCTAAACCTACACCTAATCCCAATCTCAACTCCCTACCCTAAACCAAAGCCTAAACATGAAAACCCGAGCCTAAAACCGATCCAGAACCCTAACCCGATTTCCAATGCTAAACCTGAAACCTACACCTATTCTCTATTCCCTAAAGCTCAATAACCTATAAGCTAAAACCAAACTATTAAACCTATAACCTTAGCAACCATCTATGACCTAAACTTATAACCATAACCATCCTAAAAACCAAAACCTACACCTATTACCTAAACCTTAACCTATTCTCAAATCCTAAACCTCAACCTACACCTAATCCCAAATCATCACCTACCTAAACCTAAGCCTAAACATGAAAACCCAAGCCTAAACCTTGATCCAACCCCAACCCGATTTCCGATATGCCTAAACCTACACCTATTCTCAATTCCAAAAGCTATAACCTATAACTTTATCCTAAACCTAACCCTAAACCTATAACCTTATCTATGACCTAAACTTATAACCTTAACCTTATCCTTATCCTAAAACCAAAACCTACACCTATTACCTAAACCTTAACCTATTCTCAAATCCTAAACCTAAATCACACCTAATCCCAATCTCATCTCCTACCACTAAGCCTAAGCTTTAAACATGAAAACTCAAGCCTAAACCCGATCCAGAACCCCAACCCGATTTCCAATGCCTAAACCTTAACCTATTCTCAATTCCAAAAGCTATAACCTATAACCTTATCCTAAACCTAACCTAAACCTATAACCTTAACCTATGACCTAAACTTATAACTTTAACCTTATCCTTATCCTAAAACCAAAACCTACACCTATTACCTAAACCTTAACCTATTCTCAAATCCTAAACCTAAACCTACACCTAATCCCAATCTCAACTCTTACCCTAAACCAAAGCCTAAACATAAAAAGCCAACTTAAATACCAGATCCCGAACCCAACCCGATTTCCCGATGCCTAAACCTACACCTATTCTCAATTCCAAAAGCTATAACCTATAACCTTATCCTAAACCAAACCTAAACCTATAACCTTAACCTATGACCTAAACTTATAACCTTAACCTTATCCTAAAACCAAAACCTACACCTATTACCTAACCCTAACCTATTCTCAAATCCAAACCTAAACAGCTACCCACCTAATCCCAATCTCATCTCCCTACCCAAACTAAGCCTAAACATGAAAACTTAGCCTAAACCCCGATCCAGGAACTGACCGATTTCCAATGCCTAAACCTACACCTATTCTCAATTCCTAAAAGCTATAACCTATAACCTTATCCTAAACCTAACCTAAACCTATAACCTTTATCCCATGACCTAAACTTATAATCCATAACCTTTATCCTTATCCTAAAACCAAAACCTACACCTATTACCAGAAACCTTAACCTGTTCTCAAATCCCAAACCTAAATTACACCTAATCAATCTCATCTCCTACCCTAAGCCTAAGCCTAAACATGAAAACAAGTCAAGGATTGACCTTGATCCCGAACCCTAACCCGATGAGCCTAAAGCCACACCTATTCTTTGTTTTCCCAAAGCTATAACCTATAACCTTATCTAAACTTAATCAACAAGCTTAGATGTCTGACCTAAACATATAAAGTATGCCTTAACCTTATCTAAAATGGTGGACATTACCAATCACTTAACCTATTCTCGATCCCATGGTCCACCTAATGTAGATCGCATCACATTAAACCTAAGCCTAAGTATAAGGCTATAAATGATATGGAAAATGGATTTGGATGATGTGGAAACCTTAACATATGTCCAATTCCCTAAAGCTACCTATAACTTTATTTCAACAACTAATAAACCTTAATTTTAAAGATAACCTTATACAAACCTTATCCTAAAACTTAAACATGAAAACCAATAAAGAGGCCTTAACTTCTATTCACTAAATCCACTGCAAACTAACTATGCAAAATCAATCACCTGCCCTAAACCCCATGCCTAAAATAAAATTTCATTAAATATCTCTTATCCCCGGCGATGCAAGACATGAAATTAAATATGATATCCCAAGAGTTTATAATTATTTGAATAATGCTTATAGATTTAAACATAACTGACCTGTTCATAATCCTAATCACCCCACTTGGACATGCTTACCTTAATGATTAAATCACCCAATCGAACATGTGTTTATGATGCTTAAATCAATCAACTCGATGTGTAAAGTAATGATGCCAAGATATTTGGCAACTAAACATGTGTTTATGATGCTTAATCGAACTCAACCCGGATGTGTGCTAATGATGCTAAGATCTCAATTCCAGAACATTTGCTTATAATGCTTAAATCAATTCTAACTTGAACCTATGTAATGAATGATGCTTACCTTAACTTAGTTCACTTGAACCATGTGTGAATGATGCTCAACTTGGTTGTATACAAAAATGTGCTAATGATGCTTAACATGGTTCACTTGAACATGTGTGAATAATGCTTAAACTTGGTTCACTTGAGCATGGGTGAACCCCAAATTTCTGATGTAATTATAAGATTTAGTGAGTTAGATAATTAGTTACCTATAACCTTTAGGATTTCTATAAATCCCTATAACCTTATACATGATAATGGTGTGTTTTTGGTAAACCCAAAACCTAACCTATACCTAAACCCCTAAATCTGTCCCATTTTGGACCTAAACCTAAGGTTAGATGGAAAGTATAACCTTAACCTCATACACCTATTTATATGTTCATGCTTGATCCGTGGTCCATGCCCTCTTCGCTTTCTAATCTGGATATGTTTCTTTCGAACTTATCCAATGTCAAATATCTTACATTGATTTAGATATTCTGGCAATCCCTAAATGTAACTAAGATTAACTTATCCGAGAGGCAAAGCCTAAAGATGTAAACGATTTTCCCGAACCCCAACCCCGATTTGAACGCTTAAATGGGAATATGAAAGTATTACTTAATCTATCCAACCTTGGATGAGTAACTTAATTTATGATTTAATAATATCCTTATTAAAACCAAAACCTACACCTAATACCTAAACCTTAACCTATTCTCAAATCCTATGAGCTGGGTCCCCTAAGGTGGGAACCCGTTATGACCTGCCTAAACATGAAGTCTTCCATTTCCTATGGAGAAAGATTGAAAACCTGGCCATTTGGACAGCCTAAAGATTTCTCCAATTCCAAAAGCTATAGATTAACCTTAGCTAAACCTAACCTGACACCTTAACTTTGTGGCCCTATCCTGGATGAGCTTGGGTCCCTTGGGAACCTTATGACTGATGACCAAAACTACACCTATTACCTAACCATTTCTAAACCAACCCACTACCTCGAGACTCATGAAAACCCCCTGGCAAGATTCGCTAAACCCTATTTGACAGCCCAAATTATGTATTTCGAGATTATCTGGAGCTAAACCCGATCCCGAACTTAAGGCTGCTATCCAATGAGCTGGGTCCTAAAGGTGGGATTGCCAAAAGATTTAACCAAACCTGAATCAAGCTTCCTAACCTAAATCTAGGGCCTGCCATTTCTATGACCCATGTTTATAACCCCTATCCTGGAGCTAAAACCAAACCCTTAACCTATTACCTAAACCTTAACCTATTCTCAAATCCCTAAACCTAAACTTAACACCTAATTCTCTCTCCCTACCCAAGCTAAGCCTAAACATGAAAAAAGCTCAACACGTATCCTAACCCCAACTGATTTACCCCATCTACCTAAACCTTAACTTATTCTCAATTCCCAAAGCTATAACCTATAAACTTATCCTAAACCTAACCTAAATCCTATAACCTTAACTCATGACCTAAACTTATAACCTTAACCTTATCCTTATCCTAAAACCAAAACCTACACCTATTACCTAAACCTTAACCTATTCTCAAATCCCTAAACCTAAACCTACACCTAATCCAATCTCAACTCCCTACCCTAAACCAAAGCCTAAACATGAAAACCAAGCCTAAACTTAGATCCAGAACCCCAACCCGATTTCAATGCCTAAACCTTAACCTATTCTCAATTCCAAAGTTATAACCTATAACCTTATCTAAACCTAACCTAAACCTATAACCTTAACTATGACCTAAACTTATAACCTTAACCTTATCCTTATCCTAAAACCAAAACCTACACCTATTACCTAAACCTTAACCTATTCTCAAATCCCTAAACCTAAACCTACACTAATCCCAATCTCATCTCTACCCTAAACCAAAGCCTAAACATGAAAACCCAAGCTAAACCCGATCCCGAACCCCAACCCGATTTCAATGCCTAAACCTTAACCTATTCTCAATTCCAAAAGCTATAACCTATAACCTTATCTAAACCTAACCTAAACCTATAACCTTAACCTATGACCTAAACTTATAACCTTAACCTTATCCTTATCCTAAAACCAAAACTTCTACACCTATTACCTAAACCTTAACCTATTCTCAAATCCTAAACCTAAACCTACACCTAATCCCAATCTCAATCTCCCTACCCTAAACCTAAGCCTAAACATGAAAACCCAAGTTTAAACCCGATCCGAACCCCAACCCGATTTCAATGCCTAAACCTTAACCTATTCTCAATTTCAAAAGCTATAACCTATAACCTTATCTAAACCTAACCTAAACCTATAACCTTAACCTATGACCTAAACTTATAACCTTAACCTTATCCTTATCCTAAAACTAAAACCTACACCTATTACCTAAACCTTAACCTATTCTCAAATCCCTAAACCTAAACCTACACCTAATCCTAATCTCATCTCTCCCTACCCTAAACCAAAGCCTAAACATGAAAACCCAAGTTTAAACCCGATCTCGAACCCCAACCCGATTTCCAATGCTAAACCTTAACTTATTCTCAATTCCAAAGCTATAACCTATAACCTTATCTCTAAACCTAACCTAAACCTATAATTCCTATAACCTTAACCTATGACCTAAACTTATAACCTTAACCTTATCCTTATCCTAAAACCAAAACCTACACCTATTACCTAAACCTTAACCTATTCTCAAATCCCTAAACCTAAACCTACACCTAATCCCAATCTCAACTCCTACTTAAACTAAAGCCTAAACATGAAAACCCAAGCCTAAACCCGATCCGAACCTTAACCCGATTTTCAATGCCTAAACCTTAACCTATTCTCAATTCCCAAAGCTATAACCTATAACCTTATCCTAAACCTAACCTAAACCTATAACCTTAACCTATGACCTAAACTTATAACCTTAACCTTATCCTTATCCTAAAACCAAAACCTACACCTATTACCTAAACCTTAACCTATTCTCAAATCCCTAAACCTAAACCTACACCTAATCCTAATCTCATCTACTTTACCCTAAGCCTAAGCCTAAACATGAAAACCAAGCCTAAACCCGATCCCGAACCCTCAACCCGATTTCCAATGCCTAAACCTTACACCTATTCTCAATTCCAAAGCTATAACCTATAACCTTATCCTAAACCTAACCTAAACCTATAACCTTAACCTATGACCTAAACTTATAACCTTAACCTTATCCTTATCCTAAAACCAAAACCTACACCTATTACCTAAACCTTAACCTATTCTCAAATCCCTAAACCTAAACCTACACCTAATCCTAATCTTATCTCCCTACCCTAAAGCTAAAGCTTAAACATGAAAACCCAAGCTTTAAACTCCGATCCCGAACCCCAACCCGATTTCCAATGCCTAAACCTTAACCTATTCTCAATTCCCAAAAGCTATAACCTATAACCTTATCTAAACCTAACCTAAACCTATAACCTTAACCTATGACCTAAACTTATAACCTTAACCTTATCCTTATCCTAAAACCAAAACCTACACCTATTACCTAAACCTTAACCTATTCTCAAATCCTAAACCTAAACCTACACCTAATCCCAATCTCTAACTCCCTACCCTAAAGTTTAAGCTTAAACATGAAAACCCAAGTTTAAACCCGATCCCGAACCCCAACCCGATTTCCCAATGCCTAAACTTAACCTATTCTCAATTCCCAAAGCTATAACCTATAACCTTATCTCTAAACCTAACCTAAACCTATAACCTTAACCTATGACCTAAACTTATAACCTTAACCTTATCCTTATCCTAAAACCAAACCTACACCTATTACCTAAACCTTAACCTATTCTCAAATCCTAAACCTAAACCTACACCTAATCCCAATCTCATCTCCCTACCTTAAGCCTAAGCCTAAACATGAAAACCAAGCCTAAACCCGATCCCGAACCCTAACCCGATTTCCAATGCCTAAACCTTAACCTATTCTCACTCCTAAAGCTATAACCTATAACCTTATCCTAAACCTAACCTAAACCTATAATTTAACCTATGACCTAAACTTATAACCTTAACCTTATCCTTATCCTAAAACCAAAACCTACACCTATTACCTAAACCTTAACCTATTCTCAAATCCCTAAACCTAAACCTACACCTAATCCAATCTCAACTCTACCCTAAGCCTAAGCCTAAACATGAAAACCAAGCTTCTAAACCCGATCCCAACTCCCAACCCGATTTCCAATGCCTAAAACCTTAACCTATTCTCAATTCCCAAAGCTATAACCTATAACCTTATCCTAAACCTAACCTTAAACCTATAACCTTAACCTATGACCTAAACTTATAACCTTAACCTTATCCTTATCCTAAAACCAAAACCTACACCTATTACCTAAACCTTAACCTATTCTCAAATCCTAAACCTAAACCTACACCTAATCCGCAATCTCAACTCCCTACCCTAAACCTAAAGCCTAAACATGAAAACCTAAGCCTAAACCCGATCTCGAACCCAACCCGATTTCCAATGCCTAAACCTTAACTTATTCTCAATTCCAAAGCTATAACCTATAACCTTATCCTAAACTCTAACCTAAACCTATAACCTTAACCTATGACCTAAACTTATAACCTTAACCTTATCCTTATCCTAAAACAAAACCTACACCTATTACCTAAACCTTAACCTATTCTCAAAATCCTAAACCTAAACCTACACCTAATCCCAATCTATCTCCCTACCCTAAGCCTAAGCCTAAACATGAAAACCCAAGCCTAAACCCGATCTCAACCCCAACCCGATTTAATGCCTAAACTTTAACCTATTCTCAATTCTCAAAGCTATAACCTATAACCTTATCCTAAACCTAACCTAAACCTATAACCTTAACCTATGACCTAAACTTATAACCTTAACCTTATCCTTATCCTAAAACCAAAACCTACACCTATTACCTAAACCTTAACCTATTCTCAAATCCCTAAACCTAAACCTACACCTAATCCCAATCTCAAGCTCCTTTACCCTAAACAAAGTTTAAACATGAAAACCCAAGCCTAAACCCGATCCCGAACCCAACCCGATTTCCAATGCCTAAACCTTAACCTATTCTCAATTCCCAAAGCTATAACCTATAACCTTATCCTAAACCTAACCTAAACCTATAACCTTAACCTATGACCTAAACTTATAACCTTAACCTTATCCTTATCCTAAAACCAAAACCTACACCTATTACCTAAACCTTAACCTATTCTCAAATCCCTAAACCTAAACCTACACCTAATCCAATCTCAACTCCCTACCCTAAACCAAAGTTTAAACATGAAAACCCAAGCCTAAACCCGATCTCCAACTCCCAACCCGATTTCCAATGCTTCTAAACCTTAACCTATTCTCAATTCCTAAAGCTATAACCTATAACCTTATCCTAAACCTAACCTAAACCTATAACCTTAACCTATGACCTAAACTTATAACCTTAACCTTATCCTTATCCTAAAACCAAAACCTACACCTATTACCTAAACCTTAACCTATTCTCAAATCCCTAAACCTAAACCTACACCTAATCCCAATCTCATCTCCTACCCTAAAGCCTAAGCCTAAACATGAAAACCCAAGTTTAAACTTAGATCCGATCCTAACCCCAACCCGATTTCCAATGCCTAAACCTTAACCTATTCTCAATTCCTAAAAGCTATAACCTATAACCTTATCCTAAACCTAACCTAAACCTATAACCTTAACCTATGACCTAAACTTATAACCTTAACCTTATCCTTATCCTAAACCAAAACCTACACCTATTACCTAAACCTTAACCTATTCTCAAATCCTCCCTAAACCTAAACCTACACCTAATCCCAATCTCAACTCCCTACCCTAAACTAAAGCCTAAACATGAAAACCAAGCCTAAACCCGATCCGAACCCCAACCCGATTTAATGCCTAAACCTTAACCTATTCTCAACCCCAAAGCTATAACCTATAACCTTATCCTAAACCTAACCTAAACCTATAACCTTAACCTATGACCTAAACTTATAACCTTAACCTTATCCTTATCCTAAACCAAAACTACACCTATTACCTAAACCTTAACCTATTCTCAAATCCCTAAACCTAAACCTACACCTAATCCCAATCTCAACTCCCTACCCTAAACCTAAGCCTAAACATGAAAACCAAGCCTAAACCCGATCCCTAACCCCAACCCGATTTCCAATGCCTAAACCTTAACCTATTCTCAATTCCAAAGCTATAACCTATAACCTTATCCTAAACCTAACCTAAACCTATAACCTTAATCTCTATGACCTAAACTTATAACCTTAATTTATCCTTATCCTAAAACCAAACCTACACCTATTACCTAAACCTTAACCTATTCTCAAATCCCTAAACCTAAACCTACACCTAATCCTAATCTCATCTCCCTACCCTAGCTTTAAGCCTAAACATGAAAACCCAAGCCTAAACCCGATCCTAACCCCAACCCGATTTCCAATGCCTAAACCTTAACCTATTCTCAATTCCCAAAGCTATAACCTATAACCTTATCCTAAACCTAACCTAAACCTATAACCTTAACCTATGACCTAAACTTATAACCTTAACCTTATCCTTATCCTAAAACCAAAACCTACACCTATTACTTAAACCTTAACCTATTCTCAAATCCCTAAACCTAAACCTACACCTAATCCTCAATCTCATCTTCCCTACCCTAAACCAAAGTTTAAACATGAAAACCCAAGCCTAAACCCGATCCGAACCCCAACCCGATTTCCAATGCTTAAACCTTAACCTATTCTCAATTCCCAAAGCTATAACCTATAACCTTATCCTAAACCTAACCTAAACCTATAACCTTATCCTATGACCTAAACTTATAACCTTAACCTTATCCTTATCCTAAAACCAAAACCTACACCTATTACCTAAACCTTAACCTATTCTCAAATCCCTAAACCTAAACCTACACTCTAATCCCAATCTCATCTCTCCCTACCCTAAGCCTAAGTTTAAACATGAAAACCTGCCTAAACCCGATCCCGAACCCCAACCCGATTTCCAATGCCTAAACCTTAACCTATTCTCAATTCCAAAGTTATAACCTATAACCTTATCCTAAACCTAACCTAAACCTATAACCTTAACCTATGACCTAAACTTATAACCTTAACCTTATCCTTATCCTAAAACCAAAACCTACACCTATTACCTAAACCTTAACCTATTCTCAATCCTAAACCTAAACCTACACCTAATCCCAATCTCATCTCCCTACTTTATTTCCTAAGTTTAAGCTTAAACATGAAAACCAAGTCTAAACCCGATTCCGAACCCCAACTCCGATTTCAAATGCCTAAACCTTAACCTATTCTCAATTCCAAAGCTATAACCTATAACCTTATCCTAAACCTAACCTAAACCTATAACCTTAACCTATGACCTAAACTTATAACCTTAACCTTATCCTTATCCTAAAACCAAAACCTACACCTATTACCTAAACCTTAACCTATTCTCAAATCTCTAAACCTAAACCTACACCTAATCCCAATCTCAATCTCCTACCCTAAACCAAAGCCTAAACATGAAAACCCAAGCTTAAACCCGATCTCCGAACCCCAACCCGATTTCAATGCTTCTAAACCTTAACCTATTCTCAATTCCAAAGTTATAACCTATAACCTTATCCTAAACCTAACCTAAACCTATAACCTTAACCTATGACCTAAACTTATAACCTTAACCTTATCCTTATCCTAAAACCAAAACCTACACCTATTACCTAAACCTTAACCTATTCTCAAATCCCTAAACCTAAACCTACACCTAATCCTAATCTCAACTCCTACCCTAAGCTTTAAGCCTAAACATGAAAAACCAACCTAAACCCGATCCGAACCCCAACCCGATTTCCAATGCCTAAACCTTAACTATTCTCAATTCCCAAAGCTATAACCTATAACCTTATCTAAACCTAACTTAAACCTATAACCTTAACCTATGACCTAAACTTATAACCTTAACCTTATCCTTATCCTAAAACCAAAACCTACACCTATTACCTAAACCTTAACCTATTCTCAAATCCCCTAAACCTAAACTACACCTAATCCCAATCTCAACTCCCTACCTAAGCCTAAGCCTAAACATGAAAACCAAGCCTAAACCCGATCCAGAACCCCAACCCGATTTCCAATGCCTAAACCTTAACCTATTCTCAATTCCCAAAGTTATAACCTATAACCTTATCCTAAACCTAACCTAAACCTATAACCTTATCCTATGACCTAAACTTATAACCTTAACCTTATCCTTATCCTAAAACAAAACCTACACCTATTACCTAAACCTTAACTTATTCTCAAATCCTAAACCTAAACCTACACCTAATCCCAATCTAAACTCCCTACCCTAAACCTAAGCCTAAACATGAAAACTCAAGTTTAAACCCGATCCCGAACCCTCAACCCGATTTCCAATGCCTAAACCTTAACCTATTCTCACCTAAAAGTTATAACCTATAACCTTATCCTAAACCTAACCTAAACCTATAACCTTAACCTATGACCTAAACTTATAACCTTAACTCTTATCCTTATCCTAAAAACCAAAACCTACACCTATTACCTAAACCTTAACCTATTCTCAAATCCCTAAACCTAAACCTACACCTAATCTCAAATCTCAACTCCCTACCCTAAGCCTAAGCTTCTAAACATGAAAACCCAAGCCTAAACCCGATCCCGAACCCCAACCCGATTTCCAATGCCTAAACCTTAACTTATTCTCAATTACCTTTATTCAAAGCTATAACCTATAACCTTATCCTAAATCTAACCTAAACCTATAACCTTAACCTATGACCTAAACTTATAACCTTAACCTTATCCTTATCCTAAACCAAAACTTACACCTATTACCTAAACCTTAACCTATTCTCAAATCCCTAAACCTAAACCTACACCTAATCCCAATCTCAACTCCTACCTTAAACCAAAGCCTAAACATGAAAACCCAAGCTTAAACCCGATCTCTAGAACCCCAACCGATTTCCAATGCCTAAACCTTAACCTATTCTCACCTTAAAGCTATAACCTATAACCTTATCCTAAACCTAACCTAAACCTATAACCTTATCCTATGACCTAAACTTATAACCTTAACCTTATCCTTATCCTAAAACCAAACCTACACCTATTACCTAAACCTTAACCTATTCTCAATCCCTAAACCTAAACCTACACCTAATCCCAATCTCAACTCCCTACCCTAAACCTAAGCCTAAACATGAAAACCAAGTTTAAACCCGATCTCGAACCCCAACCCGATTTAATGCCTAAACCTTAACCTATTCTCAATTCCCGTTAAAGCTATAACCTATAACCTTATTCTAAACCTAACCTAAACCTATAACCTTATCCTATGACCTAAACTTATAACCTTAACCTTATCTCTTATCCTAAAACCTAAAACCTACACCTATTACCTAAACCTTAACCTATTCTCAAATCCCTAAACCTAAACCTACACCTAATCCCAATCTCAACTCCTACCCTAAGCTAAGCCTAAACATGAAAACCAAGCCTAACCCGATCCCGAACCCCAACCCGATTTCAATGCCTAAACCTTAACCTATTCTCAATTTACCCAAAGCTATAACCTATAACCTTATCTAAACCTAACCTAAACCTATAACCTTAACCTATGACCTAAACTTATAACCTTAACCTTATCCTTATCCTAAAACCAAAACCTACACCTATTACCTAAACCTTAACCTATTCTCAAATCCCTAAACCTAAACCTACACCTAATCCCAATCTATCTCCTACCTAAGCCTAAGCCTAAACATGAAAACCCAAGCTTAAACCCGATCCTGAACCCCAACCCGATTTCCAATGCCTAAACCTTAACCTATTCTCAATTCCCAAAGTTATAACCTATAACCTTATCCTAAACCTAACCTAAACCTATAACCTTAACCTATGACCTAAACTTATAACCTTAACCTTATCCTTATCCTAAACCAAAACCTACACCTATTACCTAAACCTTAACCTATTTCAAATCCTAAACCTAAACCTACACCTAATCCCAATCTCAACTTCCTACCCTAAACCAAAGCCTAAACATGAAAACCCAAGCCTAAACCCGATCCCGAACCCCAACCCGATTTCCAATGCCTAAACCTTAACCTTATTCTCATTCCAAAGCTATAACCTATAACCTTATCCTAAACCTAACCTAAACCTATAACCTTAACCTATGACCTAAACTTATAACCTTAACCTTATCCTTATCCTAAAACCAAAACCTACACCTATTACCTAAACCTTAACCTATTCTCAATCCTAAACCTAAACCTACACCTAATCCCAATCTCAACTCCCTACCTAAACCAAAGCCTAAACATGAAAACCAAGCCTAAACCGATCCGAACCCCAACCCGATTTCCAATGCCTAAACCTTAACCTATTCTCAATTCCCAAAGCTATAACCTATAACCTTATCCTAAACCTAACCTAAACCTATAACCTTAACCTATGACCTAAACTTATAACCTTAACCTTATCCTTATCCTAAAACCAAAACCTACACCTATTACCTAAACCTTAACCTATTCTCAAATCCCTAAACCTAAACCTACACCTAATCCCAATCTCAACTCCCTACCTAAGCCTAAGCCTAAACATGAAAACCAAGCCTAAACCCGATCCTAACCCCAACCCGATTTCCAATGCCTAAACCTTAACTCTATTCTCAATTCCCAAAGCTATAACCTATAACCTTATCCTAAACCTAACCTAAACCTATAACCTTAACCTATGACCTAAACTTATAACCTTAACCTTATCCTTATCCTAAAACCAAAACCTACACCTATTACCTAAACCTTAACCTATTCTCAAATCCCTAAACCTAAACCTACACCTAATCCCAATCTCAACTCCCTACCTTAAACCTAAGTTTAAACATGAAAACCTAAGCCTAAACCCGATCCCGAACCCCAACCCGATTTCCAATGCCTAAACCTTAACCTATTCTCAATTCCAAAGCTATAACCTATAACCTTATCCTAAACCTAACTAACCTAAACCTATAACCTTAACCTATGACCTAAACTTATAACCTTAACCTTATCCTTATCCTAAAACCAAAACCTACACCTATTACCTAAACCTTAACCTATTCTCAAATCCCTAAACCTAAACCTACACCTAATCCCAATCTCATCTCCCTACCCTAACCTAAGCCTAAACATGAAAACCCAAGCTTAAACCCGATCCCCAGAACCCCAACCCGATTTCCAATGCCTAAACCTTAACCTATTCTCAATTCCAAAGCTATAACCTATAACCTTATCTCTAAACCTAACCTAAACCTATAACCTTATCCTATGACCTAAACTTATAACCTTAACCTTTATCCTTATCCTAAAACCAAAACTACACCTATTACCTAAACCTTAACCTATTCTCAAATCCCTAAACCTAAACCTACACCTAATCCCAATCTCATCTCCTACCCTAAGCCTAAGCCTAAACATGAAAACCCAAGCCTAAACCCGATCCCGAACCCCAACCCGATTTCCAATGCCTAAACCTTAACCTATTCTCAATTCCCAAAGTTATAACCTATAACCTTATCCTAAACCTAACCTAAACCTATAACCTTAACCTATGACCTAAACTTATAACCTTAACCTTATCCTTATCCTAAAACCAAAACCTACACCTATTACCTAAACCTTAACCTATTCTCAAATCCTAAACCTAAACCTACACCTAATCCCAATCTCATCTTCCTACCCTAAGTTTAAGCCTAAACATGAAAACCCAAGCCTAAACCCGATCCTCCGAACCCCAACCCGATTTCCAATGCCTAAACCTTAACCTATTTCAATTCCCAAAGTTATAACCTATAACCTTATCCTAAACCTAACCTAAACCTATAACCTTAACCTATGACCTAAACTTATAACCTTAACCTTATCCTTATCCTAAAACCAAAACCTACACCTATTACCTAAACCTTAACCTATTCTCAAATCCTAAACCTAAACCTACACCTAATCCCAATCTCAACTCCCTACCCTAAGCCTAAGCCTAAACATGAAAACCCAAGCTTTAAACCCGATCCGAACCCCAACCCGATTTCCAATGCTAAACCTTAACCTATTCTCAATTCCCAAAGCTATAACCTATAACCTTATCCTAAACCTAACCTAAACCTATAACCTTAACCTATGACCTAAACTTATAACCTTAACCTTATCCTTATCCTAAAACCAAAACCTACACCTATTACCTAAACCTTAACCTATTCTCAAATCCCTAAACCTAAACCTACACCTAATCCCAATCTCATCTCCCTACCCTAAGTTTAAGCCTAAACATGAAAACCCAAGCCTAAACCCGATCCCGAACCCCAACCCGATTTCCAATGCCTAAACCTTAACCTATTCTCAATTCCAAAGCTATAACCTATAACCTTATCCTAAACCTAACCTAAACCTATAACCTTAACCTATGACCTAAACTTATAACCTTAACCTTATCCTTATCCTAAAACCAAAACCTACACCTATTACCTAAACCTTAACCTATTCTCAAACCCTAAACCTAAACCTACACCTAATCCCAATCTCAACTCCCTACCCTAAACCAAAGCCTAAACATGAAAACCAAGCTAAACCCGATCCCAACCCCAACCCGATTTCCAATGCCTAAACCTTAACCTATTCTCAACTCCCAAAGCTATAACCTATAACCTTATCCTAAACCTAACCTAAACCTATAACCTTAACCTATGACCTAAACTTATAACCTTAACCTTATCCTTATCCTAAAACCAAAACCTACACCTATTACCTAAACCTTAACCTATTCTCAAATCCCTAAACCTAAACCTACACCTAATCCCAATCTCAACTCCCTACCCTAAGCCTAAGCTAAACATGAAAACCAAGCCTAAACCCGATCCCGAACCCAACCCGATTTCCAATGCCTAAACCTTAACCTATTCTCAATTCCCAAAGCTATAACCTATAACCTTATCCTAAACCTAACCTAAACCTATAACCTTAACCTATGACCTAAACTTATAACCTTAACCTTATCCTTATCCTAAAACCAAAACCTACACCTATTACCTAAACCTTAACCTATTCTCAAATCCCTAAACCTAAACCTACACCTAATCCCAATCTCAATCTCCCTACCTAAGCCTAAGTTTAAACATGAAAACCAAGTTTAAACCCGATCCCAACCCAACCCGATTTCCAATGCCTAAACCTTAACCTATTTCAACCCAAAGCTATAACCTATAACCTTATCCTAAACCTAACCTAAACCTATAACCTTATCCTATGACCTAAACTTATAACCTTAACCTTATCCTTATCCTAAAACCAAAACCTACACCTATTACCTAAACCTTAACCTATTCTCAATCCCTAAACCTAAACCTACACCTAATCCAATCTCATCTCCCTACCCTAAGCCTAAGCCTAAACATGAAAACCCAAGCCTAAACCCGATCCCGAACCCCAACCCGATTTCCAATGCCTAAACCTTAACCTATTCTCAATTCCAAAGCTATAACCTATAACCTTATCCTAAACCTAACCTAAACCTATAACCTTAACCTATGACCTAAACTTATAACCTTAACCTTATCCTTATCCTAAAACCAAAACCTACACCTATTACCTAAACCTTAACCTATTCTCAAATCCCTAAACCTAAACCTACACCTAATCCCAATCTCATCTCCTACCCTAAGCCTAAGCCTAAACATGAAAACCCAAGCCTAAACCCGATCCCGAACCCCAACCCGATTTCCAATGCCTAAACCTTAACCTATTCTCAATTCCCAAAGCTATAACCTATAACCTTATCCTAAACCTAACCTAAACCTATAACCTTAATCCTATGACCTAAACTTATAACCTTAACCTTATCCTTATCCTAAACCAAACCTACACCTATTACCTAAACCTTAACCTATTCTCAAATCCCTAAACCTAAACCTACACCTAATCCCAATCTCAACTCCCTACCTAAGCCTAAGCCTAAACATGAAACCCAAGCCTAAACCCGATCCGAACCCCAACCCGATTTCCAATGCCTAAACCTTAACCTATTCTCAATTCCCAAAGTTATAACCTATAACCTTATCTCTAAACCTAACCTAAACCTATAACCTTAACCTATGACCTAAACTTATAACCTTAACCTTATCCTTATCCTAAAACCAAAACCTACACCTATTACCTAAACCTTAACCTATTCTCAAATCCCTAAACCTAAACCTACACCTAATCCCAATCTCAATCTCCTACCTAAGCCTAAGCCTAAACATGAAAACCAAGCCTAAACCCGATCCCGAACCCCAACCCGATTTCCAATGCCTAAACCTTAACCTATTCTCAATTCCAAAGCTATAACCTATAACCTTATCCTAAACCTAACCTAAACCTATAACCTTAACCTATGACCTAAACTTATAACCTTAACCTTATCCTTATCCTAAAACCAAAACCTACACCTATTACCTAAACCTTAACCTATTCTCAAATCCCTAAACCTAAACCTACACCTAATCCCAATCTCATCTCCCTACCCTAAGCCTAAGCCTAAACATGAAAACCTAAGTTCTAAACCCGATCCAGAACCCCAACCCGATTTCCAATGCCTAAACCTTAACCTATTCTCAATTCCCAAAGCTATAACCTATAACCTTATCCTAAACCTAACCTAAACCTATAACCTTAACCTATGACCTAAACTTATAACCTTAACCTTATCCTTATCCTAAAACAAAACCTACACCTATTACCTAAACCTTAACCTATTTCAATCCCTAAACCTAAACCTACACCTAATCCTAATCTCATTCTCCTACCCTAAGCCTAAGCCTAAACATGAAAACCTAAGTTTAAACCCGATCCTTAACCCCAACCCGATTTAATGCCTAAACCTTAACCTATTCTCAATTCTAAAGTTATAACTCTATAACCTTATCCTAAACCTAACTTAAACCTATAACCTTAACCTATGACCTAAACTTATAACCTTAACCTTATCCTTATCCTAAAACCAAACCTACACCTATTACTAAACCTTAACCTATTTCAAATCCCTAAACCTAAACTTACACCTAATCCTAATCTCATCTCCCTACCCTAAACCAAAGTTTAAACATGAAAACCAAGCTTCAAACCCGATCCCGAACCCAACCCGATTTCAATGCCTAAACCTTAACCTATTCTCAATTCCCAAAGCTATAACCTATAACCTTATCTCTAAACCTAACCTAAACCTATAACCTTAACCTATGACCTAAACTTATAACCTTAACCTTATCCTTATCCTAAAACCAAAACCTACACCTATTACCTAAACCTTAACCTATTCTCAAATCCTAAACCTAAACCTACACCTAATCCTTAATCTCATCTCCCTACCCTAAAGTTTAAAGCCTAAACATGAAAACCTGCCTAAACCCGATCCAACCCCAACCCGATTTCAATGCCTAAACCTTAACCTATTTCAATTCCAAAGCTATAACCTATAACCTTATACTAAACCTAACCTAAACCTATAACCTTAACCTATGACCTAAACTTATAACCTTAACCTTATCCTTATCCTAAAACCAAAACCTACACCTATTACCTAAACCTTAACCTATTTCAAATCCCTAAACCTAAACCTACACCTAATCCCAATCTCAACTCCTCTACCCTAAGCCTAAGCCTAAACATGAAAACCCAAGCCTAAACTCCGATCTCCGAACCCCAACCCGATTTCCAATGCCTAAACCTTAACCTATTCTCAATTCCCAAAGTTATAACCTATAACCTTATCTAAACCTAACCTAAACCTATAACCTTAATCCTATGACCTAAACTTATAACCTTAACCTTATCCTTATCCTAAAACCAAACCTACACCTATTACCTAAACCTTAACCTATTCTCAAATCCCTAAACCTAAACCTACACCTAATCCCAATCTCATCTCCCTACCCTAAGCCAAAGCCTAAACATGAAAACCCAAGCCTAAACCCGATCCCGAACCCCAACCCGATTTCCAATGCCTAAACCTTAACCTATTCTCAATTCCCAAAGCTATAACCTATAACCTTATCCTATCAAACCTAACCTAAACCTATAACCTTAACCTATGACCTAAACTTATAACCTTAACCTTATCCTTATCCTAAAACCAAAACCTACACCTATTACCTAAACCTTAACTATTCTCAAATCCCTAAACCTAAACCTACACCTAATCCCAATCTCAACTCCCTACCCTAAGCCTAAGCTAAACATGAAAACCAAGTTTAAACCCGATCCTTAACCCCAACCCGATTTTAATGCCTAAACCTTAACCTATTCTCAATTCTCAACCAAAGTTATAACCTATAACCTTATTCTAAACCTAACCTAAACCTAAATAATAAACCTATGACCTAAACTTATAACCTTAACCTTATCCTTATCCTAAAACCAAAACCTACACCTATTACCTAAACCTTAACCTATTCTCAAATCCCTAAACCTAAACCTACACCTAATCCCTAATCTCATCTCCTACCCTAAGCTTAAAGCCTAAACATGAAAACCCAAGTTTAAACCCGATCCGAACTCCCAACCCGATTTCCAATGCCTAAACTTTAACCTATTCTCAATTCCAAAGCTATAACCTATAACCTTATCCTAAACCTAACCTAAACCTATAACCTTAACCTATGACCTAAACTTATAACCTTAACCTTATCCTTATCTAAAACCAAAACCTACACTATTACCTAAACCTTAACCTATTCTCAAATCCTAAACCTAAACCTACACACCTAATCCCAATCTCAACTTCCCTACTCCCTAAGCCTAAGCCTAAACATGAAAACCCAAGCCTTAAACCCGATCCCGAACCCCAACCCGATTTCCAATGCCTAAACCTTAACCTATTCTCAATTCCCAAAGCTATAACCTATAACCTTATCCTAAACCTAACCTAAACCTATAACCTTAACCTATGACCTAAACTTATAACCTTAACCTTATCCTTATCCTAAAACCAAACCTACACCTATTACCTAAACCTTAACCTATTCTCAAATCCCTCAACCTAAACCTACACCTAATCCCAATCTCAACTCTACCCTAAAGCCAAGCCTAAACATGAAAACTCAAGTTTAAACTCCGATCCAACCCCAACCCGATTTCCAATGCCTAAACTTTAACCTATTTCAATTCCAGCGATTAAAGCTATAACCTATAACCTTATCTCTAAACCTAACCTAAACCTATAACCTTAATCCTATGACCTAAACTTATAACCTTAACCTTATCCTATCCTAAAACCAAAACCTACACCTATTACCTAAACCTTAACTTATTCTCAAATCCCTTCTAAACCTAAACCTACACCTAATCCTAATTCATCTCCCTACCCTTAAGCCTAAAGTTTAAACATGAAAACCAAGTTTAAACCCGATCCAACCCCAACCCGATTTAATGTGCCTAAACCTTAACCTATTCTCAATTCCCAAAGCTATAACCTATAACCTTATCCTAAACCTAACCTAAACCTATAACCTTAACCTATGACCTAAACTTATAACCTTAACCTTATCCTTATCCTAAAACCAAAACCTACACCTATTACCTAAACCTTAACCTATTCTCAAATCCCTAAACCTAAACCTACACCTAATCCTAATTCTATCTTCCCTACCTAACCAAAGTTTAAACATGAAAACCTAAGTTTAAACCCGATCCCAACCCCAACCCGATTTCCAATGCCTAAACCTTTAACCTATTTCAATTCCTAAAGTTATAACCTATAACCTTATCTCTAAACCTAACCTAAACTTATAACCTTAACCTATGACCTAAACTTATAACCTTAAACTTATCTTATCCTAAAACCAAAACCTACACCTATTACCTAAACCTTAACCTATTCTCAAATCCTAAACCTAAACCTACACCTAATCCCAATTCTCATCTCCCTACCCTAAGTAAAGCCTAAACATGAAAAACCAAGTTTAAATCCGATCCGAACCCCAACCCGATTTCAATGTTAAACCTTAACCTATTTCACTCCCAAAGCTATAACCTATAACCTTATCCTAAACCTAACCTAAACCTATAACCTTAACCTATGACCTAAACTTATAACCTTAACCTTATCTTATCTAAAACCAAAACCTACACCTATTACCTAAACCTTAACCTATTCTCAAATCCCTAAACCTAAACCTACACCTAATCCTAATCTCAACTTCTACCCTAAGCCAAAGCTTAAACATGAAAACCTAAGTTTAAACCCGATCTCCGAACCCCAACCCGATTTAAATGCCTAAACCTTAACCTATTTCAATTCAAAGCTATAACCTATAACCTTATCCTAAACCTAACCTAAACCTATAACCTTAACCTATGACCTAAACTTATAACCTTAACCTTATCCTTATCTCTAAAACCAAAACCTACACCTATTACCTAAACCTTAACCTATTCTCAAATCCCTAAACCTAAACCTACACCTAATCCCAATCTCAACTTCCTACCCTAAACCAAAGCTTTAAACATGAAAACCCAAGCCTAAACCCGATCCCTAACCCCAACCCGATTTCAATGCCTAAACCTTAACCTATTCTCAATTCCTAAAGCTATAACCTATAACCTTATCCTAAACCTAACCTAAACCTATAACCTTAACCTATGACCTAAACTTATAACCTTAACCTTATCCTTATCCTAAACCAAAACCTACACCTATTACCTAAACCTTAACCTATTCTCAAATCCCTAAACCTAAACCTACACCTAATCCCAATCTCATCTCCCTACCCTAAGTTAAAGTTTAAACATGAAAACCTAAGTTTAAACCCGATCCCGAACCCCAACCCGATTTCCTAATGCCTAAACCTTAACCTATTCTCATTCCCAAAGCTATAACCTATAACCTTATCCTAAACCTAACTCTAAACTATAACCTTAACCTATGACCTAAACTTATAACCTTAACCTTATCCTTATCCTAAAACCAAAACCTACACCTATTACCTAAACCTTAACCTATTTCAAATCCCTAAACCTAAACCTACACTAATCCCAATCTCAACTCCCTACCCTAAGGTTTAAGCCTAAACATGAAAACCAAGCCTAAACCCGATCCCCGAACTCTCAACCCGATTTCCAATGCCTAAACCTTAACCTATTCTCAATCTCCAAAGCTATAACCTATAACCTTATCCTAAACCTAACCTAAACCTATAACCTTAACCTATGACCTAAACTTATAACCTTAACCTTATCCTTATCCTAAACCAAAACCTACACCTATTACCTAAACCTTAACCTATTCTCAAATCCTAAACCTAAACCTACACCTAATCCCAATCTCATTCTCCCTACCCTAAGCCTAAGCCTAAACATGAAAACCAAGCCTAAACCTGATCTCCAACTCCAACCCGATTTAATGCCTAAACCTTAACCTATTCTCAATTCCCAAAGCTATAACCTATAACCTTATCCTAAACCTAACTAAACTATAACCTTAACCTATGACCTAAACTTATAACCTTAACCTTATCCTTATCCTAAAACCAAAACCTACACCTATTACCTAAACCTTAACCTATTCTCAAATCCCTAAACCTAAACCTACACCTAATCCCAATCTCAATTTCTTCCTACCCTAAAGCTAAAGTTTAAACATGAAAACCAAGTTTAAACCCGATCCTTTAACCTCCAACCCGATTTCCAATGCCTAAACCTTAACCTATTTCAATTCCTAAAGCTATAACCTATAACCTTATCCTAAACCTAACCTAAACCTATAACCTTAACCTATGACCTAAACTTATAACCTTAACCTTATCCTTATCCTAAAACCAAAACCTACACCTATTACCTAAACCTTAACCTATTCTCAAATCCCTAAACCTAAACCTACACCTAATCCCAATCTCAACTCCCTACCCTAAGCCTAAGCCTAAACATGAAAACCCAAGCCTAAACTGATCCAACCCCAACCCGATTTCCAATGCCTAAACCTTAACCTATTCTCAATTCCCAAAGCTATAACCTATAACCTTATCCTAAACCTAAACCTAAACTAAACCTCTATAACCTTAACCTATGACCTAAACTTATAACCTTAACCTTATCCTTATCCTAAAACCAAACCTACACCTATTACCTAAACCTTAACCTATTCTCAAATCCTAAACCTAAACCTACACCTAATCCCAATTCAACTTCCTACCCTAAGCCAAAGTTTAAACATGAAAACCCTAAGCCTAAACCCGATCCCGAACCCCAACCCGATTTCCAATGTTTAAACCTTAACCTATTCTCAATTCCCAAAGCTATAACCTATAACCTTTAACCTAAAACCTAATCCTATAACCTATAACCTTAATCCTATGACCTAAACTTATAACCTTAACCTTATCCTTATCCTAAACCAAAACCTACACCTATTACTTAAACCTTAACCTATTTCAAATCCCTAAACCTAAACCTACACCTAATCCCAATCTCAACTCTCTACCCTAAACCAAAGCCTAAACATGAAAACCCAAGCCTAAACCCGATCTCCAACTCCCAACCCGATTTCCAATGCCTAAACCTTAACCTATTCTCACTCCCAAAGTTATAACCTATAACCTTATCTCTAAACCTAACCTAAACCTATAACCTTAACTTCTATGACCTAAACTTATAACCTTAACCTTATCTTATCCTAAAACCAAAACTTACACCTATTACTTAAACCTTAACCTATTTTCAAATCCTTAAACCTAAACCTACACCTAATCCCAATCTCATTTCCCTACCCTAAGCCTAAGCCTAAACATGAAAACCAAGCCTAAACCCGATCCAACCCAACCCGATTTCCAATGCCTAAACCTTAACCTATTCTCATTCCAAAGCTATAACCTATAACCTTATCCTAAACCTAACCTAAACCTATAACCTTAACCTATGACCTAAACTTATAACCTTAACCTTATCCTTATCCTAAAACCAAAACCTACACCTATTACCTAAACCTTAACCTATTCTCAAATCCCTAAACCTAAACCTACACCTAATCCCAATCTCAACTCCCTACCCTAAGCCTAAGCCTTAAACATGAAAACCAAGCCTAAACCCGATCCCGAACTCCCAACCCGATTTCCAATGCCTAAACCTTAACCTATTCTCAATTCCCAAAGCTATAACCTATAACCTTATCCTAAACCTAACCTAAACCAATAACCTTATCCTATGACCTAAACTTATAACCTTAACCTTATCCTTATCCTAAAACCAAAACCTACACCTATTACCTAAACCTTAACCTATTCTCAAATCCCTAAACCTAAACCTACACCTAATCCTAATCTCAACTCTCCCTACCCTAAGCCAAAGCCTAAACATGAAAACCTAAGCTAAACCCGATCCTCTAACCCAACCCGATTTCAACCTAAACCTTAACCTATTCTCAATTCCCTAAAGTTATAACCTATAACCTTATCCTAAACCTAACTTAAACCTATAACCTTAATCCTATGACCTAAACTTATAACCTTAACCTTATCCTTATCCAAAAACCAAAACCTACACTTGTCTATTACTTCTAAACCTTAACCTATTTCAAATTCTAAACCTAAACCTACACCTAATCCTCAATCTTATCTTCTACCCTAAGTTCTAAGCTTCTAAACATGAAAACCCAAGCCTAAACTCCGATCCCGAACCCCAACCCGATTTCAATGCCTAAACCTTAACCTATTCTCAATTCCCCAAAGCTATAACCTATAACCTTATCCTAAACCTAACCTAAACCTATAACCTTATCCTATGACCTAAACTTATAACCTTAACCTTATCCTTATCCTAAACCAAAACCTACACCTATTACCTAAACCTTAACCTATTCTCAAATCCCTAAACCTAAACCTACACCTAATCCCAATCTCATCTCCCCTACCCTAAAGCCTAAGTTTAAACATGAAAATCAAGCCTAAACCCGATCCGAACCCCAACCCGATTTCCAATGCCTAAACCTTAACCTATTCTCATTCCCAAAGCTATAACCTATAACCTTATCCTAAACCTAACCTAAACCTATAACCTTAACCTATGACCTAAACTTATAACCTTAACTTATCCTTATCCTAAAACCAAAACCTACACCTATTACCTAAACCTTAACCTATTCTCAAATCCCTAAACCTAAACCTACACCTAATCCCAATCTCAACTCCCTACCCTAAGCCTAAGCTAAACATGAAAACCTCAAGCCTAAACCCGATCCCGAACCCCAACCCGATTTCCAATGCCTAAACCTTAACCTATTTCTCAATTCCCAAAGCTATAACCTATAACCTTATCCTAAACCTAACCTAAACCTATAACCTTATCCTATGACCTAAACTTATAACCTTAACCTTATCCTTATCCTAAAACCAAAACTCACACCTATTACCTAAACCTTAACCTATTCTCAAATCCCTAAACCTAAACCTACACCTAATCCTAATCTCAACTCCTACCCTAAACCAAAGCCTAAACATGAAAACCCAAGCCTAAACCCGATCTCCGCTAACCCCAACCCGATTTCCTAATGCCTAAACCTTAACCTATTCTCAATTCCCAAAAGCTATAACTCTATAACCTTATCTAAACCTAACCTAAACCTATAACCTTAACTATGACCTAAACTTATAACCTTAACCTTATCCTTATCTCCAAAACCAAAACCTACACCTATTTAAACCTTAACCTATTCTCAATCCCTAAACCTAAACCTACACCTAATCCCAATCTCATCTCCCCTACTCCTAAGTTTCTAAGCCTAAACATGAAAACTCAACCTAAACCCGATCTACCCCAACCCGATTTACTTTCAATCCTTTAACCTAAAACCTTAACTTTGACTAATCTCTACTCCCAAAGCTATAACCTATAACCTTATCCTGAACCTAACCTAAACTCTAAACCCACCTATAACCTTAACCTATGACCTAAACTTCATAACCTTAACCTTAACTCGGACCTTATCCTAAAACCAAAACCTACACTTATTACCTAAACCTTAACCTATTCTCAAATCCCTAAACTAAACTACACCTAATTCTAATCTAACTCTCCCTACCCTAAGCTTAAGCTTAAACATGAAAACCAAGCTAAACTCCGATTCTCAACCCCAACCTTATTTCTCAATGCCTAAACCTTAACCTATTCTCAACTCCCAAAGCTTATAACCTATAACCTTATCCTCAAACTAACTTAAACCTATAACCTTATCCTATGACCTAAATCTTATAACCTTAACCTTATCCTTATCCTAAAACCAAAACCTACACCTATTACCTAAACCTAACCTATTCTCAAATCCCTAAACCTAAACCTACACCTAATCCCAATCTCAACTTCTACCCTAAACCAAAGCCTAAACATGAAAACCCAAGCCTAAACCCATCCTAACCCAACCCGATTTCCAATGCCTAAACCTTAACCTATTCTCAATTCCCAAAGTTATAACCTATAACCTTATCCTAAACCTAACCTAAACCTATAACCTTAACCCATGACCTAAACTTATAACCTTAACCTTATCCTTATCCTAAAAACCAAACCTACACCTATTACCTAAACCTTAACCTATTCTCAATCCCTAAACCTAAACCTACACCTAATCCCAATCTCATCTCCCTACCCTAAGCCAAAGCCTAAACATGAAAACCCAAGCCTAAACCCGATCCATCTAACTCCCAACCGATTTCCAATGCCTAAACCTTAACCTATTTTCAATTCCAAAGTTATAACCTATAACCTTATCCTAAACCTAACCTAAACCTAAACCTATAACCTATAACTTGAATCCTATGACCTAAACTTATAACCTTAACCTTATCCTTATCCTAAAACCAAAACCTACACCTATTACCTAAACCTTAACCTATTCTCAAATCCCTAAACCTAAACCTACACCTAATCCCAATCTCATCTCTCCTACCTAAGCCTAAGCCTAAAACATGAAAACCAAGCCTAAACCCGATCCCGAACCCCAACCCGATTTCCAATGCCTAAACCTTAACCTATTCTCAATTCCCTGTAAAGCTATAACCTATAACCTTATCCTAAACCTAACCTAAACCTATAACCTTAACCTATGACCTAAACTTATAACCTTAACCTTATCCTTATCCTAAAACCAAAACCTACACCTATTACCTAAACCTTAACCTATTCTCAAATCCCTAAACCTAAACCTACACCTAATCCCAATCTCAATCCCTACCCTAAGCCAAAGCCTAAACATGAAAACCCAAGCCTAAACCCGATCCCGAACCCCAACCCGATTTCCAATGCCTAAACCTAACCTATTCTCAATTCCCAAAGCTATAACCTATAACCTTATCCTAAACCTAACCTAAACCTATAACCTTAACCTATGACCTAAACTTATAACCTTAACCTTATCCTTATCCTAAACCAAACCTACACCTATTACCTAAACCTAACCTATTCCTCTCAAATCCTAAACCTAAACCTACACCTAATCCCTCAATCTTACCCTAAACTTAAAGTTTAAACATGAAAACCCAAGCCTAAACTCCGATCTCCAACTCCCAACTCTGGGATTTCCAATGTTTAAATCCTTAATTTCTATTCTCAACTCCCAAAGCTATAACTTCTATAACCTTATTCTAAACTAACCTAAACCTATAACCTTAACCTATGACCTAAACTTATAACCTTAACCTAATCCTTATCCTAAAACCAAAACCTACACTCCATTACCTAAACCTTAACTATTCTCAAATCCCTAAACCTAAACCTACACCTAATCTCCAATCTCAACTCCCTACATTCTAAACCAAAGCTTCTAAACATGAAAAACCCAAGCTTCTAAAATCCTTATTTCCAATGCCTAAACCTAACCTATTCTCAATTCCCAAAAGCTATAACCTATAACCTTATCCTAAACCTAACCTAAACCTATAACCTTATCCTATGACCTAAACTTATAACCTTAACCTTATCCTTATCCTAAACCAAAACCTACACCTATTACCTAAACCTTAACCTATTCTCAAATCCCTAAACCTAAACCTACACCTAATCCCAATCTCAACTCCTACCCTAAACCAAAGCCTAAACATGAAAACCCAAGCCTAAACTCCGATCCCGAACCCCAACCCGATTTCCAATGCCTAAACCTAACCTATTCTCAATTCCCAAAGCTATAACCTATAACTTATCCTAAACCTAACCTAAACCTATAACCTTAACTTCTATGACCTAAACTTATAACCTTAACCTTATCCTTATCTAAAACCAAACCTACACTATTACCTAAACCTTAACCTATTCTCAAATCCCTAAACCTAAACCTACACCTAATCCCAATCTCAACTCCCTACCTAAACTAAAGCCTTCAAACATGAAAACCCAAGCCTAAACCCGATCCCGAACCCTAACCCGATTTCAATGCCTAAACCTTAACCTATTCTCAATTCCCAAAGCTATAACCTATAACCTTATCCTAAACCTAACCTAAACCTATAACCTTAACCTATGACCTAAACTTATAACCTTAACCTTATCCTTATCCTAAAACCAAAACCTACACCTATTACCTAAACCTTAACCTATTCTCAAATCCCTAAACCTAAACCTACACCTAATCCCAATCTCAACTCCCTACCCTAAACCAAAGCCTAAACATGAAAACCAAGCCTAAACCCGATCCCGAACCCCAACCCGATTTCAATGCCTAAACCTTAACCTATTCTCAATTCCCAAAGCTATAACCTATAACCTTATCCTAAACCTAACCTAAACCTATAACCTTAACCTATGACCTAAACTTATAACCTTAACCTTATCCTTATCCTAAAACCAAAACCTACACCTATTACCTAAACCTTAACCTATTCTCAAATCCTAAACCTAAACCTACACCTAATCCCAATCTCAACTCCTACCCTAAGCCAAAGCCTAAACATGAAAACCCAAGCCTAAACCCGATCCCGAACCCCAACCCGATTTCCAATGCCTAAACCTAACCTATTCTCAATTCCCAAAGCTATAACCTATAACCTTATCCTAAACCTAACCTAAACCTATAACCTTAACCTTATGACCTAAACTTATAACCTTAACCTTATCCTTATCCTAAAACCAAAACCTACACCTATTACCTAAACCTTAACCTATTCTCAAATCCCTAAACCTAAACCTACACCTAATCCCAATCTCAACTCCCTACCCTAAGCCAAAGCTCTAAACATGAAAACCCAGCCTAAACCCGATCCCGAACCCCAACCCGATTTCAATGCCTAAACCTTAACCTATTCTCAATTCCCAAAGCTATAACCTATAACCTTATCCTAAACCTAACCTAAACCTATAACCTTAATCCTATGACCTAAACTTATAACCTTAACCTTATCCTTATCCTAAAACCAAAACCTACACCTATTACCTAAACCTTAACCTATTCTCAAATCCCTAAACCTAAACCTACACCTAATCCCATCTCAACTCCTACCCTAAACCAAAGCCTAAACATGAAAACCCCAAGCCTAAACCCGATCCCGAACCCCAACCCGATTTCCAATGCCTAAACCTTAACCTATTCTCAATTCCCAAAGCTATAACCTATAACCTTATCTCTAAACCTAACCTAAACCTATAACCTAACCTATGACCTAAACTTATAACCTTAACCTTATCCTTATCCTAAAACCAAAACCTACACCTATTACCTAAACCTTAACCTATTCTCAAATCCCTAAACCTAAACCTACACCTAATCCCAATCTCAACTCCCTACCCTAAACCAAAGCCTAAACATGAAAACCCAAGCCTCAAAACCCGATCCCGAACCCCAACCCGATTTCCAATGCCTAAACCTTAACCTATTCTCAATTCCCAAAGCTATAACCTATAACCTTATCCTAAACCTAACCTAAACCTATAACCTTTAACCTATGACCTAAACTTATAACCTTAACCTTATCCTAAAACCAAAACCTACACCTATTACCTAAACCTTAACCTATTCTCAAATCCCTAAACCTAAACCTACACCTAATCCCAATCTCAACTCCCTACCCTAAACCAAAGCCTAAACATGAAAACCTAAGCCTAAACCCGATCCGAACCCCAACCCGATTTCCAATGCCTAAACCCTACACCTATTCTCAATTCCAAAGCTATAACCTATAACCTTATCCTAAACCTAACCTAAACCTATAACCTTAACCTATGACCTAAACTTATAACCTTAACCTTATCCTTATCCTAAAACCAAAACCTACACCTATTACCTAAACCTTAACCTATTCTCAAATCCCTAAACCTAAACCTACACCTAATCCCAATTCAACTCCCTACCCTAAACCAAAGCCTAAACATGAAAACCCAAGCCTAAACCCGATCCCGAACCCCAACCCGATTTCCAATGCTCAAACCTTAACCTATTCTCAATTCCCAAAGCTATAACCTATAACCTTATCCTAAACCTAACCTAAACCTATAACCTTAACCTATGACCTAAACTTATAACCTTAACCTTATCCTTATCCTAAAACCAAAACCTACACCTATTACCTAAACCTTAACCTATTCTCAAATCCCTAAACCTAAACCACACCTAATCCCAATCTCATCTCTCTACCCTAAACCAAAGCCTAAACATGAAAACCCAAGCCTAAACTCCGATCCAGAACCCCAACCCGATTTCCAATGCCTAAACCTTAACCTATTCTCAATTCCCAAAGCTATAACCTATAACCTTATCCTAAACCTAACCTAAACCTATAACCTTAACCTATGACCTAAACTTATAACCTTAACCTTATCCTTATCCTAAAACCAAACCTACACCTATTACCTAAACCTTAACCTATTCTCAAATCCCTAAACCTAAACCTACACCTAATCCCAATCTCAACTCCCTACCCTAAACCAAAGCCTAAACATGAAAACCCAAGCCTAAACCCGATCCCGAACCCCAACCCGATTTCAATGCCTAAACCTTAACCTATTCTCAATTCCCAAAGCTATAACCTATAACCTTATCCTAAACCTAACCTAAACCTATAACCTTATCCTATGACCTAAACTTATAACCTTAACCTTATCCTTATCCTAAAAAACCAAAACCTACACCTATTACCTAAACCTTAACCTATTCTCAAATCCCTAAACCTAAACCTACACCTAATCCCAATCTCAACTCCCTACCCTAAACCAAAGCCTAAACATGAAAACCCAAGCTCTAAACCCGATCCCTAACCCCAACCCGATTTCCAATGCCTAAACCTTAACCTATTCTCAATTCTAAAGCTATAACCTATAACCTTATCCTAAACCTAACCTAAACCTATAACCTTAACCTATAACCTAAATCTTATAACCTTAACCTTATCCTAAACCAAAACCTACACCTATTACCTAAACCTTAACCTATTCTCAAATCCTAAACCTAAACCTACACCTAATCCCAATCTCAACTCCCTACCCTAAACCAAAGCCTAAACATGCTTCAAAAAAACCCAAGCTTCTAAACCCGATCCCGAACCCCAACCCGATTTCCAATGCCTAAACCTACACCTATTCTCAATTCCCAAAGCTATAACCTATAACCTTATCCTAAACCTAACCTAAACCTATAACCTTAACCTATGACCTAAACTTATAACCTTAACCTTATCCTTATCCTAAAACCAAAACCTACACCTATTACCTAAACCTTAACCTATTCTCAAATCCCTAAACCTAAACCTACACCTAATCCCAATCTCAACTCCCTACCCTAAACCAAAGCCTAAACATGAAAACCCAAGCCTAAACCCGATCCCGAACCCCAACCCGATTTCCAATGCCTAAACCTTAACCTATTCTCAATTCCCAAAGCTATAACCTATAACCTTATCCTAAACCTAACCTAAACCTATAACCTTATCCTATGACCTAAACTTATAACCTTAACCTTATCCTTATCCTAAAACCAAAACCTACACATATTACCTAAACCTTAACCTATTCTCAAATCCCTAAACCTAAACCTACACCTAATCCCAATCTCAACTCCCTACCCTAAACCAAAGCCTAAACATGAAAACCCAAGCCTAAACCCGATCCCGAACCCCAACTCGATTTCCAATGCCTAAATCTTAACCTATTCTCAATTCCCAAAGCTATAACATATAACCTTATCCTAAACCTAACCTAAACCTATAACCTTATCCTATGACCTAAACTTATAACCTTAACCTTATCCTTATCCTAAAACCAAAACCTACACCTATTACCTAAACCTTAACCTATTCTCAAATCCCTAAACCTAAACCTACACCTAATCCCAATCTCAACTCCCTACCCTAAACCAAAGCCTAAACATGAAAACCCAATCCTAAACCCGATCCCGAACCCCAACCCGATTTCCAATGCCTAAACCTTAACCTATTCTCAATTCCCAAAGCTATAACCTATAACCTTATCCTAAACCTAACTTAAACCTATAACCTTAACCGGTAACCTAATCTTATAACCTTAACCTTATCCTAAAACCAAAACTTACACCTATTACCTAAGCCTTAACCTATTCTCAAATCCCTAAACCTAAACCTACACCTAATCCCAATCTCATCTCCCTACCCTAAGCCTAAGCCTAAACATGAAAACCTAAGCCTAAACTCGATCCCGAACCCCAACCCGATTTCCAATGCCTGAACCTTAACCTATTCTCAATTCCCAAAGCTATAACCTATAACCTTATCCTAAACCTAACCTAAACCTATAACCTAAACCTATAACCTAACCTATGACCTAAACTTATAACCTTAACCTTATCCTAAAACCAAAACATACACCTATTACCTAAACCTTAACCTATTCTCAAATCCCTAAACCTAAACCTACACCTAATCCCAATCTCATCTCCCTACTTAAGCCTAAGCCTAAACATGAAAACCCAAGCCTAAACCCGATCCCGAACCCCAACCCGATTTCCAATGCCTAAACCTTAACCTATTCTCAATTCCCAAAGCTATAACCTATAACCTTATCCTAAACCTAACCTAAACCTATAACCTTAACCTATGACCTAAACTTATAACCTTAACCTTATCCTTATCCTAAAACCAAAACCTACACCTATTACCTAAACCTTAACCTATTCTCAAATCCCTAAACCTAAACCTACACCTAATCCCAATCTCAACTCCCTACCCTAAACCAAAGCCTAAACATGAAAACCCAAGCCTAAACCCGATCCCGA
Source organism: Magnolia changhungtana (assembly GCA_030180095.1). Classification (NCBI taxonomy): domain Eukaryota; kingdom Viridiplantae; phylum Streptophyta; class Magnoliopsida; order Magnoliales; family Magnoliaceae; genus Magnolia; species Magnolia changhungtana. The sequence continues at coordinate 44,624 of JASAUF010000156.1, forward strand.
ACCCCAACCCGATTTCCAATGCCTAAACCTTAACCTATTCTCAATTCCCAAAGCTATAACCTATAACCTTATCCTAAACCTAACTTAAACCTATAACCTTAACCGATAACCTAATCTTATAACCTTAACCTTATCCTAAAACCAAAACTTACACCTATTACCTAAACCTTAACCTATTCTCAAATCCCTAAACCTAAACCTACACCTAATCCCAATCTCAACTCCCTACCCTAAACCAAAGCCTAAACATGAAAACCCAAGCCTAAACCCGATCCCGAACCCCAACCCGATTTCCAATGCCTAAACCTACACCTATTCTCAATTCCCAAAGCTATAACCTATAACCTTATCTTAAACCTAACCTAAACCTATAACCTTAACCTATGACCTAAACTTATAACCTTAACCTTATCCTTATCCTAAAACCAAAACCTACACCTATTACCTAAACCTTAACCTATTCTCAAATCCCTAAACCTAAACCTACACCTAATCCCAATTTCAACTCCCTACCCTAAACCAAAGCCTAAACATGAAAACCAAGCCTAAACCCGATCCCGAACCCCAACCCGATTTCCAATGCCTAAACCTTAACCTATTCTCAATTTCCAAAGCTATAACCTATAACCTTATCCTAAACCTAACCTAAACCTATAACCTTAACCTATGACCTAAACTTATAACCTTAACCTTATCCTTATCTTAAACCAAAACCTACACCTATTACCTAAACCTTAACCTATTCTCAAATCCCTAAACCTAAACCTACACCTAATCCCAATCTCAACTCCCTACCCTAAACCAAAGCCTAAACATGAAAACCCAAGCCTAAACCCGATCCGAACCCCAACCCGATTTCCAATGCCTAAACCTTAACCTATTCTCAATTCCCAAAGCTATAACCTATAACCTTATCCTAAACCTAACTTAAACCTATAACCTTAACCTATGATAACTTATAATCCTATAACCTTATCCTTATCCTAAAACCAAAACTACACCTATAACCTAAACCTTAACCTATTCTCAAATCCCTAAACCTAAACCTACACCTAATCCCAATCTCAACTCCCTACCCTAAACCAAAGCCTAAACATGAAAACCCAAGCCTAAACCCGATCCCGAACCCCAACCCGATTTCCAATGCCTAAACCTTAACCTATTCTCAATTCCCAAAGCTATAACCTATAACCTTATCCTAAACCTAACCTAAACCTATAACCTTAACCTATGACCTAAACTTATAACCTTAACCATATCCTTATCCTAAAACCAAAACCTACACCTATTACCTAAACCTTAACCTATTCTCAAATCCCTAAACCTAAACCTACACCTAATCCCAATCTCAACTCCCTACCCTAAACCAAAGCCTAAACATGAAAACCCAAGCCTAAACCCGATCCCGAACCCCAACCCGATTTCCAATGCCTAAACCTTAACCTATTCTCAATTCCCAAAGCTATAACCTATAACCTTATCCTAAACCTAACCTAAACCTATAACCTTAACCTATGACATAAACTTATAACCTTAACCTTATCCTTATCCTAAAACCAAAACCTACACATATTACCTAAACCTTTACCTATTCTCAAATCCCTAAACCTAAACCTACACCTAATCCCAATCTCAACTCCCTAACCTAAACCAAAGCCTAAACATGAAAACCCAAGCCTAAACCCGATCCCGAACCCCAACCGATTTTCAATGCCTAAACCTTAACCTATTCTCAATTACCAAAGCTATAACATATAACCTTATCCTAAACCTAACCTAAACCTATAACCTTATCCTATGACCTAAACTTATAACCTTAACCTTATCCTTATCCTAAAACCAAAACCTACACCTATTACCTAAACCTTAACCTATTCTCAAATCCCTAAACCTAAACCTACACCTAATCCCAATCTCAACTCCCTACCCTAAACCAAAGCCTAAACATGAAAACCCAAGCCTAAACCCGATCCCGAACCCCAACCCGATTTCCAATGCCTAAACCTTAACCTATTCTCATTCCCAAAGCTATAACCTATAACCTTATCCTAAACCTAACTTAAACCTATAACCTTAACCGGTAACCTAATCTTATAACCTTAACCTTATCCTTATCCTAAACCAAAACTTACACCTATTACCTAAGCCTTAACCTATTCTCAAATCCCTAAACCTAAACCTACACCTAATCCCAATCTCATCTCCCTACCCTAAGCCTAAGCCTAAACATGAAAACCTAAGCCTAAACTCGATCCCGAACCCCAACCCGATTTCCAATGCTTGAACCTTAACCTATTCTCAATTCCCAAAGCTATAACCTATAACCTTATCCTAAACCTAACCTAAACCTATAACCTAAACCTATAACCTTAACCTATGACCTAAACTTATAACCTTAACCTTATCCTAAAACCAAAACATACACCTATTACCTAAACCTTAACCTATTCTCAAATCCCTAAACCTAAACCTACACCTAATCCCAATCTCATCTCCCCCCTACCCCTAAGCTTCTAAGCTTAAACATGAAAACCCAAGCCTAAACCCGATCCCGAACCCCAACCCGATTTCCAATGCCTAAACCTTAACCTATTCTCAATTCCCAAAGCTATAACCTATAACCTTATCCTAAACCTAACCTAAACCTATAACCTTAACCTATGACCTAAACTTATAACCTTAACCTTATCCTTATCCTAAAACCAAAACCTACACCTATTACCTAAACCTTAACCTATTCTCAAATCCCTAAACCTAAACCTACACCTAATCCCAATCTCAACTCCCTACCCTAAACCAAAGCCTAAACATGAAAACCAAGCCTAAACCCGATCCCGAACCCCAACCCGATTTCCAATGCCTAAACCTTAACCTATTCTCAATTCCCAAAGCTATAACCTATAACCTTATCCTAAACCTAACCTAAACTTATAACCTTAACCTATGACCTAAACTTATAACCTTAACCTTATCCTTATCCTAAAACTAAAACCTACACCTATTACCTAAACCTTAACCTATTCTCAAATCCCTAAACCTAAACCTACACCTAATCCCAATCTCAACTCCCTACCCTAAACCAAAGCCTAAACATGAAAACCCAAGCCTAAACCCGATCCGAACCCCAACCCGATTTCCAATGCATAAACCTTAACCTATTCTCAATTCCCAAAGCTATAACCTATAACCTTATCCTAAACCTAACCTAAACCTATAACCTTAACCTTTTCCCTAAACCAAAAGCAAAACCTATAACCTAAACCTACACCTATTACCTAAACAAGAACCTATTCTCAAATCCCTAAACCTAAACCTATACCTAATCCCAATCTCAACTCCCTACCCTAAAACTAAGCTTAAACTTGAAAACCAAAATCTAAACCCGATCCCGAACCCGGACCCGATTCCCTAAACCTAAACATAAACCAATTCTTAATTGCATAAACCTATACCTTATAACCTAAACCTAAACCCGAACCCTAAACTAAACCTAAACCCGATCCCAAACTCGAACCCGAACCTAAATCTCTAAACTTAAACCTATAACCTAAACCTACTTCAAAATCCCCGAAACCTAAACCTATATATTTTAAACCCTAACCTAACCCTATAACCCATAACCTATAACCTAAACACAAATCCCTAAACCTTAACCCTATAATGCAACCTAAACCTATACTTAAAACCTAAAACTATTCTCAAATCCCAAAACCTATAACTCGAACCTAACCTTTCCCTAAACCTATAATCTAAGAGAACCTAACCTTTTCCTAAACCTATAACCTACACTTATAACCTAAACCTATACCTTAACCTTAACCTATAACCCATACTTGTAACCTTAACCTAAACTTGTAACCTTAACCTAAACTTAATTCTCTAAAACTAAACCTATAACCTAAAGTTATAACCTAAACTATACCTATTATCATATCCTAAACATATAATATAACCTAAACCTATAACTTAGCATAATCTTAAAGCTATTTCCATAAACTGACTGTAGTCTTTTCATTGTAGACATGGATAAGAGTTGGATGCGAGCTAAGAATAGGTTTGGCCCAGAGTATAAACAAGGGGTTGAAGAGTTCATGGAATTTGCTGTAAATCGGGCGATTCAAGGAATAGGATTAGGTGTCCATGTCGAAAATGCAAGAACATAATATTTAAGACTTTAGACAAAGTAGAGGACGATTTGTTCATAGTTGGGATTGACCAGGGTTACACTTGGTGGATCTATCATGGTGAAGATATGACCCATAGAGTTGATCCCACTGAAGTCATTGCTGATCCAATTGTGCCGGATGATGAGGATGGAGACGTTGACGAAATGCAAGATATCATAGGGGATGTGTTTAGGGGAACAGCTGCGGATACTGATTTTGTAGCGACAAGTAGTAGCCAAGATATTCCTCCAATGGGTGATGTCGAATCAGAAAAGTTTAGTAAGTTGTTGAGGGATGCGTAACGTCCACTTTATCTGGGGTGTAAGAACTTCTCCAAGTTAAATTTTCTTACAAAGTTACTTCATTTGAAGACTAAATCATTGGAGTAACAAATCGTTCAACATGTTGCTAGAGTTGTTGAAAGAAGCATTGCCGGACGTTGAGACATTGCCTAAGTCCCATTACGAGGCAAAATCCTTGATGCGAGACTTAGGCCTTGGATATGAACTCATACATGCATGTATAAATGATTGTTTATTATATCGGAAAGAGCATAAGGATGCTGAAGAGTGTCAAGAATGTGGAGAGTCTAGGTGGAAGTATGACAAATCCAGGGATAAGAACATCCCGCAAAAGGTGTTAAGGTACTTCCCATTGAAACCAAGATTGCAAAGATTGTTTATGTCTCGTAAGACGGCTGAAGATATGAGGTGGCATAAGGAGAAACGTGTTCATGATGATAGTACACTGAGGCACCCTGCGGACTCTGAAGCCTGGCAAAATTTTGACAAGCAACATGACTGGTTTGCAGAGGATTCTCGCAATGTTCGACTAGGTCTTGCAAGTGATGGTTTTAATCCATTTGGTAATATGAGTAGCTCGTACAGTATGTGGCCAGTGGTACTTATGCCCTACAATTTACCTCCTTGGTTGTGTATGAAGGAGTCATTTTTCATGATGTCATTGCTTATTCCTGGACCCAGGTCACCTAGGAATGACATTGATGTGTACTTACGACCGTTAGTAGATGAGTTAAACCAGTTGTGGAGTCAAGGTATACACACGTATGATACATTTGCAGGACAGACATTTCGATTGCATGCGCCGGTCTTGTGTGGACAATAAATGACTTTCCGCATATGGAAATTTATCTGGGTGGAGCACTAAGGCAAGTTGGCTTGTCCTACATGTGGTATTGAGACTTGTTCATTGTCATTGAAGCATGGTAGAAAAACGTGTTATATGGGCCATCATCGCTTCCTTCCGAGCGATCATAGTTGGCGAGGAAGACGATGATCTTTGATGGCAAACAAGATCATAGCTACCCCGAAAGAGCTATCTGGAGAAGATGTGATGCAACAACCGAGTAACATTGGAGAAGTTAGATTTGGTAAGGCATCGCACTTGAAGAAGAGGAAACGACAAAGATTGGACTATAATCGGAGGAAGAAGAGCATCTTTTTTGAGTTGCCTTATCGAGTGATCTCAAATTAATGACACAACTTGGATGTCATGCATATTGAGAAAAATATATGTGACAATGTCTTGAATGTTGATGAACATAGAGAAGAAAACAAAAGACAGCTTCAAGGCTCGATTGATCTACAAGAAATGGGTTTAAGGAAAGAGTTACACTTGCAACCACATAGAAATTCGTATACTATACCAGCAGCCTGCTACACGTTGACCAAACTAGAGAGAAAGCGTTTATGTGAATGGTTAAGATCGGTGAAGTTTTCCGATGAATATGCGTCAAACATATCTCGGCGCATAAACGTTACGGATTGTAAGGTAACAGGAATGAAAAGTCATGATTGTCACGTCCTTCTCGCAACCCCCATCACGGCCATGCGATTCGTGGATTCCGAGTAAGGATATCGCAGGACGCTGATTGAGCTGGGGATATTCTTTAAGGATTTGTGTTCAAAATCGTTGAATGTGGATGTTATTAAAAGACTGGAGAGGGACATTGCCATAATCCTTTGCAAACTTGAAAGAATATTTCCACCTGCATTTTTGATGTCATGGTACACCTAGCGATTCATTTACCGCACGAGGCTAAGCTTGTGTGCCCAAGACAATATCGTTGGATGTATCCGATCGAAAGGTGGTAGAACCCGTTGAATTTTTTTTTTTTTTTTCATTCCATAAATCGCATATATTCATATTTTCATACGTATAACACAAAGTGGTTTTATGTATGAGATACCTTCACACACTCAAACAATTTGTGAGGAATAAGGCACGACTAGAGGGGTCGATAGTCAAGCGCATATCGATAATGAGTGCCTTACATTTTGCTCCATGTATCTTCGTGGCATGAGACTAGATTCAACCGAGAAGATCGAATGCCGATGAAGGGCGGGAGGATGAACAAGGACTCATATTTATATTTGCACAAACGTTCGTCTCAGATCCCCGACGTTTTCAGGATATGGATCTTGGGGATCTAGCAAAGGCGTGATGGTATGTGTTGCACAATTGTGAAGAAATAGAGTCATACTGGAGTAAGTCTTCCTCGATTATTGTAATTCCTACATGTGATGATCTTAATGTTTCTTGTCGACGACGTGCCATTTATGTGTAGTGAACACATAGACGAGATGAAGTCCAAATTCTCCACAAATTATGATCGGATGCATCAGGATCAGTTTTAATGGTTCGCTGAACGTGTAAGATTTCACATTGTATCTCACCACACTTAGAATTTCCATTGTATTGCACATTATTTCAACCTAAGAAAATCACTAAACAATTATATTTTGTACATGATAATAGATAAAGACGTTGCGCACAAGCAACTCTGCAGATGTGTCTGATGCACTATACTCATTGGCGTGTGGCCCTGATAGACGTGTATCTAGATATACAGGTTGTATTATAAATGGGATTCGGTTCCACACTGAAGAACGTGAGAAGAACAGGACCATGCAAAATAGTGGGGTAGTTGTAAAAGGAACAAATGAGGGGGATGAAATTGACTTTTATGGCATTTTGACTGATATTATTGAGCTGAGTTATTGTACGAGAAAGCGGGTGTACTTATTTAGATGTGATTGGTGGGACATTGGAAATAAGAAGTTGGGAATACAGACTGACAACTACTTTACGAGCGTAAATTTATCTCGAAAGTAGTTTAAGGACGACCCATTTGTCCTCGCCAGTCAGGCTGAACAAGTATTTTACCTCGCTGAGACTAAGTTAGGTGGCTCTTGGCACGTGGTGCAGAAAATAAAGCCCAAGAACGTATTTGACCTTCCCGTACCAGAAGTTGAAGATAGCGAGGACGGGGGAAATGACACGTCTAGGGTTGAACAAGCATATCAAGAAGACATGCCATCTAGGGATACAGGGACTGATTCAAGTATTGATATTGATGTGGTGCAATTAGACAGAGATGATGTGCCACCTGATCATGTTGATGCCTTATTAATACAAGACATTGTTAGAGATGATACAGGTTTCATTGATGACAATGTTAAAGACTATGAGGAGGAAATACTAATCAGCGATAGTGATGGTGAAGAAGAAATAGCCCTAAGCGATAGTGATATAGACGACGATTATTAAATGTACACATGATTTACATGTCATTTTTCAATTCAAATAATTTATGTATTCCATGTATACGTGAAAATTACAAGTAATGATTAATTCCCTTTATTGACTTGTTTATAATTCACATTTACAGTTGAGACAATTTTTAATCATGTTATCCTCAAACCGGAGCATAGCAGAAGCACGCAACGTACTTCATCACCATTGCGCAGATGGACGTTTTGCCCTGTCTTCTTGGTAGGCCATAGAGATACCGGCCGTCGATGAGTGTAGAGTGGAATATATCGACGACGACTCAGACAAAAATTATACAATCTCAGAAAAATTTTGGAGCTGATGGAGATTTATAACCGTGGGAAACGAGATATGGAAGATGCGACTCTCTCACTTGCACATCTGAACGGAGTCTCGATGGATCAGATTTCTCCTATTGTGACTGTCATGTTGGCTATAAAAATGTCCAATGCTTCACACAGATGACATACACTTCAAGCATACGATGACTTACGCGTAGAAGTACTTTGATAGTTTACCTCATAGTTGTTTCAGTATTACAACAAATATGTGTATTTAATATACAATGACAATGTGTAATTGAATTTTCAATGGTTATAGATTAAAGTTTACAGTTTTATTATATCTTGCATTATAGTGTAATGGTCTAATCATATTTTATTCATCTCTCTGAGCATAAGCACAAATGCATTATACCATTAATATTACTTGTATAATGTTTTAGTATATTCCACTTGTATTGATATTGTTTAAATTTCTTAGTTCATACATATTCAGTGATGGCATCAGGTGGGAGAGTACGTCGTTCGCGCACTGGATCTACCCCTTCTACCTGTGATGCGACGGAGCCAGCATCGCCGTCGCATATTGCATCGCAGGCGTCTGATCCCTCAGTCGCGCATACACCAGGCATAGACATATTTCTTTTAATGATTTCTGTTTATGTTTAGACTTACATATTTCTGTTGCAACAGCGTCGTCGACCAGCCGGCGAGGACGTGGACCCACGCGTGGGTTACTTTTAGAGCGACTTACGCGTGAGGGTAGGGTGACAGTAGAGTTCCCACAGGACTGCATTAGACCTGTTGGGAACAATGCCATGTTGTTTACGTCAGAGGTCGGTGTCTTATGCCGATCTCTGATTCCCCCCACCACCCCCCGTTGGAGAGACGTGACAGATGATGTTTGGCAGCTCATCCGTCAGCGCCTTCAGGTAAATTTTAGTCAAATAAAATTTATTTTATAAATGTTCATTTACAGTTAAGTTATTTTCTTAATAAATTTATTGTCTTAATCTATTATTTACAAAATTGCAGGATAAATTTGACTTTGATTTGAGTGTTCCGCACATCTCCCATGCCGTCGACGACATGATGAAGGAGCGGTTCAAGGATTACCGCACTAGGTTACACCGGCAGTACAAGCGGTGCGTGAGCCACTTAAGAGGTCAGACAATCCGCACCGCTGCACGTGATCGATGGGGACCGCGGATACTCTGTGATAGGTTTTCGTCTGATTCTTTTCAGGTAATATTTACATATTTACGATATCTTAGCGTAATAATTAATTTTGCAATTAATAACAATGTATTATGAATAATGTGTTCAGAAAAAGAGCAAAATAAATTCTGACAACAGAGGAAAGTTAGAAGTGAACCATGTAATGGTTCAAAGTCATTCGTACGACTTCGTCACGACATGGTAAGAAAGTACTGGTAATTATTACGTTTATATATTCTTTCCATGCATTTATATTAACTCTATCGTCCTTTCGATTAGAGCCGAGATCACATCGGCCGGAGCCCGGACCAAAAGAGACTTCTACAAAGGGACTCACTGTCGGCAGACGACGGGATCTTGGTACATCTTAGAGCCAGCAAGATTTGGGTAAAAATCCTTACATTGTATAATTTAATTGTATTAAATTATAATCATGTCATTTATTATGAAAATTCATATGTTTTTATTACAGGAGGAGATGAACACTTTATTTAGTCGGCCCACTCCCGATGGTACTCGAGAGGAGTGAGCGAGAGATCCCGAGTCGTGCTTGGCACCGCTCGGATATGTGCCTGGGTTTGGCCATGGTGCCAAGCTCATGGCACTCGCTAGAGCTGCCTCCAGTCGATCCATCGTCGTTGGCGAGAGCGCCGTACGCCGAGCTGATACCACAGAGAGAGAGGTTCAGCAGGTACGGGTCGTCGTCAATGACATCAAAGATCAACTGGACAAGCAGAGGGAGGAGCAGGAGAGGAAGATGATGGAGGAGCTGGCGAGGCAGAGGGAGGAGCAGGAGAGGAGGATGGAGGATCAGCTGGCGAGGCAGAGGGAGGAGCAGGAGAGGAGGATAGAGGAGATCCGAGTGGATCATGAGCGACGGATGATGCAGATGTTAGAGGCTTTCACTGCACGCTTACCCACCGATGCTCCACCACCTCCGCCTTCATCTTTGTGATTTTTTTGTATATTTGTTTATTATGTTAAGTTTATATGTATTAATGCGTGAATGAACGTGTTTGAATGAATGCGCTTATGTTTGTTTGGGTTTGGGTTTGGTTGGATGTGAATGTGAATATGATGAAAATATATTATATAATGTGTGTATATTATGATGAATATGATGATATATTGGTAACAGTGTCTATCAGAATTTTGTGCGAATTTAGTAATTTGTACATTAAAAAAAAAAGACTTTTAGCGACGAAAATTTTCGTCGCTAAAAGTGGAATGATTTTTTCGCAGCGAAAATTTTCGCTGCTAAAAATTCTTGGAAATTTTTTTTATGTGCGAAAAATTTCGCTGCTAAAACTTTGGAATTATATTTTGGCATGAAAATTTTTTACGCTAAAAATTTTAGAATTTGTTTAGCGGCGAAAATTTTTTGGCAAAACTTAATTTTTTGGAAAATAGTTTTCAGATCGAAATATTTTACCGCTAAAAGTCCTAGATATTATTTAGATATTAAATTTTTCGGTCTTAAAGGTGTTATTTTTTTGGCGGCGAATATTTTCACGCTAAAAGTCGAGAAAATTTTTTTTGCTAAATGTTTGGTCGCTAAAGGTCTTGGTCATTTTAAATGGCAGACTTTTTTGCTAAAAGTCGTAGAAATTTGTTTTATGTAAATCTTTCACCGCTAAAAGTCGGAAAATTTTTTTCATGTGAATGGTTTATTGCTAAAGGTCTTGATGTTTTCTCAATGCAAAACTTTTCACGCTAAAAGTCGAGAAATTTGTTTTTATGTGAAATCTTTTCGCTAAAAGTCATGGAAATTTTTTTATGGTGAATGGTTTACGCTAAAAGCCTATAGCTTTGATTTATGGCGAACTTTTCATTGCTAAAAGACGTGGAAATTTTTTTGGCGGTGAAACTTTTCACTGCTACAAGTCGTGGAAATTTTTTTACGGCGAAGATTTGGTCATGCTAAAAGTGTTAGCGCTTTTTTAGGTATGAACTTTTTTCATTAAAAGTCATGGAAATTTTTTTGGCGGCGAAAGATTTGGCTGCTAAAAGTGTTGGCAGTTTTATGGCAGCGAAAAGTTTCGATGCTAAAAGTCCTGGATATTTTCTAGCGGCAAAAATTTTCACTGCTAAAAGTATTGGCAGTTTTTTTAGTGGCGAAATGTTTTGCTGCTAAAAAGTGTTGAAGTTTTTTTGCAGCGAAAATTTTCACTGCTAAAGGTCTCTTTTAGCGACGAAAATATTCGTCGCTAAAAATCTTTCATTTAGCGTCGATTTGAATTTTTCGCTGATAAAAGCCTTGTACATCAGTCTTTTAGCGACGAATTTAGCGACGAAAATGTTCGTCGCTAAATTTTTTTAGCTGCGAAATGTTGACTTTTAGCGACGAAAATGGTCGTCGCTAAAAGTGGTGTTTCTTGTAGTGCCTTTCTTTGATTCGATGCCATTCGCATTTCCGAAGTCAAAATTATCCTTGATACGAATTCTAAAAGAGCTTTCAAATTTACTTTCTCAATTGCTTACATCTTCATACATTCTCTTTTCATAGTAAGATGAGAGACCTTCTCACATTTGAGATTAAGGAATTTGTAAAATTTTATAACAACTTTGCTTTCTACCATGCTAAATGGTTTCTCATCAACTATCATCGATATTGCATACAACTCTTTTAGTTTTTCCTGATCATACTTATAAGTGGAGAGTATAGCTTGAAAGTCATCTTTTTTAGAAGTGATAAATAAAAGCAGCTACTAGACTCTACCAGTCGACGTTCTTAGTCTCTTCGTATATTTATCAAAATACCTCTAATAATGAGTAGTAGAAGAAGTAGAATGCTTGTTATAAATAGTTTTACAATACTTGCATCTAATTTTAACTAAACCATCTGGTAGCGTGATTTTATCGAAAAATTTCTATTCCGATGATCTTTTTTTTCCCTTTCATTGAACCTGAAACCGTTTCAACTTTGTTTTCTGCCACATCTTCCTTTATAATAAGAGGAGATGTGATTGACGCATCAGCACCAAAGGTATTTGTATTTTCCTCACTAGTCATATACAAATCAAAAGATAATAATGGTAAGGTAATATCATAACTTTTACAGGTTGAAATAATTAGTCAATCACATTTATATGTGTATATAAATATATAATACAAATAATATCAAGGTCTTTCCATAAACTGCAAGACGCGAGTATCTTAAATAGTCCCCTAATCAATAAATTCGCTGATAGATACATATACATAACTATATATTATCTCTAATTATTTTTTAATTTTGCTTATTATTTAGAGGTGTTACTTGTCTCTATCTCATTCGATAACATACCATGTACTGTCCTCATACAGTTTACATCCAAACTGAACTTTTGGCAGCATTTTTCCATATTCTTTAGATATATGTAAAATTCAATATTAATTAGTTTTCACATATAATCCATTATACAAGGATAAAGGAAACCAATTAGTAAAGAACCATATATTTAGAGAAAATATAAGGAAATGCAACTGAAATTCCAACTGCATGTAAATTGAAAGCAAGGATAATCTAAGTACATGGTATAGTACCGAACTCTCCAAAATGAGACAATTTAGGAATCCATAAAGAATAAGCATTTCCAATCGAATGATTGTACTTGTTCAATATGAATTCCTCAACGGGGGATACATTGCTAAATTACTAGGTTGCTTAAATACTAATTAACAACATCAGTCAACAAAGAATCATAAGCATAAACATTTAAAGAACAAATATTTAAATATATAAGAAAAAACTGACATAATGATTTAAAGGTAGATTAAGTTAATATATTTATAATAGGCAAGTTAATTTAGTGCATTCATAGCTTACAAGTAAAAAACTTAATAAATCTTTTATAATTTTAATATTCTCCTTAATACTCATCTCCACCATCACAACTAGGATTGGATCCATCATTTCTATTGTCTATGCCCAAGTTAGTAGTATTTTCTCCAAGATGCTCATTAACTTCCCTTGAATCAAAAGGTGAAAAACTTTTCCATCATGTTCTTGTATAAATTTAGGTAGCTTTTTCAAACTTTTTTTGTGAGATGATATATATGAAGTACACAAGATCTTATAGAATGATATGAGTTTGAAGATAAACTTTAACGACTTCTTGCTAGTTGGGCTTGGCCTGACTTCGACACATGTTGTCGAGGAGAAAATCATTGATATTATAGATGCCTCTGCTCTTCCTTCCTTAACTTTAAGACAATTTTTAATTTTAATTTTTTTTTAAACATTTAAGTTCTCATTCTATCTTCTTTCTCCTCTTCCTCTTTCATACTAATTCTCTTCACTCTCTCTATTTTGGATTATTCATTTATTTAAATAAGCTTGTTATGATATATCTTGTGATTAGTTGTATTCGATATGGGAGAGGGGGTGGAAGGCTTTTTGTTGGCGTTTACGACAACCTAGAATAAACTTGTACCTCCCGTGATGCTTTGGGACACGATTTTGAGTCTCCCCCGACCTAATAAGTGTAGTTTAAGCTGATTTGTTTTGTTTACCAAAATAGCCCCATACAAATTGTATTGAATCTTCATTTATCCAGAATCTTGGGAGTGGACTTGGGAACCATAATGCCAAATATTGGTGGATGGATTATCTGAAGACATTGATGTACATTCTTGTGTTGTAAGAGAAGTATTTTTTAAAAGAAAAATAAAGAAAATTATTTAAATCTAATCTATAATATTCATTCACAGATTCATAATTAGAATCCAATTCTACAAAATTCAAATCTAATACAATTATGCAAATGTAACTATCAATAAACTAAATCATGCATATTTAATCCAAATGCAAATCTAATAAAAACATAAATCTAATTCAAAATTTAGCTCGACCAACTCGACCCAACCCAGCCCCACTTGACCTAACCCAGCCCCAACTCGACTCAACTAACCCAACTTGACCTAACCCAGCCCTAACTTGACCCACAACCAACCCAACCTAACCCACATCTGACCCAACCCAGCCCTAACTCGAGCCCCACCCTACCTAACCTAGCCCCACATGACCCAATTGACCCACTCCCAACCTAACTCAGTCCCAACACGAACCAACCCAACACCAAATCAAAGATTCAAAATTCAAAATTTTAATTTTAGAATTTGGGAGTTTTTTATTTTCAAACAATTATATAAAAAAATTAAAGATTAATTAGATTTAGAGGTAGTTTGTTGTTGAGAGAGAGAGAGAGAGAGAGAGAGAGAGAGAGAGAGTAATGCTCAGACACAACTAGTTGGACATTTACATTTTGGTACAACTAGCTATGCATTTAATGAAAACTTTCTTCTTAATTATTAAAGTAATTAATGCTTTCACGCTGTTAAACGCTTTTTTCAGATAATTTTATTATGTGAACCAAAAATATGAGGTAGGTCGAAGGCTGAAGTGGACCACACCAAAGGAACCTGTAGTGATAATGACACCCACTGTTGAAACCTTTCTAAGGGCCAACGTGATGTTTTTTAACCATACAACCTATTCATAATGTCATGCACATGGATGAAGTGAAAACACAAATACCGACTTGATCCGAAACTTCTCTGGCTCCCAAGAAGTTTTTATTGTTGGAAGTTCAATCCCTACTTTGTGGTCTAAGACCTGCCTCATTTTTTGGTCTACACATTAAAATTATTTGAAAAAAGAATTTAACGTCGTAGATAAAACACTTAGATAACGGTGGGGCCCACGGGTCCCTGCCCGGATGGATTACAGGGGGTGTAGGACGCAATCCGCGTCCCACGTAGATGCCAGCGTGGAGCGAAATCTAGTCCGCTGCTGACGTGGTTCCTCGTAAGGCAAACTTCGAGAATCGAAGTCGGTGCATGAATGAGTTCGTTTCACCTCAGTCATGCCTCAGGATAAAGAGTCTTTCGAGCCAACAGGAACCCACATGCTAAGTGTTACCATGATCAGAACCGTCCATGTTGTGGACTCTACACTAAAAAGAAATTTATTCCAAATGGATGATTTTCATCATCGCTATCTGCAGCTGAATGTAAAAAATTTGAAAAGAAAACTTTTAATTGCTTGAATTCAACTCTAAAAATCAAAGGTTATGATTATCAATGAAGCTTGATTACAGGCTCGTAACTAATTCATGGAAACATCAAGAATATGAACGGTTCAAAACGCTACACCACCTCCGATCGTGGGCCCTATGGTTGGCGACACACGCACGATCCTTAGTCGCGACCGAGGTAAAACAAAATCTGCATGACAGGTCACAAACGTGGAAACCGTTAATACCGTTCCCTTCACGTACATGACATCTCGAATGAAATGCCTCGAAAGTTCGGGAAAACCATGTCACGTATTCATGTCATAGGAAAAGACACAAGAGGGATGATCATCTTCAGGTCCACCATTATATGTCAATTTGTAGCATATCTGAACCGTACAAAAGGTGTCCCCATCGTGCCTGGTTTAAAAATCAGGCTTATCCACTCATCAGATGGACCACAACGCTGAAACGAATGGGAAACCAATGATCCGGGAGTTTAATTTTTCATGATATTATTGCAAAATTGTGTTTAACGGCGTGGATAAAACACTTAGATCACGGAGGGACGCAATCCGCGTCCCTCTATCGTGCTAACAAGATTGAGACGTGGACAGATGCTTGGGGCCGGACGGGAATCGTTTACAACACCTGTTTTAGTCAAGGAAAAAAAAAACCCAAGCTCCGTGGGTCCAGCATTCTGTATATGTAAAATCCACTCCGTCCATCAGGTGTTTAATATTATTTGAACCGTAAAATCAAAAGATAAGACTGATTAAAAATTCATACGTACCGTACAAATGAAAACGATGTAAAATTGCTCCAAAAACCGCCAAATTCCCTGTGTGGACCATGTGAGTTTTTTTTTTTTTTTTTTTTGGTTTCTTTGTTTATATTTATTATCAAGCTGATTTCTATCCTAAAACCTAACATCAAAGAAGAAACCCGATGGACGGGGTGGATTTTACATTTACAACATGATGGCCCGGCCCGGCCCTACAAACATGGCCGTTTGACGCATTCTTAAAACAGGTGTACAAGATGGAGCCAAATTTCCACAGTACACGCGGCAGTGTAAATTATCAATCTGGGCTGTTAAACTATCTGATTTTACTCTGGATAGCAGTTTTTTACAACTTCAATAGATCAGATATTCCTAACCATCTGATATGTGGCACTGAAAGTGATGTTAAAAAAAAAAAAAACGAAGATAGTAACCGTCAAACGCTCAATAAAGAAAATAAATAAAAGTGATGGATAAGAGTATCTAATAGGTGTGATTTTTGAAATGCAATCCATCCACGATATAACCTACTAAATGGATGGCCAGATCTACATGTCTCTCTTTCACGTATGCTGTGGAGGGATATCCACTACGCCAAAATCGCGGATTTGCGACGGACGAAATCCGTCGTAAAACCAAATAAACGACGGATTTCGTCCGTCGCTTGGTCCGTCGCTGTTTACTGGGTCGTTTTTTGTTTCCGACGGATAAAATCCGTCGTTGAATCTACGACGGATAAGGTCCGTCGCAGCTTACCGACGGATAAGATCCGTCGCAAAAAATAAAAAATCCGTCGGTGAAATGCGGAAAAAACCAATCCGTCGTCGGGTCTGTTTTGAAATTAGCGACGGATTTAGTCCGTCGCTAAAATATCTGCGAATTAAAAAAAATTGTCAAATTTGTTTGTATTTTTTTTTTTTTTTGAATCTTACACCTGATAGTCATTCAAAAAATAATTCAAACAATCATAATCAATTAATGATTAAACATGTGCATGCACATTTCACCCATTTAACATTCATCAAGACTATAATCAACACAATACCAATAAAACAGTTAACGGTCTATTTAATGTTTTCAGACTATAAATGCACACGTCCATAGGCAAAACCATACATCAGTTGGGACTGAAAGTAGCTGCAACATCTCCTAGGTAAATCACAAAGAATAAAACAGAAGATGAGACCAATCGGCGATAGGGCAGTTATGCTTTGATGCTCTTCGACACTTGAGAACCACAATAGAAGCCTCGCTAAGTCTTTTAACTTGACATTCCAACTACCAGAGCAAACATGCAACAATGAGGATAACATCCAAATACACAAACCATAAAGTAAATACATGTGAAAAGAAAAAAAAAAAAAACACAAAGTGACCGTGCCAAATACACATCCAACGTAGTCCTTGTCTAAAGCTCACTTTTTAACCATGCCAAGGAAATACCCACATCAACTATATTATGCAAATGCCCATGGCCACATATAAAACCCATTCCAACTAATAAGCATTGCCACATTTATGTATAGATGAGTACTCTTATCATAGAAATATACTCAAGTCTGAGAAAATCCATGCTCGAAAATCATGCTTACCTGAACAAACTTAAATTTCAACCAATAGACATCAATAGCCCCTGTAGCCTCTCACTCTTAACCAATGGCTACGAACACGCCCTTAGCTCTATATCCTTGGTGAGGTCACCACTCGCCTTCAGCTCTACATCTATGATGAGGATACATAAACATTAGATTGAAAGAAGTGGTAATTGAACTCATCATTAAAAGAATCAGGTGTTTGGTCTATCAAAATGTTATGTTTGAAAGCAAGTAAACATTAAAAACGCACCCATTTCCAATCTGCTTCCTTTCATCAAAGCTAGAAACAAAATGGATGGCCTATCCTATCCATTTTCCTCAGGCCCATCCAAGCAAACAAGTCCTAAATGAATTTGGGGCTAGCCCAACTTCCCCTCACTTTGGAAGACTTCCAACTCCAAATTACACAACAATCCTAATAAATTGATATGCAATTGAACTGAGCATCCAAACACGTAAAAACTTAATAGCAAAACCTAAGCCCATATGCTCAAAACACCCAACACCAAAATTCCACCCATCCATTAATAACTAAACAACTCAACCCAAGTGAAAGTGCCAATCCCATTATTACAATTTTGCACATCATAGCATAGGAGGTTGTAGTACAAACTGTGGCTAGATAAGCATCACCCTGTCATTTTTCATTAAAAAATGAAAAAAGAAAATGAGACAAACTTCAGCTACTTACTGTCTACTAATGTCTTCCCATGTATGAGATTCTTTATCCAGGCCATAGTAAAGGCGTATTATATCTCTCCCCATTTCACCCAGGGTTGAACTGATAAGCTTGTTCACTTCATCCTGAAAATGAGAAGAAATTTGGTATTTTATAAGACTAACTACTAAAGGAGACCGAGAACTGAGACAACAGTTTGTTGAGCCCACACACAAGTGAACTGTTGCCCATCCACATAAAAGAACACGTGCCAATATGGCACACTAGTGCAAGATCCAAGCTATCCATCGGGTGGGCTGCACTTGTTTAGATCGAAACTAGGTTGTTCCACTCGGTGTCGCCAAAGTGTACAAAACAAATGGATGGCTAGAAAAATAAAATAAATTTGTTTTAGCCAAACATTTCTTTTGTTAATCGTTGCTCATTCGAGTGAAATGGCCTTATTTTGGCCGTAATATCTAAACCGTGTCGCATACCTAATGAAAATCTTATATCATGTATATGTGTGCCACATTGGCATGTGCTACCGCATGTGGATGGGAAAGGCTTCACGCAGTGTGGGAGTAGCAACTTCTTGAGGCAATATACCGTAACTTGTGAAAGAAACCATGCAACAACTAATAAGATTTTATTTGAATCTTCGAGGGCCTTGTTGCTTATCTTTTGAAAGCAACCAATATAACTTTCAAGAATAATCGAAGAAGAAAACCAACAACATTTTCGAGAACTTCATTCAAAGCGATCGGTTTTTATCTTGAGTGACCACTCATCAAATCCATGCCATGGGTTGTTCTCAAGATTGTTATCTGCAATGTACTACAAATAGAAAGATCTAAGATTTTGGATTAACAACGTACAACAAGATAGTACAATTGTGTGCATCCAAACAAATCATTCATGACAAGAATAAAAGCAAACTTGCTTTCAAGTACAAACCAAAACAGTTTAATAAAGAGAGCAGAGCAACCATCTAAAAGAAAGGGTTTTATGAAACAAGGTGGCGGCCATTACATAACTACTTTTAATACCTTGGTCTTTACATGCCATATTCCTCTTTCATAATTTCCTAAAGAGAGATGATTTAGTGGGCGAAGTGTATAGAAACCTTCCCATACACGGTAACATTTGGCCTCATGAGCATGTTACTTACTTGGACCATCCATTAGGTCCAACCCATTCTTCTTCCACTACTATGCACAAAAGATTACAAACATTCCCTAATTCAACTTACGAGTAACTGAAGAAGTGGACAGAGCCATTTCCATGTGAAGATCAAATTGTAGTAGAACTAATGGATAGTGTTTGAAGCTCACCCGAATTAACATTGGGTTTGTAAGAAACCAATCTCACCCACAACTCGTTTGGGATTGCCCATTTAATAAATCCAAAATCAAGTGATAGATAGTGGTTCGTAAACACTTGTTTTTAATTTATAGATTTAAAAATAAATAAATAAATAAACTAACTAAAAGGCAACTTCACGAGTTGAGGAAGCATCGGGATTAAGTGTCCACTATATGCTATATGGTTTTGAGAATCGGGAAATTAAATATATATAATAATAATAAATTAAAAGAATACTAAATAATGAAGAGTTACTTGACAAATTTGTGGGTAAAAGAACAAAAGAGGAGAGAAAAAAGATAGGATGAAGGCTTACCTTTGGATGCGTGGATCGGATTTAGTACCAATGGAAGCTCCCTTCATGTCTTCGATGAAGGCTTTTTCTCTATACAACACGTAGTCAAAACCAAAAATCGGTTTCTATTGTTCTATTGTTCACCTCCCATCTTTGTACAAACTAGTAGTAATCGTGTTTCTATTGGACACCTCCCATCTTTGTACAGACTAACAAGGTCAAGTTCACAAGCATATGCCACATCAAAGAAATAATCAGGTTTCTATTTAGCCAAAACCACCAAGAATGGTGAATGAACATAGATCATAGTAGACATTTATCATATTGTTTGATGTTTGATTTAGACATTTCAAAATCGAAAAATATAATCTGAACCGCCACTCAAGCACACAGATTACCACAATTGATTCTTTCTGCAACTAGAAAGGTGAAGTACTTCAATGCAAAATTCAAATTACCCAAACAAATAGCCCGAAGGACTTGTCCCGAAACTTCAGAATCCTTTTGTAGGCTACAAGTGTTTGTTTCTATGCATGAAATACAAATACAAACAATGCAACAACTTTGAAGTCCAAGAAACTATGGCTATAGACAAAACTCCACCTCAATCTATACTTCTCATGTGTGAGCATTTCATGCAAAAGTTGTAACCAATTTTGCAAATCCTGCGCATATCAATGATGCTATAACTGTTAATTGAGCTTATAGAGAATGTTATGTTTACAATACATCAATAGATGCAACAATATGATGAAATGTAAAAGGTAAGATTAAAATCAAAAGTAGGACCTACAATTTAGATGGTTTGATATTGAGTCATACATGCATAAGAACCATCATACTCGTACTATAGAATCACCATTTTTCCTCACAAAACAAACCCAAGTGACAAATAGCATCTACATTTTAAAGCATAGTTCTAAAACTCACTAACTCAAATCGAAACTCGTCCGATTGATAAGGTTGAACAAGAAGTGGGTGTTTGCAATCGTCCAACTTGTTTTCACCTCACAAGCAAGCTTGTAGTGTTTACATTTGTAAATTCACCGTTCCAACCTCTAGGCGTTTGTGCTTGTTTAATGTGCAGCGGTCATACATTGTGTATCCGCCAGAGGGTCCTCGGCCTCCATCTCCAGAGGAGCTGCGGGAGATGGCTCGAGAGATGTGCAAGAACAAGAACCACTGACAGGCTCCTGATGTGCAAGGACAATTACACTTGGTACTGTGGTAGCACTCATCGAGGTATGGTATTCATGTAGTTTTAAGGTCCCACTCGGCGGTACTACAAAACAGTTTGAGTGGTTTTCTTGTATATAACGAGCTGTGTTTCAAATCTCATAGCATATTTTGAAAGAGACTGTTTGGGCAAAAACCTCTCAATGGAAAAATGAAAACAGAAACCAGAAAACCTCTCTCATGCATAGGAACCACAAAGAATGTATGTAATTCTTGTTTTTCTTTTCCTTTAATAAACTCATGGAATTTAATAAATTGACATCTCTTTTCTGCATCTGTTGTAAAGATTGGTCCAGCAATGTGGCTGATTCAATATGGACCGTCCATACAACATGCTCGCTAACAAATGTAATCGAAATGGAATCAATTGATTTTTCTCGCCATACCAAAGAACTTAGCCCAAATTCCATTTTGGTTGGGTCATGGCTCTGAAATTCACACTTGATTTAATGATGTTAACCATATGATTCGTCTTGTAGTATTTCAACTGTTGGCCATTTTAGTTTTGACCCCTTGATGGAATCATCCTACCAATGGAGGAACTCTTGGTCTTATGATCTAACACTACAATTTGGGTGTCTAGATTGAAATTGCATATATGCTCTCTCGTTTTTTTTTTTTTTTTTTTTAATGGAATGGGGAGTTATTTGATACTCTATTTGTGTTGTGATGCTTGATATGCGAGTGCACTCCTAAATTGTAGCTCAAATGGGGCCAACTAATTTTTGGAACACACTGTTGCTAATGCTAAGTGATAGTCCCAAAATCAGATTTGAACAAGCCTAACCTATGATTTGCAGACAGTTGTATGTTGAAATTGGACCATCGGATATTTTAAAATTCGAGGAAACTACCCTGTAATGCCCTTAATTATTCTCTCTAAAAGGTGGTAACATCAATAAATTGTGGGACCCACCATGGCGCATATATGATATTCGACTGTCACCACCAGTGCATCCCTGCATGATGATTAGAATAACCCAAACTAGGTGATCCAATCATCACTGGGCCACACTATAAAAAAACAATGTACATCACCCAAAAATTCTAAATTCATTCATAGTCCATTGGAAGATTGGATTGGCTGATTTTTTGTTTTGCCTGATCATGAAGGTGGACTGCGTTGTTGAACGGATTGGATGTCAAACACAGACCACATCGCCCCACAATTCTCCTCTCTTTGGGAAAAAGAAGAAAGTGGCATTAAAAAAAGCGTTTGGAATTTTTGTTGGTTTTGGCATTATTCGGGAAATTAGGATTTCCTTGGGAACTTTGTCGTCAAAATCTCCTTAATTGTATGAATTGTATTTCCCTTGACATGCTATAATGGGTGTCGTATCTAGAAAAATATAAGCCTGCTTGATTTTCCATGATAAATGTAAATCCTTGATAAATAAGCAATTGTTACTTTTTCATCCAGTTTGAAAATGAGTTAGTAATTCCACGGAAAACCGGTCCAAATGTATTGACTTTAATCCATGGCCCCATCGTAATGTATATGTTATCCATCTGTTTTATCAGAACATTTTGGGGAATGAGCCGAAATAAGAGGCAGATCCAACGCTCAAATGGGTCACACGAAAGGAAAAAGTGGCCTTACTTGGCCTAACATTGAAAGTTGTTCCCTTCACTGGGCCAACAATGAGGTTTATTTGTGATATAACCAGTTCATAGGGTTACATGGGTAAGGGGAAAACACAAATATCAGATTGATCCAAAACTTCCAGGGACCTAAAGAAGTTTTTAATTGTAGGCGGGTGTTTGATTCCCACTGTTTCTTCTGGTATGGTCCACTCTTTCCATGTCACAACCGTAGATCAAGTTTGGATGCAATGGCCAAGAGCTTACAGATGCTCACATGTATCCATCTCATCTCTCGTCTATTATAGTAACCATCGAAAGAAAAATCAAGAACGTTGGCATATATGCAGTACCATGAACACTGAATAAAAAAATATTAGTGGATGGGGATTGACTCCAAAATTAGATTGATGGAGAAATTCTAACCCATCTTTAACCATTGTGTAGAAAGCTCCCTAAGCTCTGTGTTCAGATGCAACATTAAATTGAGTTGCAATGATTTGTTCAATAAAGTGGAAATGACCAAGATGTAAATAGCCCTTAGCCTTGATCTTGAGAGACAAGGAACTGAATTCAGATATGTTACCTTTAAGTTGGACTTGAAAGGAACTCAACAGCAATTTAGGGCCTACCTTTTTTCATTACGAGTACTAGAAAACACCAATAAAATTTCATTATTCTCTTATAATTGAAATGAACATACACATTCCAAATCAATTGTGCATCCAAATGCACCCAAAATAGAATTTACAGTTTATAGCATCACCAACCAAGGGTCACAGTATCATAGGAAAGTACTTTATTCCCCATGCATGACCAGTTTCATATATAAATGATATGGTCATGATCGTACCCAACACGTGCTGAGACAAAAGAATCTGGTTTTGGTGGTGACCACCATAGCAACAATTTTCAAACCTTGTCACTGATATCACTCCCAAGCCAATGGTTCCCAACATAATCCCAACAAAGGAACTATATGTTAATGCATTGAACAAGGCTTTTTTTCAAAAAAAAAAAAAACAATTCATTTGGGACCCTACAGATCCATTCTTTTTTCTTTTCAAATATCACTTTTGTCTCTGTTTTCACTTAGAGAATTCTTTGCAGATGGGCGTGGAAAAAAAGAAGAAAATATTCAAGAAAACACACGACACTTGAACAAATGCAATTCTCCATGACAAACAAATCGGACCAAACACATTCATCTTATGGAAACAAAGATCGAATTTCCAACAACTAAAAACCCAAAATTCAGATTTTACATTCAAAGTGAATAAGAATAACCGCATTACACGGTGGTCCTTCCAATAACCAGGGACGTAAAAGAAGCCAAATCTCCACAAAGATTGCTATATCGGGACTTTATTCCTGAAAAGTCAACACGAAAAGAGATGAAATTACAGAAATGCCATTGAATTCCATCCACAGAGATCGGACTGAAGTAGATGCGCTCCGACCGTGAGCAGAATGGAATTCCACGTTGAATCCAAGAAAATGATCAATTAGATAAAGGAAGAGAACAGAAAGCAATAATGGTTGCACACCTATGTCCGCTTGGAGTAGGAAGAAGCGGACGGGACCTGCTTGTTGCGGAACATCGTATATCCGACGGGTGCAGTGGATGAGCTCGACCGTAGAGGGAGAGGGAGAGCCGTAGAGAGAGAGGGCGAGGCGCAGAGAGAGAGAGAAGGAGAGATGGAGGGAGAGGGAGAGGGAGAGGCGCAGAGAGAGAGAGAGAGAGAGGAGGAGAGGAGAGGGAGAGGGAGAGGGAGAGGCGCGCGAGAGAGAGAGAGAGAGGGGTTGGTTAGGGCCGGCGCCCTAACCAGTCCTCTTTAGAAGTTTTTAACGGTGGTGTCACTCCCCCACTGTTTTCTCTGGTGGGGTCCACTGGAGCTTTGGATGTGACTCATTCTTTGGATCCTACCCTAAAATGATCTCTCAGATGGATGGACGGCGTGGATACAAAACATACATCATGGTAGGGTCCACGAGAACTTGGTGACGTCACTTCAAGATGCTGGTCTCTCAACTTGTCAAGAGCCAATCCGCTCCGCAGAGAGAGGGGGGTGACGTCAGCAAATTATGTGGGTCCTATCACGAGGTATGTGTTATATCCAAACCGTCCATCCATATGGTGAGCTTGTTGTAAGGCTTGAGACAAAAAATAAGACAGATCTAACTATCAAGTGGACCACACGATCAAAAGCATGAAAACAATAGTGATTGGATATCCATCATTAAAATCCTCCTAAGGCCCACTGTACTGTTTATTTGACATCCAATCTGTTTATTAAGTTATACAAGTCTAGATGAAGGGGAAAAACAAAAATCATCTCGATCCAAAACTTTTATGGCCCGCAAAATGTTTTTAATGGTTGACGCTCATTCAATATTGTTTCCAGTAATGTGGTCCATTTTAAATTGGGATATAATTCATTTTTGGTCTCATGTTGTAAGATGATTTTTAAAAATAGATGGACGGCATGAATGAAACACATACATCGTGGTGGGGCCCACAGAGTTTACTTTGATAAGGGTAA
Source organism: Magnolia changhungtana (assembly GCA_030180095.1). NCBI lineage: Eukaryota > Viridiplantae > Streptophyta > Magnoliopsida > Magnoliales > Magnoliaceae > Magnolia > Magnolia changhungtana. The sequence continues at coordinate 69,915 of JASAUF010000156.1, forward strand.
TGAGTAACTCACCTAAATATACGGGAGAGAGGTTTCCTTAAAACATTCATAATTATATATTGGGTCTACCTAAATATGATTCACATATCCAACCCATTCATTATGTGTGTCCCACTTGGATGAGGGGTCAGACGAAGTTTCAGCCGCATCCAAAACTCATGTGGGCCCCACCAAGTGCTTTTATATTTTTTAGGATGTCTTCACATGGTTTTAGATGGCATGGCCCACCTGAGTTTCATATACGGATGATTTTTGAGATATCTCATAACCTAAAGGAGACACATTAAATGCACGGTGTTGATGTTCGACACACATTGTGATGGGGCCCATAAAACTTACTAACATCAATTATTAGGTTCTCACATCGTCAATAAGTTGAATTATAATTTTGACCAAAATATTTGGCCCATTTTACATGTCTGGTCCATTCACTCTATTTTACTAATCAACACTCAATTTGACTAGTTAATCATCCCGATCAGGCTACATATGAAAAAGATATTGGGCATATAAGATTAATCAACAATTTGAGTGAAATTTGATTTAAATATCTGAAGTTATTTACTCTTCAATATGGACTCATTAGATTGTCCAAAAATGGCTAAAGGTTCAATTAATGGATGTGCCTAATAATTTAGTATATAAAAAAAAAATTCATAGATAAATTTCAATTTCCATTTAAAAATAATATTTTTTTTCAAAATGAATATTTTTCTCTTAAATTTTTTTTTTGAAAACTTTTAACAAAATATCATTTTTATTATAAAATATTTCAGAAAAAAAAATTAAAATGCAAATTTTGAATTTTTATTTTCAAAATCCGAAATTTTTTCTCAAATTTAAAATTTTTTTTCTTAAAAATTTCAAGATGCCTATTTTTTTTTTTCTTTAAAAGCATCATTTTGTTTTCAACTTTTCAATTTTCTTTTTTAAAATGTATATATATATATATATATATATATATATATATATATATATATATATATATTCAAAATCTCAATGTTTTTACAAATAACTTTTTCCTTTAATTTCAAATTTTTAACATTTTCAATTATTTTTCAAACATTGTTAAATTTTTTAAACTTCTCAATATTCTTTTTCATGTGATATTACAAATCATTTAAATATTAGTTTTACATTAAAAAATATAATTTCCACTCATTTAATATAAAAACTATATATATATATATATATATATATATATATATATATATATATATATATATGCATTCAATCAATTGTTAAAAAATAATCTTAGATAAAAATATGTACAATAAAACTATTGAAATTCTATTAAAAAACAATTCTTAGACTATAAAAAAACATAATTTCCCACCATATTCTAAAAAAAAAAAGGAAAAAATTAATGTTCAATGCAAAAGTCATTTTAAGAGGTATAATCACACTATTTCTTATGGTGTGGTCCACTTGAGCTTTGGATATGCTTTCATTTTGTTCTTTAGACCTCAAATTATCTGTTAACATGGATGAGCAGAGTGGATAAAATAATTAAATAACGGTGGACCCCACAGAGTTTACTCAGTATGCTAAGGGTAATGAGTAACTCACCTAAATGGGTTTCCTTAAAATATTCATAATCATATATTGGGCATGCCTAAATGTGATTTACATATCCAACCCACTCATTATGTGTGTCCCACTTAGATGAGGCATCAGACCAAGTTTCAGCCGCATCCAAAACACATGTGGGCTCCGCCAAGTGCTTTTTTATTTTTTAGGATGTCTTCACATAGTTTTAGATGGTGTGGCCCACTTGAGTTTCATTTTGAGATATCTCTTAACCTAAAGGGGACACATCAAATGCACGGTGTTGATGTTCGACACACATCATGATGGGGCCCACAAAACATACTAACATCAATTCTTAGGTTCTCACGAGGTCAATAAGTTGACCAAAATATTTGGCTCGTTTTACGCGTCTAGTCCATTTATTCTATTTTACTAATCAATACCCTCAATTTGACTAGCTACTCACCCCGATCAAGCTACATATGAGAAAGATATTTGGCATACAAGATTAATTAACGATTTGAGTGAATTTTGATTTAAACATTTGAAGTTATTTACTCTTTAATCTAGACTGATTAGATTGTCCGAAAATGGTTAAAAGTTCAATAAGTGGATGTGCCTAATAATTTAGTAAAAAATACATATATTTTTTTTCACAGATAAATTTCAATTTCCATTTAAAAATAACAGTTTTTTCAATATGTATATTTTTATATTTTCTCTCTTTTTCTTTTTTTTTTTTTTGAAAACTTTTAACAAAATATCAATTTTATTATAAAATATTTCAAAAAGAAAATTTAAAATGCATATTTTGAATTTTTATTTTCAAAATCAAAATTTTTCTCAAATTTTATTGTTTTTCTTAAAAATTTCAGAATGCCAATTTTTTTTCTTTAAAAGCATCGCTTTGTTTTCAACTTTTCAATTTTCTTTTAAAATGATATATATATATATATATATATATATATATATATATATATATATATATATATATATATATATATATATATTTAAAATCTCTGTGTTTTTATAAATAGCCTTTTCTTTTAACTTCAAAATTTTAACATTTTCAATTATTTTTCAAGCATTGTTAAATTTTTTAAACTTCTCAATATTCTTTTTCATGTGATATTACAAATCATTTAAATATTAGTTTTAAATTTATTTTTTTTAAATTCCACTCATTTGATATAAAAACAAAATAAATTTTTTTTTTGCATTCAATTAATTATTAAAAAATAAACTTAGATACAAATATGTACAATTAAACTACTGAAATTCTATTAAAAACAATTCTTTGACTATAAAAAAACGTAATTTTCCACCATATTGTAAAAAAAAAAAAGGAAAAAATTTATGTTCGGCAAAAGTGCTTTTACGACGGACCACGATCCGTCGCAAAATCAATTGAAAACCGTCGCCAATTGGTATTTTGGGCGGGAATTTGCTACCGAGACAACACCGTCGCAAAATTTGATTTTGCGACGGATTTAGTCCGTCGCCAATTTTCGACGGACCAAAATTCGTCGTAAAGCCGTCGTAAATCAGATTTTACCGACGGATTTTGGTCTGTCGCGAAATTCTGCGACGTTTGAACAACGGATTTTCGTGAAACACGGGATTCGCGACGGACCTTTTCCCTTAGCGACGGATTAAATCCGTCGTTAAACCAAGCGATTTTTGCGACGGACGAAGTCCGTCGCAACAATCCGTCGCAAATCGGCAGTTTTGGCGTAGTGATCTTCCATATTATCTTCCTTATCTCTTTAGGATAATATTCAATGAGTATGAACAAACGATTCTAATATTCCTTCATTATGGAGAAACTGAGTTCTACGTGAAGGGACTAAAGTGGAGAATCCCCAATATGCTATTTTGTTTCCATGCATGCAAGAGAGTGGTCCACTTGATCTGTTTTCGGATGTTTGTTAGATCCACACGCATCTATACATGCAGCCAACGTGCCAACGTGGCTAGTTGGTTGGGCATCTGACCTATGCAAAGAATAATTACACGTGTGTAGAGCCGTACAAATCCACACGCTTGTGCACATGCAATTGTGAAACACCTATGTGAGATCTGGGCTTTCCATGAGGTTGGAAATGATTGTTAGATCTTATGCCTGAAAAATCAGATAATTTCACTCCTGGTGGGCCATGATGTATGAAGTAATTTTGACGGTTAACAATTTAGTCTCTAGTTTTTTTGTTGGGACCACCACCTTATGTACGGCTCAGATGTGGTGTGCGTGACGTGGAAGTGGAGTAGTGCGGTTAGCAAATCTCCCACTTTTAAAAGATATTAGATAAGAGAAATGCTCAGTTGTTCTCATAGCACTATAAATTACAGTGCTCGTATTTCTATTGGGACGCTTAGACAATCCAATCCTTTCATCCAGGCCATTCACTAGGTTCCACGGTCATGTCATGGGCTCCCATGCAAAAATGTTACGGATCTGACAATGATAACCACCTGATTAATATTGAAACGTCCAAATGAGCCTATAAAGCATTTGATATATTGATAATCAGATCATTTACACAAATACGTCCAATCAACAATTTGATCCAAGTATTTATTAGGGCCCACCATGTAAAGGATCAATTCGTGAGGTAATCCTAACCGCCCATCCATGGGTTAGAAAAAAAAAAAAAAAGGATGGCTACAAAAAAGTAAGGCCCAATAAAAGATGGACTAGATCACCTGATCAATGTGATTCTCACATGACAGCCCTTGGGATGTGTTCTAGACTTAGTTGGCAGTTCGATCTGGTCAATTAATTGAAACGTCCAAATGAGCCTATAAAGCCAAGATCATTATATTGGCTACAAAAAATTAAGGCCCAATAAAAGATGGACTAGATCATCTGACCAATGTGATTGTCACATGACAGCCCTTGAATGTGTTCTAGACTTAGGTGGCAGTTCAATCTGGTCAATTAATTGAAACGTCCAAATGAGCCTATAAAGCCAAGATCATTATCATTATATAAGCTATAGTTCTTCAAGTGCCCTCTCTCTCTCTCTCTCTATGTATAATTGTGCACGAGTGTAGAGCCGTACACATCCTAACGTAGAGAGGGATGTGATGAGGTCGATCACCATCTTTGTCAGGGGATATCTACTCCGAGTCCATTCTAAACTCTTCACAGAGATTCCCTAAATTCATGAGAGCTAAAAGTAGAAATAATTTCTAATAAATTTGAAATAAATTGATTGATAATGAAAAATGAAATTACAATCTCTTATAAATTCCAAAATAAATTGATCGATGATAAAAAAATGAAATTACAATATTTCAAACAATGAATTCAAACCTAGGATGGAGTTTTAGAGTCAAACTCTAGGTCAAACACCCTAAAAGAGTGACTAACTATAAGTTGTAAACTTACTATTTATATACATTCTCCATTCCTACATTTTTTTTTTGTTAGTACACCCACTGTCAGTTCACACTTCACTACTAGCCACCCCCGCTATGGAATTGATACCAAGACCTCAGTGTTGAAATGAGGTATCTTTCACTTAGTCTACCACTTGAGTTATGAATCTGGGTGTTTTCTCCGTTCCTACTAGACTTCATGTTTTTCGGCAAAAAATAGTGTCCAATTTGACATAACCACATTATTCTCCTAACTTTTCAAAGCCCTTTTAATGTTGGGCACAACTCTTGCAAATCAAATGATTAAAAGTTATGCTCAGAATTAAAACTTATTATTTATAGTAGAAATGAAAATAAAAAAGACTTTTGACAATTGATCGGATGGAATCTCGCAAATTCGGTGTGGGTAGCTTGACATATAGGTTAGTTGGCGAAAGTAACTTTTCCTATCCCAAAATCACATATGATATGTCGAAAAACTCATCTCAATTTGTGAGATACGACTGTTTTAAGATTCTTACAGTCCAGATTGATCATTTTCACTTTTGATTGGGTCTTCTCTGGTCCATCTTTGCCATAAAAGTGTCTGTGACCTGCTCTACATCAAATCCATGCATGTGCCATCATTGCATGTAAAGTCTTTTATTAAATTCATCAACTGTTTTATAAAACCGTGTTTTCTCTAAAATTAGTTTGGTCCACTCATAGGGTAGGCTCTAATACTGAAAATAGGTGTATGGGTCAGCGTAGTGTCTTAGCAAGGGTCGTATATCTGCTCTGCAACTATGGCCCACCTTACCAGTGAATCAATCTAATTCTTGGGCTAGGGCATTCTTGTGGTAGTGCCTTTTTAATGGATGGATTGAATCTTGAACCTACGTGTTATGGTGGCAAACGTGTGGCCTATATATGAGTTGTATTACACATGCACGTGGACTTAACAAATCTCATGTCTAGAGAAGCCGGACTGACTCAACATTCCTACAAACCCCCACTTGCAGTGTTGTGGGCTCCACCGTGTCTTTCCTATAATCCCCTCCTGTGGTGTCACGGGCGTACCATGACTTTCCTATAGCCCCCGCTTGCAGTGTTGTGGGGCCTACTGGGATGTCTGTGAGACATCCACTCCGTTCATCATTTTCTCCGTAGCATGTTAGGGTATGAATAAAAATAAGTGGTAGATCTAACACGTAAGTGGACCACACTATAGGAATGAGGATTCCATATTGTTTACCATTAAAATCTTGATTAGAAATTATTTTTCATCTGCATGCTTGCCAAACATGCAGTTAACAAAAACAATTCTATTTCTTGAGAATCAAATCAGCAACTAACAAGGCCTGAGAGAGAAGGGAGAATTTTTCAATATGTGCTGTCTTTTTTTTTTTTTTTTCTTCTCTCAGTATGACAAGTATCTGGTGTGCACATTAGTCGTAATATACGTTGTTATTATTATTATTATTGGTTTTGTTTTATCCACACCGTCCAACCATTTTTTCAACTCATTTTAAACAACGAGATAGATTGAAATATCCGGTGGACCACACCTCATGAAATAGTAGTGATTGAACGTCCACCATTAAAAGCTTCATAGGACATGGATTTTTTATTTTTATTTTTATTTTTCAAACCAAAAAAACGATGACTGACGTGACTTTCCTACAACCTCCACTTGAAGAGTCGTGGGGCACCATGACTGTGAGACATCTACTCTGTACATCGTTTAATTTCTCAGTATGTGATGTTGAGAACATGGCAGCGTTTCTACATGGCAAATGTGGCGTATACATGTATTACACATGCGTGTGGGCTAAGCAAATGTCATGTCTGGAGAAGCCGGACCGACGCAACTTTCCTATAACTCCTGCCTGTAGTGTTGCGGGGCCACACTCCTGTAACCCCCTCCTGCAGTACTATGGGCCCCACCACCACTTTCCTTATAACCCCTGCTTGCAGTGTTGTGGTGACTACGGTATGTGATGACCGCGTGAGACATCCACTCCGTCCATTTTCTCCATATCATGTTAGGATATGAATCCAAAAATATGGTAGATGTTCCAACATGTAAGTGGGCCACACAACAGGAAATAGTGGGGATTCCTTCATCATTAAAACCTTGAATGGAAATTATTCTTCGGCATGTTTACCGAACATGCCATTCACAAATGAAATTCTGTTCCTTGAGAATCAATTCAGCAACCAATAAGGCATGTGAGAGAAAATTGGAGCATTTTTTACGCAGCGATGAATGTGATAAGGTCATCACCATCTTCCTCAAGGATAACTATTGTGAATTCACGGAGCTTCTCTGGACTCCTCATGTAAACTTCTTGGATCCACGAGGAAAAGAAATAGAGATAATTCTAAAATATTTGAAATAATTTTTTTGATAATTGATAAAAGAATCGGCATCCCTTTAAATAGGGATCTAAGACTTGGAAGAAGTTTAAGAATTAAATTATAACTAAAACTTCATAAAATTCATAACTTACTATAAATAGTATTTAAAAATAAAAATAAAAATTTATAGTAAGTGCCCTATGTGGCTTAACGACATTGTTCTTCTAATTTTTCTAAACACTTTTCACGTCGGACACAACTCCAAAAGCTCAATGGATAAAGAATTATAATTGTAGACATTGGAAAACGGCGCCCACGCTGGTTTGGTATGTTAAATGTTTGGTGGTGGATGATTAGACTAAGTATGAATGTTGGAGTCGCCACTAGCCGAAATATTTCAAAATCCCGCAGTCGGCTAGAACCGCGGAATACATTAGCTTGGAGAAATCCGAAGACTCTCCTACCTTAGAATGACTTCTGATCTGCAATCCGGAATTCCGGGTAAGAGACCTCAGTTATAAAAAGGGAAGGTGTTAGGCACCCTTTCTGCCCGTACAAATGTATGGTCTCTACTTAGTGTGATACGAAAATCTCAAGAGATGGATGATGTGGCCATGGAGGGACTAGTCACACATGAATTTTTGATGTGGAAAGATTCGGTAGACTACAGAGCATACGTCCAATAGCGTGTCTAGAAAGTGGATGTGATGATGTTTATGTAAAAAGGTAAAGAGAAAAGACTAGGTCTCTAGGAATTTCTGATGTGACAGGATCCAGTATACGGCAAGTCACAGAGCATACGTTCACTAGGGAGCTAGAAGAGCATGAAGGTTAAGATAGGAATTAATGTCATGATGAATGCAGAATGGATCTTAGGCTTGATCTTGAGTGGGCTAAACATGAACCGAACCATGACCAATGTGGGTTAGGCTTGTAGTTTGGAAGGGTTGAGATGAGGGCTAGGGGGTGGCTGGAAAAATCTGGACTTGGAAGGCTTAGGAGCACCTTCCCTTTCCTCACTCTCTTCCTCACTCACTCTCTCTCTCACTCTCTCCCTCTCTCTTAGTTGTGTTTTGAAATGAGAAGAGGAGAGGGCTATTTATAGTCCTCCTCAATGGTAAAATGGTAATTTTTGGGGTTTAGGAGGGGTGAAAGCTGATGTGGCAAGTAGTGGTTGGTGGAGAGGAGAGAGACGCCACATGGCGTGCTCCCATTAGCTCGTAGGGCTGGTAAAACTGTAAATAGTGAATATGGGAGGGGTAAATCTAAAGGAAAGTTGACTTTTAGACGCTGGGACAGTTGTCTACCCGCGGGCCACGAGTGACAGCAGTTGAAGTACCACAGGCGGCAGTCAGACTGCCGCCCACGACAGTCAGACTACCTCCCGGGCATGGTTTAGGCTAGTTTTGTATGTGTGAGCTTTGTGTGATGCTCTGATTCATCCGGTGGTCTCCATTTTAGGTTTCTGGGACTCAAAGTAGCAGATTTAGGCATGGATAGGGAGTTCTGGCCAGGGTATAAGGTATAGACAAGGCTGTGCGTGTCTTGAGCGGCTTGGATTATGGTTTCGAGCTGTGGATTGGGAGTTTGGGGATTTTGGACTAGGGTTTACAGGTAGGGTTTGGGTTAGGGTTTGGCTATGATCATTGTTTCCGGACTGTTGTAGCCTTCTCAAGACTTTAGCTTGGGTGGGGTGTCTATAGATGCCCCTCTTTGGCCGACGTTGCGAGCAACCGAAGACCAAAGCAAGGGGACACCCCATCCTTCTGGTTAGAAAGAATAGTGATTCAAATCTGTTGCCTACCATTGTTTTATTGTCAGTCGATTGTTTGGAAAAGGATAGCTTGCACATATCATGAGATTTGAGGAAAACGTTGTGATTGTCTCCCGTGCATTCGTCGCGGCTTTATGGATCACCAATCACAACCCTTTCACCTCGGATTGTTAACAGCATTGGAGGGTAAGTCTAAAAAGTAAGGGCCTCTGCGCATTTGTCGCGACTTTACGAGGATTTCCATACCGTTAGGTCTGTCGTTCCTTTGCTATGTAATCACCCTAGGAGTTTCGTTTCATTTGATTGTCAAAGTGGTTAGCTGCCCTGCGCGTTGGTGCGGCCTTACGGGAAACTCACTACGCCGACTTGGACTCGATCAAATTTTGCGAACATCCCGGACTAGGTATATGCAGGTAATCTGTTTGCTATGCAGTCTACTGAGTTTGATACTTTGGTTATAATGGATTGTCTTCACTTCGAGTTTGATTATTCTTTTCAGGGATAGATCCACTCATCTTACTAGCATTTGTACGATTGTCCAGATATAGAGATCTTGGCCAACCGTATAGGTATCATGTATGGATTCGATCATCCTTCGGGAAGACCGGAAGAGATCGAATCTTATTTGACTGTTTGCACTGACTGCAACTGGAGAATATGGAAGATTCCTCAGTGTACTGCGCACTGCGTGCGTTTTGAATTTTTTTTTAATTTTTTATATTCGTTCAATCTCGCGGGTGGGCGTCGTCGTTCGGTTTTTATTTGTAGAGAAAGTCACATGGCCTCCACTAGTAAACTAATGGGGCTAATGATTTTAGAAGAAATCAAACCTTTTTTAGGCTAAGCTCACTGGGGATTTTGTGTTATTTCAGCAATTCTTGAGATCTTTTGGGATTTTTGAGATTTTTTTTTTTTGAAAGTTTGGGGGTTATTTTGACAATCTTTGGAAAATTTGGTAACTTTTGGAAACTTAGGACTATTTTGGTAACTTTTTGGAATTGGAGACTGTTTTGAAAATCTTTTGTAAACTTGAGGCTATTTTGGAAATTCCTTTAGGCATTGTCCAGTGGTCAGAGGGATAAACCGGTCATTCACAACAGCCTAGGGGATAGGCTCACTGCCCATGTGTGCTTTTGGTCGGGCGGCGGTCGGACTGCCGCGGGTGGCAGTTCGGCTACCGCCGGTCTGTTCTATGGTCCAGTGGTCCGAGGGGTGTGCTGGTCTGTCCGGTGATGCCCTCTCCCTTATTTAAATTCTCCATTTGGGACATCTAGAGATCCATTTATGGTCCCTGGAGCTATCTTGGATGAGTTTTTTTTTTTTTTTTTTTTTTTTGAGCCTTTTCTTGCCTTTTTCCTTACTCAATTTCAGGTAATCTTGGCCCTTAAGTTCTTGTTGGATCTTGTTGGGCCGTTTTTTTGGATCATTTGGTGGGTTGGATCTTCTCTTGGGCTTTGGAGAGGGCCATGATCAAGATCGTTGGACCGTATCTGAACAGATTGGATCTTATTGATTTTTTTTTGTTTTGAGCCAACTTGTTGGCTGGATTTCTTCCTTTTTTTATTTATTTTTTTTTTTTTTTATTTTTTTTAATTTTGTTGATTTTTGATTTGAAGGAGTGGGGTGTGATAAGAAAGGGGCCCCACCCTATTGTTTATTGATTTTTTAGGTTTTTTTATTTTTATTTTATTTATTATTTTTTTTATGATTTGGGCTGTTGAATGGATGATCTGGGGCCTTCTTGAGTGGTGGACAATGTAGACTTTGTTGGTTGGCCATCTTGTAAATTATGGAAAGATGAGATTTCCCACGTGGGCGCCGCATCATGATCTAGTCATGTCCAGATACTTGTTGTGGATAAGATTTTTGAACGATTTGGACCGTTAGATGGGTTGTGGGGCCCATATGAGCATATGGACATCATGGTTTTGATGGTGGGCCATCTTGTGGATAATGGATGGATGGGATTTTTCAAGTGGGCCCCACATCATGATCTAGTCATGTCCAGAGGCTTGATGTGGACATGAATGATAACTTTGAAAGAGAAGTCCCTGGATATGGATTTTTGGAAATGGACCTTAGGATGGGCCTTTCTGGAATGGGCCTGGAGAAGTGGACCTTGGAATGTGTTTTAGAGATGGGCCTTTGAGATAGACCTTGAAATGGGCCTTTGAGGTGGGCCTTTTGGGCTTGGGCCTTGAAATGGGCTTTTTGAAGTGGGCCTTTTGGGCTTGTGCCTTGAAATGTCTTTTTGAAGTGGGCCTTTTAGGCTTGGGCCTTGAAATGAGCTTTTTGAAGTGGGCCTTTTGGGCTTGGGCCTTGAAATGGGCTTTTTGAAGTGGGCCTTTTGGGGTTGGGCCTTGAAATGGGCTTTTTGAAGTGGAGACTTACTTGTATGCCTTTCCTGTGCAGTATGCCCCGTCGTGGTAAAAATGAGGCTAGCTCGTCTCGTCAATCGACAAACCCCTACCATATGCCACGGGAAGGACGACACTTGTCTGATTTAGCTCGGGAGGGTGGCGCTCCTGAAGTTCTGAGAGGCGAGGGGTTAGGACTCATTGGCCTGACTGGTTCCATGATCCCCAACCCCTGTTCTTTGAAGTTTTGGAGCATACTCCCTTTGCTCACCTGTTCTGAGTTCGTCTTAGTAAGACGGACATGTCTCTCTTATCTACTTTGATGGTGTGGTGGCACCCTGAGACTCACACCTTTTAGCTGTCTTTTGGGGAGTGGGGGATTACTCCTTATGATATATACATGCAGTTGGGTCTCTGGTATGATGGAGGATCCGTCCCTTTTGAGGATGACCTTCCGATGCCCACTGAGGATGACTGGATGGATTTGTTGGGAATGATGCCAGATGCTTCAGAGTTTACTGGTCATCGTTTCAAACTTCTCTGGTTATCGTCAAATTTTGCTCGACGCATCCCCGAGACTGAAGCTGCGGCTGTAGTGAAAGCTCGGGCCTTGATTTTGTACACCATAGGTGTGATGATCTTCTGCCACAGGAATGAGCTGGTGAGTTCTCGTCTGTTGTTGCTCGTGGCAGACATCACCTTTCCCACACCGTATAACTGGAATGCGGCCCTCCTGGCCCATTTGTACGAGGGGCTGGACAAGGCCAGCCGCTGTATTAGTCGATCCCTGACTAGCTTCTACCCAGTCATTGAGGTACCTTCTTATCATCCCTTGTGCCTTGCTTTCCCAGGGCTAGTTTGGTGTGCCGTATTTAATCACGGTTTTGCACAGGTCTGCTTCTTCGACCATTTTCCCCGCTTGGCCCCCACCTTGATTGATTATTCGCCTCCTTTTCCTCGCATGATGCTGTGGTATAAGGATAACCGCAGCCGTACGCGCATGTTCTCTGATCTTGCTTGGAGGTTGAACATCGATGCCCTGGTTCCCGATGATGTGAGCGATTTGCCTTATCTTTGTGTTACTTTCTGCTTATTTCATATCCCTTGACTTATTCTCTTTTTGCAGTTCCGTACCAGGCCCTATCTTCTATCGAGTGCGGCACTCACTCCTGGAGCTCAGGAGGCTTTTCAAGCCTCACAACGTTGTCGCATTTTGGAGGATCCGCATGTGACGAAGTGGTATTTGGGAGAGAGACTTTTCTGGCAGTTGACTGATAGTCCCCTGGTGCCACTTAGCTCGCTATCTGGGCCTTCTGACTGGAGATCGGTGCCCGAGAGAGAATTAGCGACCGCCTTGAAAGGTTACGATGCCAGTGCCTTTGTCGATCCTGACATAGAGTACAGCTCCTGGTGCGACTAGCATGGCATTGGTCCGATCTTGCAGTCCGACTACGCTCCTGGTGGCGGCGCACGTTTCGCTGGAGGAGGGATCTTGGGGTCCCACTTTCGTCGCAAGGATACTAACACCTATATTCCTGATGACGATTAATTCATTGTACCATGTAATCATGTATCCTTGCTTGTGTATCCAACTGTTTATATGAAATTCAGCTTGCTCAATGTTGCCTTCTCGCATGGTCTTTCAGCTTTTGCAATCCCGATTGGACACATAGAAGTTTGTTTTCGGGTCCCGACTAATTTTCATCCGAAACTGGGCCCGGGCGGCAGTCTAACTGCTGTGGGCGGTAGTTGGACTACCGCCCGAAGACTTCTTTCCTCTTAAGCTGTCCTGTTAGTGCGGCAGCAATGCAAAGTGTCAGTTCTGAGGGTGGGAGTTGGAGTACCGCGGGCGGTAATCGGATTGCCGCCTTCGTTCATCTTTTCTTCCAGCGACTGCCCTACCTTTTTGTTTATTCTCTTTGCCTCCTTTCTGTCTTCCCTTGTCCGACCCGATTATCTGAATCATTGCTTTTGTTCCATCTTCTTTCTTCCTCTTTGTCCTCTTCTCTTTTGTCCCTTTCCTTTCCAATCATTAGGCCAATAATAATGAGGGTTTTGATGGGTCCTTAAATGGTGGAGAAGTTGGTGGTCCCATGAATGATAAAGGAGATTTATTTATGGATGGATTGATGGAGGTTGGTGGAGGAGTAATGGCCCCTTTTGGAGAGGTGAATGTTGTTTATGGCTAGGACCTTCCCTCCAATGGTGGTATTATGGGGATGGGCTGATGACGTTGGGTGTTTTTGATGGGTCTGCTCCAGGTGGGTCACCAGGTTTTGTGGATGCTAACATGGTGATGGATGGTTTGAATGGTGAGTATGGTATGATGATGGTGGCCAATAGTTTGATTGATGCAGGGAGGGTTATGGATGGTGTGGATGGGAGTATGGTGTTGATGGATGGTGTGGAGTGGTGGAGCAGGCCTGGGTAGGTGGCGGGCCCCATCTTAGTATTTTGGATGGCTTGGATCTGATAGATGGTGGACTTCCTATGGATGGATTGGGTCAGATCTTCGGCACAGATTTCGAGATAGTGATGGGATAGTCAGCTGCTGCCGGTGATCAGGGTACAGGTCCTGTCAGTCATTTGGACATTTTGGATGTTGCGGCTCCTGGGGTATGCATGTTTCAGACAGCTCCGGATGTGACGGTTGTTGGCGGCTCGGGCCCGCTTGTAGTGACTTTCTAGGACACTTGTGTAATACGATGGGTGATGCTGGCTTCTTTTGTCATCATGAGATTGATTTGCTGGATGAGGGGATGCCTATTTTTTATGATTCTCCTGCTGACCTGGGGATCCAGATTGTTGAGGGTGTGCCTATCCGGACTTGTCGATTGCAGCCACGTGCTACTTGCTCCGAACGATTACACTTATGGATAGAGAGCTTGACTGAGTCTGAGATCTTCGAGTTGAGCTCCTTAGGCTTCCGGGAGGTTCTCCACTTCCACCGGGTCCGTTTGGATTGACGACTGTTGAGCACGGCCTATATGACTGGGTACCGTCTTTGAACTTGTTCTCTTTCAATGATTTGGAGTTGGGCCCTTCTCTGGAGGAGTTTTCTCGCTTGTCTGGACTTCCTCTCACCCGGGAGCCTTATATTCCTGCATCTGAGCCGGTCCGTTCTTCTGATCTGATCTCCTGGTTTGGATTTCTCATTGCTCTTCCCACTACAGAGGGTAGGGTTGGTGAGTTGTCACTTGAGATATTGTATGATCGCTGCTCTGCTTCTCGAGGTGCCCCTGGGTCTAATCGCCAGCTTCAGTGCCTTAATACGCTGATATTTTGTGTCTTGGCCAAGTTGTTCTTCTCAGGATGGAGGCAGTCGTCATTGGGAGCTTTGTTGGACGTATTCCGTCATGTATTGCATCGTAGGAGTATCATTTTCATGGTGTTGGTGGAGCTCTTCCTGGGGTTGACTGATAGTTCGTTGGGACGGACCCGCATCCTCTGGGGTTGTTGTACTTTCCTTCAGGTATTTCTCACTCTTTCCCTCTTCCTAGCCCTTGTTCTTTTGCCTTGCATCCTGAGTCATGCTGTCTTACAGGTGTGGCTATGGGAGCATCTCTTTATGACCCCTCCGCTTGGATGGCCCGATTCCCACCGTGGTGATGTGTTGTCCCTTCTGCTCGATGGCCTTCCCCTGGGTGTTGAGGCCACATAAGCATTGTATCGCAGCATACTTTCTCAGTTGCAGGGGTGGGAGATCAGTTGGGAGGCTCCCTAGCTTTGTCGTTCGCCACTGATTTGTAGTGCTACTCGTACCCCTTTACTGCTGTTAGGGCTTCATATTGTTCCTACCACCTTGTGCGCTTTTTTCGGCAGTTTGGTTTTTGGCAGGATATCCCAAACTTCGCCTTTTCTGGATTTGGGCATGCCCCTCTTCCATTTGACTTGACGACCTTGTATAGACGGGTATGGATATCTTGGCAGGGCTCCTTGGATGTAGAGGCACTGGACCTTGAGTCTTGGGCTCCTCCCATGGCGACAGTACCATATCAGCGGGGGGTGGCGGAGCAGTCGGTGTATCGCCAGGTTCCTGGTTGACATTTGGAGGATGAGGCTGCTGACTGAGATATGATAGGTGACGCCTCTTCGTCTTCCTCATGTGTTGATGATTCTTTTGAGGCCTTTGAAGAGCGCCCTTTCATTGACCTGTCCTTTCTGCTGGCCACACATGGTCACTTGATCTCCGAGATTGCTGTTCTTCGCCATACGTACGAGGATATGGCTTGTCGCCTAGCGGTGGGGCGGCGGTATGATGATAGCATGTTTACGGCACATCGTCTGGAGAGGGATGAGGTCTTTTATCTGCGCATGGAAGTAGAGAGGCTCAGGCAGAGATTATCGCTATACGAGAGGTAGGAGCTTACCTATGGCTCTTTGACATTGGTCAACTACTTATATGCATGAAATCCTTGTTTTTGCTTTTGTGAAGAAAACAATGCGCTTGTAAGAAAATCCTTTAAAGAAATGAAAGGAACTTTTGTTTATGCCAATTTTGTCTATGTTTGCCTGGGTTTGGATTTGTACTTTGGATGATTGGGATCAGAATTTTGTGCTCAGTTCACATTGTGTGCAGCAATCTAAATTGTGTTTTCGGGTCCCGATTTCCCTGAGAAAGCGTCTGAGGTCGTATTCCGCTGGATTTGAACAAAATTTGATAGAGTACTGATCTAGAGCTGATCCTTCTTTATATCTTATTGTGACGTCTTCTAGCTCGACTTCTTCTGCACCTGCGCTTTTATTTATTTTTTGTTTTCTTTTTCTTTTCTAGCCATTTTTGCCCGTAGCGCCTTTTCAGGTTTTTATTACGTCCGGCTCTCTTGTCATTTTTGCCCGTAGTGTCCTTTCGGATTTTCACTACGTCCCGGGTTTTTGATCTTCCCTGCCCCTTGGCAGCTGTGCTATTTTTACCCTTGACGCCCTTTCGGGTTTTCACCAAGTCCGCTGTATGCCCGCTATTTTTACTCGAGCCATCCTTTAGGGTTTTCAACATGCCCATTTTGCTTAGGCATGTTTTTCTCTTCTTCCCTTTTTTTTTTGAAGTACTGAGAA
Source organism: Magnolia changhungtana (assembly GCA_030180095.1). NCBI lineage: Eukaryota > Viridiplantae > Streptophyta > Magnoliopsida > Magnoliales > Magnoliaceae > Magnolia > Magnolia changhungtana. The sequence continues at coordinate 86,352 of JASAUF010000156.1, forward strand.
TGATGGAGAAACTTCCTTCATTTCCGGCCAGCTGGTTACCTTCCTGTCCTTGTCTTTGAGTACAATTATGAGCTGCTTTTTGGTTGGCTTATGTGGGGGTATGGGAGGGACTTACTCTCTTCCATTGAGTTTGAGATTTCCTATCTTTTTCCTGTTTTTTTTTTTTTTTCTTTTGCTTTTTTGTCTTCTTTTGTTTTGTGGGGGAGACGACTGGTGTTTCTAATGGGAGAGATGGTAGATATACATCATTTCTTTTTGGTGGGAAAGTGAGGGATGCAGCCTTGCGATTATGATCATTGACAAGGTTAGGTAGGGCTACCGATGGTAGATTTTTACGTTGTCGACGTTGATGGGCTCGGGAAGATTTTCCCCCTTCAGATTGGTGAGCCGAAGGGCGCCTCCTGGGAGTACTTCACGGATAATCAGCGGTCCGTCCCAAAAGGGTTTGAACTTTCCTCTGGGATCCGGTAAATGTGGTGGCAAGATATGCTTCATGACCATGTCATCGACTTTGAAGCTTCTCTTTCGGACCCTCTTGTTGTAGGCCCGAGCGATCCTCCGTTGGTAACATTGGGAGTGACTTAACGGTCGCATGCGCTTTTGATCTGCCAGATGGAGTTGATCATACCTTGCTTGTTGCCACTTGCCTTCCTCGACTTCACTTTCTAGCAATATCCGCAGTGATGGGATTTTAATTTCGGCTGGCAGCACTGCTTCCATTCCGTATACTAGTTCGTATGGAGTTGTGCCTATAGCAGACCCTACAGACGTTCGATAGGCCCAGAGTGCGTAGGGAAGCATTTCTGACCAGTCATGGTATGTCTTCACCATCTTCTCCAGTATGCGAATGATGGTCTTGTTTGCAGCTTCGACCCCACCATTCATTTGGGGACGGTAAGGGCTTGACCGATGACGTTGAATTTTAAATTTATCGAGAAAATCACTCATCCTTTTATTAACGAACGGAATTTCGCTATTAGTAATGATGGCCTGAGGGACCCCATAACGGGTGATGATGTTGTTATTCATAAATTTGACCACATGAGATGCCATGATGGTGGTGCAGGATGTCGCCTCTATCCATTTGGTGAAGTAGTCTACAGCCACCAAGACGTATTCATGCCCATTCGAAGCTTTAGGGCTGATCTTGCTGATGATGTCTAGCCCCCATACAGAGAAGGGCCATGATGCTATCAGGTTGTAGAGTTCAGAAGCAGGCGCATGGATCTGGTTCACGTACTCCTGACACTTAAAGCATTTCCTGACGTGTTTTCAGCAATCTGTTTCCATTGTGAGCCAATAGTAGCTAAGTCGTAGGATCTTCTTCACTATCATGTGTCCATTCATGTGTGAGCCACATAGTCCTTCGTGGATTTCTGACATGATCTGTGCCACTTCTGCTTCATCCACACAGCGGAGAAGGACTTGGTTGAAGGATCGCTTGTAGAGGATACCTCTAGTGATCACGAACTGTACTGCTAAGCGTTGTGTAGTGCGACGATCAACTGGTGTTGTTCCTTCTGGGTACTTCTAATGTTTGAGATACTCCTTGATATCTGTGTACCACGACCGATCATTTAAAGGAGGTTCGGCTTCATCAATCTGTATGCAGAATGCGGGTTCCTTCTGAAGTTCAACAGTGAGTTCCCATTCAGTAGCTCCTTTTGGGATCTCCAGCATCGAAGTGAGGGTAGTTAGGGCATCTGCAAATTGATTCTTAATTCGAGTCATGTAAGAGAAAGTGATCTCTTCAAATTCTTCGATTATATTTTCTAGATAGACGTGATATGGGATCAGTTTTTCATCTTTGGTCTTCCAATCTCCGTTTATCTGATTGATGATGAGCTACGAGTCCCTGAAGACTCGTAACTTCTTCACGTTAAGGATTATGGCCTCTCTTAGACCAGCGATGCATGCTTCATATTCAGCCACGTTATTAGTGCATTGGAATGCCAGCCTTCTGGATATGGGAATTGGGACGTCTTCGGGAGAGTAGAGTATGACACCTACTCCATTCCCCTTCAAGTTTGTAGCTCCATTGAAGAAGAGTGCCCACTCTCCTGCCTTCCTTTCTTCTTCTTCCTCAATCAGGAGGATATCCTCGTCAGGAAAGAAGGTCTTCAATGGTTGATTGTCGGGCAGAGAGTGGGCTGCTAAGTGGTTGGCCAATGCTTGCCCCTTGATTGCTTTCTAAGTGACATATGTGATGTCGAACTCTGAAAGTAATAACTGCCATTTTGTGATCCTACCTGTTAATGTTAGTTTTTCGAACAAGTACTTCAATGAGTCCATACGAGCGAGTAGAAGGATTGGGTGAGTGATCATATACTGTCGTAGTCGCTGTGTTGTCCAGACCAGGGCAAGGCATGTCTTCTCTAAGCTAGAGTATTTGGCTTTATAGCTCGTGAATCGTCTGCTTAGATAGTAGATTGCTCGCTCTTTTCTTCCCGTATCGTTATGTTGGCTAAGAACACATCTGATTGCTTCTGCTGCGACGAAGATATACAGCAATAATGGCCTACCTAGAGTAGGTGGCATGAGCACTGGGGGATTTAGCAGGTATTTCTTGATGCTGTCGAAGGCCGCTTGACAGTCACTATTCCATTCCTTTGACAAGTTTTTTCGCAGGAGCTTGAATATGAGTTCACAGACCGGAGTGAGCTGTACGATGAAACGACTGATATATTGGATCTACCCGAGAAAACCTCGAATTTCTTTTTCAGTCTTGGGCGGTGGCATTTCGATGATCACCTTAGTTTTGGTTTCGTCCACCCGGATACCATCTTCACTGATAATGAAGCCTAACAGTTTGCCTTTGGTTGCACCGAAGACACATTTTTGCGGATTGAGGCGAAGCTTGAACTTTTTCAGCCTGTCGAAAAGCTTCTTGAGATCTTCAAAGTGTCCTTTGATTATGCGAGACTTGATGATCATGTCATCTATGTAGACTTCCATTTCCTTATTTATCATGTCGTGGAACAAGGCAGGCATGACTCATTGATATGTAGCTCTTGCATTCTTCAGCCTGAAAGGCATAACTTGATAGCAAAAAGTTCCCCATGGTGTGATGAATGAAGTCTTTTCTCGATCTTCGATGATCATCTTGATCTAGTTGTAACTAGAGAAACCATCCATGAAAGAGAAGATCTTTTATCCAGCAGTATTATCTACTAATGTGTCAATGTGAGGCAGAGGAAAATCGTCTTTAGGGCTTGCTTTGTTGAGGTCCCTGATGTCGATGCACATTCTGACTTACCCATCTTTTTTTTTGTACTGGTACGATATTTGCCAGCCATTCCGGGTAGTTGGGGACTACTAGAAATCCCGCGCTGTATTGCTTGATGACATCGATCATCACAGACCTTTAGGGCCCATTCTGGCTTCATTCTCCGTAACTTTTATTTAACAGGCTTCATGTCTGGCTTTGTTGGCAAATGGTGCACCACCAAGTCTTCATCTAGCCCTGACATGTCTTCATAAGAGAAGGCGAAGTTGGACAACCTTAGTTTCAGAAACTCCATCATCCTCTGCTTGTGTTCCGAGGAGAGCGACCTTCCAATGCGCACCTTTCTGAGAGATTTCGCTGACCCTAAGTTCACAATTTTGAAGTCGTCTGCCATAACATTGCCCTTTGTTTCGAACTTTTCGAGAGATTCCTCGAATTCGAGAACGGTATCATCATTTTCCTCATCCAGTGCTTCATCCAAATCCATGAGTTCGAAGTCCAACTCTAGATCGAAATCATATGAGTCGACCTCAAACTCCTGCAATGTGTGTGAGATGTTTGGCATAGTAATTTTTAAAAGTTTTTCTATTGTTTTTGTATTTTGAGAATTTTCTGATGTTTTGTGGTTTTGGGGAATATTTGATTTATTTTTTTTTTTTGCATTTTTGGAAGTATGCAATGTTTTTGTGTTTTAAAAATTTTCTGATTTTTTTGTGTCGCCAAGATATCCCGAATAGGACGGTGTTGCGAACCATAATTGATCCTGTCCTAGTTCGGGGTACCAACTACTATTTACATTGGCATTTTTTTTAGGATGGGTATCCATGGGTGGTTCACCAGCTGATTCGATCGTCAAGGAGATGGCTATCCATTTTGGTTTTTTCCCCTTTTTGATCCTGTTGCTCTGTTCCGTCTGTTCCTAAGGGTCACCTATCTTGATGACCATGATGTCTGCTGGGCTGGGCTCACAGTTGGAGTCTGATTCAATCTCTTCACTCAGAAGTTGGAGCTCTTTAGGCTCCTCGGACTCTTCTTGTGATGGGACCTTCACGTCTGTCCAGTCAAGGGCAGGCCACTTTCCCTTGTCAATCCAGTGGATGGGCTGCTTCTACCCCTTGTGTTGCTAAGCTGGTGGTGGCGTTTTGTCCCCTTGATTGTGAGTGGGGATAGGTTCCTCCACGTTCTTACCTGTATCACCTGTAAGGGGCACTCCTGGTTCCAGGTCCCTTGTCGGTGGACCTGTTTCCGTGCCCCTAACCTCATGTGATGGGTCTGGGGGTTCTGTCCCTGACTTTAGGTATGCTTTTGGTACCCTAAGGATCCTATCCCACCTTATTGGTGGCCAGATGGACTCCTGGTTGGGATATTCTGTGAGTTTGAGCTGCTGGAATTGTCCTCAAGAGACATCATCGTATCCTCACAGACTGTCCCAGCCTTGATGAACTTGATGGGTGTGCATTTGAACAGTTGACCCTTCTTTGGCCTTTCAGCCTGATCCTTTGGTGTCGGTTGATATCCCAGTCCCTGTCTCTGCACGTTGGCAGGTGCTGGTTTCACCACCATACCTGTTTCATGGAACTCAGTACGATAGTTTAGGATTAATCATTCAGCAGGGGGAATGACATATTTAGTAGCAAGAGGGCGTGGGTTGGCGATTGCATTTACATTTTCGAATTCAAAGCTGTGGTATGATATGTCACCCTCTGCATGCTGAATGTCAATCACAGGGATGTCGGTTTTGGGGATACTAACTGTCACCGGTAGGATTGTTTCTGGCTCGGCCAATATTGAAATGATTCGATTTCCTGAAGGGAATTTAACCCTTTGATGGAGGGTAGACGGGATGGCTCCAATAGCCTGGAGCCACGACCTCCCCAGCAGAAGGTTAAATGAGGCGGGAATGTCGATGACCTAAAAGGTGACAAGGGTTATGTCTGGTCTGATTTACAATTCCAGGTCGATTTCTGCCTTAACCTGTCTCCGAGAGTTATCGAAGGCTCTAACGCCCATTGTGTTAGGCCTGAAATAAAACGGTTCTATCCCTAACCGTTCGGCAGTCCTCAAAGGGCAAACATTTAGGCTTGATCCGTTGTCAATGAGTACGAGTGGAATTTTGAAATTCTCATAACGAACAACTATATTTAATGAGCGCCCATGTTTGCAACCTTCAGGTGGCAATTCCTCATTAGAGAAAGTGATAGCTCGTGGTGCGAGGAGCTGTCCAATCATACTTGCCACCATTTCGGGGGGTACATCGAGAGAGATATGTGCATCATTTAGGGTTTTCGCAAAGATTTCTGGATGTGATCTTGATGTGCATAAGAGTTCCCAGATAGATATTTGGGCAGGGATGGTTTTCAGTTGGGCTGCTATGTCTTAAGCAGCATCGGTTTTGCAAGTGGTTCCTGATAAAGTTCCTCTAGTTTCTTTCGGGTTATGGTTATCTCTCCTGAGATACCTCTAATTGTTACCCACTTCATTGCATTCTGGGTAATGTCATGCGGCTGCTTTCAAGTTGTAGGAAAGAACCGTTCTTCCTTCCAGGTATATCATTGGTTCTTGAGGCGGGGAAGTTATGGCTGAAATTGCTTGTGACAGACTTATGACTTCTCTTGAGGTGTTACCAATCCTTGACCAATTTTGACAGTGGAGTCTTCTTCCTCCTTTTAATGTGTGGGAGGAATCCTCTAGGCATGTGCCAATTGGTGAAGCATCAGGAATTTTGGGGCTTGAACCGGAGGTGCCCCGTGCAAGGTTAGCGGGGTGAGATCGGGGAGACCTATTAGGAGGACAATGGGTTGAGAGTTCGTCCTTTTTGGAGGTATTGAAGGTGGAGTTGAATGTGCCCCTTGGGGCACGAAATGCTGAGGGTATGGCCTGTTAGGTGCAGCTTCCAGAGTTACAAGAGGCTGTACTGTTGGCGCCACTTCAAGAAATACGAGAGGTTGTGTTGCGGGTGCTACTTGAGAAATATCTGTGGTCCAGATGGTAGTCCTGTTGGTATCCCCATGTTCGATTTGCTGTATCGGGCATGATTATTTAAATGGAATCATGTGGGGAGGAGCACATGGGTTGTCCTCCTTCAATGTGGTTGACGGTAGAGGTGCCAGATGTGCTGGGTCCTGCTTGATGTGATGGCAGAAGATTTTAGAGAATGTTGGCCTGAGCTGTATTGTTGGCCTGTGGGGTGATCACAATCTTCTGGCTTTCGATCAGATCTTGGACCGCATGTTTTAAAGCGAAGCAGCGGTCTGTTAGATGGCCAGGAGCCTGGTGATATGCGCAATATCGATTTTCATTGTAACAAGGAGGCAGGGGATTAGGTGGAAGTCACGGATGAAGTGGTGTCAATAGCTGCTTTTGCATGAGCATTGTCAACACTTGACTGTATGTTTGTGCTAACGGGGTGAACTTCCTTCCTAACGTTCCTGGTTTGAATGGACCTTGCATATTTCCCCTGAGCTGTTGCTGTTGTGGTTGAGACGGTTATGCTTGATATCCCTGTTGGGTTTGCTAGGGTTGGTACTGCTTATTTGACTGTGGCTGGTACTGCCTGTCTTGCCGTGGTTCCGGTTGCGGAACATACTGATTGCCTTGAGTATTGGCGATGATGTTGTTAACTTCTGTGGTGCGCTGGGCAGGAACAATGCTGTTTCCATTCCCATATCCAACGGGTTTCCCCTCGACTTTGTTTCTTTTGATTGAGGAGGCCTGGTGTGGCCATGGGGAAATGTTTTTAGCTCTGATCTCGGTTTTGACTTGTTCTTCAGCCCGAATGAGCTAAGAAAAATTGATGTATGGGTATGAGATCAGATACCTTAAAATGCTGGGATTTACTAAATGTACGATCATGGATATCTGTTACTCATCATCGATGGGATTTCTCATTCGAGCTGCCATGGCTCGCCATTGTCCTATGTATGCTGATAAGGTTTCATCATTTTTTTGTCTCAAGGCAGCCAGGTCAGCCCTTCTTGGAGCCATGTTCAAGTTGTATGAGAACCTGTCAATGAAAGCCTGGGAGAGCTTTTCCTCGTTTTGGATTTGATGGCAATCCAACGAGGTGTACCAATTTAAAGCGTCACCCTTAAGAGATTTTTGGAAAAGCCGTATCAAGGCCCCATCATTCCCTACTACCGCATTGAGTTCCCCACAAAATACTTTTAGATGTGCCGTGGGGCACCCACTACCGTCATACCTTTTGAACTTTGGTACCTCAAAGTTTGGAGGTACCCACGCGTCTGGGAAGGGACAGAGGTCCCTGAACTTGGTGGATGGGTGATCCACTCCTTGTTGTATTTGAAGCTGATTTTGTACCATCTACAACTGTTCTCGTAATTCCTCAATTTCTGACTTACCTTGTTATGGATATCTTGCCCCTTGTTGTAGGGCTTGTGCTGCTTCTTCTTCATATGGATCGAGAATGGGGCTTTGTTGGAAAGATGGTGGGCTCCCGGTGACGGGAGGTAGATGGAATTGAACGCCGTTCCCTTTTGGAGGAGGTTATGATGTTTGAAAATTGTTCCCGCCTGGGGCATTTGCCAATTCAGGTATGTTACTCCCATTAGGGGGAGTGAGTTGGACTCGAAACTAGCCCCCTTCTTGGGCATCCGCCAGTTCTTGTTTGCGGTTGCCATGTGTTGTAACCGAATTGTTGTGGTGTGCTGAGTAGAGGTGTGCGGGTGGGTTGCTCCCAATTGCTGGCTATTGTTGTTCTGGTGCTGAATCTTCTGGGAGAGGGAGCATGGGATTTGCTGGAGGAATGAGAGAAAATACAAAAGGGGTTTGAGGAAGTGAACTATTCTGTACACTAGGCTGGGTTGCTTGTGCATTTGGCATAGGAGTTGGCTTGGAGATCTTGCATTGTTCGAAGTAATAGCTCTTGCATTGTTCGAAGCAGCAGCTCCTGTGTGGTTACATTGGCTTGGAGGTCTCCCTGAACCACTGGTGGTAGTGGCGTGGGTATTGGTGCGGGTGTAGGTATTGATGCGGGTGCAAGCGTTGATGTTTCGGGAGCTGGCTGAGCTGCTGGTTCTTCTTCATAGGTTGCTTGAGAGACTGCGGCTGCATGAGATCGAGTGCTCATGGTTCAAATTTGTGTTTAAGAAAGAACAAGCCGAAGATTTTTTTTATTTTTTATTTTGTATGAATGCAATGATGATGTCCCTTGAGATCAAAGTACCACACACTTTCGAGTTGAGTCTCAACTAGTGTGAGCTAGCAACTCCCCAGTGGAGTTGCCATTCTGTAGACACTGGAAATCGGCGCCCATGCTGGTTTGGTATGTTAAATGTTTGGTGGTGGATGATTAGACTAAGTATGGATGTTGGAGTCGCCATTAGCTGAAATATTTCAGAATCCCGCAGTCGGCTAGAACCGCGGAATACATAAGGTTGGAGAAATCTGAAGACTCTCCTACCTTAAAATGACTCCTGATCTGCGATCCGGGATTCCGGGTAAGGGACCTCAGTTACAAAATGGGAAGGTGCTGCTCGTACAAATGTACGGTCTCTACTTAGTATGATACGAAAATCTCAAGAGATGGATGATGTGGCCATGGAGGGACTAGTCACACATGGATTTCTGATGTGGAAAGATCCGAGATTCTGGCAGACCACAGAGCATACGTCCAATAGCGTGTCTAGAAAGTGGAGGTGATGATGTTTATGCAAAAAGGTAAAGAGAAAGGACTAGGTCTCTAAGAATTTCTGATGTGACAGGATCTGGTATACGGCAAGTCACAGAGCATACGTTCACTAGAGAGCTAGAAGAGCAGGGAGGTTAAGATAGGAATTAATGTCATGATGAATGCAGAATGGATCTTAGGCTTGATCTTGAGTGGGTTAAACATGAACCGAACTATGACCAATGTGGGTTAGGCTTGTAGTTTGGAAGGGTTGAGATGAGGGCTATGGGGTGGAAGGCTTAGGAGCTCCTTCCCTTTCCGTCACTCTCTTCCTTACTCACTCTCTTTTTCTTCCCACTCTCTCTCTCTCTCACTCTCTCCCTCTCTCTTAGTTGTGTTTTGAAATGAGAAGAGGAGAGGGCTATTTATAGCCCTCCTCAATGGTAAAATGGTAATTTTTGGGGTTAAGGAGGGGTGAAAGCTGATGTGGCAAGTAATGGTTGGTGGAGAGGAGAGAGACGCCACGTGGCATGCTCCCATTAGCTCATAGGGCTAGTAAAACTGTAAATAGTGAATATGGGAGGAGTAAATCTGAAGGAAAGTTGATTTTTGGACGCTGGGACAGTAGTCCACATGCAGGCCGCGAGCGACGGCAGTTGAAGTACCGCAGGCGGCAATCAGACTGCCGCCCACGGCAGTCAGACTACCGCCCGGGCCTAGTTCGGACTAGTTTCATATGTGTGAGCTTTGTGTGACGTTCTAGTTCATCTGGTGGTCTCCATTTTGGGTTTCTGGGACTCATAGTAGCAGATTTAGGCATGAATAGGGAGTTCTGGCTACGGTATATAGGGTATAGGCGAGGTTGTGCGTGTCTTGAGTGGCTTAGATTATGGTTTCGAGCTCCGGATTGGGAGTTTGGGAATTTTGGACTAGGGTTTACAGCTAGGGTTTGGCCATGATCATGGTTTCCAAACTGTTCTAGCCTTCTCAATACTTTAGCTTGGGTGGGGTGTCTACAATAATCAAACTAAAACTTATTAAAAATAGTAAAAATAGAAATGAACATGAAATTTAACCATCGATATGATGGAATCTCATAAATTCGGTGTGGGTTGCAAGATCATATATGGTTGGATAAAGTAGCTTGTCCTACCCCAAAATCATATATGGCACGTCAAGTAACTCATTCTGGTTTACAAGATATGTCTGTTTTAAGGTTCAGACGGTCTTGATGACTTATGCCTTCGATTGGGCCTTCTCGGATCCATCTTGAACGTGAAAGTGTCCGCGACCCGCTCTACATCAGTCCCCTCTACTTTAAAAGAACTTGTCCTCGAGTTCTCGTCTTGCTTCGGCTCTTGATACTCAGTCAGGTGTGACGTAATGATACCTAGATCAAAAGTTATGATCAATCTATGGTCCACCTTCTTTTGGTCCAACCATGCTAAGAATGTATCTGTGACACGTTCTACATCAGTCCCTTTACTTGAAAAAAACTCGTCTTCAAGTTATTCAAGGTATTTGGCTCATGATTCTGAGATAACTTCTGATGCTGATGTTTATTAGCCATTTTCTTATATTTGGCATTAGGATCTTAAGTTGACACAATGCATGTACTCATGCTTTTCTTGACTTGACTAGTACCGATTAGTTTCTTCACTTCTGCTTATAAGATTTGACATTCTTTCTGACTCACTTGACAGTGGGGCCAGTTGGGCAAGTTAGCCACGGGGATAAGACCTATGTGATGTTGGATGTCCCTCATGGGGGGTAATCCATCGAGTAAATCTTTAGGCTAAACTTCTTTAAATTCATTCATGAAAGGCCTTAAACTTGAAAGAATGTCTAAGGGTTTCGATTCCCCCCCTTTACCATTATGGTGTATACCTCACCGGCTTCCTTAGATTCCTCCACGAAATTTCGAATAGTCAAGAGGGAGCTCCCGTCCACTTTAAAAGCTTCGGGGTATTTCTCTAGTGTCATAGGGGCAATGATTATCTTTATCTTTCGACCGTCCTTAATGAAGATGTAAACATTGTCTTATCCTAGGTGGGTCACATTACTGTCTAATTGCCATGGTTGGCTAAGTAACATATGACATGCTTCCATGTCAACCATGTCATAAAGTATCTGATCTTTATAAATTTTATCAATTGAAAACGAGACAGTGCATTATTAAGTTACCTTAGGGCCTGTTTGGGAGCATGGATTTAGAACCCCCTGGATTCGGAACCCTTAGGATTAGAAACCCCCTAGATTTGCAATCCACCCAGTGTGTTTGGCACCTTAGAGTGTGAATCAACTTTAATCCAAAAGTACCTATCCATTGTATATTTACAAGGGTTTGATTTAATTACTAAATCAACTTTAATATCTCTAATTAGTGAGATATGTAATTTTTGATATAATGGTTGTGATAAGCTCATTGAAATATATGCTTTGCCCGAAAACGATGAAATTCAAAGTCTCGGACGGGCCACAAGCACAAGATCATGTTTGAGTGACTAACCAACAATTTGTAATTGTTGATTTACATGGACAATGTTTGGACAGTGCTGGACAATGTTTGGACGATGCTGATCTACATGGACAATGTTTGGACGGTGTTGATCATAATTAGTGGGCCATGTGCCCGATAGAATGATAGTGTATAGTGACACACATGTTACGCCTGCAACTATTGAAATGATTTTAGGTGTAATCCAAGCTCTCTTCGTGGATTACAAATCCCCTGGATTTGAAACCCCCAGTTACTTTATGGTGCCAAACAACCAGGCGATTTGAAACCCCCTCCAATCCCCTCCAATCCACGGTGCTAAACGACCCCTTAGTCTCATTCACCCTTTTAATCCAGCTAAGTGAGTAAGGGGAATGATATTTTGTCATAGGTAGCTGCAATTTGTATACCATCACTTTCGAGATAATGTACTCGCTACTAGCATTGTTTATGATCGCATCACAGACCTTATCATTGACGGTGCACCACGTACGAAATATATTATGCCACTGTGGATGTAATTCTTTCCGTGGGGTGTACATTAATCACCCAACGACTAGAGATTCACTACGATCCTCGCCTGTCCATTCTTCGCCATGTGCTCCTTCCTTAGTGGCTTGTTCATCTTTATCAAAGCCAGAGTCTTCTTTTGCGACCTCACCTTCAGTGCCCCCTTTGTTAATGGTCAAGTGGGTTGCGGGGCGTTGAGGCTTAGATGGACCGCTCCCACTGGTTATAGATGATTGAGGATGTCCTTCTACTGGTTCTTTTCCTCGAGTCAATTCTGAATCCTGAGTGGGACCCATCATGGGTGGCCGAGTTGAAGGGTAAGGGTGAATAGGAACTCTTGCTAGCTATGTTTCTACCCTACCTGTCAACTGAACTATTTCATCCACGGTCCTGATTGGGTGCATCTGAATTCGGTCTTGAATCACCGATCGCAACCCACCTATAAATCGTACTACCTTCTGCGATTCTGTTTCTTACATATCTTTCGTGTTGCCAACTACTAAAATTCTTCGATGTAATCTATGACGGTTCGATTCCCTTGTTTATAATTTTGGTATTGCTGGAACAATACATGCTCGTAATCACTACGGAGGAATCATGATCGAAGAAGGCATCTCATCCATAGCTGTGATGAGATGAGTGTCTTGTTTTATTAGGCATGTGAGAGTTGTAATTGCTCCCACCATGCAGAAGTACAAGATTTTAATTTAAATGCTACTAATTTTACATTTTTATGATCTGACACATCCATATAATCAAAATATCTTTCTACTTCGACTAGTCAATCGAGGAAGTCTTTTATACATAATAAACTGTTAAAACTACGAAGTTCTGCCTGACCTCGATAGTCTCTTTCAGCACGATCTAGATGATAACTCCCATAGATTGGTCGTCGGGCAAAGCCTTCATTAAGTCCCTCGTCACTAGAGCTCGAATTATCTGGTGTAGCCTTACAATTCACCACTAGTAGTGTTCTACGAAAATTAGGGTTGTGTCGTACAACAACTACGAGCGATTAAGTATCGCCCTGGGCTTGAGGTAGAATTAGTGCATTTGCAAGACGGTCGAGGGTTGCCTGCAGCCCTTGCATGGTCAACTGACTCTCTTGGTGGAAAGCTTCCATTATTTCCAAAAGATAACGAATCCCTGTATTACCGTCCACAGGATTTTGGTCCATACCTTCGTTGTTTGCCATCGGTCCGAGGAAAATCCTCGCTTTGATACCAATTGCCGCAGGGATGAACGTGATGAGGTTGATCACCGTCTTCCCCAAGGATAACTACTCCGAATCCATGGAGCTTCTCTGAACTCCTCACAAAGACTTCTCAAATCCACGAGGAAAACAAATAGAGATAATTCTAAAATATTAGAATTAAATTTGTTTATGATTGATAAAAGAGTTTACAACTCTTTAAATAGGGATACTAAGACTTGAAAGAAATTTAGGAATTAAACTATAACTAAAACTCCCTAAAATTTGTAACTTACTATAAATAGAAAATTTTCTATTTATAGTAAGTGCCCTATGTGGCTTAACTTCGTTATTCTCCTAATTTTTCTAAACATTTTTCACGTTGGACACAACTCCTAAAGCCCAACAGATGAAGAGTTATAATCAAACTAAAATTTATTAAAAATAGTAAAAATCAATTAAACATGGAATTGGATAGTTGATATGATGGAATCTCACAAATTCGGTGTGGGTAACCCAGCATAACTAGGGTGGTTGGCTAAAGTAGCTCATCATACCCCAAAATCATATATGGTACATCGAGTAACTCATTCCAGTTTGTGAGATATGCCGGTTTAAGGTTCTGACGGTTTTGATTACTTCTGCCTTCAATCGGGCCTTCTCTGATCCATCTTGGACATGAAAGTGTCCGCGACCTACTCTACATTAATTTCACAATATGTGATGTTTAAAATTGGAGCATTTCGAGCATGTCATGTCTAGAAAAGCCGACAGAGTCACAAGGATAATCGACTTTCCTATTAACCCCGTTAGTAATACTGTGGGGCCCGCTGTAATTTTCGGGCCACCATAACTTTCCTATAACCGTAGCCTGTAAAGTTGTGGGGCTATCATAATGACTGTGAGACATCCACTCTATCTATCATTTTCTCCGTAGCATGTTAGGGTATTATTATTATTATTATTATTATTATTATTAAATGGTAGATCTAACATGTGAGTGGGCCACACTACGGGAAATAGTCGGGATGCCTCGATCACTGTTAAACCTTGATCTTCTGCATGTTTACCAAGCATGCAATTCACAAAAGCAATTCTGTTTCTTGAGAATGAATTCATCAAGAGAAATTTACGACTGTGGACCCCACCTTTTATCCAGTGGATATTATTAAAGCAATACAAACTTAACATACGCACTTAGACCCCCTCGTATGGACGACAAATTCTAGGATGAAAATACCCCTCCTTTGCACGGAAACGGATTGGCTACTCCCCCTGCCACCCGCTAATGGTGGATCACCGGTGGTCTGTGGGCCCCACCATGATGTATGCTTTTCATCCATGCCATCCATATATTTTTCTAGATCATTTTATGGTATGAGACCAAAAATGAGGTATATCCAAATCTCAAGTGTACCACATTACAGGTAGAGCTGGGCAAAACAGACTCGATCCGAACGATCCGACCCGATCAGACCCGATCCGACCCGATTAGAATCGAACCGACGATCTAGATCAGTGCGGATCGGGTAGCCCAATCCAGATTCGAAACTTTTCGGGTCGAGTTCGGATTGGCCCTGATCTGACCCAACCCGACCCGAAAACCGATCCATTCACATCAATTTTGGGTTCAACCACTAAAATGATCTTAAAAAATGAATGGACGACATGGATAAATCACATGCATTTAAGGTGGGCCCCAACAGAGTTTACTGCGTACATTAGCAAAAGGATTTGCCGGTGTACCACACACAGCAGCTATATAGCTAGCTTATGCGCTAGCCTAGGTATGTGTCGTGCCAAGACGATGCTCCTCGAGCTGCAAGTTATACGAACGATTCAAAGGAGATCAAAGTTATATGGCCCCATAGTGATGTATTTATTATATTTACACCATTCATACATATTTACAGATCAATTTACAGCATTATCCAAAAAAAATGGATCATATCCAAAGATCACCTGGACCACACCACAAATAGCAACTGAGAATGATTTTCACCTTTAAACAATTTGTAGGCCCCACCATAACGTTTATTTTCCATCCAATCTGTTCATAAGGTCATAAAGACCTTAATTAAGAGGAAAAACAAATTTGAAATCATCCATAACTTCCGTCAGACCGTGACCCCAAAAACGGTTTCAATGATAGACGTTCATTGTTCATTGTTTTTTTTTTTTAGTGTGGCTGTAACATCCTGGATTTTTACTCTCTTAGATTTCCAAAAATCCTTGAAATTTTTTTTTTAATTAACTTATATTGTCACTTACTGACCATTAACACTCAATGCTTGTTTACGCATGAGTGGAACCAGTAAAGAACCGAACAAGTCCGATTAATCAACCGTAGGAAGCCAACGAATCCGCCCGATCACTTGAACACCAAGTTTAGCCCCATGATTTACTCACACAGAGCCTAAATCTAATCGACCTATCACTGATTAATCAAGACAATCCTGACTAAATTAAAGATCTAAACGAACCCGAGTCAGATAAGGCCCGAATCTTAATTAACAAACCAAATCAATCCAGTTACTCGTTTAGCCTAAAAACCAATCGTTTAGGGTTATTAAGACCGAATCGTCGATTTTGCTAATTATAAATAGGCCACACTATGAATGTAGTTAATCCAAACCCTAATTATTGCCCACGAGAAATCTCAATACCTAATTCATTCCATAAATACCTCGATTTTTCGAACAAGTTCTAGACCACTCGTTGGTGGGCCACTAGTTCCAAAACTATAGAATAATATCCGTCTTACTGGGATTGACGTCCACCGTGGGAGTTGGACCTGGGTACTATCCAGAACTGCTTAACTTGAGCCAAAGGACGAGTGCATGAGAAGTGCAAATACCCTAAAGGAAGAAGCTGAAACTTAAGTGAATTGGGTTGTCTACTCTTATGCAGAGTTGAGGATTTCGAACTGTCGGTTTATGACCAAACTTCACACGTGGAGTAAGGATATTTTCCTGCTCATATCCATATAGTCGCAACCCCGATCGACCATCAGCGACCGTTGAACAGACTTCTCATTATATCTATCGATCGACGCATCCAAATGGCAAGCCGAACATGTTCATACGTAGATCATCATTAGGGCTAACTATCCTACGGCGTATATCAATATGTACACCCCATAGTGGGCCCTAGAGGCTAGAAAAATCCTCCCATAGGGTTAGTATAGTGAAAATTCAACATTTGGGCCCATTTGTACTAAATCTAGCATTATAAAAGGGGCTTCTTTTAGCACCCCTCTCCCCATACGATTTGCCCTAGAGAAGGAAAGAGAGAAGAGAGAAAAGGGAGAAGAGAAAGAGGAGAAAGGAGGAGAAAGAGAGAGGAAGAAGGAAGGAAAGGAGTGTGTGATAGGAGGTGGGGCCCAAGGAAGCTTGGAATCTTAGAGAAATACCTTCCCCTTTCCCATATCCACAACTACAACCCACTTTCATCCGATTGGGGAGATAAGCACCCATCTTTTTGGTAATCTTTAGGGTTGACCTAGGAAATGCATGTAATCCTAACATGCAAGTTCATTCGGCTCAGGATCTCTATGAATCGACCCGTGAATTTGGCAACCCTAGATCGTTTCCTAAAGCCTTCAACGATTCATAGGTGCGGACTATTAACCTTAAGTGGCTTAGCACCAACTGTAGTATGAGTCTAATGATTTTGTTTGTTTGGATGATGCATTTGGAGAATCTAGGGAAAAACCTAGGAATTGTTGGATTATTTGGAATTGTATGGTATTATATGTCATATTGATTTTCTCATATGATGTTGTTCTTACCTCTCACATGATTTGGTACGAATTGATGATCTCATGTTTATGTCTTGTTTGGTTTTCTCCATATGATGTTGCCCTATAGTATGTATGCCTTATAAATCCTTGTGCAAATTGGCTCTACGAGATGTAGAAAGTGCTTAACTTCATCACTAACCCACACAACACACATGCACCTTTATTCATGATATTGTTAGCCTCTCTTGCTAGGAGATTCTAAATTGTATGATGAGGAGTATGAGAACTTGATGTTGTTTATGCTAGTTGATAATCCCGTTAGATGGCATGTTATGAATCACTACCCAAACCCTTGGGTTGGTCAGGAATACGAGAAGAGCGAAGGCGGCCCCATTGGTAGGACGTCTTGAGGCTAAACCCATGGATTTGAGCGAGTACGTGTGGGCGACAATAATTAGACTACATGGGTCGCTCATACCCGATGTCGTTCCGTCACGTACTTGCCTGAATTCATGCAGTCTAGTCTACTAGCTGATTAACCTTGTTTTGTTAACCCTGTTTGCTCATACGTGTATGGAACCTGGCACACCCTACAACCGTTGTAGCACGTCGATAACCACCTGAAGCCGATCCACCATCTCGTGGGCCGGGCATGGTGAAATGGGATACTGTGTTCGAGCTGTCAGCCTACGCTTGGGTGACGAACTTCCCCGTAATGACCGCGAGCGATCCCAGTTCTCAACACTCCCCATGTACTTGAAGTCGGGGATGGGGAACCCGATGGGATCGAGAATCGTGGTGCCCTGGCCTCGCACGTTGAGGGGCCTTGGCATCACAACTAGTTAAGGCATTGATATGTGGGGTGTATCAGATTCCCCAACCTACTGAATGAATGGACTTAACTAAGAACTCGACTAACATGATCACATTGCATCGCACTAGTTAAGGTGGCGACTCAACAGTCAAGGTCGCTCAGAGGGAATGTTGGTCATAAGCGATCGTTAGATGGAGTCGCTCGAGGGAGTGTTATGGCTAGGGCATGCAACATATATTCTATTATGCATACGCATTAACAAGATTAAATAGGTGTCTCTGAATGATAGTTTTTCATTAAATTCATAATATAACTGATGCCTGTTATAACTTAAAATTAATAGCACCCACTGAGTTAATCACTCACTCCCACTCTAGGACAGTGTTTTAAAACATCAACCAGACTCTCCCGTAGTTGCAGGTGACGTGGAGTATGAGGAGCTTAGTGGCACGAGCTTAGACGAGGAGGATGAACTATCTTACTTTCAGTTGATGGGCGGCTCTCCATCGGCTTGACAGGCGGGATTTAGATCGCTGAGTTGTGGACTCAGCTTTATTTTTTTTGATATATCATTTTTTTTGTGGTTTTGTTGGGTAACGCCTTATGCGACCCATTTATATTTTTGGATCTGTATATATACTGGATCTCCTTCATTTCAGTAGATTTGTGTGGTTGTGCTTCATGTTCCAGGAAATTCTAAGCTGCGCATTTAAACCTGATTAAACGCATATTAATGAAAATTGGTTATAAGTGACCCTGGGAACTCGGGAGTCCAATGTATGCATGACCCCCGATTTTCAGGGTGTTACAGTAGCCCACTTAATAGTTAGATCTACTTATTTTTCGTCTCAAGCCTTAAAACATGCTCGCCAAATGGATGGACGGTTTTGATATAACACATGCACCATGATCAAACCCACCTTAAAACATGCTCGCCAAATGGATGGACTTGACATTGATGTTGTTCACAGCTATAAAACAGCTGTGATTTTAAAGCCTCGACCCTCGAGCTCTGAGTTGTACGAACGGCTCAAATGAGTTTAAGATGGGCCCCGCAATGATGTATTTATTATATCCATACCGTTTATCTATTTTTCATGATCATTTTAGAGCATTTGGTAAAAAAAATGAATCATATCTAAAGCTCAAATGGACCACACCAAAAATAGCAATGAGGATAATGATTTTCACCATTAAAAAAAATCTTATCAGGATCGACTCGAATCGACAGTTTGGGTCAGACCAACCGTGCATCGGATTGGTTCGACTCCGATGGCCTCGACTCGGTGCCGGATCGGATCAGGTTCGGATCCGGCCACGTAGATTTCAGACCGAATCGGGTTGGACTGAATCTGGTCTGACTCGGTCCGATGCCCAGCTCTAATTATAGGAAACAGTGTTGAATGAGCGTCAACCATTAGAAACTCAGGTGGAGGCCATTGTGATGTTTGTGAGAAATCCTCCCCGTCTAAGTTCATTCATAGGGTCACAAAGACCTGGATGAAGAGGAAAAACAAATTTCATAATGATCCAAAACTTCTGTAACCCCTAAAAGGTTTTCAATGGTAGACGTTCAATTCCCCACTGCCTTTTACAGTGTGGTCCACTTGATAGTTAGATCTATCTTATTTTTCATCTCAAGCCTTAATATGAGCTCGCCAAATAGATGGACAGTTTGGATATAACAAAGACCTCATGATGGGACCCACAAAAGCAACAGCAAAAAAAGGGACTTCTGCGCCGCAGCAGTCTGGCAGATTTTTGATTTTTTGATTTTTTGATTTTTTTTTTTACAATGAGAACTTTTTCTCCCTCACACTAGTGGAATTTCACCACCTATGGATACTCGAACGCTTAACCAGGTGTTGAAACTCCTAAGAGTGTACCACCCGAGCAAGAGTAAGGATACAAACTAGAATGATTTACTTAACGTACCACATATGATTTTAGGGTAGGAGAAGCTAATTTAGCTAACCAACCTAGTTATTGTCCAAGATTTCATCGGGTCGATAGTCGAAAATCCATTTCATTCAGTTCGTGGTCAATTTCAATCACTTCGCGGTCAAACTGAAAATTCAGCGGGGCAAACATGAAATTGAGCGGGGCAAATATGAAATTGAGCGGGCCAAACTAGAAATTGAGAGGGGCAAACATGAAATTGAGTGGGACAAACTAGAAATTCAGTGGGGCAAACATGAATTTCAGCAGGGTAAACATGAAATTCAGCCAGGCAAACTAGAACTTCATGGGAAAAACATTAAATGGAGCGGGGCAAACTAGAAATTGAACGGGGCAAACTAGAAATTGAGCGGGTCAAACATGAAATTCAGTGCGGCAAACTAGAAATTTAGCTGGGCAAACTAGAAATTGAGTAGGGCAAACATGAAATTCAGCGGGGCAAACTAAAAATTGAGCGGGGCAAACTAGAAATTGAGTATTATTTATATAGAAATTGCACAGATGAAAATTCCTAACACCCTAGCCTTTGAAATGAGAATTCTCCTGATCACTTTATAAATGCTAATGTGCTAGTCAATCATCACCGCTATCATCGTAGGCTTGTCCCGACTATTTGGCATCAGCTTTATTAATCCTATTTTGCACATACTTCCAATCTAAAGACCTTATCCTTGGTAAGTGAACAAGCTTTCATATCCTTCTCACCACTTCAATCCAAGTTCTTGTAGGCCTTCCCCTGTTCTTCTTCCAACCCTATTAAAGTTGCTCTTGGACCGCATGTCTAGTATCTCATGCTGAACCAAGTCAATCACTTCTCCATCATTTTATCTCCAATTGAGGCATATAATCTATTTTGATTAAAACTAAAATTGCTATCTTGGATAGGTATTTTTCATATAAATTTCATACAAATAAACATGAATAGCATGTTACAAATGGGATGTACAAGATGCATATGTGTGCTGGATTCTGTGAAATAAGGAGTCGTATCATGCTTCCCATATGCCTGTCCATAATTGTTTCTAGGAAAGGTAAGATGTGGTAGCTCAATGAATTTTTCGAACTAATCCTGCTTTGTTCAGAAATGGGGTGGTTTCAGTAATTTTATCATAAAGCTAATGCATAAAATACTGGAATTCACCAGAGAGATACAGATCTAACTCAGGTGCAACAGCTAAAACCGTGCACTTTGAAGCGAATCAGACACTAAATACGGAACCCTTTGAAGGTCTACATGGTCTAAATTTGAATTCTAAAATTCACCAACAAGTCCGGTACCAAAATTATTATGAGGTTTAAAATCAAACTGCATAAAGAGAAAAGACTTGAAGACTAGTCAAACACAACAGCTACAATACAAGAAGATTTTTTAAAATGTCAATCTGGAGATCATAAGTCATAAATCTGTGGAAAAAAAAAAAACTTAAGAGACAAAACAGAAGACAAACAGGCAAAATGAAATGCTGCCCTATTGAACAAGTCTTGCTAAGCATGCTGGACGATTTTGGTTACAATGGACAAGCCGCATTATAAAAACATTGTTTGCAGAAGTCCCACTTCTTTTCATATAATTCCATGGGGAGAAAACAGAGACTGAAATATCACCCTTGCTCCAAGGTGTCTCCTGTGGCTGAATCATCAGATTGGTACCTGGAATGCAGGTAGTACAAGCTGAAGCCTCTTGGTAGACCTAGACCTTTGCAGTCCCTACATCTAAAGGTGTATTGAACACGATTTTGAAGTGAATACTAGTATGGTAACACCAGAGATGCCATCACTGACTCT
Source organism: Magnolia changhungtana (assembly GCA_030180095.1). Lineage (NCBI taxonomy): Eukaryota > Viridiplantae > Streptophyta > Magnoliopsida > Magnoliales > Magnoliaceae > Magnolia > Magnolia changhungtana. The sequence goes on from JASAUF010000156.1 coordinate 107,703, forward strand.
AGAAGTGAATATTTCTCAGCAGGTGAATAATACGATATTATGATTCCAATTGACAACAACCCCCTAAACCCTAGATAAGCACAGCCCCAATGGTGTTTCTTCCCACAATTTCAGTAAATTTAATGAATTCTCTTGATGGCTTTGGTGGGCTAGATATCCCACGTTCATTTTTACACCAATTACAAATCAGACAAATTGGAGAAGTTTAGAAACAATTGTAACTTTATCATGATTTTGGATTGGATGCCCCAATTAAAACCATTTCTAGTTTGCCCCGCTCAATTTCATGTTTGCCCCGCTCAATTTCTAGTTTGTCCCGCTCAATTTCATGTTTGCTCCGCTCAATTTCTAGTTTGCCCCGCTCAATTTCATGTTTGCCTCGCTGAATTTCTAATTTACCCAACGCAATTTAATTTTTGCCCCTCTCAATTTCATGTTTGCCCCGCTAAACTTCTAGTTTGCCCGGCTGAATTTCTAGTTTGCCTCACTCAATTTCATGTTTGCCCCGCTGAATTTCTAATTTGCCCTGCTCAATTTCATGTTTGCCCCATGAATTTCCAGTTTGACCGCGAAGTGATAGAAATTGACCACGAACTGAATGAAATGGATTTTCGACCATCGACCCGATGAAATCTTGAAAAATAACTAGGTTGGTTGGCTAAATTAACTTCTCCTACCCCAAAATCATATTTGGTACGTTAAGTAAATCATTCTAGTTTGGATCCTTACTTTTGCTCGGGTAATACACTCTTAGGAGTTTTAACACCCGGTCCAACATTCGAGTATCCATAGGTGGTGAGATTCCACTAGTGTGAGTGTGTGGAGGTGTGTGTGTATGTGTTAAAAAAAAAAAAAAAAAATCATTCTAGTTTAAGAGATATGCTAGACAAAGAAATGAATTAAAAGATAGGAAAATATTTTTATATACTTATATATACATATTTACATAATTATGTATTAGAAAAAAATGTAAGGGAGAAAAAGTTCTCCTTGTAAAAATAAATAAATAAATAAATAAAATATATATATATATATAAATCTGCCAGACTGCCACGGTATGTTGCTTTTGTGGGTCCCATTATGAGGTCTATGTTATATCCAAACCGTCCATCTATTTGACGAGCTCATATTAAGGCTTGAGACGAAAAATAAGACAGATCTAACTATCAAGTGGACCACACTGTAAAATGCAGTGGGGAATTGAACGTTTACCATTGAAACCCTTTTAGGGTTACAGAAGTTTTGGATCATTATGAAATTTGTTTTTCCTCTTCCTCTAGGTCTTTATGATCCTATGAATGATTTCTCACAAACATCACAGTGGGCCCCACCTGAGTGCCCATTGCATGACCTTCCATCAGCGTTCGTCTCTGCACGCCAGCCAGAGGAAGGCAAGGGTATTTTCGTCCTCAAATTCGGTGTCCATATGAGGAGGTAAGTCCGGATGTTAAGTTTGTATTGCCCCTTAAGAACCACTGGATAAAAGGTGGGGTCCACAGTTGTAAATTTTTCATTCATCAAGCTAACAAGGCCGTGGAGAGAACGGAAGCATTTCTCAGTATGTGATGCTGAGAAATGCTTTAGTCCTGTCAAAGCATCATAAATTATAGTGCTGTAGCTGCATTGGGACCCTTAGAAAATCTGATCCATTGATCTAAACTGTTCAGTAGGTTTATCTCATATTTCATGAGCTGCCATGCACACATTGTACACCGATCTTACAAATACTAACCATTTGATCAATGATATTTAATATGGACGACCAAGATCAGTTACACGAAAATAGGTCCAATTGACAATTTGGTCCATCTAGCTATTAGGTTCCATCATAGATTGCTCATGATTCTGAAGAAATCAAAAGAATCACTTTTGTTAGAGGTACAAGTGACTCAATGTATGGTTCAGATCGATTGGTTAGACTAAGTTATTCAATGCAAGTAGGAGCTATAGTGCTCTAAGATCACCGGATCATTTCTCTATAAAGCTCGAATCGACCTATTGCATAGTAGGTTTTCTGTTTGTACCGGTGAGGCCCATGGTCCAGTGATCCAGACCGTTGATATAGTGGGACTCAGTTCAAAAACTTGCACTAAAAGTACCTCCCATTGCCATATGCTACCTCTTTGGAACGCGGATTGTGTCCTACCCCCAGCCGGGACGGTAATCCGTCCGAGCAGGACTCTGTGGGGCCCAAAGTGATGTAATTGTTTTATCCACGCGGTTTATCGTTTTTCTCAGATCATTTAAATGAAGCTGGTCCACATCTCCAGTGGACCACATCAAAGGAAGCTGCAGTGATAATGACGCACACCGTTGAAACCTTTCTAAGGCCCACCGTGATGTTTTTTCATCATCCAACCTATTCATAATGTCATCTAGATGTGGATGAAGTGAAAACACAAATATCAGCTTGATCTGAAACTTTTCCAGCTCCCAAGAAATTTTTAATGGTGGAAGTTCAATCCCCACTTTGTGGTCCACTTAAGCCCTGGACCTGCCTCATTTTTTGGCTCATACTGTAAAATGATTTGAGAAAAACAATGAACGGCGTGGATAAAACAATAACATAACAGTAGGCCCCACAGAGCCCTGCCCTGACAAACTACGGTTGGGGTGGGGTAGGACGCACGTCCACCTCTTTGACGCTAAGAAGGATGTGTTGAAGTCAAGCACAGTCTTCCGTAGTGGATAACTGCTCCGAATCCATGTAACTTCTCTAGACTACTCATGTGGGGATACCTTGAATCAAGGTGGAAAATAAAATAATAGAAATAATTTAATTTTTTTAAAAAATAAGTGATTGATAATTGTCTAATGTGTGTCTCTGTTACACCATTGATGAAGAAGAAAAAATAAATTGTAACAAAATTTTAACTCTAATAAAAATTCTATTTCTAATAAAACTTTTCTAAAATCTAATTTCTAAAAATAAAAATTATAAATAAACTTTTGCTAAAAGAGTCATATTATAATTACAAGCTATTTCTGAAAAAAAATAAATTAAAATCTAAAACTCTAAAAATAAGAAAATATTGCAAAAATTAGAATAACTAAAAATAGTAAAAAAAAAATTAAAAATTTTTTTCATTTTTGAGCTAAAAGTGCGCATTTTCTGATGAAATGGACCGATGCAACCCACTATGTGTGTCGGCTCACCTTGGATGACCCGCTACAATAAATATTGATAGGTTGTGCGTCTCGTAAATATATCCGGATCAAAACTTATGATGAATTTACCGTCCACCTTCTTTTGATCCGATCATGTTAGGAATGTATCTGTGCCACCTCCTACATCACTCTTATATTCTGTGAGTGCTTTCTTTAAGATGGTCCATCTATTGACTAGATATTGAAGGATTAAGATCCAGTGGCCACAAATCCGGGTTTCGATGACAGAGCTGTCATCCTCACTTGTACGGACTGAAATCGAACAGTATTGTACAAAACTTCATTGTAAATGCATCTTTTTATCAAGTGGATAATTGAGAGGTTCGCTAGCGGTGACATTTATACAATGTACACATAGCATAGATAAAATAGGCTAAAGATCATCTGTAATCTCTGATTTCTGGACCATTATTAATTTATTATTATTATCATTATTATTTTCTTTCACTGCAAATCCTTCTCGAGAGTGTATTGCTGACCTAATATGCAAAGGATATTATTGTCACGTCGGGCAGGCTCATGAATGATGTCCCTTTGCAACCTCTGTACTTGAAAAATGTACAAAGATGTTACAGTTTGCAATTACAATGCATCCACCTATTCAGACCACTAAGATCTTGGGTCCAATTGTAATGAATTGTAGCCTAAAATTCGTACTGATTGAACAAATGTAAAGATGTAGAGTGGGTCACAGACACTTTTATGGGCAAGACGGACCAAAGAAGACCCGATTGGAGGCAGAAGTGATCTAGACGATCAGAACCTTAAAACAGGTGTATCTCGTAAACCGGAATGAGTTATTCGACATACCGTATATGTTTTTGGGGTAGGAGGAGCTACTTTAGCCACCCAACTCTGCTATGCCGGGTTGTTCATGCCAAATTTGCAAGATTTCATCGGATTGATGGTGAAAAATCCATTTTATTTTCATTTTTACAATTTATAATAAGTTTTAGTTTGATCATTACCCTACATCCTCTAAGCTTAAGGAGTTGTGTCTAACATGAGAAAGGCTAAGAAAATTTAGGGTAATAACGTGGTTAGGCCAAATATGACATGCTTACTATTTTTGGCTGAAAAACATGAAGTTTAGTGAAAATCACGACCGTTTATAAATAATAAGTTTACTATTTATAATAAGTCACGAATTTTAGAGAGTTTGATTCTGAAACTTCTTCTTGGTATTACTATTTAAAGGATTGTAAATTTATTTTTATCATTAATCAAATTATTTTCAATTTTTTCTAGAATTTATTACTACCCATTTTCTTATTTTCCCTCATGGATTCAAGGAATATCTGTGAGGAGTCCAGAGAAGCTCCTTGGATTCGGAGTAGTTACCCTTGGGGAAAATGGTGATCAACTTTTTCACGTTCATCCTTGCATCACTTAACCACTCAGTACACTATCTAGAGTTTTTGAATGTGTACATTAATGGAAAAGATTAGATGGGTAGGATTGCCTTGTTTTTTTTTTAATATGATCTATAAGAAATGGAGAACCCTTGGGCGGTTTGATTTGACAATTGACACATACTATCATTTTCTTGTACTTTTCTACCACTTAGAAATGCTGACAAAGTTATAATGAAGTCACTGCTATGAAAAATACACTACGTGAAAAATGGAAAAAAAAAGGACAGATTTAGAGACGGTTCTGGACCGTCTCTAAAATTGCTTGGTTTAAAGCCGCTTTAGAGACGGCCGTAAACTCTCTCTAAAATTTTGGACGGCCCCTGACCATTCTTAATATTGTCTTAAAAATTTAAAGGTCCACAAATCATTTAAGATGGTCGTTGACTGTCTTTATGGGTTATTTGAGACGGTTATTGGCCGTCCACATTAGAGACGGTCCTAGACCGTCTTATATGCGGTCATCTGGGACGGTCATTGGCGATCTGCATTAGAGACGGTCATTGGCCGTCTTTTACTTGCAATCTGAGACTGTCAAAGACCGTCTCTATTAGTGACGGTCCTTAGCCGTCTTACAGCCCTGTCATAGACTATTAGAGACTGTCAAGGGCAGTCTCTATTAGAGACGGTCCTAAACCGTCTCTAATGCTCAAGTCAAAAATAAAAAAGCTCAAAAAAATTGTATTTCGAAAAATTTTAAAAAAGAAGTTAAGAAGCTTAGAAAAATAATTAACAATGTTTAAGAAAAATTTAAATTTTGAAAAAAAAAATACTGTAATTTTATAAAAATCTAGATTTTGAAAAAAAAATTAAGAACTTCGAATAATGTTGATAATTTTGAAAAAAAAAAAATTTCGATAAAAAAAAAAAGGATATTTTGAAAAAGAAAATTTTAAAAATTTAACATAATTGTGAAAAAGTTAACAAATTCTAAAAAATATATATTTTTTTAAAAAGAAAACTAGATTTTGTATTTTGACAAGAAAATTTGAAAAGTTATATAACAAAAGTGAGATTTAAATAATGATATTTTGAAAAAGAAAATTTTAAAAATTAAACAAAATTGTGAAAAAATTGACAAATTGTAAAAAAAATATATTTTTTAAAAAAGAAAACTAAATTTTGTATTTTGATAAGAAAAATTGAAAGTTAGATAACAAAAGTAAGATTTTGATGATTTGTTGTATATCCTTGCCGCCCCTATGTTTCTCCAACCCATTTTTGGGTCGGGTATAAAAAATTGTGTAGATTTAAATCTTAAGTGGACCACACCACTGGAAAGAATGATAATATAGTACCTCGCCATTAAAAATTATAAAGAGCCCCATCGTAAGGTTTTAGTAATGTTTATTTGCAATCCAACTTGTTGATAATGTAAAGAAGATCTAGATGAAGGTAAACTACAAAGATCAAATTGATCCAAAACTTTTATGACCTTCAAAAGGTTTTTAATAGTTATTCATCATTGTTTTGATTGGTATGGCCCACCTGAGATTATTTAGTTCTTATGATTTGAAATCACATCTTAAAATATGATGGAAAAATATATGGACAATGTCGATATACATAAAATATATCAAGGTGGGCCCTACACGGTTAGAGTAACACCCATGAAGGAGTTGCCTAAATAGTAAAATGATACTACTATAAGGTCACCTTATGGGAACTTCCCATGAGGTTAATTTGTGTGCGCCCCATCATGATGTGTGTAGAACATCAACACCATGCATTTGATGCGTCCCCTTTAAGTCCAAAAATCAGTCATATTCGAAACTCAGGTGGGCCATAACATCTAAAACTATGTGAAGACATCCCTAAAACATATAAAAGCATTTGGTGGGGCCCACATGAGTTTTGGATGTGTATGAAACTTGGTCTGACTCCTCATCCAAGTGGGATACACATAATGAATGGGTTGGATCTATGAACCACATGTAAGTGGGCCCAATAAATGATTATGAATGTTTTAATGGGAGGGTAACCCTCTCAACTATAGTATGTGGTGTGGCCCACCCAAGTCATGGATTGTAAGCTCGTGGCCCACCATGGAATGGTGCATCTGATTGACGAGGTAGATCCAAAGTTCAAGTGGACCCACCATAGAAAATAGTGGGATAGTGACACCCACTATTGAAACCTTCCTAGGGCCCGCCGCGATGTTTATTTAAGATCCAATCTGATTATAAGTTAATACAGACATGGATGCGGTTGAAACTTGGTCTGATATCCCTCATCCAAGTGGGACACACATAAGGAGTGGGTTGGATATGTGAATCACATTCAGGCAGGCCCAATATATGATTATGAATGTTTTAAGGAAACACTTCTCTACTATATTTAGGTGAGTTACTTGTTACTTTTACCAGAGTAAACTCTATGGAGTCCATTGTTATTTATTTATTTTATCCACTCCATTCATCCATGTTAACAGATAATTTGAGGTCTAAAGAATAAAAAGGAAACATATCCAAAGCTCAAGTGGACCACACCATAGGAAAGTGTGATTGAACCTCTACCATTTAAAAATTCTTAGAGGCCATAGAAGTTTTGGATCAAGCTGATGTTTGTGTTTTCTATTCATTCATATATTTTTGATATTATAAACAACCTTTAATCGCTTTTGGACAATCTGATCAGTCCAGATTGAAAAGTAAATAACTTCAGATGTTTAAATCAAAATTCACTCAAATTGTTGATCAATCTTGTTTGCCCAATATCTCTCTCATATGTAGCATGATCAGGGCGAGTAACTAGTCAATTTGAAGGTAATAATCAGCAAAATAGAGTGAATGGACCAGACATGTAAAATGGGCCAAATATTCTGGTCAAAATTGTGACCTAACTTATTGACCTCGTGAGAACCTGTTATTTATTTATTTAATCCACTTTGTTAATCTATGTTAACGGATAATTTTATTGAGTTTTTATGATTGAAATCACATCCTAAAATATATGGACGGTGTCGATATACATAAAATATATCAAGGTGGGCCCTACACGGTTAGAGTAACACCCATGAAGGAGTTACCTAAATAGTAAAATGGTACTATAAGGTCACCTCATGGGAACTTCCCATGAAGTTAATCTGTGTGCTCCCCACCATGATGTATGTAGAACATCAACACCATGCATTTGATGTGTCCCCTTTAAGTCCAAAAATCAATTGTATATGAAACTTAGGTGGGCCATAACATCTAAAACTATGTGAAGACATCCCTAAAACATATAAAAGCATTTAATTGGTGGGGCCCACATGAGTTTTGAATGTATATGAAATTTGGGCTCACTCCTCATAATCCAAGTGGGACACACATAATGAATGGGCTGGATCTATGAACCACATCTAGGTGGGCCCAATAAATGATTATGAATGTTTTAATGGGAGGATAACCCTCTCAACTATAGTATGTGGTGTGGCCCACCCAAGTCAAGGATTGACTTTATTTTTAAGGTCGTGGCCCACCATGGAATGGTAAGTCTGACTGACGGGGCAGATCCAAAGTTCAAGTGGACCCACCATAGAAAAGAGTAGGATAGTGACACCCACTATTGAAACCTTCTTAGGGCCCGCCGCGATGTTTATTTGAGATCCAACTTGTTTATAAGTTAATACAGACATGGAATAAGGTGGGACATACACATAGTTTTGATGTGTCCCCTTTAGCTTATGAGATATCTCAAAAATCATTCGTATACGAAACTCAGGTGGGCTATACTATCTAAAACTATGTGAAGACATCTAAAAAAATATATAAGCACTTGGTGGGGCCCACATGAGTTTTGAATGCAGCTGAAACTGGGTTTGACCCCTCATCCAAGTGGGACACACATAATGAGCTTGATCCGAAACTTCTCCAGCTCCCAAGAAGTTTTTAATGGTGGAAGTGAAATGCCCAATTTGTAGTCCACTCAAGCCTTGTTCCTGCCTAATGTTTTGCATGATACCTTATAATGATCTAAGAAAAAAGACTAGGTTATAGGACTTTATAGGCCAAAAAAATATATGTTTTATATTGAAGCTGTCCATCTATTTTGAAATATTATTATAGGGCTCTATAGGGACTCTATAGGGCCTACAAAAATATATGTTTTATATCTAAGCCGTCCATCTATTTTGAAATATTATTATAGGTCATGAAACTAAAAATCAGGTATATTGAAGGCTAAAGTGGACCACAAAGTAGGAAACATGGAGATTAAATCACATGTGCTTCCTATGGTGTGGTCCTCTTGGGCCTTCAATATACTTTATTTTTGGGATCATGTACTAAAATTATTTATTAAAATTAATAAACAAAATGGATAAATAAAATACATCATGGTGGGTCCCACAGAACTCCGGACAGGACATTCATGTCCGTCTTACCCCATCCACGCCCAAAATTGGGAAACGGACTGGCTACTCTCCCAGCCACCAGCCCCGTGGCTGATGGTCGGTGCTCTGTGGGCCCCACCATGATGTATGTGTTTCATCTATTTTTAAAGATCATTTTATCACTTGATCTTATAAATGAGGGAGATATAAATCTCAGGTGGACCACACCATGTGAAAACAATAGTGATTGGATATCCACCATTAAAATCCTCCTAAGGCCCACTGTACTGTTTATTTGACATCCAACATGTTGATTAGGTCATACAGGCCCAGATGAAGGGAAAAAATAAAAATCAGCTTGATCCAAAACTTTTATGGCCCCCAAAATATTTTTAATGGTCGACGATCATTCAACACTGTTTCCTGTAATGTGGTCCACTTGAGATTGGGATATACCCCATTTTTGGTCTCATACCTTAAAATGATCTGTAAAAATAGATAGACGACATGGATGCAACACATACATCATGGTGGGTCCCATAGAGCACCGACCACCATTTCCCAAAATTGGGCGCGTGCGGAGCGCGCCCAAAAATCCCTCCATTTCTCTTTCTCTCTCTCTCTCTCTCTCTCTCTCTCTCTCTCTCTCTTTCTCTCTCTCTCGCCATTCCCTAACCCTCTCTCTCGATCTTGCTCCAGCTCTCATCTTCCTCCCTCTCTCTATTTGTTCCCCAATCTCTCTCTCTCTCTCTCTCTCTCTCTCTCTCTCTCTCTCTGTTCCCCAATCCATCCCTCCCTCTCCGTCTCTTGCGGTCCGTTGCCGAATGCCCTACCCACGCACGCTTGGTTAAAGGTCATTCACGACAGTGAGTCTCTCTCTCTCTCTCTCTCTCTCTCAATCTCTCTCAATCTCAATATTGATTTAGGGATTTGGGGATTTAGGGATTTGGGGATTTTGGGCGTGTCTGGGCAAGTGGGATTAGAAGGGATTAGGTGGGATGGAATTGCAATTGGTCCTATGCCTTCGACGCGGATTGCGTCCTACCCCGCCCGTCACCAGCTGGGAACGGGCGGCAGCTTTGAGTGGCCACCGTGAGGTATGGGTCTTATCCACACCGTTAATCCATTTTTTCCTGTCATTTTAGTTCATAATTCTAGATATGAGTCAAATCCGAGGCTCAATTAGACCACACCACAGGAAGCAGCGGTGATAATGATTCTCACTGTTGAAACTTTTTTATGCCCACCATGATGTTTATTTTCCATCCAACCTAAACTGGTTGGCATTCATGTATGGAGAAGATGGACAGTTAAAAAATGTTGAGCAGCAGTTCACCTATCCCATATATTTAGTTCAACTGACAGATTTTGCATTCTCAACACTTACTGTGTAATTTTCATATATTTAGTGTTGATTCCCAAAATTCTGTTTTGCTTGTGGATTTAATGATGATGCAGTCATCTGAATTTTGAATTTTTCTTTTATTGAAACTAATGAATATGATGATCAAATTACAGAGAATATCATAGGTCTCTGTAACACATTGGACCACACCATGTGCACCATTCTGGGTACCGTTGTATCATAAAATGGTCCATTTGTCTCCTTGATCATGATGGCTCCCCACATTTCTCTTGCTTTGCTGCTTTTGGTTACTAGGCCAGTAAAAAGTATATTACATTGGCCTTGCATTGTTTTCTACATGGAGGATTTTAGCTTCTCAACTTCGATCAATATAGTAGAATTCCCTTCACAAGCTTCTGAAAGCAACTCAAACCTCCTTTCCATTTCAAAAGTATGCAGAGAAGAATCCTCCTTATGTTCCAACCCTTGAGAAGTGGACAGCTTATATCGTACGAAACTCAACATCATGCCCTGTCATTCCATTTCAAAGCCAAAGATCAGTCATATCATACTATTCTGTGTACAAAGATACATGACAACCCTACGATTGTCGTGTCAAATGCATTAACACTGGCATTATGGATACAAATTGACAAAACTTCTCACCTTTTTTATTTTTTATTTTTCCTTTCTCCCTTTCTCTACTCATTTTTCTATATCACTCTTATACTGCATGGACTGTCTGCTTGTAAGATTTCCGGGTCACAAACATCCAACAAAGGTTCCAAAGACCAATCCAGGGGTCAGAAGGTCAAAAATCCATTCCTAGCTTCCTTAAAAGCTTTCATTATTTAATTATTGCAGTTGCAGGCATATTGACCACAGGCAAATATGCATGGATTGTATCAAACGTGATATGCCCATATCGGCCAACACAGGGACCTTTTTTCTCTTTTTTCTTTTTCCTTCTGTTTTTTTAGGGAGGTTTTGGTAAATCAATACTGGTCAATACCATTATATCAGCCGATACAACATGGTTTCTTGAAACTATGGGTCTAACACCACATGTTTGTCTCAAGCTACATAGAACCAAAACCATATCCCATTAAAGCTTCTATTGAACATGCATACCTCATGTTGTTGCTTGCGGGAATAGTCACGTAGAAGAGATCTGACAAGTTTCTTCCTCTGAGATAACTTGTCATCGCCAATCACTAAAAAAATGAAAGATGCAAGGTGGTACAACACCAAGTTTCTTCCTGTTTGGATGTACCTTCTTTGAAATGCTATAAAACATGTATTTGAAATAACCATTTGGTCTTCCAAATAGCAGTTACTTTTAGCTTGTAGTATTTCATCAAAATTTTAGAAATTGCACATGCAAGCGAGCATAATATATTATATACCAAGCATCTTACCTATTCTACCCGTCATTCCTAGGGTTGTCAATGGGTCAGCTTTGCATTGGGCTTAGCATACTCGAATCCAAACATGATTAGGGAATTCAGATTTGAATCCTGTTCATTTTGAATCCTGTATATCATATACGAGGAACTAGAGCTGAAACTTATTGGAAATAGGGGAAATTTTCTTTTCTAAAGTAAGTATTTGGGGCTCCACTTTTTTAATATGATGATGAAGCATGTTCATCTCTAAATTTTTTGAAAATTTTTAATTATTTGTATATTTTTAAAAAAATCCGTTTAATAAGAATAAGAATAATTGCAACCTTTTTTTTTTTTTAATATCTATTTTATTTCAATGTTTTCTTATTTATGGTCTATATGATTATGATCAATAGGTTGCATTTGTTGGTGGGAAATCAGTTTTTGTTTATAATAATATTAAAAAAAATCTGTTTATATAAAAAAAATTTCATTTGATTTTTTTGGTATGGATGCCTCATGCATGGTTTTATGATAAAACACATGTATGTATAAAACAAATTATTTGTTCCAAACAGGACATTTATGATAAAACAAATTATTTGTTCCAAACGGGACATTTATCAAAGGAGCACTATCAGGTGATATTTAAGATTTTCATTATAAATAGATTAAGAGCCAATGATAATTATAAGTAGACTTGCAACAAAAAATAAAGAATTTGATTTTTTTCAAAACATGAAAAGACTAATCAGTCCTACTTCTTGTAACTTTAGCCACTGCTTCAAATGGAGGGACTGCACAAAGATTTGGTTAGGTAGACTACTGATGGTGAACTAGCAGCTGCAACAAATATGAGAGCTACAAAGGTAAAAAGAAACATAAGGCGGTCGGTAAGATAAGATAGATTGACAGTACTTGTTTCAATTTTCTTGGATGGATGATGAATGTATTTGGGAATGTAAATGAAAATAAAAAACTTATAATATATATGTTATCAATGGAGGATACCTTATTTAGGGGGATATGAAATTCTTATAGCTTATGGTATGGTGCCCCAATATTGGTTGTATGTTACTAGTATATAGTAGATAATACTAGGTTCAATAGTAGATAATACCAGAGAATCCCTAAACCTAAACCTACACCTAATCCTTATCTACTCCTTAACCTAAACCTAAACTTGAAAACCCAAACCTAAATTCGTACACAAACCCGAACCCGAACCCGATTTCCTAAACCTAAACCTTAACCTATTCTCAATTCCCTAAACTGTAACCTATAACCTACACTTATAACCTAAACCTAAACCTATAACCTCAACCTGTAACCTTAACCTAAACGTAAAACCTAAACTTAAACCCAAACCTGATCCCGAACCCAAATCTGAATCCCTAAACCCTTAGCCTAAACCTAAAACCCAAACGTAAACTCGATCTCGAACCCGGACCTGATTTCCTATACCTAAACCTTAACGTATTCTCAAATCCCTAAACTTAAACCTACACCTAATCCTAATCTCAACTCCCTAACCTAAACCTAGACCTAAACTTGAAAACCCAAACCTAAACCCGATCCCAAACCCGACCAATCCCAAACGCTAGCCTAAACCTAAAACCCAAACGTAAACCCGATCTCGAACCCCAACCCAATTCTCTATACCTAAACCTTAACGTATTCTTAAATCCCTAAACCTAAACCTACACCTAATCCTAATCTCAACTCCCTAACCTAAACCTAAACCTAAACTTGAAAACCCAAAACTAAACCCGAACCCAAACTCGATCCCGATTTCCTAAACCTAAACTTATGACTTAACCTAAACCTATTCTCAAATCCCAAAACTTGTAACCTAAACCTAAACAAAAACCTATAACCTAAACCCGAACCCATTCTCAAATCCCATAATCTATAACCTAAACCTAAACCTTAACTTAAACCAAAACCTATAACCTAAACCTAAACCTAAACCAAAACCTATAACCTAAACCGAACCCAAACCCAAACCCGAACCGAATTGCTAAACCTTAACCTAAACATATAACCTATAACCTATAACCTATAACTTAAGCCTATACCTAAACCTAAAACCTTACTTATAACCTAAAACTATTCTCAAATCCTTAAACGTTAACCTATAACCTAACCTAAACCTATACTTATAACCTAAAACTATTATCAAATCACAAAACCTATAACCTAAACCCAAATCCAAACCCGAACCCGAACCCGAATTCCTAAACCTTAACCTAAACATATAACCTATAACCTATAACTTAAGCCTATACCTAAACCTAAAACCTTGCTTATAACCTAAAACTATTCTCAAATCGTTAAACCTTAACCTATAACCTAACCTAAACCTATACTTATAACCTAAAACTATTCTCAAATCCCAAAACCTATAACCTAAACCCGAACCCAAACCCGAATTCCTAAACCTTAACCAAAACATATAACCTATAACCTATAACCTAAGCCTATAACTTAAACCTAAAGCTAAACCTATAACCTAATCCCAAACTTATAACCTAAACTCAAATCCCTAAACCTAAACCTAAACCTAAACTTGAAAACCCAAACCTAAACCCGATCCCGAACCCGAACCCGATTTCCTAAACCTATACCTTAACCTATTCTCAATTCCCTAAACATATAGCTTATAACCTTAACCTAAACCTAAACCTAAACCTATAACCTATAACCTATAACTTATAACCTAAACCTAAACTTAAAACCTAAATGTATTCTCAAATCCCTAAACCTAAACCTACACCTAATCCTAAACTCAATTCCTAACCTAAACCTAAACCTAAACATGAAAACCCAAACCTAAACCCGATCCCGAACCCGAACCCGATTTCCTAAACCTATACCTTAACCTATTCTCAATTCCCTAAACATATAGCTTATAACCTTAACCTAAACCTAAACCTAAACCTATAACCTATAACCTATAACTTATAACCTAAACCTAAACTTAAAACCCAAATGTATTCTCAAATCCCTAAACCTAAACCTACACCTAATCCTAAACTCAATTCCCTAACCTAAACCTAAACCTAAACTTGAAAACCCAAACCTAAACCCGATCCTGAACCCGAACCTGATTTCCTAAACCTAAACCTTAACCTATTCTCAATTTCCTAAACCTTAACCTATAGCCTAACCTAAACTTAAACCAAAACCTATAGCTTATAACCTTAACCTAAACCTAAACCTATAGCTTATAACCATAACCCAAACCTAAACCTGATCCCGAACCCGAACCTGAACCCGATTTCCTAAACCTAAACCTTAACCTATTCTCAATTCCCTAAACCTATAGCTTATAACCTAAACCTAAACCTAAACTTAAACCTAAACCTATAACCTATAACCTATAACTTATAACCTAAACCTAAACCTAAAACCTAAATGTATTCTCAAATCCTAAATGTATTCTCAAATCCCTAAACCTAAACCTACACCTAATCCTAATCTCAATTCCCTAACCTAAACCTAAACTAAACTGGAAAACATAAACCTAAACCCGATCCCGAACCCGAACCCAATTTCCTAAACCTACACCTTAACCTATTCTCAATTTCCTAAACCTTAACCTATTCTCAATTTCCTAAACCTTAACCTATAACCTAACGTAAACCTAAACTTAAACCTATAACCTACACTTATAACCTAAACCTAAACCTATAACCTAAACCTAAGCCTAAAACATAAACTTATGACCAAAAACCTAAATGTATTCTAAAATCCCTAAACCTAAACCTACACCTAATCCTAATCTCAACTCCCTAACCTAAACCTAAACCTAAACTTGAAAACCCAAACCTAAACCTGATCCCGAACCCGAACCCAATTTCCTAAACCTAAACCTTAACCTATTCTCAATTCCCTAAACCTAAACCTTAACCTAAACCAAATCCTATGACCTAAAACCTAAATGTATTCTCAAATCTCTAAACCTAAACTTACACCCAATCCTAATCTCAACTCCCTAACCTAAACCCAAACCTAAACCCGATCCCGAACCCGAACCTGATTTCCTAAACCTATACCTTAACTTATTCTCAATTCCCTAAACCTATAGCTTATAACCTAAACCTAAACCTAAACCTTAACCTAAACCTATAACCTTAACCTAAACCAAATCCTATGACCTAATACCTAAATGTATTCTCAAATCCCTAAACTTAAACCTACACCTAATCCTAATCTCAACTCCCTAACCTAAACCTAAACCTAAACTTGAAAACCCAAACCTAAACGTGATCCCGAACCCAAACCCAATTTCCTAAACCTAAACCTTAACCTATTCTCAATTTCCTAAACCTTAACTTATAACCTAACGTAAACCTAAACCTAAACCTATAACCTACACTTATAACCTAAACCTAAACCTAAACCTATAACCTAAACCTAAGCCTAAAACCTAAACCTATGACCTAAAACCTAAATGTATTCTCAAATCCCTAAACCTAAACCTATACCTAATCCTAATCTCAACTCCTAACCTAAACCTAAACCTAAACTTGAAAACCCAAACCTAAACACGATCCTCGAACCCGAACCCGATTTCCTAAACATAAACCTTAACCTATTCTCAATTCCCTAAACCTATAGCTTATAACCTAAACCTAAACCTTAACCTAAACCTATAACCTTAAAGTAAACCAAATCCTATGACTTAAAACCTAAATGTATTCTCAAATCTCTAAACCTAAACCTACACCTAATCTTAATCTCAACTCCCTAACCTAAACCTAAACCTAAACCCGATCCCAAACCCGAACCCGATTTCCTAAACTTATACCTTAACTTATTCTCAATTCCCTAAACCTATAACTTATAACCTAAACCTTAACCTAAACCTAAACCTAAACCTTAACCTAAACCTAAACCAAATCCTATGACCTAATACCTAAATGTATTCTAAAATCCCTAAACCTAAACCTACACCTAATCTTAATCTCAACTCCCTAACCTAAACTGAAACCTAAACTTGTAAACCCGAACCTAAACGCGATCCCGAACCCGAACTCAATTTCTTAAACCTATACCTTAACCTATTCTCAATTCCCTAAACCTATAGCTTATAACCTAATCCTAAACCTTAACCTAAATCTAAACCTAAACCTTAACCTAAACCTATAACCTTAACCTAAACCAAATCCTATGACCTAAAACCGAAATGTATTCTCAAATCTCTAAACCTAAACCTACACCTAATCCTAATCTCAACTCCCTAACCTAAACCTAAACCTAAACCCGATCCCGAACCTGAACTCGATTTCTAGACCTATACCTTAACTTATTCTCAATTCCCTAAACCTATAGCATATAACCTAAACCTTAACCTAAACCTAAACCTTAACCTAAACCTATAACCTTAACCTAAACCAAATCCTATGATCTAATACCTAAATGTATTCTCAAATCCCTAAACCTAAACCTACACCTAATCCTAATCTCAACTCCCTAACCTAAACCTAAACCTAAACTTGAAAACCCAAACCTATATGCGACCCCGAACCCGAACCCGATTTCCTAAACCTATACCTTAACCTATTCTCAATTCCCTAAACCTATAGCTTATAACCTAAACCTAAACCTTAACCTAAACTTAACCTAAACAAAACCTATGACCTAAAACCTAAATGTATTCTCAAATCTCTAAACCTAAACCTACACCTAATCCTAATCTCAACTCCTTAACGTAAACCTAAACCTAAACTTGAAAACCCATACCTAAACCCGATCCCGAACCCGAACCCGATTTCCTAAACCTAAACCTTAACCTATTCTCAATTTCCTAAACCTTAACCTATAACCTAACCTATACCTAAACCTAAACCTATAACCTACACTACAAGAAAAGGGGGCTTTAGCCTCGCTTCAAAATTGAGGCTAAAAAGGTTAAAAACTGAGGCTAAAGCCTTTAGCCTCAGTTTTGCCTCATTTATCCAAACCGAGGTTGAAACCCCGTGGCTAAAGGCTTTAGCCTCGTTTAGCAACCGAGGCTAAAATGACTTTGTAGCCTCGATTCTTCAAGTGAGGCTAAAAGACCCTTTTAGCTTCAGTTTTCTCGAAATGAGGCTAAATTAAAATTTTAGCCTCCCTTGTTTCCAATTGAGGTTAAATCCAAATTTTAGCCTCGGTTGCCTACAATTGAAGCTAAAACTATTTTTAACCTCAGTTCTCAACAACCGAGGCTAACGCCTTTAGCCACGGGAGTTGTAGTCTCAGTTTATGTAACTGAGGCAAAACCGAGACTAAAGATGGATTTAGCATATTTTGGCATCAACCGAGGCTAAATTCGGTTTTTGACCTCATTTCCCTATCAACCAAAGCTAACAATATCATAATCAACAAATGATTGAACCTGTGCATATTTCACTCATTTAACATTCATCAAGACAACAATCAGCACAACATCAACAAAACAATTAATGGTCTATTTAAAGTACTAAAATCAAACTACAAATGTCTTCCTTTCCTAGCCTTCCACATGAACTGTTTTGATGAAGGTCCCCTTTGGACCGATCGGATGTCTTCCTTTCCTAGCCACATCTTCTGGCAAGATGTCTACAACACCAACCTCACTGGCCATGATCACGTGTCCACTATGTGTGATGTAAAAGTGACTGGGGCGCAATCCATTCCGGTCCAATGTCGCTCCAGGATAGCGGCCATCGAATCTTGCATTTATACAATAAATATAAGTTCAAAATAATCATGTCACATGCAGAATCATTAAAGCGTGAAGCAGTTCCAGCACAAACTTCACATGATATAAGTGCAGGTCTATCCCATGGCTCAATAAGAGCTGAAAAATATGAAATTGACATACCTCCTAATTCGCATGGCCTCCTCCAGCCCCGATATCTTCCTTGATTTGATGACGACGCGCTTCTGTATTTTTGTATTCCCTAAAGAACATGAAATTAAAATGGAACTCGTTTAGGCTTAGAAATGATACTACATTTTGCAGTGACAGAATATTGACCATTCAAATAAAAAGAAACATCATAGAATATTATTTATTAAATGGTAGCATTAAGCAAATAAGAGTTTAAAAATTATGTTGGTAGGCTTAGTCATATGCACGTGCTCGTGGGTGATTTTGCATAGTAGTTGTGACGTGTGCAATGCAATTAGTTTCAGCTCCTACTAATGCAAACTAAGGTAATGATAATGATTAACCAGCTAGAGATACTTAAAAATGCTTAGACTGCATCTGGATGCACAAGTGATTTGGGGAATTAGCTGTCAAATTGCAGATACATTTCTTTCAATCCCAACTTGAAGGCAACATAATTGCATTTTGGAGCCCAGCCACCCAAAGTTAA
Organism: Magnolia changhungtana; assembly: GCA_030180095.1. Taxonomy (NCBI): domain Eukaryota; kingdom Viridiplantae; phylum Streptophyta; class Magnoliopsida; order Magnoliales; family Magnoliaceae; genus Magnolia; species Magnolia changhungtana. The sequence continues at coordinate 126,677 of JASAUF010000156.1, forward strand.
GGAAGCTATAATCTGGTTATTAAGGTTACAATTGACATTATAATATACTAAACACTATATTATTTTACTATTTTAAATATTTGTGTTGAGACAACCAATCTAAGTTTTACAAGCTACCATGTCCAATATTAGCACACATGTGGATGTCCAAGTTACATGAGATGAATCAAATGAGTAGAAGGCTCCATCTTCATGCAATTTCTAACAGAGGGAGTAAGAGAGACCAACCATAACTATTCAAAACATCAAACATCATAACAAGTATGCCACGTAGCATTCCAAAAGCAAGTTTCCTATTTTTTCGACCTCACTACAATATATCTACATTGGGATTCATGTGCATGTATGTTGTTCATAACTTTCTGGTATGGAAATTCAGAAAATCAAAACCAACAAGGCAACAACATACAACTCCGAAAACAAACCTTTATGAAACTAAGCATACCACGATTCTGAGTTAGAAAACAACTTCCGTAAAGTGACCATAATTCCATTATATAATGGTCGTTAGCTTCAAAATAATGGATCTTATTTTAATGGCATTTTTTTTGTCACACAATGGAGAATGACCTTTCCCATTATAACAGTGTTGTGACTTTTTTAGTTAAAGGTAGTGTAGACTTGTAATCACTAAATCATAATTTTCCCAAAAAGTCGTACAATGAATGTGTAGTCTTCTAGAGTGCCATTTTGGTTGCCATTTTGCATGGACAACTTAGCTTCAATCTTTGGATTAACTTGTCCTGGAAACATACAACGCTCAGCGAAACATAACTGCTTCTTTCTTTCTTTCTTTCTTCTTTTATTTTTTTTAAAGGCGGGCTCCACATTTCCATGCCCAAGACCTTTCATCTGGTGGGCTCCTTCATAAATCAGTCATGCCCCAAAGATCTTCACTGTTGAAAATATTGGCCCCATGGTTGAAATTCTTCTACCATTTTTTTTAAAGGCAACTGGAGGAATTTATTAAAACAGGAAAAAGGAAAACAAAGCAGGGAAAAGAGAGAAAAGAGACTAGTTCTTTGAGATAGCAGAAAGACTCTAACCCCTAAAAACAAAATCAATCTGCCTTACTTCAAGAAAAGCACACTATCCATGCTAACAAGACAATCAAGACCACTTGATTCAAACCTTGAATAATTCCTAAATGATCTCGGTGATTGCATGTCGATTTTGATTCTTACAGTTCAACTAATTCATGGTGTAAATGAATCGAATAAGAAACACAATAACCGAGAACATTACAAAATAGCAACCATGCATTCCGACTAAACAAGAAATAAAATTTAGGGGTCAAAATTTACCTGATTAACTATCTGATTTTTGAATTTTTCAGGATGTGACTTCCGCTCCGAGTGAAATGCATAAGATACTTGAGCGTCCATTCCTGTTTGAAACAAGACAGAATTGTTTGCTATCTCATGAGAGTATTTTGATATAACATCTAATACCCATTTATAAGAACAACTTTCAAAGAGATATTTATTCTAGGACTAGAAAACTTATCTTTCTCAAGCTAAATAAAATGAAGAAAGCATAACAAGGAAATTTCTACACATCTGAAGCTACATAAGAAAGATGCTTCGTACTTTAAAGGCTATTACAGACCATGATCCTGGATATCTTTGTAATTAACCTCGTATATCTTTTTTTTGGAAGTTGTGGAACTAATTTTTGTTAGATTTGGGAGTACAAAAGAATACTTCCACGTTGAAAACCCGGATGTGATCCTGGATAATATAGTTTTTCATTTACCATAATATAGTTTTTCATTTTATTATTTATGTTTTCAGTTATTCTGATAGGAGTGACCTTATGAACAATTTCATGGCTTATAAACATGGCGTAGATCTTAAGGAAATTTCAACTGTAGACAGTTTTTTATATAGTCCACTTAAGTTTTGGAATTGCCTAATTTCTAAGCTCATATCCTAACATAAATAGGGAAAAGAATATATAGGACTCCCTATCTTCTAAGAGTTGGAAACTTCCTGTAGAAGAGTGCTGCAAGCAATCCGCATCCCTATACTCCATGGCTTTATGGTCATTTCATTCCTATAAAGAAGAAGACGAAGGAAAAAAAAAATCCTAACCCAAGCTTTTCGGGGCCATGTTGTTTACCCCATTAATCTATTATTTGGGTTGTTAGAAGGAAATGCTAGAAACTTCTTTGTTTATGCTATTACAATAAACAAAGTGGTATGAGGGCTAAAGCTGATTTTTAACAACTCCATTATGTTGACTTCCCAGAGATGATGCCATACTCATGCTTTAGTTTTGAAAATTGGAAAATTGCAAAATTAAGGTCATAAGCATACTTGAGGTGAGACACCAAATAACTATGAGGAGAACAAGCAACTTCAAGATCTAAAAAATTTGAGAAATCCAAGGTCTAGTGAAATTATTGCTGAAGCTTGTTTGGGACCATACAAGGCATTGTGGTGTCTATAGACTTGATGAGGGTAATGTGGAAGTCTTGGAGGCGGTTGCAAGTAGACATCCTCATGTAGATTTTCATATATTTTTTCACTATGGCCAAGGTCTCATCATAGTCAATACCATACTTTTGCAACGCTCTTCATCACTGGAATAAGATACCATGTATGAGTCCGTTTTCAGGTTGAGACATCATCTGCCATAGTCCACTGGGTTCCATAATGGAATCATCGAAAAACTCCTATAATCCATGCCCCATCAAAAGAAAGCCCAATAGGTGAAATTCTTCCTGTAAGTTAACATTACTGGCTTGTATGGGATAGGAAGCCACCGGGCAAGACAATTGTGGAAATTCACCTAATTAAATTACAAAACCCCTAAACATCCACAGCATGAATGATTGCCATCTCAAAAAAACTAAGTGTACATGTGGCTACCAACATGTAAAAACTGGCTTAAAAACTTTCAAGTATGGTAACTAACTAATCATCAAAGGAGATATATATATATATATATATTTGATGCTTTCATCTTTTTTTGTTGTTTGCAAGGAACTTGTAGCATAATGGTGTGACGATAGATTTGAAATGAGTTTGCTCACGCACGTACAAGCTTTCTCAATTATAAACGGCCCAACGAATAACAAGCATTACCAAAAAAATGTGTCCAAGAAAAGGATCCACTGCCAATATCCCCCAATGTCACACGTGAGTCAGACACCAAATAAGTAGTCATTCTGTACCTAACTGTGAGCAGATCCTACATAAGACGTATCAAACTCAGAAGAATCCAGAAAATCTCAATAATATATGATATAGAAAGTGTATAAATAAGGAATGGTCCCAGACCTCAATGGACAATGAGTTACCATCCTTCCCACGTGCCAACGGGTCCAAGTGCCTACAGAACCCAAACCTTCCCAAAGGTGCATGCCAGTGAAGATTGTCTGGTTTAGAAGCCACCAATGCATGGGAGAGAGGCTGACAAAAGCATTAACACAACAGATATTACATGCCTACATGTTAGTACGAAGAAAAACTTCATAGTTACTAAGATAATGATCCCAGCCCTGAAAAAACAAGTAACTCGAATTGTCCCAAGCATATCAACATAAGCAAATGTAGAAATACAAATGCTAGGAAACAAATATCCTCATGAATATATTGACCTAGAGAATTCAAAGTATGCAAGAAAATTCCAATATTCAATGCAGAAGTGGTAAATAACCAAAAAAAATAAACCCAAAGACAGTAAGGACCATGCATAATACAAGAGTTGAATAACCATGGGTACCTAAGTACCGTTCATGCTGATCGAATAAAAGAGGCTGGTATTAATGATTTCCTAACAATTTAAAGACTGCACATTACGGATATGATGTGCTTAAACAACTTTACGAATAGAAGATTCACAAATCACAATAGAAAATCCTATAAATGTACCATGTCTTACTAACATACAAGAACCATGACATATGAAACAAACTTAAAGCAGCATCAAAAAGAATCTTTTGGGAAAGCAGCGTTAAGTTTAAAAACACAATTACCATTCCCCCAACGGGATTTGGTTGTCCCCTTCTAAATGTTGACTCTAGCACCCACTACAATAGCAAATAATAATAATAATAAAATAATAATAAATAATAAAATAAATAAAAGAAAGAATAAATAAAAAAATTGAACAAATGTTGCTAAGTATTTGCCCAACCTAGCCCATTTATTTGTCAAGGCCTGAGCAAGACAACAAATGATTGACCAACCACTTACCTACAAGATGGGACTAATCCAATTTTGTATTAGTTTCAGTTTGGGGTTTCTTAATTATTGCAATCTGAATCGAATTTCCATATCCAACAGTCGCTAGCTAACTAATGAATGACCAACCACTTCCTTGCTCTTCATGATAAGAGGATTGAAGTCAGGTTTGAGATGATCAGAGAGCGATGCCCCCAAGAAAGCTGTGTCCTTAACCATATGATTTTTTCTCTTCAAATATGAGCCACTCACTATTTTATTTTGAACCATCCATTTGATAGCAATTAATTGGATAATGTACTTTCCTAACTTGACTTAAACTCTAACTCTGTGCTTGCTTAGCAAGTGTTCTTCTACTTAAAAGTGGAAACTAACTACTAACCTGAAAAAAAAAAAAAAAAAAAGTTAATAGTTTATATAATACTAATGATACTAGACTAGTGAGTAATGATACTTCTTGGACACTTAATAGTTAATACTAATTAGCCCAATAGTTGATATATAATCATATTAGAGTATTAGCAATATATGATATCAATTTATGACATATATCAATAGTTTATATATATATATATATATGTGTGTGTGTGTCTGTGTGTGTGTGTGTGTGTGTGTGTGTGTGTGTGCGTGTGTGTGTGTGTGTGTGTCCACCAGAACTTATAGTAGGTCAACCTGCCATGACAACATTCTTACCAAAGAATGGTCCGATACACCATTGAATACATGGGTCAAAATATAAAATACATAAAATAATAATAATAATAATTTGATAGATTCATATCTCATTTTTTCTTATTTTCTGATATTTTTTCATTTTTTTTTTTGTTAAAAAATTCTTGCGATACGGCCTCGATTCTGTTAGACAACGTCGTATCCTATCATTTTTTAGCAAGGCCGATATGGCGGCCGATCGTCATTCAAAACCATGTTAATAAGTCTTCACTAGTGTGGTTAAAGAAGCTCTTACAGGAGATTGGGTTTTTTTTTTTTTTTTTCAAATACTCCAATGCAATTGTTCAGTCATAATCAAGTGGCCACTCATATTGCAAACTACCCGGTATTTCATGATAGAACCAAGCACATTGAGGTCAACTATCATTTCATACGCGAGGTCTCAAGTGGTGAAATTTCTATGTCATTTGTCAAGCCTCAGGATCGGTGCTCTGATGTATTTGCTAAAGCTCTCAGCTAAAAACAATTTGCACTAGCTTGAGGGGTGTGTTAAAGTTAATAAATGTGTGCTATAAGATCATATGGCCCACCTAGGTGACTGTAATTTGTGTTGTACATATACACCCATCTTCTCTGTTTTTTTTTTTTTTTTTTTTTTTTAAGTCTTTTAGTGTGCAAATACTAAATTGTAATGAGGAACAGTTTTGGTATTTTGGTTTCTATTACTTAATGAAAAAAAAGAAGATGGTAGAAGAACAGGACGAGGTGGAAACTTATTTTGGTAGCATATTTATCATAGAGTTGGTACATAAAATCCTCGGGTGGAGGCTGGAGGAACCCAGAATTGTAAGGGAATATTTTGTAGCATAGTTACCCAAGTAAGAAATGGATGCAGAAAAAGATGCAAGAAATTGTTTCATTTATTGTAGTTATAGTAGTGAGCTAGAAGTATGAAACAAATGCGAAAACTGGGAATAAAAGAAGGTGTATGGCACCCCTATATGCATGGGCTGATGGTTTACTGACAATAAAACAAAGGATGTGTATGGTGTGATCCTGAATTACAAAGGATTAACAATAATAACTCTCAGTAATTTAAAGTCCTCAAATTGGTTTCCCAAGGAAACAATTAAGTACACAAGTAAAAAAGGATATACCTGTTGCTTTTCCAAGGACGAATTTTAATTCCTTGAAACTAGACTTCCACAAACAAGAAGAAGTTCATTTGGTTTTAGATCTAGTAAAATTTTATTAGAAGTACCATTGCAAGCCAAAGTTCATTTTCTCCTCGAATTGTAAAGTGCATAGTTTCACCAAGAGGAAATATCACGTGTGTATTGATATCCAGTGCTCTGGCTTCATGAATGACATTGCTGATCTGGCATAAGGGGAAATGTTAGCAAACTCCTAACATTTCTACAGTTATATGTTAGGGATATACTAGTCTGTACTAGTATTACAATACCTTTGGATTTGGGATCTGCATCATATACTGCGAAGTTTACAACTATTGACCCAACCCACCCCTGTCGCCCTACTTCCGAATCGGTCAGATTCGAGTCCACTGAAAATTACGCGACCTATGCCCACGTGATCTGGAGGCCGACTCCTATATTTCCTTTAAGGCGATTAAAGTAATTAACTAAAATAAGAAACACCTACCTAAAAAAAAAACACATGCAAGAAGGTGCTTAGGTGAAATCTATATTAAGTGAGAAACCAGAAATTAGACAAAACCAACTTATACCAGTTTTGTAGATAACTGAATCAGGTCGATTTGAACTTGAACCTGACCTACATACACATTATTGTTAAAGAACTATGGTATGAAATCTTGTGGCCCCACATGTACCAATTAGATCATCAGTAAGCTAGTCATGTAAAGATGCATCCAGACCCTATAACTTCTCAAACCCAAAATTATAGTCACATACAGATGCATCAGGAACCTACAACTTCTCTATTTAGAGATCTCATTCATTGCCAAAAATTAAACCTTTATTAGATAATTTTAAGAAAATTTTACAAGAATCTGACATACCACACACAAATACTACTTTCTTCACCAAATCACACCATTTCCAAAACAAAAGGGCCAGGAACGGAGAAATCATTACCAGATCCGATCGAAGACACACAATTTTAGCAAATACAACCAAAAGAATCAAACAACCACAATCTCAAACAGACCGAATTCCAGATCTAACACTAGAAACACTAAAAAAAAAAAAAAAAAAAAACACAAAGGCCACCACCGGATAAAAATTCCACACATTTCGGACTCTAAAACAAAGAATCTAAATCATGACCTAGAATCAAATATAAAAAAACACATAGGCATTTCAAAAACAAAAATAAAAAAGTAAAGCTCCAAATAATGGGATCCGAAAGGAAAACAGATCTATCCGCAAGAACCGGATCAAAATCCAACGAAATCTCTCAGAATCAAGAGACATAAGCTGGATTCAGATTAAAATAGGTTAAGCACCAAAAATTGAGAAAAAAAATTGAAAAAATAAACCCTAAGTGGAGAATATTTGGAAAAAAGCTCACTGTATTTCAAGGATCTAATGATCGGAGAGAGAGATAGAGAGAGATCCGATGAAGACGAGAACCGAGGATGAAGGAGGAGCTTTCTCCTTCTTTGGAGACAGAAATCTCGGAGAAGAGAGAGAGAGAGAGAGAGAGAGAGAGAGAGAGAGAGAGAGAGAGAGAGAGAGAGAGAGAGAGGAGCTAGGGTAGGGTTGTGTTTCGTTTGGAGAGGAATGGTGCGAGAGGACTGGATAAGGGGTGCGGATTGGGTTCCCACGTAAGGATGCTGGGTGGGGGCCATCACCATGATTGTGGGAAATCTACACCGTCCATCCGTTTTATGAGCTCATTTTACCTATACGACTAAAAATGAGTTGGATACAAAACTTAAGTGGGCCACAAGAGAGGGAAAATTGGGGAAAGAAATGCCTACCGTTGAAAATTTCCTGAGCTCTACCTTGATGTTTAGATGTCATCCAAACCGTTTATAAGGTCATCACCATTGGGATGAAATGAAAATAATTAAAAATAATAATATCATGACATGAAACTTTTATGGCCACAAGAATGTTTGAACGGTTCTCATTGAATCCCCACTGTTTGGCCCACTTGAGTTTTGGATCTGTCCCCTTTGATCATTTTCATTTCCATGGTCTAATTTTAAATCTGGCAGTCTTGACCATCAGATCCACTGTGGATGTTGCATAGACCAAAATTCAAAGTTGTTGGACAATAAACATCGTGTGGTCCACTTGAGATTTAGTATCTCATTGTTGGGCTCATATCATAAAATGTTTTTTTTAATGTGCGGATGGCATGGATGAAACACATATAAAAATAAAAATTAAAATTCAAAAAATTCTTAATAGTTTTAAAAATTGTTAATTTTTTTTTAGAATTTTCAGTTATTTGAAATTTCTCAATTTTTTAAAATTTTCCAATTTTTTTAAGATTCTCAAATTCAAAATTCTTTTTTTTTTTCCTCAAAAATTTCAAAAACATTTCAAAGTTCTTAATTTTTTTTAAAAAAAAATCTCAATTTAAAAAAAAAAAATCATACTTTTTCATAATTATAATTTTTTTATTCTTAATTTTTCAAAAAAAAAATAATTCTTAATTTTTTAAAAGTTCTCAATTTTTTTTAAAAAAAAAATTTAATTCTTACAAAATTCAAAATTCAAATCTTTTTGAAAACTCTCAAATTTTTCACAATTGTCAAAAAATTTAAAAATTATTAATTCTTTCAATATTCTCAATTTTTATAAATTCTCAATTTTTTTCAATATTCTCAAATGTAAACTTTTGGCCTCGGTTCCTATGCAACTGAGGCTAAAACGTAGACTTTTGGCCTCGGTTCCTATGCAATTGAGGCTAAAAGGTAGACTTTTGCCTCAGTTCCTATGCAATCTGAGGCTAAAAAGTAGACTTTCGCCTCGGTTCTATCTGCAACCGAGGCTAAAAAAGGCAGACTTTTCACCTCGGTTCCTATGCAACTAAGGCTAAAAGGTAGACTTTTCACCTCGGTTCCTATGCAACCGAGGCTAAAAAATAGACTTTTCGCCTCGGTTCCTATGCAACCGAGGCTAAAAGGTAGACTTTTTGCCTTGGTTCCTATGCAACTGAGGCTAAAACGTAGACTTTTGGCCTCGGTTCCTATGCAATTGAGGCTAAAAGGTAGACTTTGGCCTCGGTTCTATGCAACTGAGGCTAAAAGGTAGACTTTGGCCTCGGTTCCTATGCAACTGAGGCTTAAAGGTAGACTTTTCACCTCGGTTCCTATGCAACTAAGGCTAAAAGGTAGACTTTTCACCTCGGTTCCTATGCAACCGAGGCTAAAAAATAGACTTTTCGCCTCGGTTCCTATGCAACCGAGGCTGTAGACTTTTTGCCTGTTCCTATCTGGCAACCGAGGCTAAAAATAGACTTTTCGCCTCGGTTCTTATGCAACCCAGGCTAAAGGTAGACTTTTGCCTCGGTTCCTATGCAACTGAGGCTAAAAAGTAGACTTTTCACCTCGGTTCCTATGCAACCGAGGCTAAAAAATAGACTTTTCGCCTCGGTCCTATGCAACCGAGGCTAAAAGGTAGACTTTTGCCTTGGTTCCTATGCAATTGAGGTTAAAAAATAGACTTTTTGCCTCAGTTCCTATGCAATTAAAGCTAAAAGGTAGACTTTTGGCCTCAGTTCCTATGCAACTGAGGCTAAAAAGTAGACTTTTGCCTCAGTTCCTATGCAACTGAGGCTAAAAGGTAGACTTTTCGCCTCGGTTCCTATGCAACTGAGGCTAAAAAATAAACTTTTCGCCTCGATTCTTATGCAACTGAGGCTAAAAGGTAGACTTTTCACCTCGGTTCCTGTGCAACTGAGGCTAAAAGGTAGGCTTTTCGCCTCGGTTCCTATACAACTGAGGCGAAAGATGAACTTTTAGCCTCAATTCCTTAGCAACCGAGGCTAAAAGACACATTTAGCCTCCATTTTTTCAACTGAGGCTAAAAAATTGTAGCTAAAGGCCTATTTTCTTGTAGTGATACCTCATGTTGTTGCTTGCGGGAATAGTCACGTAGAAGAGATCTGACAAGTTTCTTCCTCTGAGATAACTTGTCATCGCCAATCACTAAAAAAATGAAAGATGCAAGGTGGTACAACACCAAGTTTCTTCCTGTTTGGATGTACCTTCTTTGAAATGCTATAAAACATGTATTTGAAATAACCATTTGGTCTTCCAAATAGCAGTTACTTTTAGCTTGTAGTATTTCATCAAAATTTTAGAAATTGCACATGCAAGCGAGCATAATATATTATATACCAAGCATCTTACCTATTCTACCCGTCATTCCTAGGGTTGTCAATGGGTCAGCTTTGCATTGGGCTTAGCATACTCGAATCCAAACATGATTAGGGAATTCAGATTTGAATCCTGTTCATTTTGAATCCGGGTATCATATACGAGGAACTAGAGCTGAAACTTATTGGAAATAGGGGAAATTTTCTTTTCTAAAGTAAGTATTTGGGGCTCCACTTTTTTAATATGATGATGAAGCATGTTCATCTCTAAATTTTTTGAAAATTTTTAATTATTTGTATATTTTTAAAAAAATCCGTTTAATAAGAATAAGAATAATTGCAACCTTTTTTTTTTTTTTAATATCTATTTTATTTCAATGTTTTCTTATTTATGGTCTATATGATTATGATCAATAGGTTGCATTTGTTGGTGGGAAATCAGTTTTTGTTTATAATAATATTAAAAAAAATCTGTTTATATATAAAAAAAATTTCATTTGATTTTTTTTGTATGGATGCATCATGCATGGTTTTATGATAAAACACATGTATGTATAAAACAAATTATTTGTTCCAAACAGGACATTTATGATAAAACAAATTATTTGTTCCAAACGGGACATTTATCAAAGGAGCACTATCAGGTGATATTTAAGATTTTCATTATAAATAGATTAAGAGCCAATGATAATTATAAGTAGACTTGCAACAAAAAATAAAGAATTTGATTTTTTTCAAAACATGAAAAGACTAATCAGTCCTACTTCTTGTAACTTTAGCCACTGCTTCAAATGGAGGGACTGCACAAAGATTTGGTTAGGTAGACTACTGATGGTGAACTAGCAGCTGCAACAAATATGAGAGCTACAAAGGTAAAAAGAAACATAAGGCGGTCGGTAAGATAAGATAGATTGACAGTACTTGTTTCAATTTTCTTGGATGGATGATGAATGTATTTGGGAATGTAAATGAAAATAAAAAACTTATAATATATATGTTATCAATGGAGGATACCTTATTTAGGGGGATATGAAATTCTTATAGCTTATGGTATGGTGCCCCAATATTGGTTGTATGTTACTAGTATATAGTAGATAATACTAGGTTCAATAGTAGATAATACCAGAGAATCCCTAAACCTAAACCTACACCTAATCCTTATCTACTCCTTAACCTAAACCTAAACTTGAAAACCCAAACCTAAATTCGTACACAAACCCGAACCCGATTTCCTAAACCTAAACCTTAACCTATTCTCAATTCCCTAAACTGTAACCTATAACCTACACTTATAACCTAAACCTAAACCTATAACCTCAACTGTAACCTTAACCTAAACGTAAAACCTAAACTTAAACCCAAACCCGATCCCGAACCCAAATCGAATCCCTAAACCCTTAGCCTAAACCTAAAACCCAAACGTAAACTCGATCTCGAACCGGACTCGATTTCCTATACCTAAACCTTAACGTATTCTCAAATCCCTAAACTTAAACCTACACCTAATCCTAATCTCAACTCCCTAACCTAAACCTAGACCTAAACTTGAAAACCCAAACCTAAACCCGATCCCAAACCCGAACCGAGATCCCTAAACGCTTAGCCTAAACCTAAAACCCAAACGTAAACCCGATCTCGAACCCCAACCCAATTCTCATACCTAAACCTTAACGTATTCTTAAATCCCTAAACCTAAACCTACACCTAATCCTAATCTCAACTCCCAACCTAAACCTAAACCTAAACTTGAAAACCCAAAACTAAACCCGAACCCAAACACGATCCCGATTTCCTAAACCTAAACTTATGACTTAACCTAAACCTATTCTCAAATCCCAAAACTTGTAACCTAAGCCTAAACAAAAACCTATAACCTAAACCCGAACCCATTCTCAAATCCCATAATCTATAACCTAAACCTAAACCTTAACTTAAACCAAAACCTATAACCTAAACCTAAACCTAAACCAAAACCTATAACCTAAACCCGAACCCAAACCCAAACCCAAACCCGAACTCGAATTGCTAAACCTTAACCTAAACATATAACCTATAACCTATAACCTATAACTTAAGCTTATACCTAAACCTAAAACCTTACTTATAACCTAAAACTATTCTCAAATCCTTAAACGTTAACCTATAACCTAACCTAAACCTATACTTATAACCTAAAACTATTATCAAATCACAAAACCTATAACCTAAACCCAAATCCAAACCCGAACCCGAACCCGAATTCCTAAACCTTAACCTAAACATATAACCTATAACCTATAACTTAAGCTATACCTAAACCTAAAACCTTGCTTATAACCTAAAACTATTCTCAAATCGTTAAACCTTAACCTATAACCTAACCTAAACCTATACTTATAACCTAAAACTATTCTCAAATCCCAAAACCTATAACCTAAACCCAGAACCCAAACCCGAATTCCTAAACCTTAACCAAAACATATAACCTATAACCTATAACCTAAGCCTATAACTTAAACCTAAAGCTAAACCTATAACATAATCCCAAACTTATAACCTAAACTCAAATCCCTAAACCTAAACCTAAACCTAAACTTGAAAACCCAAACCTAAACCCGATCCGAACCCGAACCCGATTTCCTAAACCTATACCTTAACCTATTCTCAATTCCCTAAACATATAGCTTATAACCTTAACCTAAACCTAAACCTAAACCTATAACCTATAACCTATAACTTATAACCTAAACCTAAACTTAAAACCTAAATGTATTCTCAAATCCCTAAACCTAAACCTACACCTAATCCTAAACTCAATTCCCTAACCTAAACCTAAACCTAAACATGAAAACCCAAACCTAAACCCGATCCCGAACCCGAACCCGATTTCTAAACCTATACCTTAACCTATTCTCAATTCCCTAAACATATAGCTTATAACCTTAACCTAAACCTAAACCTAAACCTATAACCTATAACCTATAACTTATAACCTAAACCTAAACTTAAAACCTAAATGTATTCTCAAATCCCTAAACCTAAACCTACACCTAATCCTAAACTCAATTCCCTAACCTAAACCTAAACCTAAACTTGAAAACCCAAACCTAAACCCGATCCCGAACCCGAACTGATTTCCTAAACCTAAACCTTAACCTATTCTCAATTTCTAAACCTTAACCTATAGCTAACCTAAACTTAAACCAAAACCTATAGCTTATAACCTTAACCTAAACCTAAACCTATAGCTTATAACCATAACCCAAACCTAAACTCGATCCCGAACCCGAACACGAACCCGATTTCCTAAACCTAAACCTTAACCTATTCTCAATTCCCTAAACCTATAGCTTATAACCTAAACCTAAACCTAAACTTAAACCTAAACCTATAACCTATAACCTATAACTTATAACCTAAACCTAAACCTAAAACCTAAATGTATTCTCAAATCCTAAATGTATTCTCAAATCCCTAAACCTAAACCTACACCTAATCCTAATCTCGATTCCCTAACCTAAACCTAAACTAAACTGGAAAACATAAACCTAAACCCGATCCAGAACCCGAACCCAATTTCCTAAACCTACACCTTAACCTATTCTCAATTTCCTAAACCTTAACCTATTCTCAATTTCCTAAACCTTAACCTATAACCTAACGTAAACCTAAACTTAAACCTATAACCTACACTTATAACCTAAACCTAAACCTATAACCTAAACCTAAGCCTAAAACATAAACTTATGACCAAAAACCTAAATGTATTCTAAAATCCCTAAACCTAAACCTACACCTAATCCTAATCTCAACTCCTAACCTAAACCTAAACCTAAACTTGAAAACCCAAACCTAAACTCGATCCAGAACCCGAACCCAATTTCCTAAACCTAAACCTTAACCTATTCTCAATTCCCTAAACCTAAACCTTAACCTAAACCAAATCCTATGACCTAAAACCTAAATGTATTCTCAAATCTCTAAACCTAAACTTACACCCAATCCTAATCTCAACTCCCTAACCTAAACCTAAACCTAAACCTGATCCCGAACCCGAACCTGATTTCCTAAACCTATACCTTAACTTATTCTCAATTCCCTAAACCTATAGCTTATAACCTAAACCTAAACCTAAACCTTAACCTAAACCTATAACCTTAACCTAAACCAAATCCTATGACCTAATACCTAAATGTATTCTCAAATCCCTAAACTTAAACCTACACCTAATCCTAATCTCAACTCCCTAACCTAAACCTAAACCTAAACTTGAAAACCCAAACCTAAACGTGATCCCGAACCCAAACCCAATTTCCTAAACCTAAACCTTAACCTATTCTCAATTTCTAAACCTTAACTTATAACCTAACGTAAACCTAAACCTAAACCTATAACCTACACTTATAACCTAAACCTAAACCTAAACCTATAACCTAAACCTAAGCCTAAAACCTAAACCTATGACCTAAAACCTAAATGTATTCTCAAATCCCTAAACCTAAACCTATACCTAATCCTAATCTCAACTCCCTAACCTAAACCTAAACCTAAACTTGAAAACCCAAACCTAAACGATCTCGAACCCGAACCCGATTTCCTAAACATAAACCTTAACCTATTCTCAATTCCCTAAACCTATAGCTTATAACCTAAACCTAAACCTTAACCTAAACCTATAACCTTAAAGTAAACCAAATCCTATGACTTAAAACCTAAATGTATTCTCAAATCTCTAAACCTAAACCTACACCTAATCTTAATCTCAACTCCCTAACCTAAACCTAAACCTAAACCCGATCCCAAACCCGAACCCGATTTCCTAAACTTATACCTTAACTTATTCTCAATTCCCTAAACCTATAACTTATAACCTAAACCTTAACCTAAACCTAAACCTAAACCTAAACTAAACCTTAACCTAAACCTAAACCAAATCCTATGACCTAATACCTAAATGTATTCTAAAATCCCTAAACCTAAACCTACACCTAATCTTAATCTCAACTCCCTAACCTAAACTGAAACCTAAACTTGTAAACCCGAACCTAAACGCGATCCCGAACCCGAACTCAATTTCTTAAACCTATACCTTAACCTATTCTCAATTCCCTAAACCTATAGCTTATAACCTAATCCTAAACCTTAACCTAAATCTAAACCTAAACCTTAACTAAACCTATAACCTTAACCTAAACCAAATCCTATGACCTAAAACCGAAATGTATTCTCAAATCTCTAAACCTAAACCTACACCTAATCCTAATCTCAACTCCTAACCTAAACCTAAACCTAAACCTAAACCCGATCCAGAACACCGAACCCGATTTTCTAGACCTATACCTTAACTTATTCTCAATTCCCTAAACCTATAGCATATAACCTAAACCTTAACCTAAACCTAAACCTTAACCTAAACCTATAACCTTAACCTAAACCAAATCCTATGATCTAATACCTAAATGTATTCTCAAATCCCTAAACCTAAACCTACACCTAATCCTAATCTCAACTCCCTAACCTAAACCTAAACCTAAACTTGAAAACCCAAACCTATATGCGACCCAGAACCCGAACCCGATTTCCTAAACCTATACCTTAACCTATTCTCAATTCCCTAAACCTATAGCTTATAACCTAAACCTAAACCTAAACCTAAACCTAAACCTAAACTTAACCTAAACAAAACCTATGACCTAAAACCTAAATGTATTCTCAAATCTCTAAACCTAAACCTACACCTAATCCTAATCTCAACTCCTTAACGTAAACCTAAACCTAAACTTGAAAACCCATACCTAAACCCGATCCCGAACCCGAACCCGATTTCTAAACCTAAACCTTAACCTATTCTCAATTTCCTAAACCTTAACCTATAACCTAACCTATACCTAAACCTAAACCTATAACCTACACTTATAACCTAAACCTAAACCTATAACCTAAACCTAAGCCTAAAACCTAAACCTATCACCTAAAACCTAAATGTATTCTAAAATCCCTAAACCTAAACCTACACCTAATCCTAATCTCAACTCCCTAACCTAAACCTAAACCTAAACTTGAAAACCCAAACCTAAACCGATCCAGAACCCGAACCGATTTCCTAAACCTAAACCTTAACCTATTCTCAATTCCCTAAACCTATAGCTTATAACCTAAACCTTAACCTAAATCTAAACCTAAACCTTAACCTAAACCTATAACCTTAACCTAAACCAAATCCTATGACCTAAAACCTAAATGTATTCTCAAATCTCTAAACCTAAACTTACACCTAATCCTAATCTCAACTCCTTAACCTAAACCTAAACCTAAACCCGATCCCGAACCCGAACCCAATTTCCTAAACCTATACCTTAACTTATTCTCAATTCCCTAAACCTATAGCTTATAACCTAAACCTAAACCTAAACCTAAACCTTAACCTAAACCTATAACCTTAACCTAAACCAAATCCTATGACCTACTACCTAAATGTATTCTCAAATCCCTAAACCTAAACCTATACCTAATCCTAATCTCAACTCCCTAACCTAAACCTAAACCTAAACTTGAAAACCCAAACCTAAACGCGATCCCGAACCAGATCCCGATTTCCTAAACCTATTCTTAATTCCCTAAACCTATAGCTTATAACCTAAACCTAAACCTATAACCTTAACCTAAACCAAAACCTATGACCTAAAACCTAAATGTATTCTCAAATCTCTAAACCTAAACCTACACCTAATCCTAATCTCAACTCCCTAACGCAAACCTAAACCTAAACTTGAAAACCCATACCTAAACCCGATCCCGAACTCGAACCCGATTTCTTAAACCTAAACCTTAACCTATTCTCAATTTCTAAACCTTAACCTATAACCTAACCTAAACCTAAACCTAAACCTATAACCTAAACCTAAGCCTAAAACCTAAACCTAATACCTAAATGTATTCTCAAATCCCCAAACCTAAACCTACATCTAATCCTAATCTCAACTCCCTAACCTAAACCTAAACCTAAACTTGAAAACCCAAACCTAAACTCGATCCGAACCCGAACTCGATTTCCTAAATCTAAACCTTAACCTATTCTCAATTCCCAAAACCTATAGCTTATAACCTAAACCTAAACCTTAACCTAAATCTAAACCTAAACCTTAACCTAAACCTATAACCTTAACCTAAACCAAATCCTATGACCTAAAACCTAAATGTATTCTCAAATCTCTAAACCTAAACCTACACCTAATCCTAATCTCAACTCCCTAACCTAAACCTAAACTTGAAAACCCAAACCTAATCTCGATCCCGAACCTGAACTCGGTTTCCTAAACCTATACCCTAAACCTATAGCTTATAACCTAAACCTAAACCTATAACCATAAGCTAAACCAAATCCTATGATCTAATATCTAAATGTACTCTCAAATCCCTAAACCTAGACCTACACCTAATCCTAATTTCAACTCTCTAACCTAAACCTAAACCTAAACTTGAAAACCCAAACCTAAACGCGATCCCGAACCCGATTTCCTAAACCTATACCTTAACCTATTCTCAATTCCCTAAACCTATAGCTTATAACCTAAACCTAACCTTAACCTAAACCTAAACCTAAACCTTAACCAAAACCAAAACCTATGACCTAAAACCTAAATGTATTCTCAAATCATTAAACCTACACCTACACCTAATCCTAATCTCAACTCCCTAACCTAAACCTAAACCTAAACTTGAAAACCCAAACCTAAACCCGATCTCGAATCCGAACATGATTTCCTAAACCTAAACCTTAACCTATTTCAGATTCCCTAAACCTATAGCTTATAACCTAAACCTTAACCTAAACCTAAACCTATACCTTAACCTATTCTCAAATTCCTAAACCTACACCTACACCTAATCTTAATCTCAACTCCCTAACCTAAACCTAAACCTAAACTTGAAAACCCAAACCTAAACCCGATCCCGAACCCGAACCCAATTTCCTAAACATAAACCTTAACCTATTCTCAATTCTCTAAACCTAAACCTACACCTATTCCTAATCTAAACTTTCTAACCTAAACTTAAACCTAAACTTGAAAACCCTAACCTAAACCCAATCCCGAACCGAACCCGAACCTGATTCCCTAAACCTAAACCTTAACCTATTCTCAATTCCCTAAACCTATAGCTTATAACCTAAACCTAAACCTAAACCTTAACCTAAACCTACAACCTTAACCTAAACCAAAACCTATTACCTAAAACCTAAATGTATTCTCAAATCTCTAAACCTAAACCTACACCTAATCCTAATCTCAACTCCTAACCTAAGCCTAAACCTAAACTTGAAAACCCAAACATAAAACCCTATCCCGAACCCGAACCCGAACCCGATTTCCTAAACCTAAACCTAATCCTAATCTAAACTCCCTAACCTAAACCTAAACCTAAACTTGAAAACCCAAACCTAAACCCAATCTCGAACCCGAACCCGAATTCTTAAACTTAAACCTTAACCTATTTTCAAATCCCTAAACCTAAACCTAGACCTACACCTAATCCTAATCTCAACTCCCTAACCTAAACTTAAACCTAAACTTGAAAACCCAAACCTAAACCCGATCCCGAACCCGAACCTGATTTCCTAAACCTAAACCTTAACCTATTCTCAATTCCCTAAACCTATAGCTTATAACTTAAACCTAAACCTTAACCTTAACCTAAACTCGAACCTATAACCTATAACCTAAATATATTCTCAAATCCCTAAACCTACACCTATACCTAATCCTAATCTCAACTCCCTAACCTAAACCTAAACCTAAACTTGAAAACCCAAACCTAAACCCGATCTCGAACCCGAACCCGATTTCCTAAACCTAAACCTTAACCTATTCTCAAATCTCTAAACCTAAACCTAATCCTAATCTAAACTCCCTAACCTAAACCTAAACCTAAACCTTAACTTGAAAACCCAAACCTAAACCCAATCCCGAATTCTTAAACCTAAACCTTAACCTATTCTTAAATCCCTAAACCTACACCTACACCTAATCCTAATCTCAACTCCCTAACCTAAACCTAATCCTAAACTTGAAAACCCAAACCTGAACCCGAACCCGATTTCCTAAACCTAAACCTTAACCTATTCTCAATTCCCTAAACTTATAGCTTATAACCTAACCTAAACCTAAACTTATTTATATGTATTATGCGTGGATGAATGTAATGTGAATAAGATTGTTTGTGTTTGAATGGATGTAGTTTATGTTTGGATGGATTTACGTAGTTTGGGTTTAGATGGATGTGAATGTGATGAAATGTGCATAAGATTATTGTTTTACTTATGAAGTTAAACTTATATGTATTATGCGTGGATGAATGTAATGTGGATAAGATTGTGTTTGGATGGATTTACGTAGTTTGGGTTTAGATGGATGTGAATGTGAATGTGATGAAATATATTGTATAACAGGTGTAGATCAGGAAGATTGTGTGTTTGGATGGATTTACGTAGTTTGGGTTTAGATGGATGTGAATGTGAATGTGATGAAATATATTGTATAACAGGTGTATATCAGGAAGATTGTGTGTTTGAATGGATTTACGTAGTTTTGGTTTAGATGGATGTGAATGTGAATGGATGTGAATGGATGTGAATGTGAATGTGAGACAGGTGATGTGAATGTGAATGTGAATAGATGTGAATGTGAATGTGAATGTGAATGGATGTGAATGTGAATGTATAACAGGTGTATATCAGGAAGAAGACTGTAATAGGTCAAATTTGAAAAGTCCTTTAAGGGTAGTAAGAGACGGCCCATAGCAGTCCTTTTAAAGGACGGTCCATGCTATAACCGTCCTTTGAAGGCTCATACGAGACGGTCCATGACAGTCCTTTTAAAGGATGGTCCATGACCGTCCGTTTAAAGGATGGTCCATGACCGTCCGTTTAAAGGACGGTCTATCGCCGTCCTTTAAAGGCCCATAAGAGATGGTTCATGACAGTCTTTTTTAAGGACGGTCCATGATAGTCCTTTTAAAGGACGGTCCATGGCCATCCTTTTTGGGCTCATAAGAGACGGTCTATGACAGTCCATTTTAAGGATGGTCCATGACCGTCCTTTTTTAGGACGGTCCATGACCGTCTTTTTTTCGTCAATAAGAATGACGGATTTCAACCGTCCTTTAAGTAATAGGACACATCAAAATTTGACTGCCTATGCGACAATCCATGACCGTCCTTTTTGGTCATTTGAGACAGTTTTGGACTGTCCTTTTTTCGCTGTTTTGGCGTAGTGATAGGGCATTTTAAGCCACTTGTAAATATGAACTACCTTGAAGCTGTGGCATTGCTGGGAGATTGTTTGGGAGCATGAATCCATGTGAATCAGTATGAATTTGTGGTAATTGATGCATTTGAAGGAGTATATTTGATGTGAATTGGAATTTAATTTACATCAAATACATCAAAAGGTATTTTTTCGAAATTCACAATTAAATTATGGGATTTCATTTCACAGATGTCTCATGGATTTTGATTACCATCAAAAGGTATTTTTTGAAGTCAGAGTCATGATCATCTCTTTTTCTCTCTATTCTAAACACAAGATATCAAGCATAGTTTCATTATTTCAATTATCGGATTGCTGGATTTTGTTGGATTTCGATTGCAGCTGCCAAACTTAATTAGCAATTCCAATTTATATGTATGGATTATTTGATAATTTCTGGTGCATATTAATGCATATCAAATATAAATTCCTCAAATGACCCGTAATTAGAGATGGGCATTGAGTTGAGTTGGACCCAATTAGGGTTGACTCGACTCGATCCGGTTTTGAAATAGGCTTAACCTAAACTCGACCCGACTCGGTACTGAGTCCAGCATGCCTGACCCGATTCAAGTTCGGGTCTAGGCTGGACTAATCTAGACCAATTTTGACCTGATCACAAGTACCGAGTCGGGTCAAGTCGACACCGAGTTGGGTTGGGTGCTGTAACGCCCTAAAAATCGGGGGTCAAGCAAAGCTTAACTCCCGAGTTCCAATGCATCACTTATGCAACATAGATAATGATGATTATGATGAGAGCATTGCAACATGAATGCGATTATACCAAAGCAGCATACCATACTCCAGAGACAGTTAAATTACACAAGCAGAAGACTGTAATAGATATATAAAATATATAAACTGTTGTAAGTCTTTAGAGTGTGAGCATGTTACCAGGTTAAATGCATACATGTATACATAAAAAATGAACAAAATAAATATACATGGGTGTTCCAAGAGTGCAAAATAAAGTGTAACGACATCTAATCAGCAACCCTGTAACCCCGTCGATCAGAAGATGGTCTACATAGACCCGCCTGATAGCTGCATAAAGGAGAAACCCTCCTCATCATCATAAAAGTCCTGCTCTGCCTCAGGAGTCACATCGCCATCTACAAATCAAGACAGAGTCTGGTTGGTGTTTAAAACACCATCCCGTAATGTGGGAGTGAGTGATCAACTCAGTGGAATAATAAAGCAAAGGTTAACATGTGATCAATTCAGTCAAGCAGTAATGACAACACAATACAGCAATCAAGTCCTAAGTACTCTTGTTAATGCGAGAATGATATGAAGTAATGATGCATGCCCTCGCCTACTCTCCCTTAGCGACTTCATCTCACGATCGCGCATACAACCCTTTCTCAGTGCTTAACCTGCTACGCCAAATGCACACGTAATATGGTGCATGATTATGATTACTAAGTTCTTATTAGTCATTTTCATACAGTAGGATTGGAAAACTAAGGTACCTCCCTTATATCATTTTTCAAATAATGATCTATTCTAGGGTCGTCAATCCTAGTAAATCACATATGATAAGTAAGTTATAGGTCATTACCATCAATGCCCTACTAATTGGCAGTCTATTTTCGAAGGCTCGTCGCCAACCTGACTGGGGACCACAGCTAGGCTGCACTGGGGTAGGCCTATTTCTTACTCTAGTACTACGGAAAGGCTCGTCGCCTCTACGTAGGCTCAAAGTATGCTCGAGGTCACTACAAAGGGCTCGTCACCTTATCAGTGTAGGCCGACAGCTCGAATACAGTGTCCCATACCACCGTATTCGAATCACGAGGCGGTGTTGCTCACTGGTCATTACGGGGAGGCTCATCACACTAGCGTAGGCCGATAGCTCGACCATGGTGTCCCATACCACCATGTCCGGCTCATAAGTCTTAATGGATCGAGGTACCAAGGTTAACGGGGATTCTACTAGTGAGTTTAGTACCCTAGGTTCAAGCAATAGCGTCCACAGATGGTGAACATACATCAGGTCAATCGGGTTACTTGACGAGCTCGACTAGCACGAGCGAACATCGAGTTGATCGACATAAAGTGCGTGAGCACTCTGTGTGGCCTAACCACTATCGACAACCGTAGTACAACTCAGATTCATCGACACATCCTGTGTGGCAAAAGCAACCTCAACCACCCAATTCAAGGCCTCTTACCGATTGCCTGGACTATATCATAGTCCCAACTACGTTCAATTTTAACAAGGAATCATATGAGGAAATCAAACAGTAATGAATAGACAATTCAAATCCTATAAGCATTCGATCATATGAGAAAATCATACAAGTTAAACATGGATTTACACATACATATTCCATAAATAATGTAGGTATTATCGTATACAGTATATGGAGGAAATCATACACATCTTTAAGGCAGTCGAGAATCTCATCTCAACACCCTTAATTAGCACAACTTAACAACTACTCGCTCATACAAACATTTCTACAAACACTTAGACTACACTTTCCAACATACATAACGTATGTTGGCTACATCACGTATTAGGGCAGATCCTTTGGCCAAGGAGTTGTTACACGCATAACTAGTATATACACACGGCAAATAATCATGGCAAACACACTTTCAAATTTCATATGTATACATTACTTTCTACAAATACTGAGAATACGCTAAACTCCACATAGTTCGTATATAACTGAAACGCAAAATAGACAACGCATTTTGTATGTGAAATAGCACCCACGCTAGTTATAAATCATTAACCAACATTGAAAGCTTTGAAAACCATAACCTATATGTTAATAGTCCGCACCTTACGCCGGTAAACGCATAACGAATTCGTTTTAAACATGTAGTCTTTGTCATCGGGAGAATGACAACCTATAACATGAACTAGGTTAGATATTTCATCATTTCAACTATTTGAAACCTTAGAACGAAGTAGGTTTAGATTTTCTTACCTAAAAACGGGATCGGTATTGCCGGTAGAGCGATACGGAAGTGATGGTAAGACACGCGGAGTAGCGGGGATCGAATCCTAGGAGTGACTCCAACTCTCTCTCACTCCTTCTCTCTTTCCTTCTCTTTCTTTTCTTCTCTCTTAGGGTTTAGAGAATGCGTATAGAGTGAGAGAGTGAGGGTTTTAAGCCCTTATATAGGCCCAGAACTGATAGGAATGGCCCCAGAGCTATGGTATACTTAGGTTATAACCAAATGGTGCCTATTCTGATCCAACGGAACACTTCTGGATGCCCCTTTTCTACGTGCGGTCGAACTTAAGCTCCCTGACCATGAATCTAGGTCAAGTTAAGTTTTCAGTCTGATCGAATTTATAAATTGACCTCGGCGGACCAGTTTCACTTCAACGGTCACCGGTACTCGATCGGGGCCACAAGTGCACTGGCATGTGTGAAAAATTTTTCCTGATCCGAGGGTGTATTTGGGTCAGATTCTGACGGTCTGAATCCTTACAACTTGCCCGCATACGGAACGACTCAAATTACTTAAGTTTGAGTTTAATTCTAAAGATATTCGCGTTTCTCACACACTTTGCTCCGGGCTCAAGCGAATAGCTTCAGAATACTATCTGGACCTGATTTTTGAGGTGGTGGTCAAGTCCAGCAAGGCAGTCATAATCATTTAGTTTCGTGGTAATCGGACTTTCGACGTGCGGTCCAGGTCCGATATGGAGTTTCGTGGTGCTCCCAAGAGTAACTGGGTAATGAGATTGATCCTAGATTATAGGGTAATGTAGCGTCGATGATTCTGCAAGTTTTGGATCTTGTAGTTCATATTTAAAGTGGTTCAAGCAAATTTCACAAGTAAACTAGTTTAGCACTAGCTAATACTCACCTAATTTCTAAAGGATTTAGTCCTGTATGATTTCTGCCTGAGGTGGTACTCGGGGCCTTTGTAGTTTGTATAGAAGGTGATTCAAGCTATAAATACTTAATTAACTTATGTCCTAATCATGGCAGAATAAGGTCCTAGGGCAGTTATACGTCCAAAGACGTCCATTGCCAAGTTAGGAAAAATTCGGGGTGTTATAATCTACCCCCCTTAAAAATAATTTCATCCCCGAAATTGGCTAAGACTTCTATTGGGTTCGTATTCAACGAGCACATTGTGGATACACTGACCTCGGCTATTATAATTTAGCTTGTACTCATTGTTAGGCCTATTCTTTAGTATGAATTAGTATAACACTTGGACCTTAATTGCTTTTATTCTAGTAGCTTCAACGTTGACTTTCTAAGGAAGATCCAGATCCTATTTAATGACCCATCCTTACGTGTATCCTAGATCAATCCCCTTCGATCTTGGGCCAGTGGGGCAGGGGTCCACCACGCTTCCGCTGCGCCACTTTAATCCAATGGATGTATAAACTGACTTAACTAGATTAGGCTCATAATGTTCTACCCCCCTTAAAAATTGTTTCTACTTTTAGGGTTCAAAATCTATGTCATGTTCCGTATGTCAGAATAAGGTGTAATTTGGGACCTATCATCGACATGAAATGGAAAACGATCTCTCAATACATTGGTCTTCCTTTCATCGATGATGTGTGTTATGACATTGGTACCTATGCTTATAGAAATGAGTTAAAAGGATGTGTGTTGAGGTTGATTTCTGGGATGAGTGTGAGTTTGTGGTAAGATGCCTAATTCTACCAAAGAAGGACCTTTGCCACGGTCCCGACTTACCTTATTTAATCATGTCTAGCTTAACAAGCAGGCTATCTTTCTAAGTTCATATGCACAATATGTATGCCAACATGACATGTGATTTGGGACCTAATTCCTAACTGTCTGTTGCTCATTTGAGAAATTCCTTAGGCCTAAAGAGAAAATCTTTATTGGCTATATATTCTTAACACTTCTCAAAGATGAAATAATAAACTTTTAGTTGCAATTGGTCGGGCCAACACAGAAGGAAAGTTGTGTAGTGGATCTGAGTCAGATACATGGACCTTCTGCCTCGCGAGGACAGAAAATTTGTCGTATCAGTTCTTAATCGTAGTTGATCCCGATCTTCTGTTTAATCAGAGCATAGAGTTCACTGGTAGCTACCAGGATTGAGAATTCGATTCAAACCGCGAACATTTCGCTTATATATAGTTTCTCTACTCCGTGTTCCTGATTGTAACAAGTCCTTGAGAAGGTAATTCTAAGGGTTGTGTTGATTTGACCTAACGTTCAATCCAAGGGATATATATATAAGTTTTCCCTATGCGTGAATAGTTTCTAATCAAAACAACCTTCCTAAAAGTTATTAAAGAAGCCTATAAGTATTAAGGGAATTCAACGAAGAAATGAGGTCTCACTCCAACCTAATCAAGTCAACTACTAAATCTATCTTTCAAATATTTTAGCATAATTAGTCTTTTACGTCCCTTAGTATAACCAGTAACCTAAACTTAACTTATGAGTAGCAGTAATCCAATAGTTGTAATCCCTACAACATCGATAATTTCATACCATTTCTAATACAAGAAATTGTTCTATCGCTTAGGGTCAAAGTTGTCTGATTAGAATTGAGTTGCCCGAACTTGAATTTAACTGCGCTCGAGCAGTTCACATATGCCTATACCAACTAAGGAGGTCCTAGAGTTTACGTTATTAATTTATTGGATTCTCTATACTGTCAAAATTTTTAAAATCTAAGACTACCAACTTTAGGTCCAAAACTCTAAGGGCCTATTTAGCTAGTGGTCTTAAGTTGTATTAAATGGGACTACATTGCTAATCCCACCTCAGGATTTAGAAATGGCATATTTGGAAGGAGGGTGGGTTGGGATTAAAATCAATTTCATAGGCTTTGGAAAATGAGCCTTGTGTTGGAAAGTGTGAGATGGGATTTCCAAATCCCATGATGATGAATTTCCAAGTGTAATTTAAAAGGAAATCCCGGGATTTACTTTTAATTGCATACATTCCAAACATGGTATTGGAAAACATGGGATACACCCAATCTAGGGATAATACCTTACACATGCATTTATTGTTACTTTTACAATTCTATCCACCTTAAACTCACCTAATGCAGTTGGCCTAACGGGCCCTAAATGTCCTAACATTTGGAGGTTATGGAGGTTATGAGACACAAAAATGTGGATTTTGAGGGGGTGGTGCACGAAAATGGAAGGAAAAATGATTGGGGGGAAATTTGTGTGGAGCTTTTGGGTTTTTCTTTAGAAAAGGAAAGCTAGGGAGGGTATGTTATGAAGAGGGGGTGCATTGGGGGTGATTAAAACCGACCCAACATGGATCAGTGAGCCACACAATGCCCTAGAGGCGTCGGCCCGATCGAGTCGGCCTGCCCGACCAGGCCCGTCTGGTGGCGAGGCCTCGCCAAACCGGCGAGGTCCTCGCCGGTCGCTGGACAGGTCGGTGAGGACTCACCAGTGGGGCGATGTCCTCCTGCCCCTTGGGTCCTAAAAAAGTGTAGGTCCCACCCTGAGTCCCCCTGGAGATGTCCCCTTGGAGCCCCCACTCCATTACAAGTCATTTCGAATAGATTCTGATGTATATCCTCATTTACTAATTTTAAATGGCTGGGATGGGTTAAAACATGGTCTAAACCCATCGATTAATGGTCTAGAAGTGGGTTGAGATCATTTCGCATGATCACGAGTGAGTACGGACCCGATCTCGGTGGTCGGTTTTGGTTGATTTCACCGTTTGGCAAAATTGGAAATCCTAAGTCTGTTTCTAAGTTTTCTCACTCCCTCTTGAGTCAAAGTATGTCAGTGTGCGTCATGTGACCATAACCCAGGTCCAGTTTAATCCAAATCATGCTCTGATACCATCTTGTAACGCCTTGAAAATTGGGAGTCGAGCAAAGCTCAGCTCCCGAATTCCAACGCATCACTTAATAACATAGATAATGATGATTATGATGAGAGCATTGTAACATGAATGAGATTACACCAAAATAGCATATCATACTCCAGAGACAGTTAAATTACATAAGTGGAAGACTGTGATAGATATATAAAATATATAAATTGTTGTAAGTCTCCAGAGTGTGAACATGTTACCAGGTTAAATGTATACATGTATACACAAAAAATGAACAAAATGAATATACATGGGTGTTCCAAAAGTGCAAACTAAAGTGTAATGACATCTAATCAGCAACCCTGTAACCCCGTCGATCAGAAGATGATCTACATAGACCCGCCTAATAGCCGCATAAAGGAGAAACCCTCATCATCATCATAAAAGTTCGGCTCCGCCTCAGGAGTCACATCGCCATCTGCAATCAAGACAGAGTCTGGTTGGTGTTTAAAACACCGTCCCGTAACGTGGGCGTGAGTGATCAACTTAGTGGAATAATAAAGCAAAGGTTAACATGTGATCAATTCAGTCAAGCAGTAATGATAACACAATACAACAATCAAGTCCTATGTACTCTTGTTAATGCGAGAATGATATGAAGTAATGATGCATGCCCTCACCTACGCTCCCTCAGCGACTTCATCTCACGATCGCGCATAGAACCTTTCCTCAATGCTTGACCTGCTATGCCAAACGCACACGTAATGTGATGCATGAGCGTAATTACCAAGTTCTTATTAGTCCTTTTCATACAATAGGATTGGGAAACTAAGGTACCTCCCTTATATCATTTTCCAAATAATCATCCATTATAAGGTCGTCAGTCCTAGTAGATCACATACGATAAGCAAGTTATAGGTCATTACCACCAATGCCCTACCAACTGACAGTCTATTTTCGAAGGCTAGTCGCCAACCCGACTGGGGACCACAGCCACGTTACACCAGGGTAGGCCTATTTCCTACTCTAGTACTACGGAAAGGCTCGTCGCCTCTACGCAGGCTCAGAGTATGCTTGAGGTTACTACAAAGGGTTCGTCACCTTATCAGTGTAGGCCGACAACTTGAATACAGTGTCTCATACCACCATATTCGGATCACGAGGCGGTGTTGCTCACTGGTCACTACGGGGAGGCTCGTCGCCCTAGCGTAGGCCAACAGCTCAACCACGGTGTCCCATACTACCATGTTCGGCTCATGAGTCTTAGCAGATTGAGGTACCAAGGTTAACGGGGATTCCACTAGTAAGTTTGGTACCCTAGGTTCAAGCAGTAGCGTCCACACATGGTGAACATACATCGGGTCAATCGAGTTACTTGACGAGCTCGACTAGCACGAGCGCACATCGAGTTGATCGACATGAAGTGCATGAGCACTCCGTGTGGCCTAACCACTGTTGATAACCGTAATACGACTCGAATTCATCGACACATCCTGTGTGGTGAAAGCAACCTCAGCCACCCAATTTAAGGCTTGTTACCGATTGCCTGGGCTATATCATAGTCCTAACTACATTCAGTCTCAACAAGGAATCATATGAGGAAATCAAACAGTAATAAATAGACAATTCAAATCCTATAAGCATTTGATCATATGAGGAAATCATACAAGTTAAACATGGATTTACACATACACATTCCATAAATAATGTAGGTATTATCGTATACAGCATATGGAGGAAATCATACACATCTTTAAGGCAGTCGAGAATCTCATCTCAACACCCTTAATTAGCACAACTTAACAACTACTCGCTCATGCAAACATTTCTACAAACACTTAGACTACACTTTCCAACATACATAACGTATGTTGGCTACATCACGTATTAGGGCAGATCCTTTGGCCAAGGAGTTGTTACACGCATAACTAGTATATACACACGGCAAATAATCATGGTAAACACACTCTCAAATTTTATATGTATACGGTACTTTCTACAAATACTGAGAATACGCTAAACCCACATAGTTCCTATATAACTGAAACGCAAAATAGACAACGCATTTTGCATGTGAAATAGCACCCAAGTCAGTTATAAATCATTAACCGACATTAAAAGCCTTGAAAACCATAACCTATACGTTTATAGTCCGCACCTTACGCCGGTAAACGCATAACGGATTCGTTTTAAACATGTAGTCTTTGTCACCGGGAGAATGACAACCTATAGCATGAACTAGGTTAGCTATTTCGTCA
Organism: Magnolia changhungtana; assembly: GCA_030180095.1. NCBI lineage: Eukaryota > Viridiplantae > Streptophyta > Magnoliopsida > Magnoliales > Magnoliaceae > Magnolia > Magnolia changhungtana. The sequence goes on from JASAUF010000156.1 coordinate 156,160, forward strand.
TTTCAACTATTTGAAACCCTAGAATGGAGTAGGGTTAGATTTTCTTATCTAAAAACGGGATCGGTATTGCCGGTAGAGCGATACGGAAGTGGTGGTAGGCACGTGGAGTAGCGGGGATCGAATCCCAGGAGTGACTCCAACTCTCTCCCACTCCTCTCTCTTTCTTTCTCTTTCTTTTTCTCTCTCTCTTAGGGTTTAGAGAATTCGTATGGAGTGAAAGAGTGAGGGTTTTAAGACCTTATATAGGCCCGGAACTGATGGGAATGGCCCTAGGGCCAGGGTATACTTAGGTTATAACCAAATAGTGCCTATTCCGATCCAACGGTGCACTTCTGAAGGCCCCTTTTCTACGTGTGGTCGAACTTAAGCTCCCTGATCATGGATCTAGGTCAAGTTAATTTTTCAGTCCGATCGAATTTACAGATCGACCGCAGCGGACCAGTTTCACTTCAACGGTCACCGGTACTCGATCAGGGCCACAAGTACACTAGCATGTATGGAAAATTTCTCCTGATTCGAGGGTGTATTTGGGTCAGATTCTGACGGTCTGAATCCGTACAATTTGCTCGCATACGGAACGACTCAGATTACTTATGTTTGAGTTTAATTCTAAAGATATTCGCGTTTCTCATACACTTTGCTCCAGACTCAAGCGAATAGCTTTGGGATACTATCTGGACCTGATTTCTGAGGTGGTGGTTAAGTCCAGCAAGACCGTCATAATCGTTTAGTTTCGCGGTAATCGAACTTTTGATGTGCGGTCCAGGTCCGATACGGAGTTTCGTGATGCTCCCGAGAGTAACTAGGTAATGAGATTGATCCTAAATTATAGGGTAATGTAGCGTCGATGATTAGGACTAAAGTTTTGGATTTTGAGTATTAGTATTTAAAGTGGTTTGAGTGAAATTTTCACCAAGTAAAAACTAGTTTAGCAAAACTAGCTAATACTCACCTAATTTCTAAGGATTTAGATCAATCTATATGACTTTTAACTTACTGCCTAATTTTGCCTTTGGATTTTACCGAGGTGGTACTCGGACCTTTGTAGTTTGTATAGAAGGTGATTCAAGCTATTAATACTTAATTAACTTACGCCCTAATCACGGCAGAATAAGGTCCTAGGGCAGTTCTACGTCCAAAGACTTCCATTGCCAAGTTAGGAAAAATCCGGTGATCTTGCCAGGTGCAGCGGGTATCCACGGGCTAAAATCACAACTCAAAACCTAGGTGATCTTGCCAGAATTGTAGCCTCTCCATCGGTTACATGGCATTTCATATCTGAAACGTCAAATATAGGGGGGGGGGGGGGGGGGTGTGTGTGTGTGTGTGTGTGTGTGTGTGAGTCGGGTTTTGGATCGAGTCGATTCAGTATCATGAGTTGGATTTCGGGTCGAGTCTGGTCAAGTCAAGTTATTAGGTGACCAGAACTCAACTTGGTTTGATTTCAAATTGGACGGAGTCTACTCGGTTTGAATCAACTCAACCACTTAGTTCAGATCGAGTCGGGTCTGAACGAGTCGAGTCGTCCCATGCCCAGCTCTACCCATAATGTAGACATAGATGAATCCTGGCTAAGACATCGACTACTTTAAGGAGTGTGAAGAAGGAGGATTCACATGACAATTCACTATGATCTAACCATCATGGAAAGGATTCATGGTTTGTTCAAAACCATTGATACATTGCTTTGATGGAATGGGAGCCTAGGGGCCGGAGTCATGACAATAGGGTTTTGAGTGGAGGTGATTAATCTTTAGCTAATCACTATCAAGATTTTAAAAAAGGCTCCCGATTTAGTGATTTTCGAACGATTTGTAAACTTTCATGAGCTCCTTTTTTATAAACCTTACATGCTAAATAGCCTTTCATTTATCCTAAATGGAAATTAGAGAAGATTAATCTAACTCCACTCAAAATCCCATTATAACCTATGACGGTTACCAATCTAAGAAAATAATAGCCGTTCATAGCCATGATACCAATAGATAATGGCCCATGCACTACAAATCACCTTAGCTACGAACATCCTAGCTATGGAATAGTTGGCCTCGTGGATTGAAGTAAACCGTTGATATATTTTCTATCTTAAGAAATGCTCCATTACACTTGCATTGGTAACTTGGACAGTTCAACAATTCCATCTAAATTGTTCCTTAAGTCTAGAACATATTTCAAGGGCTACCATTTAAAAATAAGACTGACCCGATTATTAAATCCTTCTAGAGTTTGGCCTTATGTTTTGTAGCCGTCCTTTTTCCAACTCATGGATGTGATTATTGGGATTGCCCAACAAAAATGATTCTTTGGAATCAAAAGCAATCCATGATGGAAGCTATCAAATAGATGGAAGAAATTGTTGGTTAGACTTACTTTTATACAAATGATATTGACCGTTCATCTTAAAGGCCATTGATCAGATGGTTGAGATCATCTTATTGGTGTGATATTTGCATAGTAGCCCATGAAATTTGGGTTGGGCCTAATGGCTAAACTAGGTACTTAAATCAAATGAATATTGTAAATATCCCCATGCAACTAAAAGCACTAGAATGTATATATGATTTAGATGTATCATAAACTAAAACTATGTTTATTTTTATTATCTAGATACCTGATTGCTGAACATTTTTTGGACAGTTAAAATGGAAACATCAAAAGGTACTTTAAAAAATTGAGTTAACGCATGCAAAATTTATAATTTCCTGGTTCATGTGTATCAAGCGCCATGCTCTGCCAGAGTAGTAAATAACTCCCCAGTTGCAAGATGGATAAAGACGGGTCACTTGGAAGGAAGGGCGATAACAGCAAACGTGGACGTGAAACATCAGTAAGATGATAGCAATGTTCTTTGTGATTTCCTACTCCACCTTTGTCCGTTTCGTTAGAAAATTACAAAATGACAAAGGTGTATGCCATAAAAAATGGGGGGGTGTGAACATCATTTTCCATTGAAAATGTAGTGTGTGAAGTAGATATTGTTATGGAAAATTTCCTCATAAATTTCTATTTTACAAAATAATGCCTCCATGAATAGAATAGCCACGCAAGTGCTCGTTGAGAGAGTGAATTACCATTACCAAAATGACTTTACTAATTTTTTTTCTTTAAAAAGTAATAAAGTCAAGAATTATAAAGCCCATGTGTTCTATGTATTGTATCTAACCTGTCTAATATATGCACCCCATCTAAACCGTCTAATATATGCATCCGAATATGATGATCATGCATCCAAACAAAAAATGAGGCCTATCAAATCATTTGATGGGTAACAAGGGAATTTGGATATTTTTTGGTGTAAATTCTTTTATGGTGTGGGCCACCCAATGACTGGATCCAGCATTTTTATTTTTATTTTTGTTCATACCATTATCATGGTGGGTTGCATAAGTTGGACACCTTGGATGTGATGCACATGCCAACTAGGCTCCACAATTCTAAACTTTATAACACTTTCTCAAGAAAAAAGTAGATGGGGGCATTTTGGTAATTTTACAACTGCCAAAGCACTAATTTCCAACCATGGATACATTATTTGGTAAAATCCTATTTAGTTATGAAATATTAAAAAGAAAAAAGAAAAGAAGAAGAGAACCGAGTTGAAGGGAACTTTATGTTGACAAGGCGCCACTAAGAAAGGGGTGGCCCTTATTGGTACAATGCTGGGACCCACGCATTACAAATTGCCAAATTGCATTGTGGGTCCAATTGCATGTGGCTGGCCCCACCCATGCCTCCCCCCGCACCCATCTCGATCTGTCGGTCTCACCAGGGTTTTTGATATAATGCGGCCATATGCATTGAAGCATGGATACAGGTGAGCTCATTTGTGGTACACACTGCATGTTAAGAGGTCAGGTCTTAGACTTATCCCTAGTCAGGCCAATCGGGTTCTGATCTTGCCAGATCCGGCCGGGTATCATTTTTAAAACCTAGATTTGACTTGATGGGTACCGATTCCATTTTTGAACTTGTTTTGGGCTTCAGTTTGAGCTGAGTTGTTGTTAAAAGAAGGGCATTTACATGGCTTGGTCTACATAAATGGATGAATTAATCATATGTAATGAGAAGGATTTTGGTTACATGACCAATCTAGAGCCAGTGCCACTATTTGGGTTATTCAGATATATGCTGTAGGGGAGCTCACACATAATCTAGCTACTGTACACGGTTGCATTGTTTCAAAATCCAATTTATGCTAGGAAACTACAATCACTAGATTAGGGTGTTTTGCATTGAACGAGTAACTCCTTTTATCGAATTATTCTTATGCTTGTCTATTTGAAATGTGGACCTAAACAAAAGCCTAATAAAAAAATACCATTCCTTAAACCCTAGAAAGGGAACCGTTCCTGAAGCCTTCCGTAAGAACAATGTAGATTCACGAGTTTTCACTTTAGAATCGCAGCTGATTAATATTGACATTTTTGGCTCGAATAATGCAACAAGACGTCCTGGTATAACAGTTCTGATGCTCTCTTTTATATTAAAAATTGATTTACACCAAACATACGGTGTATAGACTATTCATGGCCGTTTGTATCAAATCAGACACTTATGCAATTTGGGTCTGACCACCTACTCTAGGTACACACCTTTGGTGGGCCAATCATCATCACTATTTAATTTTAATCCATTGTGACGTGTAGTTGTAGATGTTGTAGATTTCTTTATTTTTATGACCAGATTCAGTGGATCATTGATATAGAGCACAGTTTAAAAGGTCCCAAAAAAAAAAAAAAAAAAAAACTGAGTTGACTCATCGAGTCAGCTTGGCTTGAATAGATTTCGTCGCGACACAAACAGCTCGGTTTGGGCATGAGCCACTTACGACGTGAAAGAAATTCATTGCGATAAATCTCGGCAACCAACTCGAGTTGACTCAACAAAACTTGAGTCATGTCATAAGAAAGACTCGATTCAGTTAAGACCCGAAAGAAACTCATCTCGACTCTATACAACTCAGTGGCCTTGAGTTAACTCAACGAAACTCAAAAAATAATAACAATAAATAAATAATAAAATAATCTACTAAACACTTGCCAAGGCTCAATAGTATTTAATTTTTTTAAATTAAGTATTAAATATCATCAGAAAATTTTGGGAAAAAAATAGAAGAAACTGGTCTAAGTACTCAAGATTTACTGAGTTGGGTTCAACTTTTTAAAAGCATGAATAGAGAGAATGTACCCCACCCAACACTTAGAAATATGGCAGGATTGTGATATCATGAACGGATGGGAGCCATGTGACATGACTCAACAAATTGCATGCTTCATGGAGGTTTGCTAAGTCTACACGTGTATAACCTTGCCTACACACACAAGCAAGAGTACCAATTATATGTAATATGTGTGCGAGATCCAAGCTTTCTATCAGGTGGGCCACCCTGATCAGGAATTCTGTATCAACAATCAGGCCTGACTATTTTGGTATTCCGCAATGTGCAAAACAAATGGATGGCTAACCCACTTTTTCTAGTCATGTATACTGTGGCCCACTAAAGGACTGTAACAGCCTCATTGTGAGGCCAAGAGATCTAAATGATGTGGCCCATCTGATGGAAGGGTAGGATCTTGCATACTTTTTTTTACAGTAGGCATGTGTGCTCGTGTGTGAATGGGCAAAGCTCCACACGCTTTACAAACCTCTATTTGACTTACTGTGAAGATGACAGCCGTCCCGCTTTATTACATGTGCATGAGATAAGTGAAGGGGGGAAAGCATCTGGTATTAAACCCTCACATCTAAGTTAGTTATCCACCACACATGGCATAAATCTACATGAACCGGAAAATTATTTATGTGGGGCCCAACCATGGAAATTACAACATTTCCCTAGCCTCCATTGGATAACAGTTTACACTGGTTAGAACTTTTTCTAACTATCCATTTCTATAATCATCAAATTAAACTCACTGAAATGGCATGGCTAGGATCATCATACCGGTGATTCAAACCATCCACGAAAGGACCCAATAGATAAACGGTCCAGATATACTGCACAGTGCACCTCATCACACAGGGAAAAGGAGAACTTTTTTTTACTTTTAATTTACACCATTCCATCCGTTGAAGAGTTGTCTCCTCTCTATTTTTCACTGGCCAACAATAGTCAGTTTTGGCCCACTAACAAGCTTTAGATGGGGTGGTGGGCCACACAACCTACCTTTTATCATGCAATTGTGGTCAAATAAAGAGAACCAATAAAAAAAATAAACAACTTGATGAGAGGATATGATTCCAATTTTTTACTTTTGGAAGATATATCTCCTTTAACACCAAGCAATCCAAGATAAGAACCTTTCCCTCACCCTTTTAACCCTTTTCCTATACTTTGATTTGATAGAAACCACAACATTCATTAAATGAGAGTGAAATAATAGAAGAATGAGAGGTAGAAATTCAGAGATGCATGAGGATAGGCCACTGGGTTTTATTATTATTATTTAATTTTTTTTAATCACTTGTCATTTTCAGTAGGGTCTAGATCTTTCTCCTCTCTTTAAATATTGCACCACCCATCACACCCCTTTGTTTCAATTGTCTCATTGAGCTTCATTCCAATACCACAGATCCAATTGTAAAAAGAGAAATGGTGGGTTTCTCTTCTCCTTTCTATTATTTCATTCCTTTGATCTTGTTGTTGCATTTCCTTTTGTTTTGAATATGGTATTTTCTTTTCTTTTCTTTATTTGGGTTTCTTGTAGGAAGAGGGGCATGAGTCAGAGATATGGGTGGGCTATGTAGATTGGAGAAATAGGCCAGCCAAGAGAAACCGCCATGGAGGAATGCTGGCAGCTTCCTTTGTCTTGGGTATTTCTCTTTCCTCGATATATATAAAACTAGAAAAATCAATTCCATTTGTTTGGGTTCGTTTACATTTTTCAAATTTAGCTGATGGTACTATCATTTTATGTGTCCAATTTGGATTTGGGTGGTTATCCAAACGACTTCCATTGTGAAACTGATAGAAAAACCATCTCCCATTTCGATTCTCCTTCTGTTTTGAGCAATTCCCATTTCAATTTTGTTTATCATGATTGACTGGGAAATGCCCGTGACTTGCCAACATGGCACACTTGCTTAAGATCCAGGCCGCTCATCAAGTGGGTCACACAAAGAACATGAACCTAGACCAAAATAAAAAATAAAAAAAAAATCATATCAATGCACTGATCAGGTGGGAAATAGTCTGCACCTTCAATATAGACCAACCGACATATTTTCAAAAACTGTTCATTTTCTTACACGTAAGCAGTCCACAACCAGCCCATTTTTTGGGCTAGGACATGTTCATGGTGGGCCCCATCTGATTAATGGCCGCACAAGTGCACGTTTGGCCAATCACCTCTTGCACCTTTACTCGTGCGAATCATCTCATCAGCCCTCATAGTGGAATAGCAACGATATGATCTGGTACTTCATACCTTATCACCATGCGAATTTATAACTGCACACATGTGGAGCATACATCTGATAACATGGACCGTTGGATCGGAGGGGTCCGCCGCAGATTACGCACGACCTAATATCATCATGACCAAATGATCACATCCATCCCAATAAGTTCATGGAAATTGGACCGTTAAGTATGCGGTTGTGATGATCTAATCAAATCTGTTTCTGGGTCATGCACAGTCTATGTTGGACTCTCCTTATCCGTTGAAGATAGGTGGGCCTACTTGGATCCCATACAGCTAATGCATGGATATGATGAACTTGCAATCTGTGGTGCAGTTGTGGAGGTAATGGAGAATCTGGCTTTCTTGGCCAATGCAAGCAACCTTGTGCTGTATTTGAAAGATTTCATGCATTTTTCGCCAGCCAAGTCAGCAATCACAGTGACCAATTTCATGGGGACGGCTTTCCTTCTCGCCCTCCTTGGTGGCTTCTTATCTGATGCATTCCTGACCACTTATCACATGTATCTGATCAGTGCAGCTATTGAGTTTTGGGTAAGAACTACAATCATCTCCTTTCATGGGTTCTTTTCTTTCTTTTGTACCTTTGGGTATGGCACACGTGCCAAACTCACACGTATGGGGTATCTATCTTGGGTCCCACCTCCTGCTCATCAGGCAGTCTACGTTAATGTGTGGACCACTGCCAGGCTGTTCTTTTACAGGATGGCACGCCTGATGACTGGATACTGATTTTTGTGCTTGGTCACTTGCTCGGTGGGGCCGACCTTTTTGACGGATCAGATGCCTCAAACACGTGGGCACGAAATGCTGCATGTAAAAGTGCGCATAGAGAGATGCCTCCGAGGTCCTCAGACCTCTACCGTACAAAAGGAATAACTATTCACACGAGGGCAGTTATCTGATACTCTGACATCGTATGATGCTTGCTACGCAGGTGCCCGGAATTTGTATACGTGGCATACATTAACTCAAAATAAATTTACTAATTTGTGGAACCCACTGTTGTTAAATCATATCCCCGAAGTTAGATTTCTTTAACAATCGCAACCTCTGATTTTCGGACATTTGTTAATTGAAATAGGGCCATTGGATGATTTTCACTTCTAACCGTTCAATCCATGTCCACCAACTTGATAGTCACATTATCTAGAAATTTTATTTATTTTATTTATTTATTTTTGGGTTCATGATACATCTAGACTTTCTCTCATAATTTAGAGACTTTTAAATGAATTATTTGCATGCCATATATATAATTTTTAAGTGCGTGTGTATCATCCATCACACGCCGCCTGAGTAACAAAGTTTTTCTCACGCAGCTAGTGGTCCGACAGAGTGCAGATACCGGAAGAATTATAGACTAGTGAGGCGGTTCTGTAATCCAGACCGTTGATCCGTCTCCTCCCATTGTAGATGAATGATACCCCAAAAATTTCCGGCTTAGAATAATCATAACCTTTTGATTTGTGCCCTACAAATAGACGGTTAAGAAAAGTAGGATAGCCATGGTCCACCATAAGTTGAGCAGGCTCCAAACACTTTACGCTAGGATCTTCCAATCCGGAAGATTTTAGAGATACCATAAATAAATGTTGGAATGCAACTGATAAAGGATCTGGATTACCTAGAAGACAGGAAAGGGCCCAGCTTATCAAAAGTCAAAAGCTCAGGCCACGGTTCCTACAGTTTCACGTGGACGGGTGGATAAGCGCTCCCTTGATAAAAGGTTACGCTGCTTTACAGTCAGGTGTTGCATTTACTTTCCTGACATCGGAATTGTCAAAGATACCTTTTACCAGATGTTTATTGAACCCACCATATTTTATATGTAAATCTACTCCGTCCACCAGGTGAAAAATAATATTTTAACCGTATATACAAAATATCATTCCTATTAAAAACTCTAGTGGGCCACACCAATAGGAATAATGTAAAACTGCTCGTAAAACCTTCAAGTTAACGTGTTGTGGCCCGCATGGCATTTGCATCGAGCTGATTTTGTAATCTCATTTCATCCTGGTATTCTAAACCTGATTAACAGGTTTGATGAAAGATATACATTATGATAGCCCACACAAAAACCTATGGCTAGCATCTCATCCCCCTTATTGCCTGTGGTGTGGCCCAACTGTCTTTTGAATCTCTCTAATTTTTACGCTAGCAACTAGAATCGAGGAAGAACCTGATGAACGGGCTGGATCATATAAAACATAGTGGGCCCACAAGTTTGAGTGTTTTACGCTGTAGTTCTCGTAGAGGATTCCGGTTCTAAAAATCTGCTACTTTTATTGGGGCACGAACAAGGTCACACTGGTAGTTGTGATTTCATGTCTTTATCATCATAATATGATAGTTTTGTATTTATTTATTTATTTTGTGCAAGATACGTCTCTGGCGTATGTGGGACCCGCAGATATAGCTGTCCACTCATGGTTACGTGTGAAGTTACTTAGTTAGAGCATTAATGTTGTAGTAATGCTACTAACTACTCAAGCCAAATAAATAAATAAATAAATAAAAGGCTGAAAAACTTTGATGCTCTGACAATTTTTACGGATAATACACCGGCACTATTCCACAAACCAGAGGTCTGATTGTCCAGAATTTCTTATGTTGGGGTTGTAACTTGTAACTTATCAACCGCGTACAATTCTTTAGTGCCTGAGTATCAAGCGTCATACGCTGGCCGAGTCTGATACGCGTCCTAGTCGTCGTCGTGAACAAATTGCATACGCCTCACACGTGTAGAAGGGCTTGCGAGAGCTAGATCGGAGTCGTTCATTAGACTATCCCGGCAATGTCGATGTGATATCAGTAAGAATCAGGCCTATATAATCATTATTAGGTGGGCCACAATTGTACAATACAAATGAATGGTTAAGATATATTGACAAAGAATCGTATGGAATTATATCTGCATGTGTCGCCCAACGGATAATCGTATTTGACTGATTTTAGATGCAAGGAATCTGCAGAGTCAGGAATGACCGATTAACGGCTCTGATCTGGACATGCGTGACTCGTGTTTCGCGTGTAAAGAGAGTACACTCTTGCCAACACGGCCGTCTTTTCTTTAATTTTGACTTTCACAAAAGAGATTTTTATTTTTATTTTTTTATTTTCCCTGAGGAATACTTAATCATGATAAGAAAGCTTATTATAGGTCCACTGTTATTTTACATCATCCTCGAATTACACCCTATTCCATATCTCAAGTAGTAGGTTGGGTGAAAGATACCTCGTTTCAACGTTAAGGTTTTGGTATTCTCTGACAATAAATATACTAGCAAGTAAACAACAAAAAATTAATAAATAAATAATAAAAAATAAAAATATCAGTCTCAAATTTTGAATCATGGAAAAATAAATAAAATGCATGATATAAAATAATAATATAAAAAACGTACATTATAGTGGGGCCATGAAAGTACTAATGTGAGTGTTGTGTACTACACCATCCAATTCGGGTCCCATGAGGCTCTGATGAATGGCATCGATCAGCGAGCATGGATCACTAAACCTTGGTCCCACGTAATAGATGTATTAAGTATAGACGTTGGTGATGTCCTATGGCATAGGACAAGAAAATTCCTGGACTCTAGGAGGATATTATTTGTAGAAGTTGTCAGTTTGACAACTGGCGTGTTTTCTTTCACCACGGAAGTGGATTGCCCGTTACCCCGGGCACATAGAAAGGCCTCAATAATGTGGGGCTGTGTGGGGCACACAGAAATGTCCATGATCAATCAAATCCGTCCATTTGTTTTGAAAGACATTAATAGGATAGTATTCTAATAATCAGTCAAATCCAAAACTCATGTGGGCCGACGGTATATCTGAATGGTAATAACCCTACGAACCGTTTGGATAGTATATAAACATCATGTTCAGCTCCAGTAATGTTTCAACGGTGGATATTTCCGTTCCCACTGTTTCATTTAGTGTGGCTCATCTTAGTTTGGATTCTTAATTTTTTTTTTTATTCACGTTCTGTTTGGTCTTTCAAAACAGATGGACAGAGTTGATCTTTTACATACATCTCTTTGAACTCCACACAGCCCTGGGGACAGGGATATATCTGTGCCCGGCGTCACAGGGAATCCGCCTCTCTTCGACCACGCACCACGGAGTGTGAAGGGCGACAACCTTTTTATACTCTGGAAGAGTATTTTGAATGATACGCAGGCACTTAGAAATTACTTTAAATTGCATACTTGGAAGCATACAAGTTCGCAAATTGTGGGTCCCGGTTTAGATGCATCCTGCATTAAAATTCAATCTTTTGATCATTTGACTATAGGATTGGTGAACTGTAATTTAACTGTTAAACTGAAAATTATCCAATGGTCCTATTTCAACGACCACGTGTCTATGAATCAAAGGTCAGGATTTTTTTACCAATCTACTTTTGGGTTTCTGACTTAGCTATGGTAGGTTCCACAATTTAGGTGGTTTAATTGGAGTTATTGTGTGCTACGTGCCCATCTCCTCAGTGCCTGCGTATTAAGCATATCTTCTTGCCAGAGTATAAAATAAAGTATTTTGACTTGGACTCTGATAATTGGAAAATGAGTTTCTTTCCTACTGTACGACCCACTTATGGGCCACGCACGTTACTGGGCTCACTTATTCTTACCTTTCAAAAATAAGCCCCTTTTGTACGGATGTAAAATAATAAAATCATATCCAAAGATCAACTATACCACACATTGTAAAAAAAATAAAATCATATCCATAGATCTACTATACCACACCACAAATAGCCGCGGGAGAATTGATTTTCACCCTTAAAATTTTCGTAAGGCCCAACATAACATTTACTTTCCATCCAATCTATTCATAAGGTCACAAAGACTTGGATGAAGAGGAAAAACAAATTTCATATTAATCCAAAACTTCTGTAACCCCTAAAAGGGTTTCAATGGTAGACGTTAAATTCACCACTGCCTTTTACAATGTGGTCCACTTGATAGTTAGATTTGTCTTATTTTTTGTCTCAACCCTTAATATGAGCTACCAAATAGATGTACGGTTTGGATATAATAGAGACCTCATGATGGAACCCACAAAAGCAGCGGTATTCCATCAGCAAAATAAATAAATAAATACATAAATAAAATACTGTCTGATTGCCACGGCATGCTGCCGGTACGGCAGTAGTGCAGTGGAATCTGGTAGTACCTTTTTTTTTTTCACAAGGAGAATTCTTTTCCATTACATTTTTCTCTAATGCATATTTATGTAAATATGTATATATAAGTATATAAAAATATTTTTCTTTTTTTTTTTAAATTTATTTCTTTTTTTTTATTCATTTAACAAGCATATCTCCTAAACTATAATAAGTTACTTGACGTACTATATATGATTTTGGGGTAGGAGAAGCTACTTTAGCTAACTAACCTGGTTATTTTCCAAGATTCCATCCGATCGATGGTTGAAAATCCATTTCATTCACTTCGTGGTCGATTTCGATCAATTCGTGGTTAATTTCATTCATTTCATTCACTTCGCAGTCAATTTCATTCACTCCACGGTCAATTTCAATCAGTTTGCGATGAATTTCATTAACTTCGCGGTCAATTTCATGCATTTCGCGGTCAATTCCGGCAAATTCCCTTCACTTCATGATCAATTCCATGCATTTCGCGGTTAATTCCCTTCACTTCACGATCAATTCCATGCATTTCGCAGTTAATTCCTTCACTTCATGGTCAATTCCCTTCACTTCGTGGTTAATTCCATGCATTTCGCGGTCAATTCCAGCAAATTCCCTTCACTTCATGGTCAATTTCATGCATTTTGCAGTTAATTCCCTTTACTTCACTGTCAATTCCCTTCACTTCATGGTAAATTTCATTCATTTTACGGTCAATTCCTTTCACTTCACGGTCAATTCCCTTCACTTCACGGTTAATTCCATTCATTTTGCAGTCAATTCCCTTCACTTCACGGTCAATTCCATGCATTTCGTGGTACATTCCCTTGACTTCTCGGTCAATTCCATGCATTTCGCGATCAATTCCCTTTACTTCGCGGTTAATTCCATGCATTTCGTGGTCAATTCCAGTGAATTCCCTTCACTTCACAATCAATTCCATGCATTTCGTGGTTAATTTCCTTCACTTCATGGTCAATTCCATGCATTTCGTGGTTAATTTCCTTCACTTCATGGTCAATTCCATGCATTTCGTGGTTAATTTCCTTCACTTCATGGTCAATTCCATGCATTTCGCGATCGATTCCCTTCACTTCACGATCAATTCCATGTATTTCGCTGTCAATTCCCTTCACTTCGAGATCAATTCCATGCATTTCCCAGTTAATTCCGACGAATTCCCTTCACTTCACGGTCAATTCCATGCATTTCATGGTCAATTTCCTTCACTTCATGGTCAATTCCCTTCGCTTCACGGTCAATTCCATGGAATTGACTGTGAAGTGAAGGGAATTCGCCGGAATTGACTGTGAAATGCATGAAATTGATCGTGAAGTGAAGGGAATTGACTATGAAATGAATGGAATTAACCGTGAAGTAAAGGGAATTTGCCGGAATTCACCGCGAAATGCATGGAATTGGCTATGAAGTGAAGGGAATTAATCGCGAAATGCACGGAATAAACCATGAAGTGAATGGAATTCGTCGGAATTAATCGCGAAATGCATGGAATAAACCATGAAGTGAATGGAATTCGTCGGAATTAATCGCGAAATGCATTGACCGTGAAGTGAAGGGAATTAACCACGAAATAAATGGAATTAACCGTGAAGTGAAGGAAATTCGCCGGAATTCACTGTGAAATGCATGGAATTGACCATGAAGTGAAGGGAATGGACCGCAGAGTAGATGAAATTATCTAATACACAAACAAATCACCTTTCATAATGAAATCATTATTAAAAAGACATCATTTACTATTAATTTATGAGAAAATATAGAAGACATTATTTACATCATTTCACCTTGAATGTTTTACAAGACATCATTTATAACAATTTACAACATTTCACAAAATTTTCAGATTCCTCTCATGCCTAAGACAAATATATCATATTTTGTGTACACTCAGACAATCATAGGCTATTAAGTTCCTAAAGCTGGGAGTGAATTTTTGCAAGCCTGTCCCTGACAAAATTTGATTGCTGCATAAAATGTCGATATATTTCATGACAAAAATGTTACAATTATATCCGTTTGTCTGCTTGGTATAAAAGTCTCTTCTTTGGCCGTCTAAGCCAACACAGACATATCTTTTGCAATATGGAATAATATAGGCAAGCTCTCCTTCATCAGCTCGATATGTTCCCTGTATCAACTGAGTGCCCTCAAATATAAACTGTCGAGTATGATGATTTCTCGGTCTTGAGGGTGGATGGCCATCAGGTACCAATGACTGTTGGCGTGGTTGACTGGTACGTATGCCTATCCATGTTTAACAAGATAAGATATCATTATAAAAATTATAGAAATGGGTACACCTAACGTTGAGAACTTGTAACGACATCATTACCTATTTATACTGCCACACGGGCTTTTGCCCTTCTCGAGGTTTAACAATGTCGTTCACGGTGAGTTTCTCTACTTGTAATAATGAACGCGCTTCATCACTGTCAATGT
Organism: Magnolia changhungtana; assembly: GCA_030180095.1. NCBI lineage: Eukaryota > Viridiplantae > Streptophyta > Magnoliopsida > Magnoliales > Magnoliaceae > Magnolia > Magnolia changhungtana. The sequence goes on from JASAUF010000156.1 coordinate 171,202, forward strand.
CCCAATACATTCTCAATATCGACATTTGCAGGTCGAGACATGATTATTACAAACAACATATTAAATTAAAACATATATCATATAATCAAATAACATAATAACCATGATCCAATTCATACAGTTACCAGAAAAAATGTGTGGTAGAACTTGTAGTCTTAAGTATATAAAGTAGGAAATGAATTGTGCCTTCTCTCCAAAAAATCAACGTACTTGTCAATAGCCTAATCAATAAAGATGGCGAATTAAGCTCTAATCTAATATAAGAGTTGAATACACATGATGTACACAATTCTCTCAGTTTCTCATAGTCGGCGGCATTGCTTGGAGTTGTTTGAATGACAGAGATGGAAGTGAATGGAGAACGCTTGTAGATAGACGACTTCATCACCCTCTTAGTTCTCCTCCTATAGACTGGAGTGGATTGCATTGATTTCTCACATATATCAATGTCTAACGCATCCGAGTGTTGAACATCCACCTCTCTGTTCCCCTGGTTCATATATACCTTCCAATTACTCATCCTCCTTCTCAAACTTTTCCTTCTCCTTCTCTAACTCTCTCTCCTTTTAAAACTGCATCTTTTCTATAAGAAACGTCTTCATCTGCTTCTTCAACTCCACCTTACCCTCCTCCAACTCTTCTTTCTCCTTCTTCAATACATCATTATTAATCCTCGGTTCTTCCTTCTCCCTCATTATCATTTCCCTCTCCATCTTCAAAACTGCCCTCTCATTCAACTCTTCCTTCTTTAACCTCAAGGCTTCTTTCTCTTTTAGCATTAGTTCCATCTCCTTGAGTACTACTTCTCTCTCCCTCTCCATCGATTCTTATCTCTCTTTTAGCATGCGTTCCCTCTCATCGAATTATTTTTCCTTTTGCTTCAACTCATCCCTGTCTCTCTCCAACTGAAACCTCTCCGCCTCCAGCTCCCTCCCTATCCTCTCTCGACTCCCCAGTCAATTGAATTCTGCTCCCTCTCCCTCTCCCTCTCCCTCATCACCACTCTCTTCCTATCCCCCTTATTCACCCTCTCCCTGTCCCTACAAAATGAAGCAATGTATGTATCAAATATGTAACATGTCAAAGTAAATATAAAATATCAACATAAAAGAAGACTTTTATGGCATCTTATGTCAGATCTATCATGGACCAAACGAATGGCCTCATTCTCTAGCTCCTCAATGGTGGGTTCTAAGATAAGAACTATCTTAGTCTGCAAGAAAACATCACTCATGTTCGTGTATAGAAACATATATATAGTTCAATGAGTGACCACTTAGCTTCATAGAAATTGACTTACATCTTCACTCTCTAGTATTTAATGATTCTTCTCATACCTCCAACCCTTCCATTCTCGATATTGTATGAATTTTAGAATTTGGGAGGGAACGTATGAAATAATACATTCTCGGAGAGCCGGTACTCTCTCAAGGGCCCATATCTGTTACAATGAAATGGCAAGAAGATCTTAAATAAATATATTTTGCCGAATTTCAAATGAAAGTATAAGACTTACAAGTGAATTTTCATAAGTTTTGGGCTTGTTTCACTCATTTATCAGTCAATTTCATAGAGTTGTTGGTAAATTTATATGAGGCTGACGGTCAAAAAAATGTCAATATCAAGCAGTTATCAATCATTTTGATGAATTTCAAGTCAAAGTGGTCGACTCATAGGTGACATTCCACAAGTCTACGGCCAATTTCACTCAGTTATCAGTCAATTTTTCGAGTTATATGTTGCATTTTGGCCTGAGAACGTCGTGAAATTGACTATGAGTGAAGTTGACTAAGGATTGAAATTGACCATGAAGTGAAGGGAATTGACCGTGAAATGCATGGAATTGACCGTGAAGTGAAGGGAATTGACCGTGAAATGCATGGAATTGACCGTGAAGTGAAGGGGAATTGCCGAAACTGACCGTGAAGTGAAGAGAATTGACCTTAAAATGAATGGAAATGATCGTGAAGTGAAGAGAATTGATCGTGAAATGCATGTAATTGACCGTGAAGTGAAGGGAATTGACCGTGAAATGAATGGAAATAACCATGAAGTGAAAGAAATTGACCATGAAATGCATGGAATTGACCGTGAAGTGAAGTGAATTGATTGTGAAATGCATGAAATTGACTGTGAAGTGAAGGGAATTGACTGTGAAGTGAAAGGAATTGACCGTGAAATGCATGGAATTAACCGTGAAGGGAATTGACCATGAAATGCATGGAATTGACTGTGAAGTGAAGGGAATTGACCGTGAAATGAATGGAAATGACCGTAAAGTGAAGGGAATTAACCGTGAAGTGAAGGGGAATCGCCGGAATTAACCGTGAAAGGCATGGAATTGACCGTGAAGTGAAGAGAATTGACTGTGAAATGAATGGAAATGACAGTGAAGTGAAGGGAATTGACCGTGAAATGCATGGAATTGACTGTGCAGTGAAGGAGAATCGCCTAAATTGACTGTGAAGTGAGTTATATGTTTCTTGCAGTTGTGAGTCAAATTTCACTTAGTTCTCAGTCAATTCCATTCACTTTGCGGTCATTTTAACTCAGTTCGCGGTCAATTTAACTCAGTTTGCGGTCAATTTAACTCAGTGAGTCCTCGGTCTATTAACTTAGTCGGTGCTCGGTCTCTTTCACTCGGTCTTCATTTTGTTTTACATCTCATTTCGTTCTTTGTTTCAAAAACCCTCAATGTGGGCCATTTGAACATTGAATTTGCTCATTTATCGGGACATGCCATATCATTCAATGTTTAAAAATAAAGAAAATGGATTGTGGACCGTGCGCATATATGGTACAATATACAGTGAAGTCTACAAAAAGAAAGCAAGGTTTCCAATATACCTGTCGTTCGAAACTTCTTAGATGGGGGGGATCATTTTCGTCCTATTTTCGGTTCACAAAAGTGAAAAATGACGAGTGCGAGGTGTGTATTCTCAACCAGAAAAAGGTATACCGAAAATGAGGCTTTTACTCTTAGGGTGGACAGTTAGAAAAGGGGAAAGAAGAAAGCAGTAAAAGGAGGGTTTTACTGCTAGGGTGGACAGTCACAAATGGGGAGAAGTAATGAGAAAATGAGATTCTTCAGTTAGAATGAAGGATCAAGGAGAGGAAAGAAGAAAAAACTCAATTTCAGAAGGAGACGCGGCTGGCAGCTTTCGAAAGTGCGTCCGGTAAAAGTAAGGGCATTTTCGACCCGTGAAAAGCTATCCTTACAGCAGGGGCTCATTCTTGGAAGGTAAGAATAAGTGGGCTTAAAAAGGCACGTGGGCCATAAGTAGGTCGTACAGTAGGAAAAACCTCCGGGAAAATTCAATTCTCAATCTGAATTTGGTACTACACTGGAGTATGATATAACAGCTACTCCGCTCATTCTCAATTCACCATTGATTGAGAAATGGGACCCACTGAGTACGCTGGGCAGCATTTCACAGGTGGGCAGCTTTAGCATCAATCGATGATCAGTTCGGGCAAGGTGGATGCACAATAGTGTAATTCTTGCACCATAGCCTATCCAATGTGAGGCCCATCTGAAATGGGCCATCAGGCGGGACTGAAATCGGATTCGGCTTTGGTAGTGACACCTCCAGCACCCAGGTAGGTACTGATCAGTGCCGGAATACCTCTGTGGGCCTCATCATGATATATGTATTTTATTCATTCAGTTACAAAACTCAGGTGTACCATACCACTAGGAAATAGTGGGGATTGGGTGCTCACCATTAAAAATTTCCTGGGGCCCAAAAGTCTCGAATCAAGATTATATTTATGTTTTCCCTTCATTCAGGTCCGTGTGACCTAATCAACCGATTGGATGACAAATAAACATTACAAAGGACCCGAGGAAGTTTTTAATGATGGGCATTTAATCACTATTGTTTCATGTAGTGTGGTCTACTTGAGATTTATATCTACCTCATTTTTGGGCTCATGCCCTAAAATGAGCCGATAAAATGAATGAACGGAGTGGATAAAACATATACCTCATGGTGGGGCCCAAATGGGTACTGGAGGGATCACTACAGAGTCAGAGTCCGAGTCCAATGAAATGGGTCCACTTTTCAAGTTCTTCAGTAATCACGAGCAGAAGGTGTGAGAGAATCCTGAAAGCTAAAAGCACGTGAACCCTTCCAAAAGAAAAGTAAAAAGATGGAAATGCTAATTGCGGTAATTAAAAAAAAGGATCCAAGCGAAATCGTCTGGCACGTGGAAATTCATCAGACGGTCGTTCGACGGTGACCACTCAGGTTATTTCTGAAAAATCAGGCCAATCCCGTTATCGGGTTGGTCACATGTACATCGAATTTGGACCGTTGATTATGTTCCTCTCAACCGTACGTTGATTTGTTTGGTACACGTGCAGACCACCTAATGATCATATCAGAAATGTAACCTGGACGGTGGGAATATCCTGATGAGCAGCGTCCATGCTGTATGCGTGTGCGTTGTTTCCACGTGCAAGGAAAGTGCACGTACAGTGTTCACTTACCAATTATTCTCATGAAGATCATAGCACGAGAGAAAGTTATGTTTAGAAAGTATAATAAAAAATTAACTCTAACATCTTTTAAATTATGATGGTAATGTAGTGTTTTGAATTACTACTCCCTCATAATAATAAAATTACACCTTTCAATCAAGTAAATCAAATATATAAGACCTCATACTATAATCCTCCGTATGGGAATCTCATTCCACCAAATCTAGAAACGATTGGTCTAATCTCCAGCTGCTTGTCCTAAATCGTCGATCTTATCATACTCAATTGATATATGTTTGATTTCATCCGTATAAGAGCACATATTCCTATGATACAATTGTGACATACGCTTATTTTATTTTGAGGAAGAATGAATTTTTATCTTGGCAAACTTAATTGATTAAAATTAGTTTTTTCTAAAATAGTTTGCAATAAAATGTAATTGACCATTCGATCTAATGCCTTAAATAAGTCTCATGTGTGTTATTACCATTATGTGATCTTTTATGATTTTTATATCAACTATCTATGTGAGCAATCTTGATTTGGTCGCTTTCTTAATGTATTTCTGATGTAGCTCAATTTATGTGTATGATCTTAAGAATGTTCATCAAAATAGCATTACCTTGTTGTGCCATTCCCAGGTAGCATAGAGTAATAACAATATAAGAGTTATTTACAAAACTAGAACATTCTTACAATGAGTAGATTAGAATTTATCCATCACTTGTAGATAATTAGTCTCTTAAATAATACAACATGTGTACTTAGACAATCTACACTGTGCACTTAGACAATCTACACTGTACGAAAGCAATCATGTCAATCTCTACGAGATTTCATCTTAATTATCTCATAATTACGGTAGAGATACATCACATATGTACAAACTTCCTCTCGTTGTAAATACTTGCACAATGGTCTATGCTATGCGAGAAACCTTTTATATATATATATATATATATATATATATATATATATATATATATATATATATGAGAAATGATTCTATGTGGTCGAGCTCATGGGAACTTCCCATGAGGTCGAGCTATGTGGGCCCCACCGTGATGTGTGTCGAACATCAAAACTGTGCATTTGATGGGATATCCTAAAAATCAGCCATATAAGGAACTCAGGTGCGCCATACTATCTAAAATCATGTGAAGGCACGCCTAAAACATATAAAAGCACTTGGTGAAACCCACCTAAAATTTGGATACATCTGAATCTTGGTCTGACCCATCATCCAAGTGGGACACATATAATGGATGGGCTGGATTTGTGAACCACACCTCCGTGGGCTCAACAAATGATTATGAATGTTTTAATGGGAGGGTAACCCCTCTCAACTTTTGTACGTGGTGTGGCCCACAAAAGTCATCGATTGACTTGATTTTTAAGTCCGAGGCCCACCATGGAATGGTTCATCTGACTGATGGGGTAGATGTTCGACATGCATCACGGTGGGGCCCACATAGCTCAACCTCATGGGAGGTTCCCATAAGCTTGACTGCATAGAGCCCCCCCCCCCCCCACACACACACACACACACACACACACACACACACATATATATATATATATATATATATATAAAAGGTACTATGCGCTCGAGCTGATTTTAACGTCCCATGAGGTTTAGCTGTGTGGGCCCCACCGTGATGCGTTTCGAACATTTACCCCATCAGTCAGATGCACCATTCCATCGTGTGCCTAGGTCTCAAAAATCAAGTCAATCCGTGACTTGTGTGGGCCACACCACATAAGGAAGTGGAGAGGGGTCGTGCACCATTAAAACATTCATAACCATTTTTGAGGGCCCACCGACATGTGGTTTGCAAATCCAGCCCATCCATTATGTGTGTCCCACTTGAATGAGGGTTCAGACCAAGTTTTAGGTGCATGTAAAACTTAGGTGGGCCCCACCAAGTGTTTTTATATGTTTTAACGGTGTCTTCACATAATTTTAGATGGTATGACCCACCTGAGTTCCGTATATGGCTGATTTTTGGGATATTATATATATATATATATATATATATATATATATATATATATATATATGGGAAAAGGTACAATGCGCTCAAACTGACAATAAGCTCTCGTGAGGTCAAGCTGTGTGGGCCCCACTGTGATGTGTTTCGACCATCAACACCGTGCATTTGATGGGTACCCTTTAAATTATGGGATATCCCAAAAATCAGCCGTATACGGAACTCAGGTGGGCCATACTATCTAAAATTATGTGAAGACACCGTTAAAACATATAAAAGCACTTAGTGGGGCCCACCTGAGTTTTGCATGCGCCTGAAACTTGGTCTGAACCCTCATTCAAATGGGACACACATAATGGATGGGCTGGATTTGCAAAATACATCTCGGTGGGCCCTCAAAAATGGTTATGAATGTTTTAATGGTGCACGGCCCCTCCCCACTTCTTTATGTGGTGTGGCCCACACAAGTCACGAATTGTCTTGATTTTTGAGACCTAGGCCCACGATGGAATGGTGCATCTGACTGATGGAATAGATGTTCGAAACGCATCATGGTGGGGCCCACACAGCTCAACCTCATGGGACGTTAAAATAAGCTCAAGCGCATTGTACCTTTTCCATATATATATATATATATATATATATATATATATATATAAGTCAAACATTAAAAAATCTCAATATAATTGGACAAATAAATATGCACACATGTAAAAAATAAAATAAAATTAGTTTGATAGGCTACACGAAGTCTAACACCATGGTCTCCATATAGTGCTTGCTATCTTTCACCAACCCATGGGTGGTAAAGTTGAAAAGAGTTGGATCAAAATTCAACAAAATGAGGGCTAGGATGCCGAGGGAAGTGTGATTTTCAACTTGGGCCATCCACAAATGACCCATAAAATAGACATTACATGTCACGCCCCGAAATTCACGTACTGAGTGTGCACCCTCAGACATGAGTTACGGACCACGACTCGTACACTTAGTGTACTTAAACCAGTGGGTCACATTATTTACTAGAGGTACAATCAAATCTGAATTCTATGTTCCCATTAACCTCTATCAATACATTCCTGTCAACTTGATCTAGTCTCAAACATTTATCACCACACACCAAAAGAAAATAAGAATAAACATAACAAAATAAAATAAATTGAGACTTTTATTAGAGTCATATGAATCATCAAGTTATATTAAAAAAATAAAACAAAATTTAAATTAAAGTCACTCTAAAACAGAAATAAAATGATAATAGGAAACAAATGTCCCATTTAATTATTCTACTGGTCCAACGACGTAAGCTCGTCTTCAGTTAAATACGGCCCTGATCCTGTGGATCATCCACGGTTTGGCTTCATATCGGCTTTGAGTCGTTCTATTCGCTTCAATTCCATCCGTACGGTTTTCCATCAATAAACCGTCACCGGCTGACCATGAGTGAACCCATCATGGTTCGTGCAATGTATAATTAAAATAATACATACAAGTAAAGCATAAAAATCAAATACAATGCAAATAATTAAAGCGTATGCTATGAATGATAGTGATGATGCATCAAGTGGGTATAAATAGAAACCGTCCACTTGCTTGAGTTGGATATCGACAACCCGCATTCGCACTTGGCGGGCTTCACCGTTGGTAGGCATGGGCAAGGCCCGCATCCCCCCATTGGGGTGCTTCCACATATAGTGGGCTTCTAGTGGGTACAATGGGCTGTCCCCTAGGTAATCGCACAAGAATATTAATAATATCAGGCATGAATGTTTGATGCAACAGTAATCATATCAGCAGTCAAATACATCTCTTCTTATGAGAGGCCTTTAACATGTTCATAATCCAAGAATATCTCAGCACAAATCAATTTATAAATAATTTAATCAAGTCATTCACAACAACAAATTATTTTAATCATATGGAGAGGAAACATGTTGGGATTACTCACCTGATGATTTAGAGAGGAATCCGGTGGAGCGGATCAGAAAATACCTATAAATAATCCATATAAAATACACCATAATATTAAAAATATATATATTAAACTCATAAAGTATTTGATTTGTTTTGATTATTAATTAAGGTCTTACATGGGAGTGATACTCAAGTAACATACGTAATATATAGGGTTCATCGTATCTATCTCGGCCCAAAAGACATACTAGATATCTTATAAAATGAACCACCACCTGGATGGCTTGGATCTTCTAATAACATGTCATAATGATACCTAATTTATCCTATGTATATTTTGTCATAAACATGCATGTAACTTATATAAGTTTTACCGTGCATCAGAAGGTAGAGTTACATCATATTATATATGTAACACACATTTATTTTTATGTGGGTCTTACCTACAAGGATCTGGATTGACTATATGGTTAACATTGTTATATTGACCTTTGAGAAAATTTTCCAATCTAATCTGAAATATGTGGGACCTGTAATGACGTAAACGATTATCGTACAACTACTACTATTTTCTTTCTGTATGGGTCACACACATTTTAGATATGTCCTAAATTTACACTCTTAACCCATAATAACCTTTGAAATCAAATGGATGGATTGGCTACAATGTATACATCACTGCGAGTCCACAATTTAATGACCCAAGATGGTTTCTAACGTTAAAAGCCGCACTTGGTTTCAACGCAAACAATCAAACTTTATTTTTTTTTTACTTATTTATTTATTTAATAATTTTTTTTTTGGATAGGTCCCATAAAAATCTAAACCATGAATGAGATGGTAATCTCCTCATAAAGGACGAGCCTAAAAATCTACTCGAAATAACACTTTTGTGGCCCACAAGAATATTCAAAGGTGCCCATTTAATTTTCACAGTTTAAGGCGATGTGATCCACATGAGTTTTCTTTCGAATAAAATTTTCAACTCCAAGGCTTTTAATTAGTGACAAGATTATTTGACGGTACAGATTTGATACATATATCAAGAAAGCCCCGCATATAAGGCCCATAAATCCGGACTAATTCCAGTAACGTAAATAGCCCAACTTCACTTTTGCACGCTGGAGTGTTTTTACACCCACTCTATATTATTACACTTTTGTCATGATGACCCATACATAAGATCTATTCCATTCACCACTTTACTAACATAGTTTTAGGGCATTGGTAGAAAAATGAGGTAGATTCGTTATTCTGATGGATCATACTGCCATGAATCAACACTAACCGTTCTTCCACCATTAAAACATATACATTTCTTATTTTAAACCCTCATAACTTTCTATGTCAGATCCAATTTGTTCAATGGTCCACCAAATTATATTTTAATGGTCAAAATCATTGGTATCTCTATCGGAACTCCTTAGGGCCCCGATGGATATTTCAACGGTGACTGTCTAATGAATTCTATTTTGCATATTGTGGCTTACCAAAAGCTTAATTTAGTCAAATTTTTGGAGGTTTCTCATATTTTGGTCCTTGAAACCTAATGGACGGAATTGATCAGTATATGCAAAATAATTCCAATATGTAATTCAAGTAAAATAGACAAAGAGAACTTACGTGTTTCCTTTTAATTCTTTTTACATGCGTAAAGTGTTCCAAGGTGCATTGTGCATATGTGCACATATTAATATATGTGCACATTCATTGCACCTATAGTAGATCTACATCGTCTATCACATAAACCCAAAGCATAATAACATATTAAAAATAACAATCTAAAAAAAAATAAAATAAATACTAACCTGTGCAAGCCGTTCTTCCACTAATTTCTATCATTTTATCTTTGATCTTATTTTTATTTTTTTTCTTCTCCTTTTGATCGGTGAGAAATGTCCATCCTTATAAGGAAAGGAGAGTTGCTCGGATAACATGGATAAGATAACGATAAGGGAGGTTGCAACCGGTTTGATCTCTTTTTTTTAAAAAAATTAAAATTTCAAATTTCAAAATGTAGGGAACGCACAAATTGGAGTTGTTACAATTTTAATTTCCATTGATATGTGGGGTCCATCATGTTGCTTATGAGAAATCTACTCCGCCCATCCACTTGATTATATCATGTTACGTTATGGGCTGAAGGATGAGACAAATATAATATTCCAGTGATCTATATGATAGGACAGGAAACTCTCAAGATTTAATATGGATTGTTGACGACTTCTTGGCTACTAGGTGAATGACCCAGATCATGCATATGTTGGCTTAACAGATGGTGGACGGTGAAGGATGGATTGATATTAGACTAGGTGGACGATAGATAGTGTAGTTTTGAAGAAACGTGGTTTGCTAGGCGTCTTAAAACGTTGTAACTGTACGTGAAGACGGATGAGTCTTATATCATATTTCTAATTATTTTCAAACTTAAATATTTTCTATTCAAACCGTTTATTTAGAGTGAAACTTTACCAAAGATTACCATTTTGCGTGCTCTACAAACAGACCAAGTTTGGGCTTTGATCTCTCAGGAATGACCAAGATGCCTATTTAACGGCTTACATATATTTATAACTCAAAACAACGTCTATCGACATCCTATGTAAAAATTAACCAGTAGTTTTGATGTATACCTTATGATCTACCTAATGAATGGTTCATTTAAATATTTGGATGGCCCAGTTGGCAGATCTGACTGTGATGGATGATCAATTGATGGTTTAAATTTTAAATAATTAGATGGTTAAACTGTTAATAATATTTATAGGTTATTGTTCGGTTATTTTTGTAAATGGATATGTATAAAGTAGTTTTTGGATGCGATCTATGTTAGAAATGTATAATGTTAGATTCAAGTTATTGGTTCATAGGTGTAAAATACGTAAATCATGATTTTGACGGTAAATTAAGCATCTTCATAATCGACAAATAAGGTGAACGGATCAGAATGTTAATTTGACGTGTATACGAGTGGATATGCAGTTCTAGTAGTTACTTTATTTTGATCAAGTGGTCCAAATTCAAAGTGGTCGGTTAGATATCCTCATCTAGTGGTAAATAGTTAATTTAACGGTCGGTTTGATGAACGGGTGAGAATGCTAGGGTATTCAGGGGTTTATCCTACTAATCAATAGTCGGTTGACGTAATCTAGGGGTGAAAATTATTTTTTTTTATGGTTGAGATTCAAGTTAAACTACATAAATATTAATGAATTTATAAGTGTACAGATGAACAAGTGTAAAAGTGTAATCGTACATTCTTACATACAAGTAGACTCGCACTCAAAATTTTAGGTTGTTACATTACAGATCGCATATCCCTTCTCTCTCCTTTTTTTTTTTTTTTTTTTTTTTTTTTTTTTTAATTTTAAATTTTAAATTTTATTTTTTATAAACACATGGCACTCACAACCCACACACCCACGCACTCATATCACAGTGGAATTTTACATCAATGGATACTTGAATCCATGACTCTATGTTAAAAACTGGTGTGAGTCTTGCCACCTGGCATGTATCCTGCATTGAACTGTTTCCAAATCAGCCATCTCTACGCGCTACCGCAGACAATCCATCAAATAATTATGTGGGGAGGATGATCCTTACCGAGGATTTCAAAAGTTCCACATTAACCTTTGAATTGTTTTCTTTTCAATTACTCACACTCAACAAAGGATTAACGACTAGTGCCAGTCCGATCCAACTCATCCGAGTCGACTTGGACTTGGGTCAAGTCCTATCCAATTCGGCACCATGAGACAGGATTATAAATAGAGGGTACTTGGCCCCACTTGACCAAGTCACCCCCTAACTTGATCGAGTCTCTACTTAGGATTGAACCAGCCAATCTGAATTGCCAGGTCCAATAAAAAAAATAAAAATAAAAATAAAAAGTCATGCATTCAATGGTAGTGATTGATGGTCCCACTTATCCATTATGCATGTGGTCAGGATGATGGCCATCCATAGTATGTAGCTGCAGGATACTTTTGGGTTAAGAAAACCTTTCAGCTCCCCATGTGGGATCATGCAGCCCTACAACCCACCACGTGGGTGCTCGGTGCTTCTCATATTGCTAGTGTTCTCTCTTTTTCAGTTTCAATTTTGGTCATCTGATTTGTGCTCTCCAGTTGCTCTCCACAGCTGCCTTTAAGAATTTCCTTTTTATTTCATTTGTATTGAAGAAATCTTTTCGTATGAAATACAGAGGTATAACCCATTTTCAAAGGATGAACCCTACCCTGTACAATCGTATGATCATTTTAAACAATACTGTACAAGTGGTTAAATAGGCGGCCGATCTCATTCGATCTCAGTTACATATGTTGATTCTGACCTAGCTGCTTATTTTGGCACTTGGGGTCATAGTTGTTTAGTTTGAATTGATTTGCACGTTCAATTCTGGCACGCCTACACAAATCATGTGACCGAAATTGAAACCGAAAAAGGAACAACCTCTAGACCACCATTTACATAATAGAATCTTAAGCAATATGTACATAGGAAATGGTCCTATGTAAACCACATTTTAGCCCTACTTCACTTAAACATGGTTTTCAAAACAAATCTAATACATAGAAATTTCAAAAACTGATTTAAAAGGAGCTAACTTCTCTCTCATAACATCCTACATTCATGTAGGGGCTGGTAACACTCACAGTACAAGCTCACCTACCACATCTAAAGCCACCGAGCTGCACCACGGCAGCCACAAAGACTCCATGCCAAGAAGTTACAGGCGCCAAGGCCACCATGCTGTTTGCAGGCCTTTACATGGTATCTTTGGGCGTTGGAGGTATAAAAGGATCATTGCCTGCACATGGGGCAGAGCAGTTCGATGAGACCACGCCACAAGGAAGGAAGCGACGGTCCGCGTTCTTCAACTACTATGTGTTTTGCCTCTCCTGTGGGGCACTGATAGCTGTAACTCTAGTGGTCTGGATTGAAGATAACAAAGGTTGGCAATGGGGTTTCGGCATCTCCACAGCAACGATATTGCTCTCTATTCCTCTCTTCCTTGCTGGATCTCCTACTTACAGAAATAAGATTCCTAAAGGAAGTCCTCTTACTACCATAGCCAAGGTAATGTGTTTCTAACAATCATCTTAAATAATCTTGCACACAAGCTATACATGGAGATTTGGTGCATAACCAGCTATTTATACCATCCTATTAGTTAAAATTCCCATCAATGTGCACCATTCAATCAATGTCCCACCTCTTGGATGGGCCATAGAGTAAAAGAAGGAAGAAATTAAAAATAAAAAATAAAAAAAATCTTTGATCAATGAGCTCTGTTGTTTATGGATCATCCAAGAAGGCCAATTAATATAAGACAGTTTGGATTGGATGAGTAGGTGAATTGGGTGGCCAGTTTATACACCAAGCCTCGATGTTTAACTTCCATATAAGAACTTTAAAGTTGTTTTAATAGATCATTAAGGTTACAATGCCAAAGAAGCCGTTTACCAGAATGTAACTATTAGAGTGGGGCCCAATAATATTAGGGACAGATTTTTTTATTTTTTATTTTTCATATATTTTTTTTATATTAATAAAAAAAAAAAACAAAGTCTTTTTATTACCATTTTCATCTTGATTGTTTCTCTACCTCTGGATCATGCAACTTGGTAGGTCTTGACTGCATCAATCTACAACACCTGCACTGCTCGGGCCCCAAGCAATGCCATTGCAAGCATGGTCTTAAGCCCGAGAAACCGAACCCGAACACATGAGGAGGAAGTAGAAGAGGAAGAGAAAGGGGAATCAAAGTCATCGATCGAAACAACCGCATCGGGAGGACTTGATTTCCTGAATCGAGCGACTACGAGCAACCCCAGTTGTCAAATACTCCAATGCACAATAGATGAAGTGGAAGAGGTAAAGATAGTGATAAGGATCCTTCCCATTTTCTCTTGCACCATAATGCTCAACTGCTGCCTAGCCCAGCTCTCCACCTTCTCAGTCCAACAAGCAGCAACCATGAACACCCACGTCGGCTCATTGATGGTCCCACCTGCATCCCTCCCCATCTTCCCCGTTGTCTTCATCATGATCCTCGCCCCACTCTACAACCACGCCATCGTCCCATTCGCTAGAAAGCTAACAAAGACGGAGATGGGCATATCGCACCTACAACGGATCGGTGTAGGACTCGTCCTCTCGATTGTGGCGATGGCAATCGCCGCTTTGGTTGAAGTGAAGCGGAAATCGGTCGCATCCCGATCTGGGCTTCTTGATTCCAGCCATCCATTGCCAATAACGTTCTTCTGGGTAGCATTGCAGTACTTGTTCTTGGGGTCAGCTGACCTATTCACATTAGCCGGGCTGTTGGAGTTCTTCTTCACAGAAGCGCCTGCAAGCATGAGATCGTTGGCGACCGCACTGTCTTGGGCTTCATTGGCGATGGGCTACTATCTCAGTTCTGTTCTTGTATCCATAATCAATAGCGTAACGGGCCATTCGCCATGGCTATCCGGCAGCAACTTGAATCACTACCACCTCGACCGGTTCTACTGGTTGATGTGTGTGATGAGCGCAGTGAATTTCTTGCATTATCTCATGTGGGCTAGCCGCTATCGGTACAGATCTGTGGGGAGAGAGGTCTAGATTGGTGAGAATGATGACAACCCCACCATCTGTGGATATTTATATTCATGGGTCAATTGCCCATATACGGAGAAGATTGAAGATGTAAAGTTCAAAGATGATGCATGAGAAGCTACGTATATTTTCTGCTCATTTTACAGTAGTGGAGTACATGATTTTTATGGTTGGATTCGGAAGAGGATTTCGTTGCCATCTAGAGGGTCCTATTTGTGGATGGCCCTGGATTGAAAATGCACCAAACAGATCATCATAGCCATTAGGACAGTGGGTTCATGTGGAGAGAGAGAGAGAGAGAGAGAGAGAGAGAGAGAGAGAGAGAGAGAGAGAGAGAGAGAGAGAGAGGAAAATCAGAAGGCTAAGATCATCCATTTGTTGTGATTTTCTTCTGTGGGCCATCCACAGATGAGGCCCAGTAGATGGGGGATTCTAAAGGTTAATTTGCTAGCCCTACAAGTATCCTTTTACACTCAAGTAGGCGCCAACGTGGCCTGCGTGTGGACATCCAATGGAATGAACATTCCAAAAGAGGAGGCATGGTTTATTCATCAGGTGGGCCACCCTTATGAGAAATGAATGGATGGTTTAGAGAAACTTGCCTGAGGTCCACATTCAACATAAATGTGTTGGTTTCGTTGTGATTGGACCGTCCTGATTTTTAACACCTTCATCGGTTGTCCAACGCACTCGACAGATTGGCACGACATGATCCATCTTGCCATGAACATAAAAACCTTTAAATCAATTATGTAAATAATCACATCAACCAAATCGTCACCCTTCATCATCAAAGTGGACCCTACATAACAAGCATCATAAATATAGGTGTGGCCCATTTTTACCATCATTGTAAAAGACTTGATCGCTACCATCTAAGTCTTTGCTGAACCACATTAGATCATAAAACACATCACATGAATGCTTTCTCACATATCCATCCATCATCATCTCATTGAATCCAGATCATCCTCCACACAAATGGACCCCACCACTGAAATGGATGATCAAGCACCACAAGTCAATGGGCTTATTGGGCCCGCTAACCAGTACATGTTACTACTGAAATGGTCTCACAGTTACAAGATTTTGAACATTTTAAAGCGTTCAACAATTAATATATAGGGCAACGCACCAAAACAGTAAATAAAAAGTACAAAATATATATGTGTAGCGATCAAAGGGCTCTCAAGATATACATGTGTGATCATGTGGGACTTATCAAAGATCCACAAAAGGAGGACAAAAAGATCTAGGCCCAACGATAACGGTAGGCGGGCAGAATCATGTGCAAAATGAAGTCTGAGCCATGTTTCAGACAGCTCAAAAGATGCCCTATGGACTGACCAATAGAGCGGATTGGGTTGGCCCACCAACGACCTGGCCGCCAGTGGACCGGTCCATGCATAAAGGGGTGTACAGCAAGAGGGACAGGTATGATATGCACTTAAATGGAGGGATGGGCAAGGGATCTCTAAGGTGGTCTGATGTAGAGCAGGTCGCGGACAGTTTCATGGCCAAGATGGATCAGAAAAGGCCCGGTCGACGACAGAAGTGTTCCGGATCGTTGGAACTTAGATCGGGCGTATCTCGCAATCCGGAATGAGTTACCTGACGTAAAATATATGATTTTGAGGTAGAACGAGCTACTTTAGCCAACCAACCTAACGCAGCGCAGAATTGCGAAAAACCCTTGGATTGACGTTCGTTTCCTGTTTTAATTTCATTTTTACTATAAATAGTAAGTTTTAGTTTAGTTATAACTTTTCATCCGTCAGGCTTTAGGAGTTGCGCCCAACTTGAAAAGAGCTTAGAATAATTAGGAGAGCGGTTTGGTGAAGCCAAATAGGACACTTATTATTTTTGGCCGAAAACCTTGCACACTAGTAGACATCATGACCGTCTATGAATAGTAAGTTTACTATTTATAGTAAATCATAGTTTCTAGGAGTTTTAGTTGTAGTTTGATTCTGATTTCTTTCCCATTGCTTGGTACCCTTATTTAAAGGGTTGTAAACTCATTTTTAGTCATTAATTAATCAAATTTGAATTTCTTAGAATTTATTTCTATTTTGTGCTTTCTTTCCTCATGGATTCGAGAAGTCTCTCTGAGGAGTCCAGAGAAGCTCCGTAGAATCAGAGTAGTTATCCTCATCACGTTCATCCTTGCATCATGGTCCCATATAAATAAGGTTGGACGGGTTGAAGATGCCATTTGTAGTTATGGTAGGAGGCCTTGTGGCACACATGCGCTGATAATCACAACGGTTCAGATGAACGATCCCGATCACTCAAATAAGGGCCCACTTGTTCATGCTACAAGAAAAATGAGAAATTTTTTTTTTTTCAAAGTTTAATCAGGTACGGCTCGAGTACCATAAGCTCACCCGGGAAAAGGCATCCGAACCATGGAAACAGTTGGAATCATCATATGTATCATCTGACATGGAACTTAGGCCCGGTGGGCCATAACATCTTAATCAATGAACAGACGATGATCATATCTAAAAACAGTGATTTGACCTATCTCATCAATGGATCAGTCTGATTTTCACGCGCGTCAGATGATCTTCACGACCGTTGGGCGGGTTGGATTTCCTACACGTGACATATTGGTGGAAAAAGTTGCAGTACGGTCAAACCGCTGGTCTAACAGGTGAAGTGGGTATATGATCGATAATCTGGTGGGGTATCGCTATCTGCAACGTGGGAAGAGGATTTCGTGAGAAACAGTACTCAAATGACTTGAAAACAAACAATTACTGTTTTCATTTTATTTCAAAAACCTTTGTATGAAGTAACACGTAAGATCACTCCCAAACAGTTATATTTTCGAATCTATTTCTAGTTCAAATACCATGTCCAAGAAAAGAAAACCCATTTCCTTTCCCTGTGAAGCAGAACGTCCAAAAGATATCCAAAACAGTTCTGTTCCAAATTAAAGGCAAACATCCCAAAGAAAAGTCACCAACCAACAGCCTTTAAAAAAAATAAAAATAAATAAATAAAAATATCCAGCTCAAATCTACAAGCAAAGCTCTTCTTTCCTCCATACTTCACATATATAAAATCATTATCTTTACTAAGAAAGTAAGAATTAGCTTATATTTTGAAAGAATTACCTCATATAATTTATGATATTTGGGATATGTAGTTTATGATGTTTTAACCGCGTTATCATCCAACTGTAGAGATTAGGACTTCGATTCAAGTTGAAGTATGGATTGAATCAAGTAACAATGCATTAAAATAACTACAAGTGGATCCATAGCGCTCTAGTTTTCATAATTTTAATAGTTTTAATTCACAACAACATCTCTTTAATTATAGTTTTAAATTTAGTTGGTGGTTCTAATTCTTAAATAGTTCAGAAATTTACATATATTCTGTTCCTATGGATACGACCTCGGTCTCACCGAGATTATCAATAAAGCTGGGTATCTAGTCGAGTCGGACCGGATTGGGTCCAACTTGACTCTGTTCGAAATTTCCATGGCCTGACCTGAACTCGATCCGATCCGGGACCGAGTCCGTGTCATTTGACTCGATCCGATCCGGTGCCCTGCTGGCTTGATTCGATCCGAGTCAGACTCGGTTTTGGATCAGATTGGATTGGTTACGGTTTGGATCAGATCAGTCCCGTTTTTTTTTTTTTTTTTTTTTGAAAAATTTAAAAAAAATTCCAAATGAAACCTACAGTACCTACCTGATCAATGGTGATGATGAGTGGGCTGGGCTGATGAGTGGCCAGATCAGGATCAGGTGCGGTGCTCGTTCCGGTAGAGGAAGAGAAAGAAAAGATTTATGGATTTAGGGATCAAGATGGGTGATGAACTGATGATGAACGGTGATGATGAGTGGGCCGAGCTGCTGAGTGGCCAGATTGGGATCGGCGATCGTTCGGGTAGAGAAAGAGAAAGAAAAGATTTAGGGATTTAGGGTTTAGGTGAGGGAGGTACTGCCGAGTAGGTAAAAAGTAAAATAATAATAATAATAATAATAATAATAATAATAATAATAATAATAATAATAATCTAAAAACCTACTTATATATACCTGACCCAATCGGATCGATCCGGATTGACCATTGATCCGAACTCGATCCAATCTACGGTCAGATCTGACTAGGCCAACTCGATCCGACTCGATCCTGTCCTTCGGTTCAGATCGGATCGGGTCAGATCTGACAGATCAGTCCGATTTTTGCCCACCTCTAATTTTCACTACATCATAACCCCGCATATGGGGTGCAAGTGAATAAGTTTTTGACATCGTTGCCTGGGACTGCACTGCGTTGTATTTTTCTGAATTATTCAAGTTTTAGAATTAGTTAGGATTAGTAATAACTTTTTGCCTATTTTTCTTAGGTTTTCTAAATTTATTTTAGGTACTAACTTGGTTTTTTATTTTGTAGCATCTAACTTAGCAGTAGTTCTTTGGTAATATCCTTTAACCTTTCTCTTTTTCTTATCTTCTACTTTCTAAATTTCTATTTCTAGGATTAAGTTGTTTAAAACTAAAGGTGTGTTGAGTGTTTCATGCCCAACTGGGTTCGTGACAACACTCTACATCTCTTGAGTGAAGGAGGATTAGTCGAAGGGCTAATTATCCATCATCGGATTAAACACCACTTAAGATCCTCTGAGTTAATTAAGTAATGGCTGCAAATCAACCTTAGCATCCAGCTAAGGAAATCTAAGATGAGAATGAGGTGCATCATGCTTCCCCGCCTCGAACATTACGAGACTACTTACAACCGGTGAGGGAAAATACACCTTCCTACATGGTGTTTTCATTTAATGCAGAAAACGTGAATTTCAAATCGAGAGTGATACAACTCCTTCCTAAATTTCATGGACTAGACTCTGAAAGTCCGTACTTGCATATAGAAGAATTTGATGAGATAGTCGCCATATTACACTTTCCAAACGTGTCAGAAAATACAGTAAGACCGAAATTGTTTCCCTTCTCATTGAAGGAGAAGGCTAAATCATGATTGCACTCCTTAAAGTCGCGATCTATCGATAACTGAGATGACCCAGGAGTTCCTTAAAAAGTTCATCTCGGTTCATAAAATTTTCTAATAGAGAAGGTGAGTGCTATCCTAAAACAAGATGTGCCACAAAAATACAAGGATCCGGGTAGCTCAACTGTCTCGTGTGTTATCGGGGATCACCGGATCGAGCATGTACTTCTTAATTTAGGAGCAAACGTGGATTTTATTCCTTACTCGATTTACGTACAACTTGGTTTTCACGTAACAATCCAATGTCGCATGATTTGGAATATGGCAATCTATTTCGAGAATAATATCGTAACCCGTCATGCTTATCTCTACTAAATTAGTTAATATAGGAATACCACCTATAATAAGGGGAATAGATTTACATATTCTGTCCAAAATAACTGACTTGCCTATGGGGGATTCTACTGAAATTTTCTTATTGAGGACTTCTGACTTCAATCTTAACTAAGATACTAACAATGATGCAATAAAAGACCAAGTAGCTCCAGAATCAAATAACACAAAAATCAAAGTACCATACATTTCTATCATATCTTCAACAACGTTACTATTTTCTTATAGATTCTCCTTAACGTGATGGAATAAACCTGTGCACGTGGTGGTTGTTGCCTAATGGGTTGACTCCCTTGACCTTGAGGAACTAATGGACGAGGTCGATTATGCTGATTCTGCTACGGTCAGGGTGGTAGGATACGTGATGCTTGCGATATCTGACCCATTTATTAAGATGATGTTAGAAGTTGCAGTTGTGGTGGTATCTGTTGAAGAGGCATTATACCCATATCTCTCATCTTAGTTTTGTACACCTGAGCCATATAACCATACTTACCACAGCACGCATAATTTCCTGGAAAATATTGTTTTTAGGTTCTCGGTGTTGATGACTGAATTTCCATTCTGGGTTTTTTCTCTAGTAATTGGTGTTGGGTAGGTGCTAGCTTATTTCTTTATCCTGTTTCTTTTAACTGTATACGAGATTTAAGAAACCGCTCTGTATCTTGTTTTGCTCGTAAGGCTTTATCGACTACTTCCGAGTATTTCTTCGCATCTACGCAACATAATTTCATTATGAGATTTTATGTTAGCTGTTCTTCAAATTTAGTAATCTTATAATCCTCATCTTCCATATTATCTTTGGCACATAACTTAATAATTTAACGATTTTTTCTTTATACTGGGCTACCGTCATGGAACCTTTTTCTAGCCTTGTAAATTCCTTCATCTTTTGGATGCGGTACGCTTTAGGAAAATGTTTCTCATCGAACTTTCCTTAAAATTCCACTAAAAAAATGAGCAAAGGCTACAGACTATGTAGGTTTTTAGCTACGGATATAAATCGTAGCTAGATTATTACGGATTATATCCGTAGAAAAAAAGTAGCTACACCACTAGAAAATAACGGTCCTGTAAGGGACTTTTTGAGGCCTACCACAATATATGTGTTCTATCTAATTCGTCCATTTGTTTTGAAATATAATTTTAGGGTATAATCCCAAAAAATGAGGTATATGGAAGGCTCAAGTGGACCACACGGTAGGAAATAGTAGAGATTAAATCACACGTGATTCCTATTGTGTAGTCCATTTAGACCTTCAATCTACCTCATTTTTTAGATCATGCCCTAAATGTATTTATAAAAATGAATGGACGGATTGGATAAACCATATTCATCATGGTGGGCCTCACGGAGGTAGCCAATCCACACCCAAAATAATTGGGCACGCATTCAAAATAGAGCCGCGCGCCCAAATCACTATACGACCCTCTCTCTCTCTCTCTCTCTCTCTCTCTCTCTCTCTCTCTTGTGCGCCCAAAACCAACTCTCCCTCTTTGCGCCCAAAACCCTCTCTCACTCTCCCTCAATCATCCCATTTTCAAAGCTTTAGCATTTTCTCTCTCTCGCTATCTCAATGGACTTGGAATGGTGAGCGATTTCTCCTTTTCTTTTTATCAATTTTCTTATGTTTTGCGAATCATCTCTGATTCTGGACTAAAGATCTCAATTATCGGTGAAGAAATGGGATCTTTCTATCATGATTTGGAATTTATCGCCTCATTTGCTGCATTTCTTGTGTTTTTGCTCTCATTTCTCCTTTTAGGGTCTTGTTTATGTGGTTAAAATTGTTTGATAAAATGACTCAACAAGGATGGCACGTGCACAATGGCTACGTATATGCTGTAGATTGTTGCACTCTTGAGGTGCATTCATGTTTCTGAAAATTGGTAAATTTGGAAGTAAAAATTGAGGCAAATCAAAATCTCAGGTGGACCACACCAATGGAAATGGTGGTGATAAATGCCCACCATTAAAAATTTCTTGGGAAGGAAAAGTTTTTAATCAAGATGAAGTGCCGTCCATCAGAGATCTCTAAAATGTGCTCCACTCACTGACACGAGGGGCCCCTCATTGAATCACAACCATTGGGCTAACTGCTGACCATCCATTTAGATTGCCCCCATTTGGACCATTAAAATTGTCCTATTGTTATGATTTTAAGGTAATGATCATCTCAAATGTGGCCCACTAATAAATAGGTAGTATAGACAAAATGTAAGCATTGTGCCCCAACTTTTGATTTTCTGTGATTCTCAATAACCTTTCTTATTAGGTGATTATGTGTTGATTGTATTGGAAAAGGTCCAATCATGTGTGCTTCATATTTCTTCCCCTAGGCTTCTCAAGATATGATAAATCACATTCTATAGTTAAGCACTTTAAACAAATGCAATGATTTAATGGCTTTATGATTTAAGGACATGTTGGAGTGCATTATAAAATAAATCTAACTCATTTTTTTTCTCACATGCATTGATAACTATTATGGTTCTTGTTCGTTAACTTGCACAATGGTTAGGAATGTAACCAATTAATCATTCATTGAGGGAATTCCTCTTATTACCTTTTGCTTAAAATGAGTTTGCCTTATATGGGAATTCATGTATGGATATGAAAGCAATTAATCATTCATCGTGGAAATTCCTCTTGTTGCCTTTTGCTTAAAATGAGTTTCCCTTCTTTGGGAATTCTTGTATGGATGTGAAATTTTCAGTTCATGCGTAACTCTTAACTACAATAGTGTAATTTTTGTTGTCAATCGGTAACACCTCAAGGAGCTAACACGTTTGGATTTGTTTGTAGTCAATCCATGCTTCGAAGCCCTTAAGTAGATTGTGTTAGTAATATTTCTACATTTTTACAAGTTCTCTTTTTGTTATGACACAACCAAATCTAATTTGGAGCTCCTTACCATCCAATCTTTGACCATATTTTCCCTTGACAATTGATGTTTATAGTCTCTTTTCCTAATCATCTTTTGTACGACAATGACCAACAGATTGGGAGCTCCATTCTATAATGTTTTTGAAGCATTTTCCATCTATACAGAGCTTATCAAATTAAAGCTCGCATCACTGAACTACCAGCCCCACTTGCAACAAGTATGAGGATACTTCAACCCAATGCACTAGGAACTTATTACTTCCTCTTGTTTTTTCCATGCTTAGCTTTAGGGTTCATTTGGATGTAAGGCTCCTATCAGGTGGGCCACACATGATCATTAGATCTGACTGTTGGATTATTCAGATTGAGCGATTTAGTGGGCCCCACTTCAGTTATGATCATTATAAATAGGTTTAGGGCGAGACGCTTAAACCGATGTCCCTATACTTGGTTATTAAGACAGATATGGAAACCTATGGTGTGAAGACCCTAGAGGGAGAAGTGTAATGGGTAAGCTTCTGCCCTCTTTCTATATATATATTGATGTCTTGGTCTCCTCACCAACACATGCGAGAAACCCTAGTCCCATTGAAGGTTCTCCTAAAGGTGTAAGGCGCGGAAGATCAAGATTCCTGTCGACAGAATGTCTTCCCAACCAGGTACACTTTCAGTTACAGTTTTGAATCTCCATTGATTGATGCATAGTCGATCCGTCGATTCCGTAATAAAGGTATAACATTTGGTATCAGAGCTTCTATGCATGAATGTGGTAGATTCCAGTCATTTAAGTTTTTCATAATCTCGGCAAGCTAGGGATCACGACTTGCTACCAAGCAAACTAGCACTTTTCTTCAATCCCTCACTATTCATTATCAAATGATTTTGCGTCTGATTTGATCACCCATCAGATGCAATCGAACGTTAACAGGGATTCTGCCTGTATTTTGGCATTCATGCCCATCAACGAGAGATGATGGCCATGGTAGCCATTGTTGCTGGCATCCAGTAATAAACAGGGGATTTTGCCGAATAAACCCACTGTTTGTGATGGGTTCCTGGCACAACTGCTGTGGTAAACCAGCAACGAAATTGTGGTTAACACATCTCCAAACCTGTGCCATGATTTGGGTCGACAGCCTAGGATTCCGGCATCACTGGTGGTCGACGGCTTAAAGGAAATCCATGGCTGCCCTCTCCATTTAGATCTGGAACCAATCACAACCATGGATTTTAGGCGGGATTGGATTTGGGGATGTGCTGAAATCCCGTGCGGCAGGATTTTAGGCGGGATTGGATTTGGGTTTCCTTTTGGGGCCGATGGTTGCATCTCCACGTTGGGTCGTTATTCTCAGGATTTTGGGGCAGCTATTGCCATCGGATTGTGATCAGCCTTGTTTGGTTAAAACCTCGCATTGTCAACCATTCATATGCGGGGCCCGACCATAGTTGTCGTCTTCCCATTTAGCAGAGATGAAAATAGGGGTGATAACACCCACTAAGATCGCTGCTCTAGGAGTATTTTGGACGTATCTGCTACGGCCACTGCAACCATGTAAACTAGCAGGTATCGTCTTCCTTGCTAACGACGATGAGGAGATTTTCCTTGGCACAACGTGGTGGCGGCTAGGTTTCCCAACCCTATTGAAGAAGACTTTAATAAATAAAAGGCTTGGGTTTGGGAATAAATATAGGCCACCCGTTGGGCCTTTTATTTAGGCATGTGCAAGACTGCTACCTATCCAGTGTCTATTCCTTGGACCCGTGTCTGGTAGCCTATAGGTTGGGCTTTAAGGGCCATGTAGTGCATGTAGCACATTCCTTTTAAGCTTGTTTAAGTTATTTGGACTTCTTGTTCATATTAGATAATGATTCTACCTGTTGTATTTTTTTTAAGGACCTATTTTCAATCACAAAAAAAAAACCTTACAGGTGGTTATAAAGGGTTTACAGGTAACTCACAGGTGGTTATAAAGGGTTTTATTTATTTTTTATAAAGGGTTTATAGGTAACTCACGGGTGGTTATAAAGGGTTTACAGGTAAACAAAATAAAAAAAATGTTATTCATTTTTTTTATAAAGGATTTATAAGTGGTTATAAAGGTAACTCACGGGTGGTTATAAAGGGTTTACAGGTAATTCACAGGTGGTTATAAAGGGTTTTATTCATTTTTTTTTTAATAAAGGGTTTACAGGTAACTCACAGGTGGTTATAAAGGGTTTTTATTCATTTTTTTTTATAAAGGGTTTACAGGTAACTCATAGGTAGTTATAAAGGGTTTATAGGTAACTCACAGGTGGTTATAAAGGGTTTACAAGTAACTCACAGGTGGTTATAAAGGGTTTTATTTATTTTTATATAAAGGGTTTACAGGTAACTCACGGGTGGTTATAAAGGGTTTACAGGTAACTCACAGGTGGTTATAAAGGGTTTCAGGTAACCCACAGGTGGTATAAATAGTTTTATTCATTTTTTTTTATAAAGGGTTTAGAGGGTAACTCATAGGTGGTTATAAAGGGTTACAAGTAACTCACAGGTGGTTATAAAGGGTTTTATTCATTTTTTTATAAAGGGTTTACAGTTAACTCATAGGTGGTTATAAAGGGTTTTATTCATTTTACAGGTGAGAAAAATCAACAATTGGGAGATAGGGAGAGTGGTTATAAAGGGTATCCTGTAGGGAAGCGCGGGCTCCTTATGCAATCATCATGACGGTCTCAAGATGATTGCATAAATAAAGGTTGTGCATAAGGGTTCCAAAACTTATGCATAAATAAAGGTTGTGCATAAGGGTCCCAATCATCGTGTAGACCGTCAGATCTTAAGGGCTCACCTTCCGCACTTCCCAATCATCATGATGGTCACAAATTCATTTTGGAACCCTTATGCACAACCTTTATTTATAAGGATATCACAACAATTGAGGATTCTAATGACATGCAATCATCATGTGGACCGTCAGATCTTGAGGGCTCACCTTCTGCGCTTCCCTGTAAACATATATAATGTTTATATATGTGTGATATTATTAAACTTGATGTGATTAGATTTAAGCCCTCCTTATTTTTCATTGGAAAATAAAGAAAAACTTAGTGTTTAGATATTCCCTTAAATAAAGGTTGTGTGTAACCTGAGTGAGAGTTTATTCTCCTTCACTAAATGATGCATACGACCAATAATGGTAGGTTGCACGTTATACAAATTCATTCTTATAAAAGCATTAAATCTCATCTTAAGAGGAGAACTTGATTATTCTACACCACCCATACGGGTATGTGGACTTTTAGATCTCGTTAAGATGCATTTACTACTTTTATACTTTGAAAATTTGAATAACACGCTGATGATTAATGTCAAAACGTTAGATGATTTCCGTCACATGAATAACCCTTATGCAATCATCAGCGTGTTATTCAAATTTTCAAAGTTTGATTTCCGTCACATGAATAACTCTTATTCACTAAATGATGGATCCGATCATTAACATTGCTGATGATTTACGTCACATGAATAATCCTTCAGATCATCGTGTTAATCATCAGCGTGTTATTCAAATTTTTAAAGTTTGAAGCACGGGCTCCTTATGCAATCATCATGACCGTCACATGAATAACCCTTATGGAATCATCTTGTTGTGATCTGACCACTTATACCGTAGGATCAGAGGTGTGAATAGATCCATCAGCTCCAGTAGTTTATAGGCGGATAGTTAAAGCATCTATCTTCTGCTTTGTAAGGGTTCTAAAACTCGTGTAGACCATCAGAACTTGAGGGCTCACCTTCCGTGCTTCCCAACAGTGATATCAAACTTGATATGAGATTAGATCTAAGCCCTCCTTATTTTACAATCATCTTGAGGGCTCACAACCTTAGTGAGCCCTCAAGCTCACTAAGGGTTTTTTTTATAAAGGGTTTATAGGGTAACTCATAGGTGGTTATAAATGGTTTCCAGGAAACTCACAGGTGGTTGTAAAGGGTTTTATTCATTTTTTTATAAAGGGTTTACAAGTAACTCACAGGTGGTTATAAAGGGTTTTATTCATTTTTTTTTATAAAGGGTTTATAGGGTAACTCACAGGTGGTTATAAAGGGTTTACAGGTAACTCACAGGTGGTTATAAAGGGTTTATAGGTAACCCTTTATTCATTTTTTTATAAAGGGTTTTACAGGTAACTCACAGGTGGTTATAAAGGGTTTATAGGTAACTCACAGGTGGTTATAAAGGGTTTTATTCATTTTTTTAATAAAGGGTTTACAAGTAATTCACAGGTGGTTATAAAGGGTTTACAAGTAACTCACAGGTGGTTATAAATGGTTTGCAGGTAACTCACAAGTGGTTATAAAGGGTTTACGGGTAAAAAAAATAAAAAAATAAATTTAAAAACCTTATTCATTTTTTTTATAAAGGGTTTACAAGTGGTTATAAAGGGTTTACGGGTAACTCACAGGTGGTTATAACAGGTTTTTATTCATTTTTTTTTTTTTTTTTATAAAGGGTTTACAGGTAACTCATAGGTGGTAAAGGGTTTACAGGTAACTCCCAGCTAGTTATAAAGGGTTTACAGGTAACTCCCAGCTGGTTATAAAGGGTTTATAGGTAACTCACAGGTGGTTATAAAGGGTTTTATTTATTTTTATATAAAGGGTTTACAGGTAACTCACGGGTGGTTATAAAGGGTTTACAGGTAACTCACAGGTGGTTATAAAGGGTTTACAGGTAACCCACAGGTGGTTATAAAGAGTTTTATTCATTTTTTTTTTTTTTATAAAGGGTTTAGAAGGTAACTCACAGGTGGTTATAAAGGGTTTATAGGTAACTCACAGGTGGTTATAAAGGGTTTTATTCATTTTTTTTTATAAAGGGTTTACAAGTAATTCACAGGTGGTTATAAAGGGTTTACAAGTAACTCACAGGTGGTTATAAATGGTTTACAGGTAACTCACAAGTGGTTATAAAGGGTTTACGGGTAAAAAAAATAAAAAAAATAAAAAAATAAAATTAAAAACCTTATTCATTTTTTATAAAGGGTTTACAGGTGGTTATAAAGGGTTTACGGGTAACTCATAGGTGGTTATAACGAGTTTTTATTCATTTTTTTTTTATAAAGGGTTTACAGGTAACTCATAGGTGGTAAAGGGTTTACAGGTAACTCCCAGCTGGTTATAAAGGGTTTACAGGTAACTCCCAGCTGGTTATAAAGGGTTTATAGGTAACTCACAGGTGGTTATAAACGGTTTCATGTGTAACTCACGGGTGGTTATAAAGGGTTTACGGGTAACTCATGTGTGGTTATAAAGGGTTTACGGTGTAACCCTGGTGGTTATAAAGAGTTTTATTCATTTTTTTTTTATAAAGGGTTTAGAAGGTAACTCATAGGTGGTTATAAAGGGCTTATAGGTAACTCACAGGTGGTTATAAAGGGTTTTATTCATTTTTTTTTATAAATGGTTTACAGGTAACTCACAGGTGGTTATAAAGGGTTTTATTCATTTTACAGGTGAGAAAAATCAATAATTGGGAGATAGGGAGAGTGGTTATAAGGGGTATCTTGTAGGGAAGTGCGTGCTCCTTATGCAATCATCATGATGGTCTCAAGATGATTACATAAATAAAGGTTGAGCATAAGGGTTCCAAAACTTATGCATAAATAAAGGTTGTGCATAAGGGTCCCAATTATCGTGTAGACCGTCAGATCTTGAGGGCTCACCTTCCGCGATTCCCAATCATCATGACGGTCCCAAATTCATTTTGGAAACCTTATGCACAACCTTTATTTATAAGGATACCACAACAATTGAGGATTCTAATGACATGCAATCATCGTGTAGACCGTTAGATCTTGAGGGCTCACCTTCCGTGCATCCCTGTAAACATATATAATGTTTATATATGTGTGATATTATCAAACTTGTCGCGATTAGATCTAAGCCCTCCTTATTTTTCATTGGAAAATATAGAAAAACTTAGTGTTTAGATATTCCCTTAAATAAAGGTTGTGTGTAACCTGAGTGGGAGTTTATTCTCCTTCACCAAATGATGCATGCGACCAATAATGGTAGGTTGCACATTATACAAATTCATTCTTATAAAAGCATTAAATCTCATCTGAAAAGGAGAACTTGATTGTTCTACACTGCCCATACGGGTATGTGGACTTTCAGATCTCGTTAAGATGCGTTTACTTCTTTTATACTTTGAAAATTTGAATAACACGCTGATGATTAATGTTAATACCTTAGATGATTAACCCTTATGCAATCATTAGCGTATTATTCAAAATTTCAAAGTTTGCTTTCCGTCACATGAATAACTCTTATTCACCAAATGATGGATCCGATCATTAACATTGCTGATGATTTACGTCACATGAATAACCCTTCAGATCATCGTGTTAATCATCAGCGTGTTATTCAAATTTTCAAAGTCTGAAGTGCGGGCTCCTTATGCAATCATCACGACCATCACATGAATAACCCTTATGTAATCATCTTGTTGTGATCTGACCACTTATACCGTAGGATCAGAGGTGTGAATAGATCCATCTGCTCCAGTAGTTTATAGGCGGATAGTTGGAGCGTCCATCTTCTGCTTTATAGGGATTCCAAAACTCGTGTAGACTGTCAGATCTTGAGGGCTCACCTTCCGTACTTCCCAACAGTGATATCAAACTTGATATGAGATTAGATCTAAGCCCTCCTTATTTTACAATCATCTTGAGGGTTCACAACCTTAGTGAGCCCTCAAGCTCACTAAGGGTTTTTTTTATAAAGGGTTTACAGGGTAACTCATAGGTGGTTATAAAAGGTTTACAGGTAACTCATAGGTGGTTAGAAAGGGTTTTATTCATTTTTTTAATTAAGGGTTTATAGGTAACTCACAGGTGGTAATAAAGGGTTTTATTCATTTTCTAATGAAAGCCTCAATATTTGGTCATATGTTCTTTTAATATCAATGTGGTAATGCTAATAATTAGATGTTGAAGTTCTGATTCTGCATTTTTTGGTATTTCATATTCTGATCTTTTAATTTTCAGTTATTTTGGTAATACAGTTATGTCTTTATTTGGTAGTTTGATGTGTATGACCTCTTAACTGCTGCAGTGAGTTTGCAATTGCTGTTATTCCTAATATTACTTAGCATGCGTTTTAATGTTAAAATTTGCATCAAGGATTGATTTTATACATCAATACTTATGCCTCATTTATATATTTCCAGCTTTTGTCACCTTCAAAGATAAATTTTGTGCCACTGAAGCAGGCAAGTTTTTACATTCAGATCGTGAATTGATCATAAACCTTTTTGAACCAAGTCTACTATTGCATTGAGTTCATTTCCTAATGAGATTTCATTAGGCTTGCAATTTTCTTATTTAATTTTACATTTGATCCCTATGCTTACATATTTTGATGCTTGGATGGTCCTTACTTTTCTCCAGCTTATTTTGTGGTTTCGTAATCTTGCCTCTTTAGCTATTATACTATAAATCCACCTTTGTTTGAACTTTGAGCTTTTGTTTGAAGCTAGAACTGGTATAAAGTGGCTTCCCTTGCGTAATTGATACTCTTTTACCATTATACTCCTTTAGCCGCTTGTTTACTTCTCGAGGTTGATGGTCTTGGCTATGAATTGCCTACTTGGTTTCTGAATGTACCCATGTTGTTGTGATTGGACAATTTTTTTTATTTTTTATCGTCATTCTTTTGCAAGTTTTACTTCAACATCTGCAGGTGTATACCCTGAAGGTGCAACAAAAATCAGTTTTTTTCTGGTTCTATTGCCACTACAGCTCAGGCATCGTCTTTTGCTAGTGCTGCTTCCAGTGTCATGGATGGGTAATTGGAATGTTATGCGGTAGCTATTACAAGCTGACATGTAGGATGTTCATGTTCGATTTAAAATTGCATTGCACATTGATAAGCAAAAATAACAGATTTCTTTCATGGCTTCCAGAAACTTGATGAGGTTTGTATAGACACTTTAGTGGGATTACATAACTTCATGTATGTAGAGCAATTTGTGTAAATATAATTGTATTTTAGCAATTTTGTATCCTTGCATTATTACCTGCAAGAATATGATACCACATATTAGTTCCATTGCCCTCTTCCATTCCTTTACATTCATTATTAGGCCTTCAGGCTGAGTTCTAACACTTTAGTGGGATTGCATTATTTCCTGCAAGAATATGATACCACATATTAGTTCCATTACCCTCTTCCATTCATTTACATTACCCTCTTCCATTCCATTCTTGCCATGCATTTCCACACTACGTGAAAAATAGAAAAAAATGACGGATTTAGAGACGGTTCTGGACCGTCTCTAAAATTGCTTGGTTTAAAGACGCTTTAGAGACGGCCGTAAACCGTCTCTAAACATTTAGACGGCCCTTGACCGTCCTTCATATTGTCTGAAAAATTTTAACGTCTACAAATCATTTAAGACGGTTAAAAACCGTCATTAACTGGGGATAAAAGACGGCCATTGACCGTCTGGAATAAGAGACGGTCTCTGACCGTCTTATATGCGACCTTTTGAGACGGTCAAAGACCGTCCGTATTAGTGACGGTCATTCACCGTCTCTTACTGGCAATCTAAGACTGTCAATGACTGTCTCAATTAGAGACGGTCATTGACCGTCTTTTCCTATAATTTGAGACTGCCAAAAATTGTCAAAAATTGTCTGTATTAGGGACGGTTCTTAGCTGTCTCTATTTGAGACTGTTAAGGACCGTCTCTATTAGAGACGGTCATTGGCCGTCTCATATGCGGTCATTTGAGACGGTCAAAGACCGTCCATATTAGAAACGGTCATTGGCCGTCTTTAATTGGTAATCTGAGACTGCCAAGAACCGTCTCAATTATAGACGGTCATCGGCAGTCTTTTACTGGTTTATAGGTTCCGTACAGGCAAATAGTCGGTCTCATTTGAGACTGTCAAAGACCGTCTCTATTAGAGACGATCCTTAGCCGTCTTATAGTGATCATTTGAGACTGTCAAAGACCGTCTGCATTAGAGACGGTCGTAAACCGTCTCTAATGCTCAAGTCAAAAATTAAGAACAAAAAAATTTATGAATTTTGAAAAAAAAAAAAAAAAAAAGTTAAAAAGCTTAGAAAAATAACTAACAATGTTTAAGAAAAAAATTTAGATTTTGAAAAAAAACGTAATTTTATAAAAATCTAGATTTTGAAATAAAAATTAAGAACTTTGAATAATGTTGATAATTTTGAAAAGAAAAAATTCGATAAGAAAATGATATTTTGAAAAAGAAAATTAAAAAAATTAAACAATATTGTGAAAAAATTGACAAATTGTAAAAAATATATATTTTTTAAAAAAGAAAGCTAGATTTTGTATTGTGAAAAGAAAAATTAAAAAGTTATATAACAAAAGTGATATTTAAAAAATGATATTTTGAAAAAGAAAATTTAAAAAATTAAACAAAATTGTGAAAAAATTGACAAATTGTAAAAAAAATATATATTTTAAAAAAGAAAAATAGATTTTGTATTTTGAAAAGAAAAATTAAAAAGTTATATAACAAAAGTGATATTTAAAAAATGAAATTTTGAAAAAGAAAATTTAAAAAATTAAACAAATTTGTGAAAAAATTGACAAATTGTAAATAATATATATTTTTTAAAAAAGAAAACTAGATTTTGTATTTTGACAAAAAAAAATTAAAAAGTTATAACAAAAGTGATATTTAAAAAATGATATTTTGAAAAGAAAATTTAAAAAAGAAAACAAAATTGTGAAAAAATTGACAAATTGTAAATAATATATATTTTTTAAAAAAGAAAACTAGATTTTGTATTTTGACAAGAAAAATTAAAAAGTAATATAACAAGATTTTGATAAAAAAATGATATTTTGAAAAAGAAAATTTAAAAAATTAAACAAAATTGTGAAAAAATTGACAAATTGTTAAAAAAAAAAAAGAAAACTAGATTTTGTATTTTGACAACAAAAATTAAAAAGTTATATCACAAAAGTGAGATTAAAAAATGATATTTTGAAAAAAATAAGAAATTAAACAAAATTGTGAAAAATTTGAAAAATTGTAAAAAATATATATTTTTAAAAAAAGAAAGCTAGATTTTGTATTTTGACAAGAAAAATTGAAAAGAAAATGGATCTATACCAAATTGAATGGATGTGGCCTACAATACACAAGGTGGGATTAAAACATGCAAACGTGAAAAGAAAAAAGAAAAAGATGAAAAAGAAAAAGAGTGTTAACTTGAGGTTAAGAAAAAATATACACGTTTAAGAAAAAGTATCGAGTGCAAATCAAAGTTCCTCAATACTTTGGTAAAAAAGAAAATGGTCTAAATTCAACTATAATATTAAATGGTTGAGATTATCCAATCATTGTGATATTAAAATAAGTGTTCTATCCAACAGAATAGATGTACCCTTCAACACAATAAGATTGCAGACCAAAGGAGATTGAAGCATATAGATGTTTAAAAAGAATAGTATAACTCAATGTTCCTCAGGATAGTCAAAAAGAAAATGGTCCAAAATAATCCAACGACAATTTCAGACAGTTAAGATCATCCAATCAGTGTGACCTTTGGAGAGGTACAGGTATGCCAGGTGCAGGGTGGGTGAGTTGCCAACATTAAGAATTGGTACCAAATGCATACATTAGTATAGGCCATTCTCATGTTATCATTTTTCGGCTATTAACTTGTCTCCAAAGCAATGAGATGTAAACTTGCACAGCTTAGATATACTTTAAGATGCTTGTTAAAAAGGAACTGAAATATAGTTTAAGCCAAATGGAATCTCAAAAAAAAAAAAAAGACAACCGACATCCATCCAATCGTACCAAGTCCACCAATCAGGCGGCAGAGATTGTTCCATGAAAGGCATTGCTAGCCCTCTACTCATCCACAGTCGGCCTCCACATATTAGCTCCAAGGACTCCAAAACAGTAAAACACAACACATAAGTCTCACTAGAAACCATAGAACTTGCAGAAACACAAGACATTGACACAGACAGAATTTTTCCCAAATGGAATCAAAATAATATCAGAAATTAGTTTCCAAACACCACAGTAGAATTAAACAATCTTTAACAACAAAACAAAATCAAACCCTACAACCCCCTAAAATTCAACATACAGCCTCATCAAAACAGCAAAATCCAAAGGTAGAAAAATCATCATAAGAGCAATTTCATGACCCACCTGAGATTATTGAGTTCTTATTATTCGAAATCACATCATAAATATATGATGGAAAAATATGTGGACGATGTCGATATACATAAACTATATCAATGTGGGCCCTACACGGTTGGAGTAACACCCATGAAGGAGTTACCTAAATAGTGAAATTGGTACTATAAGGTCACCTTATGGGAACTTCCCATGAGGTTAATCTGTGTGTGCCCCACCATGACGTATGTAGAACATCAACACCATGCATTTGATGTGTCCCATTTAAGTCCAAAAATCAGTCGTATACAAAACTCAGGTGAGCCATAGCATCTAAAACTATGTGAAGACATCCCTAAAACATATAAAAGCATTTAATTGGTGGGGCCCACATGAGTTTTGGATGTGTATGAAACTTGGGCCGACTCCTCATCCAAGTGGGACACACGTATATAATGAATGGGTTGGATTTATGAACCACATCTAGGTGGGCCCAATAAATGATTATGAATGTTTTAATGGGAGGGTAACCCTCTCAACTATAGTATGTGGTGTGGCCCACCCAAGTCATGGATTGACTTTATTTTTAAGCTTGTGGCCCAAAGTCATGGTTTACGATATCCACATTGTCAATCCATTTTTCTAGATCATTTTAGGGCCCGTTTGGACAGGTGGATTTGAAGGGATTAGAAGTTAAATCCCTAGATTGGCCGGGCGTGCCAAACAAACTGGGTGATCTGATCCTGGGATATATAGCAATCCCATGGATCTTAAGACAATCCACTGACAACACCATCATTACCTTTAAATCCCATCCAATCCACCCTAATCCGTTCAAATTTACCTGGGACATGTTTGGTTCGAGAGATTGGAAGGGATGGGAAGGTTTAATCCTGGGATTGGCCGAGTGTGCCAAACAGACTCGATATAGCAATCCAGGGGGATATAGCAATTCCATATATCTTAAGACAATCTATTGACAACGCCATCATTACCTTGAAATCCATGCCATCCACCCTAATACCATTCAATCCCTTCCAATCCACCCATCTAAACAAGCCCTTAGTGGTTGAGTCCACAATTAGAGTATATCTAAAGCTCAAGTGGACTATACCACAGGAAATAGTGGGAATAATGATTTCCACCGTTAAAATCTTCCTATGGCCTACAATGATTTTGATTGGTCATCCAACCTGTTCAATAGATCACAAATACATGGATGAAGGGAAAACTAAAATATTAATTTGATCCAAAACTTTAGTAGCCTCCAAAAAATTTTCAATGGTAGACGTTCAATTTATACTGTTTCCTATGATGTGGTCCACTTCAAATTTTTATAGTCTTCAATTTTGACCTTACGTAATAAAATTATATGTTAAAATGGATGGATGGAGTGGATAAATCGAATAAATCATAGTGGGCCCGACAGGACACTTAGGGTATAAGGGGCCTTATAGGGCCTAAAAAAATATGTCTTATCTAAGCCGTCTATACATTTTAAAATATTATATATAGGGCATGAAACCAAAAATCATCTAGATCGAAGGTTAAAGTGGACCATACGGTAGGAAACATGGAGATTAAATCACATGTATTTGTTATGGTGGGGAATAGATTAGCTACTCCCCTTGACACCTGCCAATGGCTGGTGGTCGGTGCTCTGTGGGGCCCACCACGATGTATGTGTATCATCCATGCCGTCTATCTATTTTTATATATCATTTTATGATATGATACAAAAAAATGAGTTATATCTCAATCTCAAGTGGACCACATTACAGGAAATAGTGTTGAATGAATTTTGACCATTAAAAATGTTTTGGGGGCCATAAAAGTTTTGGATCAAGTTGATATTTATTTTTTTCCTTCATTTGGCTCTTTATGACTAAATAAACAGATTGGATATCAAATAAACAGTACAGTGGGCCTTAGGAGGATTTTAATTGTGAATATCCGTTCATTAATTTTATCCTGTGGTGTGGCCCACCTAAGATTTATATCCCTATTGTTTTTTGTATCAAGCACTAAAATGATCTGTAAAAATGGATGAACCGAATGGATGAAACATGTACATCATGGTGGGGCCCACAGAGCATCGACCACCATCCACGGTCCCCCCTCCCCAAAATTTGGGCGCGCGCTCAAAACAGAGCCGCGCGCCCGATGTCCCCTCCTCCCCATTTCAACAGCCCCCGCCCGTCTCTCTCTCTCTCTCTCTCTCTCTCTCTCTCTCTCTCTCTCTCTCACCGTCCGGTCTCTCTCTCTCTCTCTCTCTCTCTCTCTCTCTCTCTCTCTCTCTCTCTCTCGCCGTCCGGTCCCCTAGACCGCGCGACTCCCAGCTTCTTCCTACCCCGACTCTCTCTCTCTCTCTCTCTCTCTCTCTCTCTCTCTTCCTCACTTGCATCATCTCCAGATCTTGTGTGGCCAGAAGCCCCTGCCCTTCATCTCTTCCCCGGCCAGGTACTCATTTCTCTATTTTTGTTTTTTACAGCAGGCTTGGCCCCTCCACCTGACTTTGGGGCCATGGCAGAAATAGTGGGTTCCATCCAACGACCAGCGCCCAGATCTCACATGCACAGGTGGGGTAGAGTAGGATTCCAAATCTTACTTTACCAGCCTTCGAATTTTAAAAAGATCACGCCCATATGTTTGTAAAACTGACATAATATCAGCTAGAGATCAGGGCACATGGTCGGCCACATCAGGGCACAAGGGTAGAAATCCCAACAAAGACAGCAGATAAAACAGCTTCTTGAAAATCATATGATTAAAAATACATATGGGTTTTATTTACATGTTACAGAAGTTATTGCAGCTATTATGTTAATCTACATTACAATATCTTTGTTTTTCAGCTTCTCTTTCTCTCTCCTCTCTCTCACTCTCCCACAAACACCAGGCAAGCTTTTGCTTTTCCTGTCTATGGCTAACTCTCTCATACTTGCAATTTAGTCAATTTACAGTATAACCGAAGATCACCCATGTCACAAAAATCCCATCCTTCATGTTCTTACACATCCATTTCACAAAGATTCCCGTCTATTCGGTTACGGGATCGCTTTGATTGCAAAGAACTCTAGGCTGAGTGGCGGCTCGATTCGCATGCCTTAAGCGCCTTGTTTACTCGCTCATCTACGTGAGGAAGCCAAATAGCATTCTCTGCTGCTTTTCTAGCTGACTGTTAGGACAACATGGAAAGATGAAGTGTCAAGGTCTTGGAAAACCACGTGAAAGTATAACAAGTAAATGAGATAGAGAACCCATACGAACAAAGCATGCGGGATCGCATTGCTTGACACAGCGATTGGGGGTTCTTTAAAACTCGCAGTCCCACTCTCCACATCTGCCATCACCATTCCGGAAAGTGTACATTCCGAAACCCTTCTTTCGGCCTTCATGCCATGACCCTTCGTAACAGTGGCCATTGGCAAAGTGATAGACTCCAAATCCATGGATCTTATCACTGAAATACTCCCCGCATATCGATCCCCATTCCTACGATGATCCAATCTTCCCATAAATATTTTATTTGGGATATAAAACAGAATGGTTTAGGATGTGTTCTACTGCACCAAATATCATGAAAATCATGATATTTTCAAATTAGACTGATTAATCATAGATTTTCATGATATTTGGTGCAACCAAAAGCATCCTTAAATAACTACAACACAATCAGAGATTCATCCAAACACAAGAAGTGGATTACAACAGAGTTAATGAGTTGACGACCCCAGGCCTAAAATAACAAAGCTGAAAATTTGAACAACAGGATCTCAGTCTTCTCCATCCTGGCTGATTAATCCAAGTAATTCCACTACAATTACTCAAACTTTCATAGCTTTCTACTTTGGATGATTGATTATGCTTTATTGAAATTTGAGATAATGGTTTTGTTGGTTTACAAAAGCACGAGAAAGCAATACAATACCCAAATGTTGGAAGGCAGTAATTGCAACATGGGAAAAAGGATAAGTTAGCATTTCCCATGATCGTTGTGGCTTATGGTATGACAAATGCATACATGAGAAACCCGAAATCATGACCCAAAAAAAAATAAAATAATAATAACAGAACCCAAATCACTAATCACAGTAAAACTAAAGAAATTTTCTACTGTTTCCTCCATCAAATGAAATACAAAAAGACCAAGCCAGAACAATCCATATGTTGAGATACCCAAGAAATCATATGCAATATATGTATATGTACTGTTCTATTGATTTAGATGTCAGAAATTAAAAAATTGAAAAGAAAAACAAAAAGAAACAAAAATTGACACCAAACACTCGTTTCTACTTTCCTTGTTGATTCGTGTTACTTAGAAAACAACCAGACTAAATGCATATTCTCTCCTGTCAGAAATTGGGTCGCTCTGAGAACAATCAACAATCAAATTCAAACTCAAACAACTCAAATTTGATTCAATATGCAGATTTTCTATTGTTCAATCATCAAGTCTCCAAAGAAATGAAGCAAAATCGAAATGAATATGAACTTGAACAGTTCCAAGAAAACTGTCAATAATCAATTACCCCCAAACGAATCCCCCTCTATCCATGAGCAATCCCCAAACAAATAGTCAACTAATCAATGCCAAACACAAATCTTTCCTTTGTTACATCCATCACCATCGTGGTCTCGAGCAAGCAATGAATTCAAATACAAAGCAGTAATTCTCGCAAGATTACACCTTCTAAAGGCATGAAAATTCACCAATTATACGAAAAAATTGTATAAAATTGAAAAGAAAAAACCAAAGACATGGGTTTGTGGTCGTGATAGCAGAGGCCGGGTTAGGGGCATGATTTAAAGTTAACCCCAACAAAGAGTTTGAATAATTGGATAGAATTGAAGTATCATTAGCATGTTATATGTCTAATATATTAGAAGTATAGAGTCACTTTTGTTACATATATGACTTTCCTATCCTTAAAAAAAAAAAAAAAAAAAAAAAAAACAGTTACTTGCATTTGAAATATACCCATTTACTACCAAATCTAAGATGCTAAACAGGATGTTAGCATTTACAAAAAATCAAAAGTACAAATGCTGGGTTATTTACGTTTTATAGTCATTTTTTAATCAAAATTGATAGAAAATCATAATCCATGGAATTTGGTTTCTACTCCGCGTTGCTCCAAAAGCACATTGGGAAAAAAAAAACATCCATTCCCACGGTAAGGCCAAAGGATTGAAATTTGTGGTTCATCCAAACGGGCCAAAAAAAAAAACATCCATTCCCTCTTTCTTAAACGTGTACATTTTTTCTTAACCTCGAGTTACACTCTTCTTCTTCTTCTTTTTTCACGTTGACATGTTTTAATCCCACCTTGTGTTTTGTAGGCCACATCCATTCAATTTGGTATAGATCCCTTTTGTTAATTTTACACAAGTACACATTTGTTAAAATATCATTGTAAAGCCTTTTCTTGTAAAAAACTCATTCTGAGAAGGCAACATTCACTGTGATGGCACTTCATAGCATGCTTTTTATCATATAATTTGGTTGTGAACAGGGAACTACAGTGAGAGTAGAATTTGGTGATTCCACCACTGCTGCAGATCCTTCTGATGCCCACACGATCAGCCAGTCCTTTCCCCATACGTATGGTTAGCCGTTGGCTCACTTCCTGAGAGCAACTGCCAAGGTCTCTGAGGCTCAAATCGTCTCCAACTTGACAGAAAGACAAATAGCATCAGTGGCCATAGATTGCAACCTGGATTTAAATAAGGTTCGAGGTGCCGTCAACAATACTAATAGAATCCTCCAGGTCAGATTGTTGATTGGACCTGATTTTATTTAAATGAGCAAACCCGGATGTGCGTCGGAGCTATCCGGATGGATGATGAATGTATTTGTGAATGTAAATGAAAATAAAAAACTTATAATATATAGATATATATATGTTATCAATGGAGGATACCTTGTTTAGGGGGACATGAAATTCTTGTAGCTTATGGTATGGTGCCCCAATATTGGTTGTATGTTACTAGTATGTAGTAGATAATACTAGGTTCAATAGTAGATAATACTAGAGAATACCTAAACCTAAACCTACACTTATAACTTATAACCTAAACCTAAACTTAAAACCCAAACGTAAACCCGATATCGAACCCGAGCTCGATTTCCTAAACCTAAACCTTAACGTATTTTCAAATCCCTAAATTTAAACCTACACCTAATCCTAATCTCAACTCCCTAACCTAAACCTAAACTTAAACGTGAAAACCCAAACGTAAACCCGATCCCGAACCCGATTTCCTAAACCTAAACTTATAACCTTAACCTAAACCTATTCTCAAATCCTAAAACCTATAACCTAAACCTAAACCTATAACCTACACTTATAACCTAAACCTAAACCTATAACCTTAACCTAAACATAAAACCTAAACCTAAACCTATACTTATAACCTAAACCTATTCTCAAATCCCAAAACCTATAAAATAAACCTAAACCTTAACCTAAACATAAACCTATAACCTATAACCTAAACCTAAAACCTAAACCTAAACCTAAACCTACACTTATAACCTATAAGCTAAACCTAAACCTAAACCTAAAACCTAAACCTAAAAGCTAAAACTAAACCTACACTTATAACCTATAACCTAAAGTTAAATCTAAATCTATACTTATAACCTAAACCTATTTTTATAACCTATACCTATTCTTAAATCCCAAAACCTATAACCTAAACCTAAACCTAAACCTACACTTATAACCTATAAACTAAACCTATGACCTAAACCTAAACCTAAACCTAAAACCCAAAGGTAAACCCGATCTCAAACCCGAACGTGATTTCCTAAACCTAAACCTTTACCTATTCTCAATTCCCTAAACCTTTGGCTTATAACCTTAACCTAAACCTTAACCTAAATCTAAACCTAAACCTTAACCTAAACCTATAACCTTAACCTAAACCAAATCTTATGACCTAAAACCTAAATGTATTTTCAAATCTCTAAACCTAAACCTACACCTAATCCTAATCTCACCTTAACCTAACCTAAACCTAAACCTAAACCCGATCCCGAACCCGAACCCGATTTCCTAAACCTAAACCTTAACCTATTCTCAATTCCCTAAACCTATAGCTTATAACCTTAACCAAAACTTAAACCTATAACCTATAACTTATAACCTAAACCTAAACCTAAAACCTAAATGTATTCTAAATCCCTAAAGCTAAACCTACACCTAATCCTAATCTCAACTCCCTAACGTAAACCTAAACCTAAACTTGAAAACCCATACCTAAACCCGATCTTGAACCCGAACCCGAACCCGATTTCCTAAACCCAAACCTTAACCTATTTTTTCAATTTAACCTAAACCTATAACCTAAACCTAAGCCTAAAACCTAAACCTATGACCTAAAACCTAAATGTATTCTCAAATCCCTAAACCTAAGCCTAAAACCTAAACCTATGACCTAAAAGCTAAATGTATTCTCAAATCCCTAAACCTAAACCTACACCTAATCCTAATCTCAACTCCCTAACCTAAACCTAAACCTAAACTTGAAAACCCAAACCTAAACGCGATCCCAAACCCGAACCGATTTCTAAACCTATACCTTAACCTATTCTCAATTCCCTAAACCTATAGCTTATAACCTAAACCTAAACCTTAACTAAACTAAACCTAAACCTATAACCTTAACCTAAACCTAAACCTATAACCTTAACCTAAACCAAAACCTATGACCTAAAACCTAAATGTATTCTCGAATCTCTAAACCTAAACCTACACCTAATCCTAATCTCAACTCCCTAACGTAAACCTAAACCTAAACTTGAAAACCCATACCTAAACCCGATCCACGAACTCAAACCCGAACTCGATTTCCTAAACCCAAACCTTAACCTATTTTCAATTTCTAAACCTTAACCTAAACCTAAACCTATAACCTAAAACCTAAGCCTAAAACCTAAACCTATGACCTAAAACCTAAATGTATTCTCAAATCCCTAAACCTAAACCTACACCTAATCCAAATCTCAACTCCCTAACCTAAACCTAAACCTAAACTTGAAAACCCATACCTAAACCCGATCCAGGAACCGAACCCGAACCTAGAACCCGATTTCCTAAACCCAAACCTTAACCTATTTTCAAACCTTCCTAAACCTTAACCTAAACCTAAACCTATAACCTAAACCTAAGCCTAAAACCTAAACCTATGACCTAAAACCTAAATGTATTCTCAAATCCTAAACCTAAACCTACACCTAATCCAAATCTCAACTCCCTAACCTAAACCTAAACCTAAACTTGAAAACCCAAACCAAAACGCAATCCCGAACCCGAACCCGAACCCGATTTCCTAAACCTAAACCTTAACCTATTCTCAATTCCCTAAACCTATGGCTTATAACCTTAACCTAAACCTTAACCTAAATCTAAACCTAAACCTTAACCTAAACCTATAACCTTAACCTAAACCAAATCTTATGACCTAAAACCTAAATGTATTTTCAAATCTCTAAACTTAAACCTACACCTAATCCTAATCTCACCTTAACCTAACCTAAACCTAAACCTAAACTTCTAGATCCAGAACCCAGAACCCGATTTCCTAAACCTAAACCTTAACCTATTCTCAATTCCCTAAACCTATAGCTTATAACCTTAACCTAAACTTAAACCTATAACCTATAACTTATAACCTAAACCTAAACCTAAAACCTAAATGTATTCCTAAATCCCTAAAGCTAAACCTACACCTAATCCTAATCTCAACTCCCTAATGTAAACCTAAACCTAAACTTGAAAACCCATACCTAAACCCGATCTTGAACCCGAACCCGAACCCGATTTCCTAAACCCAAACCTTAACCTATTTTCAATTTCTAAATCTTAACCTAAACCTAAACTATAACCTAAACCTAAGCCTAAAACCAAAACCTATGACCTAAAACCTAAATGTATTCTCAAATCTCTAAACCTAAACCTACACCTAATCCTAATCTCAACTCCTTAACCTAAACCTAAACCTAAACCTAAAACTTGAAAACCCAAACATAAACCCAATCCCCAACCTATAACCTAAACCTAAACCTTAACCTAAACCAAAACCAAAACCAAAACTTCTAACCTAAACCAAAACCTATAACCTATAACCTAAACCAAAACCAAAACCTCTAACCTAAACCCGAACCCATTCTCAAATCCAAAAAAAACCTACCAAAACCTAAACCTAAACATATAACCTATAACCTAAATCAATACCTATAACCAAAACCAAAACCTAAACCAAAACCTATAACCTAAACCCAAACCCATTCTCAAATCCTAAAACCTAAACCAAAACCTATAACTTATAACCTAAACCTAAACCAAAACCTATAACCATATAACCTAAACTAAAATTAAACCAAAACCTATAACCTAAACCCGAACCCATTCTCAAATCCCAAAACCTATAACCTAAACCAAAACCAAAACTTATAACCTAAGCCGAACCCATTCTCAAATCCAAAAAATCTATAAACCTAAACCAAAAGCTACAACCTAAACCCGAACCCATTCTCAAATCCCAAACCAATAACCTAAACCAAAACCAAAACCTATAACCTAAACCCGAACCCATTCTCAAATCCCAATAACCTAACCTATAACTTAAACCTAAACCTTATCCCCAAAACCAAAACCTATAACCAAAACCAAAACCAAAACCTATAACCTAAACCCAAACCCATTCTCAAATCCCAAAACCTATAACCTAATCTTAAACCAAAACCAAAACCTAAACTAAACTGAAAATAACTTAAACCAAAACGATTTCACTAAACCTAAACTATAACCCATTCTCAAATCCCAAAACCTAAAACTTAAACCAAAACCAAAACCTATAACCTAAACCATAACCCATTCTCAAATAAAAAAAACCTATAACCTAAACCTAAACATATAACCTAAACCTAAACCTAAAACCTATAACCTAAATCATTACTATAACTAAAACCAAAACCAAAACCTATAACCTAAACCGAACCCATTCTGAATCCCAAAACCTAACCTAAACCTATACTTATAACCTAAAACTATTCCCAAATCCCAAAACCTATAACTTAAACCTAACCTTTCCCTAAACCTATAACCTAAACTCAATTCCCAAAAGCTAAAGCCTACACCTAATCCTAATCTCGACTCCCTAACCTAAACCTAAACCTAAACTTGAAAACCAAAACTTAAACCCAATCCCAGAACATGAACCCGATTTCCTAAACCTAAACTATAACCCATTCTCAAATTCAAAAACATATAACCAAACTTAAACCCAATCTTGAACATGAACCCGATTTCCTAAACCTAAACCATAACCCATTCTCAAATCCAAAACCTATAAGCTTGAAAACCCGAACCCATTCTCGAATCCAAGAACCCATAATTAACCTAAAACTAACC
The DNA here is from genome assembly GCA_030180095.1 of Magnolia changhungtana. Classification (NCBI taxonomy): domain Eukaryota; kingdom Viridiplantae; phylum Streptophyta; class Magnoliopsida; order Magnoliales; family Magnoliaceae; genus Magnolia; species Magnolia changhungtana. The sequence goes on from JASAUF010000156.1 coordinate 216,038, forward strand.
TAATTCTCTAAATAACCTAAATCAAAACATATAACCTAAACCTAAACAAAAACCTATAACCTAAACCCAAACCCATTCTTGAATCCCAAAACCTATAACCTAAACCTAAACATTAACCTAATCCTATAACCTAAAATCAAAAATCCCGATTTCTAAAAAACCTTAACTCTATAACCTATAATCTATAACCTAACCTAAACCCTATACTTATAACCTAAAACTATTCCCAAATCCCAAAACCTATAACCTAAAACTCATTTCCTAAAGCTAAATCTACACCTAATCCTAATCTCAATTCCCTAACCTAAACCTAAACCTAAACTTGAAAACCCAAACTTAAACCCAATCCAGAACCCGAACCCGATTTCCTAAACCTAAAAACTTAACCTATTCTCAATTCCCTAAACCTAAACCTAAACCTAAAACCTAAACCTAAGACCTAATACCGAAATGTACTCTCAAATCCTAAACCTAAACCTACACCTAATCCTAATCTCAACTCCCTAACCTAAACCTAAACCTAAGCTTGAAAACCCAAACCTAAACCGCGATCTCGAACCCGAACCCGATTTCCTAAACCTAAAAACTTAACCTATTCTCAATTCCCTAAACCTATAGCTTAAACCGAAATCTAAACCTAACCTAAACCTAAAACCTAAACCTAAGCCTAATACCTAAATGTACTCTCAAATCCTAAACCTAAACCTACACCTAATCCTAATCTCAACTCCCTAACCTAAACCTAAACCTAAGCTTGAAAACCCAAACCTAAACTTAGATCCAGAACCCGAACCCGATTTCTAAACCTATACCTTAACCTATTCTCAATTCCCTAAACCTAAGCTTATAACCTAAACCTAAACCTAAACCTAAACTTATAACCTTAACCTAAACCAAAACCTATGACCTAAAACTTGAATGTATTCTCAAATCTCTAAACCTAAACCTACTCCTAATCTAATCTCAACTCCCTAACGTAAACCTAAACCTAAACTTGAAAACCCATACCTAAACCCGATCCAGAACCCGAACCCGATTTCCTAAACCTAAACCTTAACCTATAACCTAACCTAAACCTAAACCTAAGCCTAAGCCTAAAAACCTAAACCTATGACCTATAAAAACCTAAATGTATTCTCAAATCCTTAAACCTAAACCTACACCTAATCCTAATCTCGACTCCCTAACCTAAACCTAAACCTAAACTTGAAAACCCAAACCTAAACCCGATCCCAAACCCGAACCCGATTTCCTAAACCTAAACCTTAACCTATTCTCAAATCTCTAAACCTAAACCTAATCCTAATCTAAACTCCCCAACCTAAACCTAAACCTAAACCTTAACTTGAAAACCCAAACCTAAACCCAATCCAGAACCCGAACTTGAATTCTTAAACCTTAACCTTGACTGTTTTCAAATCTCTAAACCTAAACCTACACCTAATCCTAATCTTAACTCCCTAACCTAAACCTAAACCTAAACTTGAAAACCCAAACCTAAACCCGATCCAGAACCCAAACCCGATTTCCTAAACCTAAACCTTAACCTATTCTCAATTCCCTAAACCTATAGCTTATAACCTAAACCTAAACCCTTAACCTTAACCTAAACCTAAACTTTGAACCTATAACCTATCACCTAAATATATTCTCAAATCCCTAAACATACATCTACACCTAATCCTAATCTCGACTCCCTAACCTAAACCCAAACCTAAACTTGAAAACCCAAACTTAAACCCGATTAGAACCCGAACCCGATTTCCTAAACCTAAACCTTAACCTATTCTCAATTCACTAAACCTAACATAAACCTAAACCTAAACCTTAACCTATTCTCAAATTCCTAAACCTACACCTACACCTAATCCTAATCTAAACTCCCTAACCTAAACCTAAACTTGAAAACCCAAACCTAAACCCGATTCCAAACCCGAACCCGATTTCCTAAACCTAAACCTTAACCTATTCTTAAATCCCTAAACCTAAACCTAATCCTAATATAAACTCCCTAACCTAAACCTAAAGCTAAACCCAATCCTAAACCCAATCCCGAACCCGAATTCTTAAACCTAAAGCCTTAACCTATTCTCGAATCCACTAAACCTACACCTACACCTAATCCTAATCAACTCCCTAACCTAAACCTAAACTTAAACTTAAAAACCCAAACCTAAACCCAATCCAGGGAACCCGAACCCGATTTCTAAACCTAAACCTTAACCTATTCTCAATTCCCCAAACCTATAGCTTATAACCTAACTATAGCTAAAACCTAAACTTATTTATATGTATTATGCGTGGATGAATGTAATGCGAATAAGATTGTTTGTGTTTGGATGGATGTAGTTTATGTTTGGATGGATTTATGTAGCTCGGGTTTAGATGGATGTGAATGTGATGAAATGTGGATAAGATTGTTTTTTTACTTATGAAGTTAAGCTTATATGTATTATGCGTGGATGAATGTAATGTGGATAAGATTGTGTGTTTGGATGGATTTACGTAGTTTGGGTTTAGATGGATGTGAATGTGAATGTGATGAAATATATTATATAACGGTGTATATCAGGAAGATTGTGTTTGGATGGATTTCGTAGTTTGGGTTTAGATGGATGTGAATGTGATGAAATATATTTTTAACATGTGTATATCAGGAAGATTGTGTGAGTTTGGGTTTAGATGGATGTGAATGTGATGAAATATATTGTATAACAGGTGTATATCAGGTGTATATCAAGATGTGAATGTGATAACAGGTGTATATCAGGATGTGAATGTGATGAAATATATTGTATAATAGGTGTATATCAGGATGTGAATGTGATGAAATATATTGTATAATAGGTGTATATCAGGATGTGAATGTGATGAAATATATTGTATAACAGGTGTATATCAGGATGTGAATGTGATGAAATATATTGTATAACAGGTGTTTATCAGGTCAAATTTAATGTGAAGAAGATTGTAACAGGTTAAATTTAAAATGTCCTTAAAGGATGATAAGAGACGGCCCATAGCAGTCCTTTTAAAGGACGGTCCATGCCGTCCTTTTCAAGGACGGATCTATAAATCCTTTGAAAGGCTCATATGAGACTGATTCGTGGCGAGTCCTTTTAAAGACGGTCCATGACCGTCCGTTTAAAGACGGTCATGGTCATCTGTAAAGGCTCGTATGAGACGGTCCCATCACAGATCCTTTTAAAGGGCGGTCTATGCCGTCTGTTTGAGACGGTCTATCGCGTCCTTTGAAGGCACATAAGAGACGGTTTATAACAGTCTTTTTCAAGGACGGTTCATGACAGTCCTTTTAAAGGACGGTCGATGGCCGTCCTTGTTGGGCTCATAAGAGATGGTCTATGACAGTCCATTTGAAGGACGGTCTATGGCCGTCCTTTTTTAGGACGGTCCATGACCGTCTTTTTTTCGTCAATAAGAATGACGGTTATCAACCGTCCTTTAAGTAATAGGACACGTCAAAATTTGACTGCTTATGCGACGGTCCATGACCGTCCTTTTTGGTCATTTGAGACGGTTTTGGACCGTCCTTTTTTCGCTGTTTTGGCGTAGTGCCAAGTACCTAACAAGCAACTGAGTTCTAACAGATTTTCCTACAAATGGTGTTGCAGCTAGAGTTCTTTACATTGCTCAAATGCTGTTAGCTTACCTTAGCTTTTTGAATACTTGCTCAAATGCTTTAATTTTCATGTTACATGCAGGTTTAAGTGGAATGCTCAGGTCTCATTACTTTGTTTGAGATCGATGGACCCCACATTCAATGCTTAAGAAAAGTATTGGTCTATTCATTTTAAAACGGTTATGTAAGATATAAAATACAGAAGTGATTTGTATATGTGGGTTCTAGTTGTATGCAACATTGTATTTTGTCTTCATCTCCCAGGTACCTCTGTTGCCATTCCTTTGTTGGAGGATTTAAAATACGTTTGTCTTTATTTTTATTTTTATTTTCATATTTTGGGTGTTGCTGGATGTATGGTAACTTTGTGCTTTCTTGATTGAAAATTTCCATTAGAGCACCACCATCTATCATTAGATGCCAACTTTGATATGGTGCATTTGCAAGAATATACTGCTTCTGTTCCTCTCATCTTTGAACTTCTTTTAGATCCCTGATGAGTAAGGGTGGAGCATACTTCCACCTAATAATGGATTTTCTTCACATTTTCATTTGGGTGGCTAGAAATTGGACAGGCGTTTTTCAAATTTTCTGCATTTTCTTTTATTTCCCCTGCTTGATCTCTCTTCTTCTGTTCCATTTGGTCTTTTTTCAGCAGCTGATAGAAAGTGGTTTTTGTTTTTTTTCTTTGCAGAGGAAGATAATATGGCAGGATGCTTGTCACCAGAAGCTGCAGTTTTGTTCATTTGCTGTAACGCCTTAAAAATCGGGGGTCGAGCAAAGCTCAGCTCCCGAGTTCCAACGCATTACTTATGCAACACAGATAATGATGATTATGATGAAAGCATTGAAACATGAATGGGATTATACCAAAACAACATATCATACTCTATAGACAGTTAAATTGCAAGCGGAAGACTGTGATAGATATATAAAATATATAGACTATGGCGAGTCTCCAGAGTGTGATAACATTGCCAGGTTAAATAATTACATGTGCAAGTCCAAAATATACAAAAAATGTAATGACATCTAATCAGCAACCCTGTGACCCTGTCGATCAAGACACGGCTCGCATGAAGCCGCCAGAATACAGCATATATAAGAAGGCATCCTCGTCGTCGCAAAAGTCTGGCTCCGCCTCATAAGCATCGCCATCACCTGCAGCTACAATAGGGTCTGGTTGGTGTGTACAATACCATCCCGTAACGTGGGAGTGAGTGATCAACTCAGTAGAACAGTAAAGTATAGGTTAACATGTTATCAAAACAGTCAAGCAGTAATGATAAAGCATTACAATCAACAATCCTAAGTACTCTTGTTAATGCAAGTATGAAATGCTGTCATGATACATGCCCTCGCCAACATACTCCCTCATGTGACACCATCTTACGTCCGTGGCATGCTTTCATACCTCAGTGCTCCACATCTTCCAGGCACATGCAGTGAGATATGAACATGATTACCGAGTTGTTATTAGTCCTTTTCATACAGCAGTATTGGGAAACTAAGGTACCTTCCTTGTATCATTCTAAAACAATGATCCATTCTAGGGTCGTCAATCCTAGATAATCTCATACGATAGTGTGGTTCTAGGTCGCTGCAAGGGCTGTCAGGGCTGTTACACGTACTCGTTGCACGGCTCCCCTATCACCTTATTAATACAGGCCTAGTTTATACTCTATTTACTACAGGAAGGCTCGTCGCCTCGCTGTAGATTCAGAGTATGCTCGAGGTCACTACATCGGGTATGGTCAGGGCTGCCAGGGCTGTTACACGGAATCGTTGCACCACTCCCCCATCACCCATCAAAACAGTGTAGGCCGACAGCTCGAATACAGTGTCCCATACCACCATATTCGGCTCACGAGTCTGGTTGCTCACTGGTCACTACGGGGAGGTACATGGCCCCAGCGTAGGCCAACAACTAGACCACGGTGTCCCATACCACCATGCCCGGCTCATGAGTCTTAACGGATCGAGGTACCGAGGTTAACGGGGTTGCACTGGTAAGTTCGGTACCTTATGTTCAAGCAGTAGCGTCCAAACATGGTGAATATACATTAGACAGATCGGGTTACTTGACGAGCTCGGCTAGCTCGAGCGCACGACAAGTTGAACGACATGAAGTGCATAAGCACTTCGCCTGGCCAACCACTATCGCCAACCAAAGTGCGACTCGGGTTCGTCAAACACATCTCACGTGGCGAATGAATCTCAGCCATGAATTCAATCCCGTTACCGATTGCCTAGACTATACAATAGCCTCAATCACATTCAATTACGGAACAGTTAACGCAGTAATGGATCAAGATTTCAAATTATACAATCAAATATCCAATATTGTCCGCTTAGGGCTGCCAGGGCTATTGTACGGAATCGTTACACCACTCCCCCATCACCCTTCACGGATTTTATGGAATACAACTTAACCATATGAAGTAGTCAGAGCAGAGTTAAATAAACAAGTAATTCAAACATATTAACAAGCATGTTATAAAACACAATGCAAACAGGAAATCCAAACACATACGTTTTATAAACCAGTAAGTGATTAAACTAAACAACTTACATGAAGGAAAATATACACATCACTAAGGTAGTTGAGAATCCTATCTCAACACCCTTATACATTACAATTTACTAACTACTACTCATTTAAACATTCCAACAAACATTTTTAGATTACATACATCAACATACGTCAAGTATGTTGATCACATAGGTATTAGGCCAAATCCCTTCACTAGGGAGCTGCCCCATGGAAACATGTGTGCACCCATGACGGATAATCATGGCAAGCATGAATCCAAGTTCCATATTCATTTGAACATTTTCACAAACACTTGGGCTACACAATTTAACATATAGTGTATATTGGCCGTGGCGTGATTTAGGAAAATCCTTTCGTCAAAGGGGTATCTCCTATACAACAATCATATATTCATGACAATTAATCATGGCGAGCATGAATGCAAATTCTATACTCATTCGGTCATTTTCACAAACACTTAGAATACGCTAATTCAACATACATAGCGTATACTAGTAAAAACATGTATTAGGGCGAATCCTTTCACCGAGTGAGTATTATACATATATAGGATGTTCATACAGTAATTAATCATGGCTAACATACTTTCAAAATTTGTACGTATATGGTATTTTCTACAATTATACAGAATACACAATATATCATAATTTGTATACGCAATCGAAACGCAAAATGAACATTGGTTTGTGCATGTACAATCACACTCAGATCATGAATCTATCATTATCTGACATTAAAAGCATTGAAAACCATAACTTATACATCTAAAGTCGGCACCTTACGCCATAGAAGCGTAACGGAGTCGATAGAATCTCTAAGTCTTCGTCTACGACAGTATATCAACCTATAGCATGGGATACGTTAGCTATTTCGCTACTTGAATCAATTCAAACCCTAAAACAGGTTAGAGTTAGGGTTTTCTTACCTAGAAATGAAGCCGAAATCGCCCGAAAAGCGATTAGAAAGCGATGGTTAAGCCTGTAGATCGACAGGGTAGAACGGCAGGAAGAATCTCTCACTTCTCTCACACTTTCTCTCTCTTTTCTCTCTTCTCTCTCCTAGGTTTTTCTCAAATTCGTATGGGATGAGAGAGTGAGAGTTTAAGGTCCTTATATAGGCCTAAACTTGCCAGAAATAGTCCCAGGGCCAAGGTATACTTAGGTTTTGTCCAAAGGGCATCTGTTTCAGCTCAACGGAGCATTTCTGTAGCCCCCCCTTGAGCCAAAGGTCGGACTTAAGCTCACTGACCTTGGATGTAGGTCGAGTTAAGTTTTCAGTCCAATCGAGTTCCCAGATCACATGTAGCAGACTAGTTTCAGTTCAACGGTCACAGAAACTTGATCAGGGTTACAAATACACAGACATGTGTATGAAATTTCCCCTGATCCGAGGGTGTATTTGGGTCAGATTCTGACGGTCTGATTGCTTATATCAGGCCTGCAAGTGGCAAGTCTCAGATTACTTAAGTTTAAATATTTATTTCTAAAATACTCACGTTTCTCACACACTTCACTCCAGGCTGAAGCGAATAGCCCCAGGACACTATCTGGATTTGATTTTCGAGATGGTTTTCAAGCCTAGCAAGGTGGTCCTAATTGTATAACTTCGTATTATTCGGACTTTCGACATACGGTCTAGATCTGATACGGAGTTTTAATGTGCTCCCAAGAGCAGCTGGGTAATGAGATTGATCCTAGGTTTTAGGGTAACCTAGAGTCAATGATTCTACAAGTTTTGCGTCTTGCAGATCGTATTTAAAGTGATTAGTGCGGATTTCATAGCTGATCCAGTTTAGCACTTAGTTAACTTTGTCTAATTCCTAAAGGATTTAAGGTTTGAGAGGTTCATAAGGGGTTGGGATCTACCCCTTGCCTAAGGACATCTAATTCCAGGTTGGCAAAAATCCGGGATGTTACATTGGCCCTCCGTCTCTGGCCTCCTCAACGATGCTATCTTCTCTTTCATCGCTGGCCGGTAAGTGAAAAAACTCCCATCAGGATCACATTTCCTCAATTCAAGATCGCTGGCTGGTAAGTGAAAAAAAATATTTACTTGATGTATGAATACACCACATGAGTTTTGGCCCATGCCACACTGACTGAAGTGCAACATTCTTTATATGCATGGAATTCTGGTCAGTCATCCAGGCCATCAGTATGATGCATGCTAAAATTTGACTGAGGATGCTGTAAAGATCCCATCATCCAAATAATGGTCAATGAGAAGAGGAAAGAAAAACCCAAATCATATTTGTTGTGCATGCATTGGTTTCTTTTATTGTTGAATCTGAAATTTTTATATGAATTGCTCTATCAAGGCGTGTAGTAGCAATGGTAAGAGATGCCATTATTATTTTTCTTTTTTCTAAAAAAATAGGAAATAGCTACGGCTAATAGCCATAGTCCTAGATATAAACACCGTAGCTATTTCTCACTTTGGCTTATAGCTACGGTAGTCATACTTTTAGCTACAAATATTATTCGTAGTTGTATGTAGATTTTGTTATAGAAAATATGCTACGGATATATATGTAGCTATTGGTGTCTATGGCTATGGATTTAATCTATAGCCACTGCTTTTAGACCTATGGTTACTGCACCTACGACTATAGTCATGCTACAAACTATAATCGTAGCCATAGGTCTTTGGCTATGGTTTTTATCCGTAGCCTTTGCCCCTTTTTCTAGTAGTGTTTATTACAGGTCCACACATTGGAACCATTCTCTTTGCCGCTCTCCATCGTGCATCAACTATAACTATCAGTTGGAACCATTCTCTTTGCCGCTCTCCATTGTGCATCAGCTTCACCCCGAAGAATAAAAGGTGTCGGTCTAACCTTATGATCATCAGAGCATTCCATTGCTTCTTGTACTTTCTCAACCTGCTTCAACTAATCTTTGCTATTGATGGATCAGATCCACCCTTGAATACCAGTGGTTGCAACTTCATAAACCTTTCAAGTATATCTACCTCACAATGTTGATCAAACCTTAGTAGTGATGTGTTCCGGTGATGTTGGGATGTCTGGTTCAAGTTGGCTAACATGTCCCATTAAAAGGCAAACTGATCCTACTGCTGTTTTGACATTGCCACCATAATCTATACCAACCTAAAGGTAGCGTCCCATGACTCTACATTTGGTCCTGCGAGGTTAGCTCGAATGGTGGTTAGGGATAATGGGAGTTGATTGCTTGGTCTAGCATCTGCCATATTAAGTGGAGGATGAGGTGGTGGAGGAGCTTGCCCTACTTTATTGACTTCATTCCCATCTTACTCATCAGGTGCTGTTTTAGATTCTTTAAGAATAAGAGGATTCAGTGAAGGAGTATCTGGTAGAGGTGCACTTACGGAGGGTATTAGGTCACGAATGCTACGCGTCTTCTTAGGGACCATGACTCTTATAAGATAGGTTATTAAGAATTTAATGGACTTCATAGGTTATCTAACTCGTAATAAATATTATCAAAGTACTTTAATGCTAATAATAAAGTTAGTAGTGCTTCATTATGGACATACCAGTTCACTATCAGTGACTATTGTTCCAATCATTGGTTTACATGCTTAAAACTTTTTAATATAGCTTAAATTTTTTATAGAAGTCATTACATGAGTATATAACAATTTCATAAAGTTTCAGCTCAATCAAGAAACCACAGAAATTTCACAAATTCCTGCAATCAAACTTGTCCAGATTTGGATGATTTCTGACCAATTTGCACTAATTCCCAGAATTAGTACAGTATCTGTCATATTTGATTTTTAAATTATTTTTTTATTTAATTTAAACCTCTCTAAATATGATCATGGTTTTGAATCACCTTGATCGGAGCTATATTTTTATAGTTACGATTTTTTAAAGTTAGGTAATTTCTATTGTCCATTATTGTCCAACAGAACATCACAACTTAAATTACTTGAAATTTTGTTCAAAGATTCAGATTCATGTCTCCAAGGAATGTAATCATATGAATAAGGTTATTTTTACTGCAGCTAATAATAAAGGAATTATAAAATATATTTCTAAGTTTTTTTTAATTATATATAAACACCATTCAGGGAAGTCCTAAGTGTAGGTTTCTAATTCCAAGGACTTAAACATTATGAACGTATGGGATTCATAACCTACATGTCATCTACGGTATTAATTTAACTCTCTGATGCCAATCTGTCATACCCTAAAATCCAGGTATAGAGTGTGCACCCTCAAACCCGAGTTTCAGGTTGTTACACATACACAAAATGTACTAACTTAATTTGTTAATTAGTTTAACCAGAGGTGAGAATTTCATTCATTATAAGTTCCACCCAATTTCATCGAATTGCAATCACGCATACATAACACTTAGGACAAATCAACCATGCATATGTAAATCTTTACCACCATTAAAATAACATAAGTCTCAAACATCATTTATTTATTATAACATCCTACTATAAAAATGTTTATTCCAGACTCACATTACCTCAATCAAATAAATCTAAATAATTTATTAAAATCCCATAATTAACACTAATATGCATTAATGCCAACCAATCTATCCTAACAAATAAAGCAAATATTCAGGAATAGTCTAATGTTGCCAATTCATCTTCAGACTGTTGAGGGTCAAATATTGCATATTATCTCCAATTTATTAGTTGGTTTTATGAACATGATAATGCTTAATGTTATATTTTAATCATGTTTGTGTTGCAAGGTGAATTTAAGAGCTTGGATTTTAATGGATGCTAAAATCATGGATTTAACGCTCAAGAATCACCAAAGCCAAGGATGGATCTTATGAGATCAAGAATGAAAAATTCACATGCTAAATATCCAAGAAAATCAAGTGAGGAATGAAGAGAATTTAAGACTTGAAGTAAAGAAAAAGAGCCCTAAAAATCTGTCTGCTTCGACTAGTCTAAGCCCTACTTCGACCAGTCTAAGCTCTTCCTCTACTAGTCGAAGGAACTTCGACTCGAACTCCAGCGATCAAAATCCTCTAAATTCCCGTCATCCTCGACTAGTCCAAGGTAACCCTTGACCAGTCCAAGGCTATCCTCGACTAGTCGAAGGTTACGCAGACAGCACCCGGACTGCGTAAATTTGAGACAGTTCCAAGGACGATTTGCAAATTTTCAAAGTCGGTTCGTAAGAGGGAGTTCCCAAACTATAAATAGGAGTCCGTAGGACATTCCTAAGCATCTTCTAAGGTTTGAGGAGTGGAGAAAAAGGGTGGAGCCACCGTCCGGGAGTTTTTCTTCTTCTTCCTTAGTTGATGTTTTATTTAAGAGTCTCTAGTTCAATCATGTCTATGGTTGGCTAAACCTCTTAAATAGGGCTAAGAGGTGAAGCTTGTAGTGTGATTAGGATGTTTGGTTTGCTTTGATTCATGTTTTGTTGAACTCTCTTAGATTCTAGTTTGATTATTAAGGAATATTTTTAATTTTTAATGGTTTATTGTGACAAATTACAATAGATCTGTGATAGCTTTAAATATCTTCTTTTCCTGAATTGAGATTGTGAAATTAGGAAATTCTATTATTCACCATCGTCCCTTGGGCATAGTAGGATGATGGAATCCTTCCTAACCTTCACAATTCTCTTATGATTGCTTGTGGGATTAGTAAATCCTGTTATTTGCCTTGTCTCTTCGGCATGGTTAGGTGATGGAATCACTTCCAAATCCTCACAACTCTCATCCATTGATGATTAGATCTATGAGAAGTTTAGAGATCTGATAAATCTCTTCTTACCAATTGGAGAAGATAGGACTTTGATTCCAATTGTTTCCTTGAATCAAGTAAGGTAGCATCATGAGAACCTACAAGCGGATCCATGGCACCTTAGTCCCTTTTAATTGATAGTTTCACCTTATTCACAATTATTTCCCTTATTCTAGATTTCTCTTCTCCTAGTTTTGATTATAGTTAAATTCAGAATACACACAAGTTCAGTCCTTGTGGATTCGGTCTCGGTCTCATCTAGATTATTACTACATCGTGACCCTACACTTGGGGTTATGAACAAATTTTTAGCACCGTTGTCAGGGACTAACGACTGTGTTTTTTTGAAATTAATTGGTTTTAGAATTAGGTTATTATTAGGACTAACTTTTTGGTTTTGTTCTTAGGTTAGAATTTTTCTAGATTTTTTTTTTAGAAACTAACATTGTTTTCTCTTTTGTAGGATCCTAACATAGAACTCTCTAATCCGGTAACTTCTTTCTAACTTCTCCCCTCTAATTACTTTCCATATTGCTGTAGGATTTTCTTTTATTTTTATTTTTTATATTCAGAATTAGGGTGTCACCATGAACGAACCAGAGTGGCTAGAGTGGGCATGTAGGTATGCTAATGGGAGGTTCTATGAAGAACTGCCAGATGATTATGCTAGGAAATAACTTACGTCTTAAAATTTTTATGAAACCATCATCGAGAACCGACTGGAATACAATGCTCCACCGGTTAAGAAATCTTTATGCGATCATATGGCGCAGAATAATTACATTTCACAGATTAAGAGAATAGTACATGATTATTGGAGTGAGAATTATTATCACCCATCTGGTAATAAGAAAATATTCCATGAATATATTATGGGTGATAATGCGTATTAACACACTATGTACCAACAACCATCAAACCCTCGCACCTATGACCCGTATGACTATCATTAGTGGAAACATCAATATTGGAAAGATGAACCAGCAATAAATCATAGTGACAATTCTCTTAGATCCTCTACCTTTGAAATCTAACTAGAAACGATCCAAGAGGATTCACTTCAGAGTTACACAGACTATCTTGCAGGCATTAAAAAAACATTAGAAGCACTTTACTCGTGCCTTGATATGATAGAGGAGGCTAGGTTATCCCAACCTCAACCCAACCTAGAAATACAATACGAGGAAAATGATCTTAACTCTCTTGTGGGGAACACTGAAATTGGAAATGAGGAGTTGGATTTTGTTAATGAGTGTACGGTTCAATTTCCGGAAGAATCGATCTCGATGACTGTAAAAAAGAAAGATAATGAGACATTGTTATTTTTCAAATACAATGATGCTAATTCACTCCAACCACATGACACACTTGACTTCAATGAGGAGGAAGAGGCCAGTTTATTCGAGCCTCAACCCAACCCAGAAACACAGTGTGAGGAAGGTCATCCCATCCCACTGGTAAATAGCACTAAATTAGAAGATGATGAGTATTGGGATGACAATCATGAATGTATATCCCAAATTTCCCTGGAATTGATCTTAAGTTTGGTCCAGGTCAATGATCAAGGGGTACAAGAGGTGGTCGACCATAATGATCTGCTCCACCCATCTAACACGTTTGATTTAAATATGGAGGAAGAGTCTCTTCCAAGTGAATCACAGGACTCTTTTGAGGCATGCTCGGCCTACTCCCCCAATTTAAATGACGATATGATTAGGGAGATGGATAAGTTGCCCGAGATGACTCTGGATTTTAAAACCACCCAGTTGAGGCCACCATATGAGCTTCACATCCTTGACGATACAATGCCCCTACTAAGTAGTATCAATGAACAGAGTCTTTACATCAATTCTTCACCTACTAATTTTTAATCTACTTATATAGGGTAGGGCGAAATGTATCTGGTGACAATTGACTCTCACCAAGGTGAAGAGCAAGAGGGCATCTTTTCCTCTATTATAAGAGAAGACGAAGGAATCATTGGGCATATCATCACACACCTCAATGTGGAGAAGGAGTCCCTCTTAACTGACTCTCTTAACTCTTTGGAAGATTGCTTGGCATACTTTGCAGATTCAAATGATTTCATGATAAAAGAAATAATGAATGCCTTGCAAAATAATACCTTGGTAGTTATTACTGACCAAAAGAACCCTTATTCTGAAGCCCCTCCTTCTACAGATCCTAAATACTTACCATTAAAGGAGGAGGAGCTAAAAATTGAACCGAAATTTGAAACTTCAGATGTGTTGAGACTACATCACCTATTGAGAATTTTTCTGAATTTTATCTACTTGTAACCTCTGATTCACCATGTTGTACTAACTCTAAAACTTTCTCTGTCATAGGTGAATCTATACTTTGGACACCTCAGGAGATTAAAAGGAAACTTTATGCTGAGGTCCATAAATTTTCCTGAAAATTCATGCTCTAGGGCATCCAAGCCTATTGCAAAAAGGGATTTTAGATGATCTTATTGAGAAACCTACTGAGGAATTTATCAAGATATTGTTCGGAGGAGGAACCTTGTGGCATGACTGAGTAACTTTCCCATGTTTTCCTACTTAGGTTTTCTGCTTTTCGCTGTTTAGGATAGTTTGCTTATCGTTTGTTTTGTCATTGTGCTAACCCATCTTCGCATTAAGAACTTTGGAAAAACTCCAATTCGCCTTCTTCAGGTACCATCTCCCCATCACTGCTCCCTTCTTTTCATTGCCTCATATGCATTGCATGCTCACATCTTTTACATTGAGGACAATGTAGATTTTAGGTTGGGGGTGTGGATTAGGTATACTAATTAGTGTTTTCTTAGTCTTTGAGCAAAAATTATGAAAAACTGTTGAAATTTTTTGAAATTTCTGTAAATTAAGTGATTTTTAAGATAATTCAAAGTTTAGAAGTATAAATACTTAATGTTGATGATTTATGTCTCTTAGATTTTAGTACGTGTTAGATCCCAAAGTTAAGTTCAAACTATTAATCCATGATTAGAAATTTTAAACATTGATTGAGTCATTATTTCACATGTCACATCTAGTTTTCACATTAAAGTTTTAGTTTGATATTGAATTGTTAACTTGATGTTTATTAAGCTTGGAAGGAATCGACCTAGGGAATTTGTCCATTATGTTCATGAGAAGAATTGAAAAGAAAGAAAAAAAAAATAAATACCTAGTTAAAAAAAAATAGTTGTCATCGAAAAAGGCTACTTATTGTAAATCATTGAAAAGTTTGAATATAACATGAAAGCTATCAATGGAAAAATCAAAAGCTGGAAGCATAAAATGCAGAACTGTAAGGCAAGTTTCGGTTTAGGTTTTAGTTGTCCTGAATGCTCTTTTGATTATCAATGTTATCATGAAATGAAGAATTAAACCTTTGATTGTGATATGTCTAGACTTCATTATGCACCTATGGAACTCAATACTTGGAATTGTTCTAATTGGAGGATTAATGTTTTGAACTTGATTATGAAGGTTACCGAATGCTAGAGTTTAGGAGAGAATAATGCTCAACATTGATGTAATTTGAAACTCTATTATCTAGATTGTTTTTGAAACCTCTTGAGCTTATGGAAATTATACAATGGTTTTCAAAATATTTTTTCGCATACTTTGCTCGAGACTAGCAAAATGTTGGTTGGGGATTGTGTTGAGGGTCAAATATTACATATTATCTGCCATTTATTACTTAGTTTTGTGAACATGATAATGCTTAATGTTTTATTTTAATCATGTTTGTGTTGCAAGGTAAATTTAAGAGCTTGGATTTAAAAGGATGCTAAAAGCATAGATTTAACGCTCAAGAATCACCAAAGCCAAGGATTGATCTTATAAAACCAAGAATGAAGAATTCACATGCCAAAGATCCAAGAAAACCAAGTGAGAAATGAAGAGAATTGATGACTTGAAGTGAAGAAAAAGAGCACTAAAAATTTGTCTGCTTCGTCTAGTCTAAGCCCTGCTTCGACCAGTCTAAGCTTTTCCTCGACTAATTGAAGGAACTTCGACTCTCCAGTGATCAAAATCATCTAAATTTTCATCATCCTCGACTAGACAAAGGTTACGCAGAAAGTACTCGGACTATGTAAATTTGAGGTGGTTCCAAGGTCGGTTTACGAATTTTTAAGGTCAGTTCGCAAGAGGGAGTTCCTCAACTATAAATAAGAGTCCCTAGGATGTTACTAGGCATCTTCTAGGGTTTGAGGAGTGGATCAAAAGGGTGGAGCCACTGTCTAGGAGTTTTTCTTCTTCTTCCTTAGTTGATGTTTTGTTTAAGAGTCTTTAGTTCAATCATGTTTATGGTTGACTAAAACTCTTAGTTAGGGCTAAGAGGTGAAGCTTGTAGCATGATTATGATGTTTGTTTTACTTTGATTCAAGTTTTGTTAAACTCTCTTGGATTCTAGTTTGATTATTAAGGAATATTTTCAGTTTTTAATGGTTTGTTGTGATAAATTAGAATAAATCTATGATAGCTTTAAATATCTTCTTTTCCTGAATTGAAATTGTGAAATTAGGAAATCCCGTTATTCACTATTATCCCTTGGGCATGGTAGGATGATGGAATCCTTCCTAACCTTCACAATTCTCTTATGATTAGTTGTGTGATTGGTAAATCCTGTTGTTTGCCTTGTCTCCTGGGCATGGTTAGGTGATGGAATTACTTCCAAATCCTAACAACTCTCATCCATTGATGATTAAATCCAGGAAAAGTTCAGAGATCTGACAAATCTCTTCTTACCAATTGGAAAAGATAGGACTTTGATTCCAGTTGTTTCCTTGAATCAAGTAACGTAGTATCCTGAGAACCTATAAGTGGATCCTTGGCACCCTAGTCCCTTTTAATTGATAGTTTCACCTTATTCATAATTATTTCCCTTATTCTAGATTTCACTTATCCTAGTTTTAATTATAGTTAAATTCAGAATACACATAAGTTCAGTCCTTGTGGATTTGACCTCGGTCTCACCGAGATTATTACTACATTATGACCCTACACTTGGGGTTGTGAACATAGACAAGTATGTGACCACGTTTCACATGGGTCATATTTAGGTGTGGTGACTCCTTCTAATTCCTATGCCACATCATCTTCTATCAGCTCATCTGTATGGTTTTTCCATCAATAAAAAGGGTAAGTTGGTAAGGCTTAGTGAAATAACCCAACATGGATGCAAATAGTGTATGAATGCATTAGATAAGATGATCGCCCATCTATTTCAGTTGGAGATCGTTAACCTGCATCCACCCTTTGGGTAGGCTTTCACCTTTTAGTAAGCTTGGGCATAGGCCACACCTAGTATCGATTCACTAGGATTGACATTTCTTTCAGGGAGGGCCCTAGGATCGACAATGTATTATGTTTGTATGATGGATGATATATGAATATTGTATCATTTTCATAACTGTTATAGTTATTTGTCTTGATCAGAACGTTCATATGTAAATTTAATGTACAATTATCATAATTTATGCAATTTGTCACAGATTAGTATGTGATTTACCGTAGTATATATTCACAGTAGTTAAATCAACAACATCATAACAAAATACTCCAATCAGTACATCAATCAATCAAACCATCAAAAATAATTTATTTTAATTCTAATGAATCATGAGACATGTTGGGTTACTCACTTGAGTATAGTAGTGTAGAATCCACAAGGTAATCAGGCTTGTTTGAATTCAAAAATCCTATCAATTATATCTACAACATTGTTATTCATTTGGTTATATTACATGGTGGGGCCCACCTTTAATTAACATCCTAAGTGGTCAAGCTTTAAATGACCAAATATGTTCATTAAATTTAATTATGAAAATTTAGATTCTGAAATTAAATGGTAAATGATTGATTAGGGTGGCCCACCGGATGATTGAATCATCCAGATTCTTGAGATCTTGGCATATTTTGCCTCCACACATTGGATGATTGTATAAATCTAACCACCAATATATCGATGGCCCATCTCGACCTTATACGCCAAGGGATACCAACACTTGCGCAGAAATCTGAGATTTCCTTATTAAACACTTTCAGATTTGACTAGTGTGGCCCATCCGATGGTTAGATTGATCTGAAAGTTAGGACCCTTGTATATTTTGGCCTTATGGATCTATGATCGGTACAGATGTAATTTGATTCGACCAGATGCATACTAATCAATCTTTGCAACAAGAAACTTCGCATGGAATTTTAAACTTTCATCATCTTTACATTATATCTACCCACAGATCAATGTAATGAACGTGTGGCCGATCCACACCATTCATTGTATAGTTTGAGTCGAAATATATTAAATGCATAAAAAATTAATAAAAGAATGGACTACTGGATCTAAGCTCTCCAAAATCCTCTCTCTATCTCCCTTTTCTTAGTTATCTCAGGGCATCTTATGATTAATATTTGAGTTGGATTAGAACTCTTCTTATGACACACTCGTTAAAAAGAAAGGCTCATTTGAGAGGTTAAGATATACGAGGAGAGTTAGATGTATATATAAGGGAGAAGGATTAGGAATAGAGATAAGATAGAGATAAGATAAGAGATAAGATAATGATAAGATAAAGAATTTTTTTTCTTCAAAAGTGTTACAAGGTTGACGAAAGTAGTCGGGGGATTTTTACCGATCGAGAAAAGAAATTTTCCTTATTTAACACCAACCACCATGGTTGTGAGAGCTATCTAGTTGGAGTAACCATTTATTTGGACTGCTTTAGCATTGGAGTGTATGTAGTCCCTCAAGAACTTATCTTCTCTTTGCGTTATTGTAAGGAGGAGAGTTGTAGGCTTCCTCTTGTCTTTTTCATTGATAAACTGAGTAACGAAGGCCTTACTGAGCTAGGTGAACGAGCTGATTGACTTGGGCTTCAGTGTGTGTACCATTTTCGTGCAGCTCCTAACAAAGTCAAGGAGAACGCTTTGCACATTATGAGTCCTAAAGCACCATGAAGCTTCATCCATGCTCGGAAGGATTCTAGGTGCTTGGCGGATCCCCAGATCCTGACTTAGTTTCTTCGAGCACAGCGTCAACAGAGGTAGGGGCCTTGGCCCAGCATGCTTAATTGACTTCAGGATCTTTTTCACGAACTCTCCTTCCTTTTTTCTGGGTATGTCATAGATTAGACTCGGCATGCTCGGTTATTCCCATGGTCTGTGTGGGAACACACCTTGAAAAGGCGAGCTTAAGAAGTCTTGGGGGGGGTGTGGGGGGTGAATAGGACTATACCAAATAAAAATTAAAGTACTAAAATATTAAATAAATCAGAAATCTCAATCGCACTAGTATTGAAAATTTGATTCAAACTAATTCGTAGGACAACCTATACCCAAACCAAGTTTAGGTAGGACAACCTTATTTCACGAATGTTTGTAAGAATCAAGATCTCAAACCAAGTAAGAGAAAATAAAGCTATCTATTACAAACATTCACAACTTTTGCATAAATGAAATTACAAACATTATCCACAAATGCAAAAAGTAAACATTCACCACAACACCAAGAGTTATAGTGGTTCGGTGTGTACAACAACTGTTCTGAAACAACCACACCTACTCCACTCTCAATAATCACTATCCATGTGATATTAGTTTTCACTATAACTAAGGTTTTATCAGGGTCACCTTAAAACCTAATATGGTTGTGATTTTAAAGGGCTATCACAAAAAAAACCTTCTTTGAGAATTTTCTGGCTATCTTAGAAAAACCAACAGATGCGATTTTCTGGCTATCTCAATAAAACCAAACTATAAAAGTAAAGAATACTTATATTCTCTTTTAAAGATGTATCAGTCGATGTATCCATAGAACCGCCTATCTTATAGTAGATTGTTCAATATTCAGTCATATAGACAAGAGTTCAAGGTTCTAGATTGATTTTAAATAAATTCAAACCAAAGGCTACTTGTTTGAATTCCTTAAAATCTCAAAGAAGAGTATTTACTCTATTTATAAAATAAGATTCAGAAAATAAGAGATCAAGTTAAAAAAGCTATTAAAAATATTCTAAATATCGTCCAATGACTTGACAATAACGGGGACTTTTCTCTCTCTCTCTCTCTCTCTCTCTCTCTCTCTCTCGATGAAGGCTTTCATGTACTTGAATTGGTAATTTTAGATTGAGGGAAAACCTCTATTTATAGGCAAAGAAGTTATTTCTTCGACTCGTTTAAGAAACAGATTCCATTCTAACAAATTTTCAAATTTGAACGCGATCAGATAAAACAAATCTTCGACTGGTTGAAGGACCTGCTCGACTAGTTGAGGGCCTTGTTCGACTGGTTGAGTAGGGTCTTCGATTGGTTGAGGGTGCCTAAAATTTGAACTGATTCAGTTGTTGGACTTCGAGTTGAGTAACCCTTGACTGGTCAAAAGCCCATCTTCGATTGGTCGAGCAGTCTACTCGACTGGTCGAAGAAGTAACGGAAAAGTCCATTTTTCTTGAGTTTAAACTAGGACTAGTCAAAAAATCCTTAGATTAGTCAAACCACACCTTAGAGTAGTCGAACATTAGCTTAGACTAGTCAAACTTTAGCCTAACATAAGCATAAAAACCTATTTAAGTTATGTTTTGAAAGTACCTAAGCCTAATATCTTTCTAGGGTTTGTTATACCTGATATGACTGAACTTTGAAGTAGCTTAAACTTTATGGAACTTGTTCTTCTACTTGAATCTTCAATAGAGCTTAATTTGAAGATGAAGCTTGATCTTCTACTAGAACTTTGGTAAAACTTGAACTCAATCATCTTGAACATAGTAGAACTTGAACTTTCCATCTTGATCTTAAACTTTAGTAGAGTCTTGAACTTTCCATCTTGATCTTGAAATTCAGTAGAGTCTTGAACTTTCCATCTTGATCTTAAAATTCAGTAGAGTCTTAAACTTTCCATCTTGATCTACATTAGAAAGCTTACTTCATAAGTTATTTTGTCTAAACGAAATTTGATAAACAAAGGTATGCTTTATACAATATAGCACTTACACACCTGCTTTGCGTTTGCCGGTCTTTTGCTACATATGTTTCGAGAGGTACAAGCGAAGGGCGAGATTACTCAGTCGACACCCCTAATTCCAGGCCTTGATCATCAGGGAGAGGGTGTTGCCTTTCTAATATTCTCATGATGTGGCGATATTGTCGGTCAGAGCTTTGACTTAGTTTTCCAAAGAGACAAGCTGAATTCCCCTATTCGAGGTTCTTTGTGCAATCACCGAGGAAGGGGGGTCGAGATAGGGGCCTCACTGCAGAGCCTGAGGGTTTTTAAGTTGTTCTTCTGGTATTGGCTCAGCAATAGCGACCAAAACTCTTCTTTTTCCCTTAGCCATCAAAGGGGGAGAAGTATAAAGGCGATTAGGCTAATTGGCATATGGGAATGTCTTAATGGCTATATTGTCGTTCCCACAAACGGCACCAAACTATTATTGCTCAAATCTGGTCGATCCCGTAACATCTCTTATGAGCCGCTAGTTACCTGTGCTTTAATAGAGAACAAAAATACATGGGAGGCGTCAGTTGTGGCCAAGGACCCTCCGATGCCTAAGTCAAGTAGATAAACCTAGAGTAAGTATGGCTAAAGTCAGGATCATTGTGTGTATCTTTCCTCTTAGGTGGGGTGATGTGTTTATAGGTTTACTAGGCAACTTGCGTATCTGAGTAGATCTGTGAGATACGTTGGAGGGGCCCATATTTGAGTTGGAATATACTCTCGAGTAATCTCCAATTATGCCTTGATTGACGTGATCTTCGGCTAGGATCTCACTGGGTAGTCCTGCTCGTATACGGCATGAGATTCTCTTCAGATATTTCTATCCTGAGATCAAGGTCGGTATCCGAGGTCGAGGTCGACGTTTGTGGTCGATGTGATCGAGGTCAGCATCCATGGTCGAGGTCTATCAATGAACCTTATCTCAAAGCTGGGTTAACTGATTTAGCTTGGTCATTGGGTTTCCTTGTTCAGCTCATCTTCCCTATTAGTAGTACTTTGGTAGTTCAGGGAGTTTGTTCTGATGGTTCTCTACCATGTCTCATACTTAATATTAGTTAGATTTTCCTATAACAATTACAATTAGTGATTATAAAATAAAATAAATAGAAAAATAAAAGATAATTAAGTAGGATTGTCCATGTGAACAAATAATCAAGGTAGACATTATCCATACTCGAAATAACTTTGAAATAATCTTCACCTAATATATCATCATAATAATCCAACTTGGGATTATTCCATCCACTTGTGTACATATTCATTAGTGATTATGATCTGTTTACTTATCTACCACCTTGTACAAGCTTACGTAACATCAAGATTTCTATCTAATAAACTCACTCACAAGTATATACGTATATACACTTTTCTGGACATCATAAGCTATCATCAATCCAAACCATTAGGATTATTCTTTATGGTTTGAGTGAGCTATCCAACTATTCCATTTTCAACTTGGACCATAGCATCATTATAAAATTAACCAAGACCTAATCTAAACCCTTTATGTTAAATCATACCAGATTCCAAACCTTTCATTATAATCCTGATGCATTAATAAATATTCTACACTTTTGAAATATCAATCCAACCATTAAGTTTAGATTAAAACCATAATAACTATTGACACATTCCTAAGGCCACAAAAGTGTGAATCAAGCTAATATCATTGTGTTCTCAATTCCATCCCAGTAGAAATTACCTTATTAAGGGTTTAGATGGCATATAAACATCATGAAGGACTCCAAAGAGGTTTCGATGGGAGGCATTACTTTACTCGCTTCTTCAAGTAGTGTGGCCCACTTAAGCTTCAAATCTAACTTATTTTTTACCCATCCCCAATCTTGATTGAGACCAAACGAATGAATAGAGTAGATTTCTCACAAGCATCTCTAGGTCCCACAAATAATATAAAAGAAAATTCAACGTGTGGTGCATGAAAGAAAATATAAAAGAAAAATTAACGTTTGCTACCATGCAACGCACGTCTTTATGGAAAACCAGAACAAGTCGCCTCCCCTTTTCCTTTCTAATCTCGCACTTCTCTCTCGACCACCCACATTTGTGAGACCCACCGACTAATCGAGACTACTCATTAGCCCTCAAGAAAGTTTCAACGACTTGCGTTTAATACTCACTATTTTTAATCGTTTAGCCCACCTTTTTTTTTTGAGGTAGAAATTTTTTTTTTTTTTTGAAATAGTAAGCTTTACAGCAAAGGGCCTTCGGACGCCCCAGGGACAAAAAATAGGGGCGCCTATTGTAAAGGCAGCCACAAACGACCACCAAAAGGAAAAGAAAAACTAAAGAGGGAAACTTTACATCCTCACATGGTTAGCTCTAACAGCCCCTAACTCGACCTTATCTAAGAACACTAGGCTGCGGACACGCGGAGGGAGATCCCCCAAGTGGTTTAGCACAACTGTCACCTGCTCCTTGCTGCCCTCCCTAGCCATGCCGTCAGCTGGGCCGTTCCCTTCCCTCTGGATAACCATAATTACAAATGTAGCTATCTGCCCCAATTTCTTGATTCTCATGACACAAGGTTTCCATTGCCATGGAGTGTTGGAATTCCCCGAGAGGAGGCCCACCGCAACCTTTGAATATGTTTCTACCTCAATTTTGTCAAGCCCTCTTTCTAGACATAGAATAAGTCCATCATATATAGCCCGAAGTTTTGCTCTATTATTCGTCCCCACCCCGTAGCCAAACGAGAAAGTGAAAATGAAGCTGCCATTATCCCTCCTACAAATTCCACCTCCCCCAGTTAGGCCTAGAATCCTATAAGCCGAGTCATTCACATTGAGTTTTACCCAGCCTTTAACCAGCTTTGCCCATTTAACAATCTACGCAGTGCGGACATGTCTGAACGGGGGCGAAATACCCAGCCTTGCCACGACGTGCTCCCTGAGGCAATCAGACTGACCCTTTAAGATGGACGTGGCCCACCATTTGATACGGGCAATGGATGAGGCCGCAAGCATGGGATGGTTATCATGCCTGGCCCCGTTTCTAGCTCGCCCTAACTCCCAACAAATAAGGAGGGGAATGACTTTCCTGATGGGGGTTGGCGCAGTACCTGGGGCTGCTGCATTTTTCCATTAAATCAGCCTATCTTCAACCGAATGATGCAGAAGGAGAGATATACCACAAACAGTTGAGAAGTGGTGCCAAATCTTCCTAGCAAGCTGCCCTTTTAAAAAGAGGTGTTGAATAGATTCCTGCTATGGTCTGGATATGTTGGCATCGGCACAGCATGAGCATATAGAGGCTAGTTGAATACCTTTGGACTGCACTCTAACGTCCACTAGAGTCGCACCCTGCATCAATCTCCAAAGAAACAAGGACATTTTGCGAGGGACTTTACTGTGCCATATCCAATTGTACCACCACCTAGCCGGGGACGAGTCTCTGCTCATTTTCCAAGATGACTTGGTTGAGAATGATCCAGTTAGGTCATGTGGCTAGAAACACACCGATCTATCCTCGGATGTAGCAAATCCTCCCTGGAAGATGAAGTTCAGGGCATCTTGGGCCAGATATAGCTCACTAAGGAGGGAGGGAGGGGACTTGATGGACCGATGAAGTCTCTCACCTGCAAGGACTGCAGCGAAGCTGGAATGGGGCTTATGGCAAGATGCTGGAGGGGGCCCAGCCTTGTCCAATTATCTGTCCACAACTTCAGTCCACCCGTTCCCAACTACCATTGGACATTATTGGCTAAAACCGGCAGCACACATCTGATTTCTTTCCAGAAGGGTGAAGCCTGGCTGGATACACTAACCGTGCTCCCATCCTCTAGGTCTCTGTGATGCTTGGCTCTCATGTGGGACCCCCAAGGGCCCTCCTCCCTGTACTTCACGTTCCAGGCCATCTTCATACGAAGCGCAGTCAGCACGTCTTTCAACTTTCTAATGCCCAGATCGCCTTCATCAATCGGTCTAGTTACCTTGCTCCACGTAATCCACTGGCATTTCCTTTTACCCTTGGCTCGTCCCTAAAAGAATTGGGCAAACCTACGCTCTAGATTGGCCACAACCTGGGCTGGCATATTCGTGGCAGCCATGTTATGAAGTGGCATGCTACCCAACACATGTTTGATGAGGATCAGCCTACTAGTTTGGGATAGAAACCTTGTATTCCAACTGCTACTTCTGCTACTTATCGTGTGGTCCACCTGAGGGGTAGATCTGGTTCAACTTTCTGTCCATGCCTTATACACCCATAGAACCTGATAAACCGATTGGATTTCTCACCAACATCATAGTGGATCCCACTTCACTTTCCTAACCTTTCGGAGCAACCCCATTTCATTCGCAAGTGAAACTACACTCTGCTTGTTTCTCATTTCGAAAGACTCGTGATGCAACACCTAAGTCAAGAGTTATCTTCCATGCATCTTAATTGTTCATCTGAGAAATTCATATTGTCAATATCATTTGAGAAAACATATAACAATTGCTACTAAGAACCTGATAGACTAGTTGCTTCATTGGCATATCTATTATAGTTTATGTGATTGGACCCACTATTTGCTTGGAAGCCTTAGTATTATTTTCTTTACTTAGTTTTAATTGGGAAATGGTTTAAGTAGGAAATTTGATTTAATTCATAAAATTTTAATTGGTCCTAATCACCCCTTAGGACATAGCCATTCACTCTATAACTCCTCCAAGCTTCTACTGCATGCCATGGTATCCTATCCCACGTGCAATTTCACTTATGCCGCCATAACAACATCTCCAATAAACAATGTCACCAATCATCATGAAACCCTGCAAGCCATCACCTTGGATAATGGGATACCCTTTCATACATTAGAAGATAAAGGATTTCTTCAAAGAAGAGTGGCCATTGGCTTACTACAATCAACTACACTGAAATAGCAACAGGCATGTGCGAGCATTTGTATCACTCTTGGAGTTATCAAGAGAAATTGTGAGGTCACCCGACAAGAAACTTCAAACGAGAAACTTTAGAATGAGGGGGCATGATGGTAAAGAAAGTCTTGCCCCTTCACCTGCCCAATCCTGGGGTGGCCCTCCAATTTTCTAAGTTCTTCCGGGAAGTGCTTCCTAGGTGAAGACTTTCCTAAGCTAGTCAGTGCCAACATCAAAGTCTATCATGGGCAGTGGGCACGACGTGTAAGTAGTCTAAAATTAGCAAACATAATGAGAAATTTCATCCTCTCCCAAGACATGCCTCCAAGTAAAAGAAAAAAGAGGGTAAAAACAAAAAGGATAAAAAGGGAAAATAGTCCAAGCTCCGGAGAACAATAAGGGCATAAAAAAAAGAAAAGAAAAAAAAAAGGAATAAAAATTTGATAAAAATTGTCGTATGGGGACAAAACCCTCTATCACTACCCCACAATTTCTCAAACTAGTTTGAAGTCTTGGATTCTATTGCTCAAGGTTTCTCGCTCCCTTAAAGATACAATTCATGTCGGCAACGAAGGAAATCCCGCCATCGATCACAACTCCTGAAAAAAAAAAGTGTGTCCAAAGTAAAATAGGGTAAGATAAAAATCTAAAAAGGCGCCTCGAGTAAAAACAACGGACATATAGTAGACCTAGTGAAAACCAGAAAGGATGATGGGGGCAAGAAGGCATAACTACCAATGGCAAGCAAGATTAAATACTTGGGACATGGTGAAAACGTGAAAGGGCACCACGAGCAAAAATGATGGACATACCAGATGTAACAAAATGTCAAAAGGGCATTGCAAGTAAAAATAATCAAAGGGAGAGAAAAAAAGAAAAATCACAGATCCATAGTTCAAGCACGGAAGATATGATAGCCCTCATGTTTTGAGATCTTTCATGCATGCTTAGACTTAAGGGTAGAGTTTTCCCTAAAACACTCTCTAAGATATCATGACTTCCTAGGAACAAACCTAGAAAATCATTAGGAGACATATGGTTGAGTTAACATGTTTGATCCCTACAATATGGAGCAATGAAATTCAAACCCCGAATTGTACAAACAGGCCGTCACAAAAGCTTTTTCATTTGATTTCTTCCATAAATAGTTCTATTTGTTTTTTCAAAAAAATAAAAATAAATTAGGTACACCTACATATAAATAAACAAATGCCCAACAAAAAATATATTAATCTCTATAGGTTGCTTCTCCGAAGCACCCAACTAGACAACAACGTTAGTCCACTGCCTAGGTGAGTCTCACTCCCTCTACTTCAACTCTTCAACCCTTCAACTAAAGTGATCTCTCTCTATCTCTGTAGACATAGAAGCACCATCAGCTAAAATAGCAGCGCGTCAACTAAAAGATCATTGCATTAACTAAAAGATCATTTCATCAACTAAAAAATGCTTAAAGTTGGACACCGAGTAGCGAAACCATCTCAATAAAAGATTATCTTGATCGCATCTATTGGATTACAAGATAATGGGTCAAGTTAACTTTCAAAAAATTCAAAAAAAAAGAAGAAATAAAATCCGACTCTAATTGTAGTTATTGCAATCGCTAGTGGTTATGAGAGATAGTCGAATTTATCTGAAAATCTAAAAAAAATGAGGCCAGATAAAAAAAAAAAAAAACCTCTCAATGGCGCCCACCCATTAGATTAGTTGGTATTTTTGAAATAAAATGGCCCAAAAACTCTTTCAAAAATATTTTGTAATAAAACCACTTGGAACAGTTTTTTGTAGGTAGGGGATCTTTTTTAAAAATCTAAAAATTTTAAAAATACCAATGTGCACAGTACTTGAGGCACTGGGAGGCCCTCCATACTTCCTGGTGGTACCAGTGCATCATTAGTAATTGATTTTAGAGGGGTTTTTTGAATCCTTGGATTGCTCCGAAATCATAAGTGGAACATGGGATGATTGACCTGAACTTCCTGTGTCAGCTCGATTGTCCCAGAATGCAAGATGATTATGTCCGAGTTAACACAACTGCACTTCCAGCTGTGAAAAATCCTATTACAACCTAAGCATCAAAATTAAAACCTCGAGTGGCAAAAGAATAACCCGAGTGATTCTAGTCCGAGATACTTATAAGCTTAATGCATTTGTAACATGGGAGATCTGTAAAGCCAAAAAATGCACAGGCAATTGCCCGTTATAAATAAACAGTCTTAAAGTAATACTAGTGGATCGCACAACATCGATAACTACCTTTCCATATCTAAATAGGTTATCATTGTAAGGGCATAAAAAGTGCAGGAGCCCCAACTACAAAAAATTCAGACTTGCAGACACACTCGATTTATAAATGCTAATCACAACGTGAAAGGGTTGTGATTTAATGCCTCGTAAGGCCGTAAAAAGCGCAGGGACAAATCGAAACGCTTTCCCCAACACTCGGGAGACGCTCAAGTTATTTTTCATCCAGATGATCATTTTTGTCAATGATATTTCAGTTGGAATAGACTAGACCATGTCCATGTCTAACCCTGAAGGTGTGGTGTCCACTTACTTTGACATTCGGTTGTACCCCAACCTCTGCTAAAGGGGGCATCTGTAGACACCCCACTTTAAACAAGATTTAATCTCATTTGTTGGCTTTAGTGGGCCCCAGTCGACGCATCTAAATGGCTAAAGGCATGCCCTAGACGCAGCCATCAGGTTGGACTGGCCACTGCCAGGGCATACATGTTGTAGGCCAAGGGAGGGAGTACGGACCAAGGAACACCCACAGAACACCTGTAAATTAAACAAAAGATGGTAGGCCTAGAAACGACAATGTGTAAATCATTTCTGAAAATACGGTGGGTCAAAGACTGTCTTTAAATAAAAATAGTCCTCAGGAGTTGCCACGTCTCTATCTTAACCGTGATGCTGACCAATCCGAGGGCAACACTGTCGCTATGCAATGCACCAGCAAGATCATTCGATGGGAGTGTTTAAAGCATCTTCATCTATTTAAGGAGCTCTCAAACGAACATGAAAAAGGAGGCAGAAAGGAGGGAGAGAGAGTGGAATCCAGGGAGAGAGTGTCTAGAGAAGTATAGAGTTTGGAGGAAGCAAAAAAGCTACATAAGTTCTGCCTAAATAGTTTCTTGAATTCAATTCAATGGCGACGTGCTCATCTTCCTCCAAAGCTACAAGTAGTCGAACACACTTTGACCCTCTGTAGCCTTGGGAAATACTCTCTGTCCAACATTATCAATCCAAAAGTACAAATTTTAAAAAGCTGAAGAAGACACTAAAGTTAAAAGAGTAGGGTTGGGATTGGAGATATCTAACCATCTCTTTTATAGAATAAGGTGTCAAGTCTCCCCTTTTCCTTCTCATATCTCAAATTAGTTTGCATTCAATCCACATATTCCAAACACACTAGCAATGCACACACTCACCTTTTGTAAAACTTTATTTCTATAATTCTCTCGTATCTACTTTTTTTTAAATGATTTTTTTTGTCTATCTGGAGTCTTAACCCCTACGTAGTCGGGCCAAGTGTTGTTTATTTTCTCTTTTGCCTGCTTAGAGTCTTAAACTCCGCGAAGCACGACTAGATGTACCAACACCGAAATTATACTAAATCTCCCTAAAAACTGGGAAATCCCGTAAAGTAATTGAGCATTCTCATTGTTGGACCATTTACATTTAGGGCCTATTTGATTTTTCAATTGCAATCATAAACGATTGTAAATGGGTCGTGATCATTTACTTTTTGTTATTTAGGGCATGTTTCACCTTGAAATCACCCTGAAAATGGTGGTTTTATAATGTAAAAATGTAATGACTACATTTTACTTGCTTCTTTCATAGGTGTATTGACTATTGATCTACAAGCCATAATTCATTATTAAACAAACACTTGAACATGACAATAATGGCTTATTTACCTTGCATTTTACCAAAAATTGGAAAATCGAATAGGCCTTTAATGTATGGGCTTGTGTTATTTATGAGTGTCCGTGTAATAAAAAGAAACTTTCAGAATTTGGATATACTTTAATCGTATTGTATTTTATATTATTTTAAAATGAAAAATAGTGGATAATAGTGATCTTAGATTATATAAAATATGTTTATTAGGTGTATGGTGGATTATGGTGATTTTAGATCATATAAATTGTGTTTATCAGGTGTACGTGCATGTAACCAAAGCCCTGAAGCTCCAAATTCACCAGATTTTAGCTAGTTTTTTTTTTTTGTTTGTTTGTTTTTTCTATATACAAACACAATTCGATGGATCTAGGCCGTCGAACGTTGCAAAATTATAACCCAAAATGATAGCACAGAGCCATCGAATAATGAACCCAGAACATTGGCTTATCCCCATCGAATTTTCCACACGTCAATAAATATAATCACTAACGTTATCAACAGTTATGAGGACCAAATTTTTCCTTTGCCGAAACCCTTATTTGATTGCTTGACCGAAATGATGAAAACTATAAGACAATTTCGAACCGTCAAATTTCGTTCTTGACCTCAAAATTTTCAATAGTCGTTCTTGATGCGCAAGTCGGTCGAAGGACAAAAAAAAAAATCAATTGTTTTAAGTCGTTGAATTTTCTCCTTTTTCACATTATGCCTCTTGGTGTGTCTACCAATTGAATATTAGGTACATTGGCAAGTCGACAAAACTTGTAACCTTTCTCTTGATTCCTCCCGAAATCACTCACAATCTCTCACTTCTCTTTTTTGAATTTCTCTTTCTTTTTTTTTTTTTTTTTTTCCATTCTAATCTCTCTCATTGTAATGAGAGCTCATATAAACTTTCTATTTTTGGAATCCGAGTTGCACAAGAAGACATTGCGTCGGTGTGTGCAATTGAATGTTTGGTTACAAGAGGATTACATATTTTACACACTGTTGATCTCGATTAATGTCCGGTGATATAACATTGATCAAGTGGGCCACACTTTACTAAAAATGGATTTCGAATCTCTTGTTGCATGATCTCACTACTACCAGCTATTGACAAAGAAGGGTTGTGTCAATGGTAGATTTTGATTCGGCGCATGTTTCTTTGTTATAAGTCATATGGGCAGTTGTGATTGATGCTAGGAAGCTTTTGGGCCATCAAAATCAAAGGTTTAGATGATTTCACCTAGTGTGTTCCAAACTTGGAGGTCACTGCAACTACATGCATGCGATTTGTAAAGGAAACGGTATTCAAATGTGAGGTGGTCATTTCCACAAATTAGTTAATGCAATTCAATCTAAACAATGCATCAAATTCAACTAAAAAGAGAGTTTATTTCACCCGATGAATAGAAAAAGGAAGACTACTATTTACAGTTAGAGCATCAAGATCCTAAAGAATATATCTCATCCCAACCAAATATTATACAGAAAGAAAAACTCAAGTAAATGAAAATTTATGAACACAATATTTCAATAGAAAAAATAAAAAGATGAAATCATATGCACTTCCCTTGCATCCAGGTTTGTTTGACCTTTTGAACGAGTTCGATGGTAAGTAAACATCCTAGTTAGCCTTAGGAAGGTTTCAACGATGGGCAACATTATCCCCAATGTTTTGTAACTTGTTATTAAAACGTAAACTAACACAGTAAGTAGTTCATAGTGAGGGTGAGGTTTTTTTTTTTTTTTTTTTTTTTTTTTTTTTTAAAAAAAAACAACAAGAGAGCTTCCTATTAGGCAAAGCAAATGTAGGACTGTGTTGTAGTAATAAACTCGGTAAGACCAAGGTCGATTCACAGAGAATTGGAGAGAATACACTATGAAAGCTAAATGGTTATTTGGGTTTTAATCAAGCAAAAAATTGAATAAATGGTTTAAACAAATAATAAAAGCAACTAAGGATACAAGAATGCCCAATCAATAGAATTTTAACTTAATTCGTCTTCTCGAATTGATAACTCAACTAGAATTGGATTCCAATCCGTTTTAATCGGAAGATAACACAATAAATTTAATCATAACATCCAACATAAATTAGAATTAAGATAGGTTGATCTCTTATGAAGAAGTAGGTAATCAATTGCAGGGAATCAAAAACATCTAATGTACCCGGAGGCAACAGTAGATACTTATATTTTACAGATTAATTCCTTCTTCAATCCAGGAAATCTATCACATCTGATCACAATTTAACATGAAAATCTAAATTTTTTTATTGAAAATGAATTAAAAATTAAATATCCATCAAAAGGTTCATCACTTAGCCTTAAGTATGAAATTAGCCAAGCATGACTAACATCTAAAAAAAAAAAAACAACTAGAATTGAAGGATTGAAGAAGAATGGCTCCGTGGAAGCCTTGTCGCTACTTGGTTTCTCTCCTAAGCCCATATTCATACTTTAGGAAGCTTAGAACACCTCCTTAAATAGAAAAAAACCTTACACCGGCCTTGGAATGACTTCAAAATCATGCACTTTTATTACGCTTTGGTACTCACACCGTTGAGCACCTTCGTTTGGACCAAACTCAAACCGATTTTAGCTAAATATTTCTTTAGTTGGAGAAGAATTTCTCGAAAAAAATTACTAAACTCTCTGTCTCCTTTCAGTTGGACTGGACTTATCTTTCGATTGCATCGAATTAACTCTAAAAATCCATTGTTTATTGCTAGACTACCTTTGGCACTTCCAGTCGGACCAAATCTAACTTCGGTGGGACCGAATAGTATGTTATTTTTATTATTTGACTGCTTGTTTTTTCAAAATTTTCTCCATCTTTAGCAATTGGTTTTCTTGGATTATTGGTATGTCAAGTCTTTGTCTTCAAGTTTCAAATCTTCATGACTTTAACTTGAACTCTTTTAAGCCTTAATTCCACTACTTTGTGTGTGTGTGTGTGTGTGTGTGTATGTGTGTGCATTCATCTTTGGTTCTAGAATTACCTCGCATGTACAAACATAGCTTAGTATATCAAATTAACATTGGAATGTATAAGAAACTAATGCAATTAAAAGGATAAATATGCAATATTTGAGTCTCAACACTGCCTATATATTTATCATTGTGATATGATCATGTCACTGTAGTTCATCTCTTTTTCCCATACAACAACATAAAATTACTCCTAAGCATGGACATCATCTTCGGTCTTGAAAACTATAAGATTAACTCTCCTTGCACATCGATCCTGTACTTTTCAAGATTGGAGAACCATTCACACTTGAAAGTAGTTTTGTATTGTCGTATGGGGAAAAGAGAATGTTTGTTTATTTATTTTTATTGAACTCTCCATAGACAACAAAAGAGCTGCTGCCTACATACTTATTATCGTGATCAGATCAGGTCATTATAATTCACCTCTTTTTCTTTTAAGACAGAAT
This sequence comes from Magnolia changhungtana, assembly GCA_030180095.1. Lineage (NCBI taxonomy): Eukaryota > Viridiplantae > Streptophyta > Magnoliopsida > Magnoliales > Magnoliaceae > Magnolia > Magnolia changhungtana. The sequence goes on from JASAUF010000156.1 coordinate 249,142, forward strand.
AAAACTGTGGATCCCCAGTTTTAAAAACTATAAGATTGACTCCCCTTAGTCCTCAATCATACAGTTTTTAAGACCGATGAATCATTTACATTTGAAAGTAATTTTGTATTGTTTTTGGAGAAAAGAGAAAAAGTTTGTTTATTTTTTTATGAAACTCTCCGTAAACAACGGAAGAGTTGTCAAAATATTTATTATCATGATAAGATCAAGTCATTATAGTTCATCGCTTTTCCACATAAGATAACACAAAACTACGATTGAGTATAAACGGATTTTCAGTTTTGAAAATTGTAAGATTAACTTTTTTGAGAAGTGGAGCCACATCTGGGGCCACCCACTACCAGTCGAGGTTGCACGAATTTCGTGTCGCAAGTCTTTTCGCAACTGGGATACAGAAAGGAGTTTTGCAGATTTTGTGTCGCAAGTCCTTTCGCAACTGGGATGTGGAAAGGAGTTTCACGGATTTCATGTCGCAAGTCCTTTCGCAACTGGGATGCGAAAGGGAAGTTGCCAAAACTATAAATTGGGGTCCCTAGGGCTATTCTAGGGTTAAGGTGAATATTGGGGAGCTATTCTAAGGTGTGGGAAAAGGGTTTTCTCTGTATCTCCAAGGGAGAGGTTAGTATATTGCCTTGTAATCTTCATTCTTCATAGTGGAAGTTTGCATCCGTGGTTTACCGTAGTTTAGGGTTTTTCCACGTATATCTTATCTCGTGGTTTGTTTGGATTGCTTTGATCTATTTCTAATTTATATTCCTTCTTGTTTATCGTTTGTGGGTGAGGCATGAGATTGGATCTAGGCTCACTGCGTTGTTGGCGCGCTGCATAACAACTGGTATCAGAGCTATTGGTTTAGTTCTATTAGGAGCGATGGCGGGAGATGGGAAAACTAGAATTGAGAAGTTTAATGGTTCAAACTTTGCCTTCTGGAAGATGCAGATGAAAGATTATCTATATCAGAAGGACCTCTATATTCCTTTAGGAGGAAAAGAGAAGAAACCAGAAAAGATGATAGATGATGAATGATTTTTACTGGATAGGAAGGCTTTAGGAATGATCCGACTCTCTTTGTCTAAGAGCGTCGTCTTCAATATATTCAAGGTAAAAACGATAAAATAATTAATGGAAGCCCTAACCACCATGTGTGAAAAGCCCTCAGCATCCAACAAGGTTTATCTTATGAAACAGCTATTCAATATGAAGATGTCAGATGGTGGGAACGTGACTGAACATCTAAACGAGTTCAATACAGTTACGAGCCAGTTGGAATCCATTGGCATTATTTTTGAGGATGAGGTCAGAGCATTATTGATCTTATCCAGTTTACCAGACAGTTGGGATGGTTTGGTGTTTGTTATGAGCAATTCTTCAGGATCGACAAAGCTGAAATTTGATGATGTGACCAGTCTAATTCTCAGTGAAGAATCTATAAGGAAGGCATCGAGAGTTTCAGAGGATTCAGGGAATGCTCTAAACGTTGAAGGAAGAGGAAGATCGCTGAACAAAGGAGGCAATAAACACAGGCGTTCTAAGTCGAGGAAGAAGTCCAACGGACTGAAAGACAGAGACGGGTGTTGACATTGTGGCAAGAAGGGGTACATGAAACGTGATTGCAGGCCAGGTGCTTAAGAAATAAGAAGGAAGTTCTTAAGGCAGGAAAGATTCAGTGAATCTATCTGATGAGAGTGACATAGAGGCGTTGATCTTGTCTCTTGATGCGAGGAATGAGTCTTGGGTTATAGACTCGGGTGCTTCGTTTCATGCCACTTCATGTAAGGAAGTTCTGCATAACTATGTATCAGGTGACTTCGGGAGAGTCTACCTGGGTGATGATGAACCGTGCAGTATTGTTGGAAAGGGAGACATTCATATAATTCAGAAAGATGGAACAACGTTGAAATTGAAGGATGTTAGACATGTACTGAGTTTGAGAAGGAATCTGATCTCAGTAGGGCAGTTGGTCGATACCGGTTATGTGACGACATTCTCCAGTGATTCCTGGAAGATCACAAAAGGTGCCTTGGTGATATCTCGAGGCAAGAAAGAAGGTACTTTGTACGTAACTTCAGGATCGTATATTTTACTCGCATTTGCATCAACTGGAGTGATTGGGCAGTTATGACATCAGAGGTTAGGACATATGAGTGAAAAGGGAATGAAAGTGCTATTGTCAAAAGGGAAGTAACCAGGGCTGAAGTTTATTGACTTGAAATTCTGCGAGGACTACGTGTATGGTAAGCAGAAGAGGGTAAGTTTCAAGAAGACAGGTCGTGCTCCAAAGATGCATCTGTTGGAGTTTGTACACACTGATGTGTGGGGACCGGCACAGGTATCATCTCTCGGTGGCTCACGTTATTTTGTTTCCTTTATTGATAATGCAAGTAGAAAACTGTGGGTCTATTTCTTAAAGCATAAATCTGATGTATTTGATGTATTTAAAAAGTGAAAAGTCATGATAGAAAATGAGACAGGTAAAACAGTAAAGTGTCTCAGATCTGATAATGGGGGAGAGTATTGTGATAAGAGGTTTGAGGAGTATTGTGTAGCAAATGGAATCAAACATCAGAAAATGATTACAGGGATTCTGGCTGAGCGCATTAACAGAACCATCCTTGAGCACGCCAGGAGCATGAGGTTACATGCAGGGTTGTCCAAGACTTTTTGGGCGGATGCTGTAAATACTGCCGCATATCTCATTAATAGAAGTCCCTCAGCACCATTGGATAGTGAGTTATCAGAAGAAACGTAGACTGGGAAAGAAGTGAACCTAACACATCTCAGAGTGTTCGGTTGCACTTCATTCGTTCTGCAGAGCACAGCAATAAGCTGGATGCGAAGTCCAGGAGGTGCACGTTTATAGGCTACGGGCAGCATGATTTTGGCTATAGGTTTTGGGATGCAGAAAACAGAAAAATCATCAAAACCAAGGACGTAGTCTTCAATGAAAAAGTGATGCTTAAGGACAGTGTGCATGAAAATAGGGCCGAGGAGAAAGAATTTGTAGAGTTAGAAGAGTTACCGGACATAGGTGTTACAGCGCCACAGGATAATCATGCACAGAAGCATTATGAGGCAGGGCTACAGACACCGATATTAAGGAGGTCTACTGGAGAGAGGAGACCCACGATTCGATACTCGCCCTCCTTATATTATCTACTACTGATAGATAATGGTGAACCAGAGTGTTTTGAAGAGGCATTCAGTCAGATACACGGGTTAAGTGGGAGCAGGCCATGGATGAGGAGATGGAATCTCTTGAGTCTAATCATACATGGGAGCTAGTCACTCTACCAAAGGGTAATAAAGCTATTCATAACAAGTAGGTTTACAGACTGAAGGAGAAGTACGATGGTTCGAAACGATACAAGGTCAGGTTGGTTGTGAAAGGGTTTCAACGAAAGGTAGGTATCGATTTTACTGAAATATTTTCACCAGTAGTGAAAATGTCTACAATTCGTATGGTCTTAAGTATAGTGGCTACAGAGGACTTACATCTAAAGCAGCTAGATGTTAAGATAACCTTTCTTCATGGGGACCTTAAAGAAGAGATATATATGTATTAGCCGATAGGATACGTGGCACCAAGAAAGGAGAACAAGGTGTGCAGACTGAAGAAGAGTTTATATGGCCTGAAGTAGGCCCCGAGGCAGTGGTACAAGAAGTTCGACAGTTTCATGTCAGAAAATGGTTTTAGGAGATGTCATGCAGACCAATGTTGTTATTTGAAGAAGTTTGATACGTCATACATCATCCTTATTCTGTACGTTGATGATATGCTTGTGGCCGGTTCAAGCATGAAGGACATCTCAGATCTCAAAAGACAACTGTCTAGAGAATTTGCCATGAAGGATTTAGGAGCTCCAAAATAAATCCTAGGCATGAGGATAAAGTGTGACAGGGAAAACAAGAAACTGGTGTTGTCACAAGCAGAGTACATAGCTAAGGTACTTCATCGATTCAATATGGGAGGTGCTAAGCCCATTAGCACTCCATTAGCCAACCACTTCAAGCTATCTAAGGAGCAAGAGACAAAGACGCAGGAGGAACGGGATTACATGGCTAAAGTCTCATACGTGTCAGCTATAGGGAGTCTCATGCATGCTATGGTGAGCACGAGCTCAGACATTGCTCAAGCAGTGAGAGTTATTAGCAGGTTCATGAACAATCTTGGGAAGGAACATTAAGAAGCTGTCAAGTGGATTTTTTGATACCTAGTAAGTATTAAGGATGTAGGGTTATGTTATGGTGGATCGAAAATCAAGCTACAAGGATACGTGGATTCAGATTTGGCAGGAGATATCGACAGTAGAAGAAGCACTACAAGTTATGTCTTTACTCTGGGAAGTCTTTGATCATTGGGTCTTAAGTTACGAAGATAGTATCTATCGATTACAAATGTATGAATATGTTACGGCCATAGAAGCATGCAAGGAGATGGTGTGGATGCAAGGTTTTATGGAAGAGTTGGGTAAGAAGCAAGCAGATTGCAAGCCGTATAGTGACAGTCAGAGTGCAATACACTTGGCTAAGAATTTAGCCTTTCATTTAAGGACCAAGCATATTGCCATCATATATCACTTCATACATTCGTTACTGGAAGATGGATCGATTACTATGGAGAACATTCATACAAGTGAGATTCCTGCGGATATGCTGACCAAGGTGGTCACAAGGGAGAAGATGAAGCTCTGTTCAGCTTTTATTGGTCTTCAGGCTTGAAGACGGGGAGGTGGTGCACTTTCGATGAAGAAGACAAATGTTATGGCGATGTGCCTCTAAGTGGGAGATTGTTAAGAAGTGGAGCCACATCTGGGGCCGCCCACTACTAGTCAAGGTTGCGCGAATTTCGTATCACAAGTCTTTTCGCAACTGGGATACAGAAAAGAGTTTTGTGGATTTCGTTTTGTAAGTCCTTTAACAACTGGGATGTGGAAAGGAGTTTCGCGGATTTCGTGTCGCAAGTCCTTTCGCAACTGGGATGCGAAAGGGAAGTTGCCAAAACTATAAATTGGGGTCCCTAGGGCTATTCTAGGTTTAAGGTGAATATTGGGGAGCTATTCTAAGGTGTGGGAAAAGGGTTTTCTCTGTATCTCCAAGGGAAAGGTTAGTATATTGCCTTGTAATCTTTGTTCTTCATAGTGGAAGTTTGCATCCATGGTTTTTTACCCTAGTTTGGGGTTTTTCCACGTATATCTTGTCTCGTGGTTTGTTTGGATTGCTTTGATCTATTTTTAGTTTATATTTCTTCTTTTTTATCGTTTGTGGGTGAGGCCTGAGATTGGATCTAGGCTCACTGTGTTGTTGACGTGTTGCGCAACAGACTTCCCTTAGACCTTGATCTTGCAGTTTTTAAGACCAGAGAACCATTCACCTTTGAAAGCAATTTTGTATTGTTGTCGGGGAAAAGAGAAAATATTTGTTTGTTTGTTTATTTTTTCTGAACTCTCCGTAAACAATGGAAGAGCTACCTACATAACTTATCATAGTGATAATATTAGGTCACTATAAAAAATAAATAATAAAAAAAAGGTCACTATAATTCATATTTCTCTTTTCCCAACACAAAACAACGCTCAAGTATGATTAGATCTCCGATTTTTAAAACTATAAGATCAACTTCCCTTAGACCTCGATCTTGCAGTTTTCAAGACCAGAGAATCATTAACTCTTGAAAGTAGTTTTGTATTGCTTGATGGGGAAAAGAAAAAATATTTTTTTTTTACCAGGACTTTCTGTAGACATCAGAAGAGCTTCTTACGTAACTTATCATTATAATTCATCTTTCTCTTTCCCCACATGGTAATTGGATATGAGTACGCGTGCTTTGTTGAAGAAACCACGGTGCAGATGATGACTACCAAATTACTTTTTTGGCACAAGCGATCCTACTAGCTAAGATGTTCATCTTAGGAGAGCAGATTCGATCAAGCTGTGACCATAGCCCACCTTGAAGTGTGTTTATATATCCAGGCCTTTTCAGCTCATTTTAGTACATGAACTAAAAAAACGCAAATCTAAGTCTCAACCATATAAATAATCTAGATCCTTTGCCTGCCACAAGAAGGAAAATCCAGCTTGGTCCAATCTAATTAGACCACATCATCACACACTGCATTTAATGCTATAGTGCTAATTGACATGGATCAATTAAGATGTAAGAAAGCAGGATTTTTCGGCTTGAAACGGAACTGATTAAATGCCCACAGTTAAAAACTTATGTGGGCTAAAATTATCATGTATATTTATTTCTTTACCGAGATACTTGTGAACTTATCTTTATCAACGTATTAGAAAACAAACCAACTTATCAACATGTTAGAAAATAAACATTTTGGTCCACAAAACCCTTGCAGATACTGGAAAAAAACTCTCTAGGTGGGAAGCTTCTTTATCTAGTTTTGCAATTGGTCTATCTATTTTGTAAAGTTAACAATTCTAAAAGCTGGTGCTTCACTACAATACTGGTAACATACCAAAGCCTACAAAAAAAAAGATGTCTTAAATCGAGTCCGTTACTGGGCTTGTCGATGTAATCAACAGACTATTCGATGTCACCTTCGATGACATCGAACAGGGCTCAAACCATTGAGATTTTTCAGATTTTCTCCAGTTGGTCGCTGACCTATCACGGCACCTTTTCTATGCCATCGAAGGGTGTTCGATTGCACCTTCGATAACATCGAACATGACTCGATGCAAACAAGATATTTCAAAAAATTGAGTTTTGTCTCCGGACAGTTTGGGAGTTAATTCGATGCCATTGACCTGGCTTCAATGCCATCAAAGGATAAGTTTTGATGAAATCGAAGGGCGTTCGATGACATCTAACTGATCGCACAGATTTTCAAAGAGTTGCAAATTTGAGGGATTTGTTTCCTTTTCTGATTGGGTTGCCTGCAAAGGCTATATATTGGAGTGCAATCAGAATTGGGGGGTATGCAAGTATTCTAAGGGTTTCTAAATCATTCTAGGGTTTCAAAGGGTGTAGCAAGGGTGAGATTCGAGATTGTTCGAATCAGTTAAGTTCTTTCTCTTTGTAATATCCGCTTTCATAGTGATCATCTGGCGCTTTGTGCTGTGGTTGTTTCTCACAAGGGTTTTTCCATGTTAAATCACTGTGTTCTTCTCCCTTTTACTTGGTGCTTTTGGATAGCTATTCTTGATTCATCTCTGTGTGTTTCCGCGGTTCCCCCAACAATCGGTTTCTTTGTGACATCCACAAGAAAAGGACTTTTATAATGCTGGTGCAATCAAATAAAAGAAAAAACTCACAATTGGGCACTAGAAGCAACTACGAGAATGCATCTCTTGAAAGAATTATTTGTATGAGCTTGGACTTAAATTATAACTAAAGATTATAGTTAAGAATTACTACCACTGGATTATCGTTTCTCCTAAGATAAAGGAAATTGATAAGATAAATTTGATTATTGATTTGTTGGTTTTAAGATTTGATTATGTTTTTTATTGATATTTCTATCACATTCCTCTATTATTTATAGAGATCTGTTGTCGCTTGTTCTTCCATTACTACAACGATTACAGTAGTAAAAAAACCTCTCTTTAGATCCTTCTTTTTATTACGTTTATTCTTCCCAACTGTTCCTCTTCTCTCTATTATGTTTCTTCTTCCTAACTATATATTCCTCTTCTATCAGTTATGTTTCTTCTTCCTGATTGTTCCTCTTCTCTCACCTGCATTCCACTCAACCACTTTCTGCATTATTCTCTTTCGGACGCTTGACCGTCCTTCTTAGCCACATTACATTTCCTAGCTTGCCTCAGCCACTCGATATGCTTTTAGACACCTCTCGGCTGCTCGATCTGCTTATGGACCCTTTTCAGCCACTCTTTCTGCATCCGTACTCCTATCGACCACTTACTTCACTTTGTCGGCTAAGGTTTTGTTTTGGTCGCCCTCTCGATCGACCTCTTAGATGCCTCTTGACCACTTTGTTTTCTTTTGAATACATTTCAACTGCTTCATGTCTTGTCATCCTGTCAGCTGTAATTTTATAAAAAGCATTTCAAGCATCTTTGAAGATCTTTAGCATGTTATATATTTCCCTTGCTATAATACGTGTATTTTTTAATTGAGTTTCTAAAGAACGGTAAAAAATAGGGTACAACATTGCCCCCACATCGCTTCACCTTTGGTAAAAGAAGAATGCGATATTAATTCGTTGCTTAGTAATAAATGTGATTGCTTGACGGTATAAAAACATCAATTTTTGGCCATGTCGATTGAACTTGACTATCTTGATAAAAAAAACATTAAAGTCGATCGACTAGGCCGAACTTGGCTATCTTAGTCGAAAAAATAGAAAATTTGGCCATCTTAGTCGAATTCAGTAGTCTTTATTGAAAAACATTAAATTTGGCCATCTTGGTAAAAAATTAGTAAATTTGGACATTTTAGTCACCATCTTAGTCAAAAAATATCAAATTCAACCATCTTAGTCGAACTCGGCCATCTTGGTAAAAAAAAGGCAAATTCGGCCTTATTGGTCCATCTTGGTTGAATTCAGCCATATTGGTCAAAAAATAGCAATTTCATTCGTCTTGGTCGAAAAATGGAAAATTCGGCCAGTTTGGTCGAACTCGATCATCTTGATAAAAACATTTTAAATTCGATCATCTTGGTCAAACTCGGCCGTTCTGATCGAAAAATGGCAAATTCGCACATCTTTATCGAATTTGGTCATATTAGTAAAAAAACAACAAATTCGACCACCTTAGTTGAACTTGACCATCTTGGTCGAAAACGACAAATTCAACAATCTTGGTTGAATTTGGGCATCTTAATTGAGAAATGAAAAATTCGGTCGACCTGGTCAAAATCGACCATCCTGATAAAAAAATGTTAAAGTCAATTGTGACAATGAAGACTAACGTTCAATCGAATCCGAATAGAGCTTATAGTTGACCAATGTAGTAATATGGTCGAGAGCTTGACCTACCATGTAATATATTAGCAATTTCGAGGGGTAATGTTTTTCCTTCGAATTATTTAATCATAACCGATCATCATGTGGGTCATTTTAACCATTTAAACTAAGATCTGTTATAAATTGTTCGTTAGATCACCAATCCAAACCATCTAAATTGAATAGTAATTGATTAATTTTCGAATCTACTGTTAAAATTATCATCTGACGGATGTATCATCAATATCTTAAGAAATTTTCATTGGACCACTTAATCTTTTAATAGACCACCATTTAATATGTTCTGTGGAATAATATCAACAATGCCATATAAAAATCTTGACTTGAAGAAGGATAAAAAGCTAAGATCTAAGGCCAATAATTCTTAAACTATTCATTTTAACATATTTCATGGACCCAAGTAGAGTATACTGGCTTCTTAGTAAATGACTTTAGTAGATCTTCAAGGCCATGGTTTTAAAGTATTTTAGCATATGTACTAAAATCATAAAAATTATCCAAATGTATTATAACCGTACATTTGAACATGGTCCATAGCATTATATACTTATTTTTTTTACCTTAAAATTATTTTTCCCATGATCTTCATAATAAAAACTCTATTTTGATATAATGGTTGGATATAGAAACTTTTGGTATAGCACACACGATCGTGGCATATATGCACTTGATTAATACACCTTATTTCATATGAACGCATTAATATAATTTTTGGTGCACTGTTGCCTTTACGAACACTTGTGGTTTCCTTACAATTAATCATGGTAATTTTGATCAAGAAATTATTTTTACAAGAGGGCATAAGGTATAAAAAATCTAATCATGTGATTAGATCAAGAGGAATGTACTTGTGGGACCCATATCTCCATGACATGTATGCATATATTGTTTGCATCATCATCCACACTAAAACCTCTCATCCTTAAGATGAGAGTTACATACACTTAACATGTGTTTCTCACATGTTACATGTGCATGTGCATTAATATAAGAGGACTTTGACTTCTCTATATAAGTCATGTCAAACCACTCGTAAGCACTCACACTTTAAACATAGAAAGAGTGGGATGTACGCGATTCAGGCCACACAAATTAAAGAATCATCAATCTCCCCCGTACATTAAGTAACATTTATATTGTATTTTCCAAGGCCCACATGTTTTGATTTTTGAATGGGCCGTTTGGACGTTCCAATCGGTCAAATCTGGATTATTGGTTTCAGGTCCAACGTATGAACACGTATACCAACATGGGGATGTTCAAATCTACCCATTTATTGGACATAATATTGAGTTCAAATTTGATTAATTCTAGAACATGCAATGACCACCAAATCTGTTGGAATTAAAGACCTTAGATGGCCTTGGAACTTGACTATACCTAGACCATTTGAACGGACGACAAAACTGTCCAAATTGGGACCATTTAATACCCCAACAACTACCAAAATCTAGATCTAAATTGTTAAAATTTGGGAAAATATCATAATAATGATCTGGACCATTAAATCGACGATTGGGTCCAATCTAACTGTTGATCAAATGTTTAATAAACCAATCAAGGGATTAGATTTAAGAAAATTAAAAATATACGTGATCTAATGTTAGATTGGATCATCTAACCAAAGATCAATCAAGATCATTGGATCAAAATCATAGGAAATAAGGAAATAAACGGTCGGATTGGATGGATCTAAACATCCAATTGTCTTTAAGGTAGATCTTAATCCTAAGTCAAACTTAACAAAAATTAATACCTTTGATCTATGGTCAGAAACATGGTAAATGAACTATTTATGGCTCAGATCTAAGAAATTAGGGACTTGATTCACAGATTTCATGAACTAATATAACAATCTTAGGATCTTACTCATTTTTTGTAAGTATTTTAAGAAAATGAATACTAAGGAAGAAATTAACTTGATACTTATATTCTAGTTGTAACTAAAAAAAATCCGTATGGATTGTAAACCCAAGTGCAGTCATCAGATCCTTGAAAAAATGATCAAAAGGTCAAAATGGTCAAATAAGGAATGAATATTATGGGTAAGTTGTCACTACCACAGATGAATTTTTCCACATGCATTGCATAACATTACATGCTTATTTTTGCTTAACTTATATAATATGTTAATATCTGTTTAAGTATGCAATTACCTTGTATCTGATATGTCATTCTGAGAACACCAAACAACTCGGGGATCGAGTTATCCCTTAAATTTTCAAGCGGAGTTCCCAATGAAACTCGAGTTGGTACCAATAGAGCCTCCTTCTTAGATTACAGTCGAGGCTAGAGAAAGAGTTTGGCCATCTAGTAGGCCACTCATTGCTAGACTATACAGTTACACACGGTATACGAGATACATTAAGCTAGCCTTCACATAGGATGTGAGGAAACTCTACATGTTGGGCTTGTATAGATCTTGGTAGGTGGACGCTTAGCGCAGCTATGGATCTGGTTGTCCACTAAAGAAACTGTTTATGTGGTAATGTGACATACTAAGATTCTTGTATATTCACTTGTATTATGCCTATATTGTGAATCATGTGTATAATTATTTGCTGGGCTGTTAGCTCATTTTGTTTATTGGAAAAGCATTAGGACATGGAAATGAACTGGAGTCTCTGCGTGTGGAATGATGACTTTGAAAGGCGTACTCTTAGAGATTTGCAGTAAGAATAAAGATTATTTATTTATTTATTTCTTTTAAATAATGATGTATGAACTTGTAGTGGATATCAACCAGTAGATAATTGATACTTTTGACTGGATGCATGGTGATTAATTTACTTTACTATTTGTGATGATTATTATGGTTATGTGTATAATATTATCCACTCCCAACTGAGTCACACCCTCGACTCGGCAACTGAGTCAAGCGAACTCGAGTTTCCAAAGTCGAGGTGTGACATGACACCTCCTGAACCAATTACATGCTTCGGTTACGATCCAATTGGTGTGATTCAGCCACCGGTGTTGGTTCGAGATCTACCTAGTTCTGTTTTCCATGATACGGTAGATTCCCAAGGAAAGGCTGCCCCGGGTATACCCTAGTTTCCTTCCTCGGGAATAATATTCCTGACCTCCTGTTCCATTCACCTAAACACAGTAGGTGGCGGAGGATTCAACAGTTCATGTACTGAAAGAGGCGTATTCTGCTGCAGAAGAGATACCCATAGCGTCTGTTGTGGTGTTGGCTCCAGCGGTCTTCTTTCGGAAAGAAGATCCATCATTCAATTCTTGTTTTCAGCATTACTAGCCATCCATCTAAAGTTTCAGCTTTAACTCGTGACTGCTTAGGGATATGTTGAATTCCTCATTGCATATCGAGCATTCTGGCGAACATAATCTCGATAAGATCTGTTGAGCATCTTGCTTCCACCTGACTTTCATACTGGCTTATGTTATACCAGTATGAATATTCATCCAAGCGCATCTTATAATTCCACCTTGTTACCTATATTGTGGCCCATCGGATTTTTGGATCAAGCTAATTTTCAATCCCTGGGGTTAACCGAAGGGGGTGTATCCTATGGACGGTTTGGATGTGATACATTCCCCACATGGGCTCACTACAAGAAAGTAGGCCTTTAGCCTCAATTTTTTAGCCTCAGTTCAAAAAAAGGAGGTTAAATATGATTTTTAGCCTCGGTTGTAAAGGAACTGAGGTTAAAAATTCACTTTTTGCCTCGGTTGATGAGAAACTGAGGCCAAAACTCTACCCTATTGCCTCGGTTGGTAAGAAACTGAGACAAAAGTCTGCCATTTTGCCTCGATTAATGAGCAACTGAGGCCAAAAGTTTGCCTTTTTGCCTCGGTTGGTGAGCAATTGAGGCTAAAAGTCTGCCCTTTTGACTCGGTTGTTGAGAACTGAGGCCAAAAGTCTGCCCTTTTGCCTCGGTTGGTGAGCAATCGAGGTAAAAAGTTTACCCTTTTGCCTCGGTTAGTGAGCAACTGAGGCTAAAAGTCTACCCTTTTGCCTCGGTTGGTGAGCAACTGAGGCTAAAAGTCTGCCATTTTGCCTCAGTTGTTGAGAACTGAGGCCAAAAGTCTGTTCTTTTGCCTCGGTTGATGAGAAATTGAGGCCGAAAGTTTGCCCTTTTACCTCAGTTGGTGAGAAACTGAGGCTAAAAGTCTACCCTTTTGCCTCGGTTGGTGAGTAACTGAGGCTAAAAGTCTGCCTTTTTGCCTCGGTTATTGAGAAACTGAGGCTAAAAGTTTGCCCTTTTGCTTCGGTTGGTGAGAAACTGAGGTCAAAAGTCTGCCCTTTTGCCTCGATTGGTGAGAAACTGAGGCCAAAAAGTCTGCCCTTTGGCCTCGGTTGTTGAAAACTGAGGCCAAAAGTCTACCCTTTTGCCTCGGTTGGTGAGCAACTGAAGCTAAAAGTCTGCCTTTTTGCCTCGGTTATTGACAACTGAGGCTAAAAGGCTGCCCTTTTGCTTCGGTTGGTGAGAAACTTAGGCCAAAAGTTTACCCTTTTGCCTCGATTGGTGAGCAATTGAGGCCAAAAGTTTGCCCTTTTGCCTCGGTTGTTGAAAACTGAGGCTAAAAGTATACCATTTTACCTCGGTTAGTAAGAAAATGAGGTTAAAAGTTTATCCTTTTGCATAATAATATGAGAGAAAAAAGAACTAATCACAAATTGGGTGGGCCCAGCACATCTCTAATCATGTAATGGGGTGGGCTTCTTACCCCTTCTTAGCCTCTTATGTCTCTCCTTTTCCTAATAGGTACATAAGAACCGGGCCGAATCTTTTAGCCTCACTTGCATAGGAATTGAGGCAAAAATTTCACCCTTTAGCCTCACTTGCACAGGAACGGAGGCAAAAAAACCACCTTCTAGCCTCAGTTGTCCGAAACCATGGCAAAAAGTCTACCTTTTAGCCTCCATTTCATGCGAACAGAGGCAAAAAACGGACACCAATATATAAAGCAAGAAAGAAACGACAGAGAGCGGCGTTGAGAAATCAAAATCGCTGGAAGCTTTGAATCTCCTCTCCAGAGAGAGAGAGAAAGAGAGAGAGAGAGAGAGAGAGAGAGAGAGAGAGAGAGAGAGAGAGGAGAGACAGAGTCCACCGCTTCTCAACATCCCACTGCTCAAACCCTAGAAAAAACGCTAACCTGAAAAAGACGTCCTATGATTAGAAAAATCTTCTCCCTTTTCCCTCTCTCTATCTAACCTTTCCTCTTTTAGAGCCTATGATCTTCGTTCTTGAAGGATTTCTGCCGCAGATCCCGCTCCGGAATCGATGTTCCAGCTCTCGGATTTTCTTTTCTGAGAGGTATCTTTCGCATTCTCGTCGTTTCTGCTCGAAATTTAGCTCTGGATCTCTTTTTGGCAGAGATTCATCTCGTTTTGACATCTTTAAATGTGGATCTGAACCGGTTTGGAGCATTTTCTGACAAATTTCCACTTTTAGCTTTGGAACCAGCGATTCTGCTCTCAGAATTTTGTTTTTGAGATGTTTCTTTCAAATAATTGTCTTTTCTAATCGGATTTTAGCTCAGAATCCCTTATCTGTGGAGATTCTCTAACTTTTGAGATCTAATTTGCGGGTTTCAGCTCCTGAATCGGGGTTTCTGCTCTCCGGTTCGGGTTTTGTGAAGCGTTTCTTTTGGTTTGCTCGTTTTTAAAGGAGATTCTTTCAATTTGAGAACTTAAATGCGGATCTGCACTTGCTTTTTTTTTTTTTTTTTTCCCTTCTCGGTTTTGAGAGGATTCAAATGCCGAGATTTCAATAGATTTTGCGGGAGTTTGGGAAATTTTAATGCAGTTCCTGTTTTTGGAAAGATAATGTCTGGTAATGGTTTAAGAAAGCGTGGGTTTGGAGGATTTTGTGTTCGGAAATTGCTGATTTCCACAGTTGAATTAGGGTTTTTTTTTTTTCTCTGTTTCTGCTTGGAATTTAGCTTCAGATCTTCTTTGATGGAATATTTTTCATTTTTCGGTCTTGTTTAGGTGGGATATATGAATCTTTACTGTTTTATTTGTTTTGACGGAAAACAAAAGATCATAGAAGTAGCAAAATTTATAATGTGATTTCCAAGTTTAAGAAAATGTAGTGAGGATTTGAGTAATGTTTTAAATTTTTACTGCATTTGAATGATTTACTACTGTTGTATTGTAGGTTTAGCTCCAATATCTGGTTGCGAGTGAATTAGCCTTTTGGGATGCTTGTTGATGTCATGATACTTATTTATAGTGGGGTCCTTATCTTCATCGGTTCGGATCACTGACCCATGTATAATTTCACCTATTTAGTTCCTTATAGTAATAATTTCACCAATGAAGATAAGGACCCCACTATAAATGGACAATAAATTAAAAAAAATTCTGAGGATGTCCATATTGATGATGAGCTAGACCCTGCGATGAAGGAAGAACTCGACAGGTGAGCTGGATGTGTTTATTTTTGGATTTGATCTTTCAGTTCCATGTATCTTTTCTACAGTCCTCATACAATGTTCAGGGAATTATATAATCCTGGGGTATGCTTACTGTTTCAAACAAAACACTTACTGTTTCTATGTTTTCAAGTTTGAGTGATTCAAAATGGGTCAAGAGTTTGTCATTAGCCAACCATGACATCTCTTCACTGGCCTGAAAGGAAGGAGTGGGAAAAGTAAAATAGGGACAAGATAACCAAATTATAATCCTATACTGAAAAGTTTAGTTAATATAGATGACTACAGCATCGATGACTACGGCTTCTCTATTCTTATGCTTTTAATAAGGACCCTTGTAGGGTATGGGATTGTTAACTGCCTTCACCACTTAATTGCAGAGTTCATTTTTTGCACACTTCATGTGCTTTGAAGTTCCTGCACTTGTTCCACCCGCTAATTCTAGCAAAAGTGGTGCCACTGCTGATGATGTTAATGACGATGAGTTGAGCCTTATGGACCTTGACGGAAATGACATAAAGCCTAGTAATCCCCTTCTACATGTATTCTCATACAGTTCTCTCACGGGATATTCTCTTGATACTACAAGTTTAACATGTTTCAATCTTTTCAGGCACTAATTCTGCTGAGCTAGGAGCGTTAAATGAATCTCTACAAGAGTTGCTCGATGGGATCCAAGTAACTTTTTGCCAATCTGATTTTCTATCTGTGCTCATGGACAATGTTAGTTGTAGGAAATCACATTTGGGCTTTTTATATCTGGGGTGGGAAATGGTCTCTATGGAAGGAAGTTCCCCTGAGCCTATGGGTGTTGTTTTTTACAAGTTTGTATAGTTTCCTCTTGCTAAATCGACTACTGCATCTCTGGTAGAATTCTAACATATTCCTTCCTGGACCATCAACAAAAAGGCTGTTAAAACTATGCTTGGAATTTATTAGCTGCATACTTAAGTTGCGAAACCATGATGACTAAATAAAAACCCCAGAAAGAAATAGTAGTATGCACTTATGGTAATGTATCTGATGAAACTCAATCAGGCCTTAAAAGATTTGAATTTTATTTTGTATTGTGACTTGAATAAAAGATCTGATGTAATTGAGAAAACCCAAAAGCCACAACTCAGTTTTTCTTTTTTCTTTTTGCAGTGGCTATAAGTACATGCCTTATCAACTTTTGGCTTGCCACATCACGATGGAGGTGAGTTTTCTTGGCCGTTAACTGGTAGCTCTTTGTTGGAAAGTATTCTTCTTCATCATGGTTATCAAACAATTCTGATTTACAACAAATGTGGTGATGTGCTTGATCCGTTTGGCATTGAGTTGTAGTTTGACCAAAGACAAGTGTGTCACCAAGTGAGAAGGTCCGGACTGGGTCCAAACTTAAATAGATTGAACAATTGCATTTTGGCTATTTGATGAATGTTAGAGATTGAATGAAGCAGCTTCATTAAAGCTCAAAAGAATACTCATCAACATGCCAAATTGAGCTCCAATGGTTACCCACATAATGCCAAGTAACAGGTCCCTGGATATTATCCATGGCGGCATGCAAGGACCAATGACCTGGGATCACAACCATTGTGCCGCTTGTTGAATTGAAAACTTGCGTATAGTGCTTAAATTATCATCCAATCATGTCTTACCTTCGGCTTCTCTTCATTGAAGGTTTGACATGAGTCTTGGACTTATCCAAATCCTTTACAATGCAACAAAACACAAAATACTTTCATTTCGAACTATAAATTTTATCAGATTCAAGACAATAAGGAAGAGGCTTTCTTTGATCTTAATTCTAAAGAAAATCAAAGTTGGTTCACTCATCGGTTGTGGCTAGCATACAAAACTAATGTGTATTTAGAGAAAAAAAGTTTTTTTTTTACTTAGCACTTCACTATTTTGTACGCTATGAACCACCATGAATTGACCATGCCTAAAATGGTGGATCTTAGTAATCCACTATTTTATGCCAGGTATGCAATTTCTAATTTTCTAAGTGCTTGTATATCATCCATCATTCTCTGCTACTTTATTAAAGTTTTTCCTCTTTCTCCCTTTTTTAAAAATTGTCGTTGTTAGCATGTAATATTGCTTGGATTTTTATATTGTTGTCGTTGTTGTTGCCAGTGAACTGAGAAACATCAGGCGGATGTTCAGAGAAGATATGAACTCTCTTTGGGAGCTTTTATGAATCCATTGTTAACACTGAGCTCGCTCTAGTGGATGATGCATTCAAAACATTGCCTATTCCGGGTCTATGTGATGATAAAGAGATAATGTCTCTTTCTGAGATTGATGAGCTTGTTCTTCTTTGTCAAATTTCACTATTTATGTTTTATGGATTATTATGGGGGAAGATTTAATTTTCCATTTTATTTTTCTTTGAATGGTTGGATCTTAGAACGTACAATGAATCTATATATTTCCATTAACCTTTGAAAGAAGTCTATCTAATGGGCTTTGGCACATTTGTCTTTTTCAAGACTTATCCAAATCCTTTGCAAGATAATGCAAAGCACATTCAATTGTTAAGTAAGTTAATTTAGCTTTTCTACTCAAGCTGATTTCCTTTGCTCTTTTTTTTTTATTTTATTTTAAATTACCAACAACTATGGCATATCTTCTCAGTCATTTAAACTGATGGATGATTTATTGAAATAACTTTTTGTTTACAGGGAATTGAAATAATTGAGTTCAAGCAATGATGATATTTCAAGCAAAAGAAAACAACCATGCAATAAATATTATTTTAAAAAACAATATTTGAACACTAGAGAATGCGATGGGTTGGAATGTATTTAATTTGGACACAAGCACTGCATAGGCATAAATTTGGCACGCCACATCCGGAGACAATTAGATTATCAAGCCAATGTGCACATTGGGTGAGGTTTCACCTATTATGGAAAGAAGCAGATATCTCACAAGCAAAAGTTGTTCATCTGAATTTGCAACTAAATGCAGTCTTTAATACACATGATTTTCTGTGGGTTTTTTTTTTTTTTTGTTATGGTTTGTTTCAAGACTTGTAGATTGCTAGGATATTGTATTATCTTGGACTAGAACAAACTTGCGACATTTGCATATGTCATGTCCAACTTATTTCCATCAATAACCTTCTTGTTGGCTATCATCTTGTATAACCCACTCATCTCAAGCATTTTAAGTTAGGATTTGTTTTGATTCATATAACATATTGAATTTTGGTACTTTCCAAAGGATCATGTAGATTTTGTAATAAGTAGAGAAGCATTAGTTTTTATTTTCGGAACATGGGTTTTCAAGTTTGGTGGATGGATGGTCTTCATCCAATTACTTATGCCCATTTCATGTTATGAGAAAAAGCGGAAAATGAACCTAAACTATGTCAAAGCCTTGGTTTCAAGTAACTTGGTGCCTTTAGTTGTTGTTGACGATGTGCGAATATATAAAATTGGGACAATAGCAAGAGGTGGGCAACTAGCTACTGATACTCATTGATGATTAGTTCATTAAATTGTTCATGCTAAATATGGAATATCTATTTAATTCGGTTGGCATTTTCGGTATCATTTTCTTAGAACCATACGAGTAATTGATTTATTTCCCAAACTAAAATGATCATGAAAAGGCATTCTATTAAGCTTCTCAAAATTTGTTTGGAGCTTGGTAAGAATGATCTGTCATCCTTCGATGTGCTCCATTAGATAAAAGTTTTCTTAATATTTCGACATGGGTTTCTTTAGTCTTCGATTTTTCTACAACTGATTGAGTTTCTTTCTTACCCGAATCGGGTTCTTATTTTTCTTTCTTAATGTTGTTCCCATGTCCGTGGTGGGGAGTGGTGCAATGCTTAGCTTTGATTAGCTCACATACTGATTTATTTCTCATGTACAACACCTTACGTCTCTCTTCCATGTCTTTTTTTCTTTCTTTCTTTTTAATGTTTGCTTACATTTGAAATTTACATGCTTCATCAATCTTTGATACAAACCCTCTGATGTGGCTATGGGAAAAGGCACTTGCCTAATCCTCCGTCTTATCGCATGTAGAAGAAAAATAACATGACTATTCACGTAGTTAGAACCACTTCTATGATGCTGCATACCATTTTGTCAATCTCTAATTGTGATTACAAACGAAGTTTAGATCTCATCGTAATCCCTCTCATATGCCATCATGGCACATGCAATCTCTTCACACATGCGCATAAGCAATTGCATTCAACAACGTTGCTCTATATCTCTTGTGAAATGGGGTCCAACTGTAACAAGCAAATACCTGCAATCACTCTTTTTGCCTTCCATACCTTGGCCTAATTCAACTTGTATTTTACATAAATTGCTACTTTTAAGTTTGTTAAAAGATCAGTCAATCCATGAATTTGCGGGCGGTTTTTGGACATGCGAAGCTTGCTGTTTTGCGACCGGGAAAATCCAATTTTGTTGTAGTGTAGTGTATTTCATTTACACCGTTGTTGCTTGAGAATTATGGTTTTAGTGCTTGAACAAGGAGTCTAAAATAGATTGGCGTTCCGGTAGTTTTGAGGAGACTAACAACCTTGCACATTTTGTTGATCGTGTCAAGATGAGAATTTTAATGGGAACTTATGCTCTTTTCGGTGGATATTATGATGCATATTACAAACATGCCAAAGAAAATTACCACGATTATTTTTGTAAAGGCTTTTCATTATAGGTTGTTCTATGAATTTTACGTAGTGTACCAATGTTTTAATAATTGTGGTGTTGTAGAAACCTAGAAGTTAATTTTTAGATATCTTGTGCCATTTATTTGGAAACTTATTGTTGTAATAGTGTTTTAGGTGAGGACCTTGGTTCCCCAAAAGCTTCAAATTTAACTGAGGTCATTGGATAAAAATGACATCCTCATTTCACCTGTTGCACCATCGGTGGGGGTATAAGATGAGTATGCCACTTCAAAGCATCAAGATATATTATGAATTATTGAGGCTACTTTCATGGTTACTTCATGCCCAATGGGCAATGTTGTTTGGATAGTGAAAAGACAAATGATCCTCTGGCAATGTATACAGGGTTGCAGCGACATCATGATTTGTAATCCTCACTCTGCTGCTCTATGCTTATCAACGAATTGCAGTTTTTTCTATTCTGAATAAGTGCATCATTATTTTCAAAATAAATAATTTTTTAAAAGATTGTTTGAAAATAAATAAATGCTCTTCTGCACGTACAAATCTGCTGAATGAATGGAATTTAGTTTATTCAACTCAGTGGATGACTCATTGTTTTGAAATTAATACATACATTGCCAGGTGTGGACTATTTACACCCACTGTTTTCATTTGCCCACAGCAATTGTCTGTTTTGCACTATTTCGATTCCAAACATGAATAATGGGAATACAATAATCAACCAGGATTGCTGTAGATATCAATTCCCTACAAACATTGCGTAGATTGTTGCATGGTGCTTGCTCTGAACTAGTCAATATACAGAAGATAGTAGCTCATGAGGATTTCTAGCTTCACAGATTCAATCTGATCAAAATATACTAGTGGTCTTTGGAAAATCCTTCTTTGTGATGGCACCTAAAATCTAGGTGTTCCTACCAGTAGCTTGCATTCAAGTAGAACTCTCTGCAACATCGATGGTGTGTTCTTGGGTGACCTGGCTGAATTTCTGGGCCGCTGGTTGGTTGTGTTTCAGTTCAGGATGCATTTGCTTTGTGTGTGTTTGTCTTTTGTTTTGTTTTGTTTCTTGTTCTATGTGGAGACCTCTGTGCTTTTTTTTTTTTCCCTTAATGATTCCATCAATAAAATAAAATAAAACTAAGTGATATTATTATTGGTGCAGGTGAATGTTAACTTGGCTGGACTGCCTACATGGTGCTGCCATGTGGATTGATTGAAGGTGGACCCGCCGGCCTTCCTGTTGGACTTCAAATGATTGGTGCTGCCTTTGATGAGGTATTGAACTGCCTTTCTTGTTTCTGAGAACATGCTGTTTCTGGTTCAATGACTGAGAATTGAAGACCAATCATGAGAAAGGAAAAGTAGGAAATGATGGGGAGGGAGGAAGGGAAGAGGAGAATGTTAAGAAACAGAGAGATTGTGATGCATGGAGGTCAGGGAAGGTTTTGTTTTGGGGGAGCAATGTGAAGGAAGGAGACTATTTGGTGAGAGTCGATACTGTAGAATATGGAGGCAAATAAAGGATGGTAGAGGCAGAAATTTAGGATACATAGGAGAGATAATAGATAAAGGATGGTGAGAGTGGATGCAAGTCAGTTCACTTCAATAAAACACAACCAACCAGCGGCCCAATTGGAAGTCATATATCCCAATTAATTTCAAGGACAACAGATTTGGGGCATAAATCTCAATCTTAGTAGTCATATACCATATCATCAAAACCATTTCCAAAAGCAATGTAAAGGTCATCATAATCATGATCATCATAAAAATGATAAAGGTCAGAGTCTATAACTGTTAAGCTATGAAGCTGCCGATTTTCAACGAAGATGTTCAGATTCTGTGCAGAGCTGTAATCTTTGACAACAATGTCTTCCAAGAGTGGACAATTGGAAGTCAAATTTTTTATCTTGTTAGCAGACAATATAATCCGTGCGAGATAGAGAGTTTTGAGACAGCTAAAACTCATGGAAGCAGGTGGGTCGAGAGCAACATATGTCAATGATAGTGTCCTTAACGAGCTACAGTTAAAAGAAACAGAGTCAACTTACATTCATCATAATCCTCAACCTCTACAAATGTATTACCTTCGCCAGCAAAGGCCAAATCGAGTTCCTCCACATTATAATCAACTGCAAAAATGGATCCATGAACTAACTTGTGGAGGATAGTGGTCTAGTTCTAGAGAATCGAAATGGACATGAAAATACCGAACCTTCGAGCCAGTATGAAGAGATATTGATTTATCGATAAAGGTGGTACTGTATTCGATAGGTCTCAAGATCCTCTCATGAGAGGGTCCGAAGTTGAAATCCATCGTAGTGATGGATGTCCATACATATCTCCATCTTCTCGACAAGAAGCTTGTCCTAAGCATATCCTCCATGTGAAGGAAAGATAGGATGTGAAGAAGCAATGAATCAGGTAATTCACTGATCCAATCACAACCATGTTCTTCAAAATTCTTTTCTAGGATGTTGATGTTATTCTCCATTGATTCGCATCTACAGTTTTCCAATTCATCTACATTTTCCTTTCAGTGAAGAAAACCTGCTGAAAAGAAAAATTCCAAATTCACAAGGTGTAAATAGAAAGGTAGGGAAACATTCTACTGTGTATTTGCCAAACCATGTTAACGGCATACATGTCCAGAAATCCAACCGAGCATAAGCTGGTGATTAAACGCTGATCCAATGTCCTTAAGCCCCTGAATTTTCCCATAAAATTTAAATTGCTAAACTTTTTCTTTTTTAACCATCCATTTGATGGCCCCCAATTGGGCATTTATCATTGTCCACTCAGTGATTTTTAAGTCATGTGCTCCACCCACAATGGTAGGGCCCACAATGCAGACAATCTGGATTGGTGTGCTGGTAGATAGGTGACAGCCAATTAACATGGTGTAGCAAACGCAGACAAGAGCCTATTAAATGAGATGAAGAAGCTTCTACCCATCATTGATGCCAGCTCTTCAGATTCAGGTGACCTTATGCTTCGATTGTGTCTATGTGCACACAGATTTAAATATGAATGCACTTATGTTTAATTGCATATTTCAAGCTTGGAGTTTTTGAATTGGATCTGTGATTGTTTTAGGAACATTTGATGGCGTTTTGGAGCTTATGGTTCATGCTGGCAGAAGTCTACCTAAAGCTATCATGATGATGATACCGAGGTGCGGCAAAATGTTAAAAACATGGATAGTGATAGAAAAGCCTTATACGAATATTTTCGGCTCTTATGGAGCCATGAGATGGACCCGCACTTATATCATGTAAAGTTTGTCTTTGGAATTGCTTCATGCTTTAATGATTCTGCATGTGACATGAGTATTTTGAACTTATATTTATTGTATAAATGCAGTTACTGATGGCTGCTATCTTGGAGAGACATTGGACCGGAATGGATTGCGCCCCGGTCGCTTTTACAACACACATAGTGGATGCGTGATCATGGCCAGTGAGGTTGGTGTTGTAGACATCTGCCAGGAGATGTGGCTGAGAAAGGAAGACATCTGATCGGTCCAGAAGGGGACCTTACTGAAACAGTTCATGTGGAAGGCTATGTGGTAGTTCATGTGCAATTTGTATTTTGTTTTGAAAAAATTAAATAGACCATTAATTGTTTTGATGATATTGTGCAGAATTGTTGTCTTGATGAATGCTAAATGGGTGAAATATGCACAGGTTCAATCGTTTGTTAATTATGATATTGTTAGCTTTGGTTGATAAAGAAATGAGGTCAAAAACCGAATATAGCCTCGGTTGATGCCGAAAGAGGTTAAATCCATCTTTAGTCTCGGTTTTGCCTCAATTACATAAACTGAGACTACAACTCCCGTGGTTAAAGGCTTTAGCCTCGGTTGTTGAGAACTGAGGTTAAAAATAATTTTAGCTTCGGTTGGAGGCAACTGAGGCTAAATTTGGATTTAGTCTCTGTTGGAAACAATGGAGGCTAAAAATTTTGATTTAGCCTCATTTCGAGAAAACTGAAGCTAAAAAGATTCTTTTAACCTCACTTGAAGAACCGAGGCTATAAAAGTCATTTTAGCCTCGGTTGCTAAAACTGAGGCTAAAGCCTTTAGCCACGGGGTTTTTAACCTCGGTTTGGATAATTGAGGCAAAACTGAGGCTATAGGCTTTAGCCTCAGTTTTTAACCTTTTTAGCCACAGTTTTGAACTGAGGCTAAAGCCCCCTTTCCTTGTAGTGGCTCCACATCTACCCAGTACCACTCCAACCAACCTCTTATCCATTGCACCCATCATGAATCACAAATTACTTAGTTCCGTGTATTATTGACTCCTGACCATCCCATCGATTCAGTTGCCTTTTATTGGACAATTAGGATTTTTTTCATTGATATGATTTCGTGTCGTACCCCTTCCTCAGTGGTCCACTCCCAAGATGGTCCAGATAACCATGCATACATGTGTATGTGCTCATTAAATGGGTGTAAAGCTGCAGTGGATCTTGATCTCCAAGTCCTCAGCAACCAAAGAAAAATATTAAAGACCCCAAGTGACGGTTAGGTACTGCCTCCGCCTGTTTGGAGCTTGACATAAGCGGAGGCTATGAGGGATACTGTGATGTATGACTTTTATCCACCCCATCCATCCATTTTTCCATATCATTTCAGAGTATTGGACCAAAAATCAAGAAGATCCAAGTCTCAAATAGACCACACCACAGGAAGCAACGATGTTAAGGATGCCCAAGATTGAAACCTTCTTAGGGTCCACTGTGTCATTTATTTTCCATCCAACCTGTTGATATGGTCATATACACATAGATGAAGTGAAAAAACAAATATCATCTTGATACAAAACTTCTGTGATCTTTAAGAATTTTTAAACGGTAGGATTTAATCCCCATCATATGGTCCATTTGAGCCTTGGATCTTCACTATTTTTTGGGATCAAAATCTAAAATGACATGAAAAATGGATGGACAGTGTGGATAAAATTCATACATGCTCCTTAGTGACCCTCGTAGCCTCTACTTGTCCAGAGCTCTGAACAAGCGGGGGTTTACCTATTCCATGCGCAAGAGTCTTGAATTAAAATCCAGATCCCCTGCTTGCCACAATAAAGAAAAACTTATTTTTTACATTATCACATACTAGGGTTGAAAGTCGGGCGGGTTGGGTCAGGTTGGTGCTCAACCCTAGCCCAACCCAAGGTTCCTATACCTCAACCCAAACCCGACCCAACCTAACCCAACTGCGGGTTGGGAATTCTTGACCCAAGAACGGTTTTCAACCATGGTTAAATAGGGCGTCGCAAAAAATTAGGGACGGTTGAAAACCGCCGTAAAATTTTGATTTTGGATTGAAAACCGTCGCAAAATTTCAATTTTAACTTGTTAGTTTTGGGAAACGATACTTTTTCTTATTCATGAATTTTTTTTTTTCATTCGGTTTTTTTTTTTAAATATTTGAAACTCTAAAGAATGTTGTAATACAAATAAAAATAAAAAATCACCGTAGAAATGTAAGATATAAAAATCAAATCTTTGTTAACCAAAAATATCCCAAATATCACAAATCATTTAAATAAAATCTATCAAAATATAAGATTGTTCGCAATTTTCTTAGTTAAGATAACGATTACATCCAAATTAAAGTGTAAAGCAAAGTTAGATCAAGAAATAAAATTTTGACAGTTTGAATTCATAACAGTTTAGACGATTAATCCCTTTCTAGAAGTGTTAATCCCTTTCTCACATCACCTGCATCTAAGGAAGATATTTGTGGATGAAAAATTAGAGAAGCTACCCAAGTGTTATGAATTCCCACCAAACCTCACCAAGCTTACCTTCTCATTGTCTAAGTTAATGGAAGATCCGATGGCAACATTGGAGAAACTACCCACCTTTGGATTCTTAGATTGAGTGCTTTATCATACATGGGAAACCCATGTGCTAAGCAGAACCTTTCTTCAGCATTCAATTTGGCACATCCCTCGTTAGCAAGTTGCTATTCAAATATCTAATCAAAAGCCACATTGGAAATTTGTTGTCATTAAACAGTTGTTTCTAATAGCACCGTTACACTTATCATAGGGATTTGCTGTAGTAAAAAATATTTTGAGAAACAAGGTTGCTTACATGAATTGAGATTTTGCCAAGTTGTCAAAGGTGAGTGGAATCAATCCTGACAATTTGTTATAGCTAAGGTCTCTGCTAAGAAAAATCACAAGACAATAGACATCATTATGTTCCATCACTAAAGCTTTGAATCGACTATGATGCTGATGGCAAGGAAAATATGCATTTCCAACTATACCGAATTTTACTATAAGAACAGCTGAAATAAATTGTTGGTGAAATGTAGTAACAAATACAGAGAAATAGTTAGACATGAGTAGTCACACTTGTTGGAAACCTTTCCATGCAGCTTAAAGCCATCAATGAGTACAGCCACTCATGAAATAAAAAATGTGTTAGGATAAAAGCACCACCACATATTATTGGCTCACTTTCCAGTAGTAGAAGGCTAAGATCACCATGAATGTCACATACGGAGAAGGTAGATATTTTCAGAAGTTGCAATTGGAAACATATACTGAAGGGACCAATTCCTAAGTCCACTCAAAGGTTGTAGAGTCCAATTCATTAAGTTATAAAAGAATAAAAATGGACCAATAAATGTAGAATTAGTGGCAAGACTTAAATTTGTTTAATTTCCATTTGTTCATTGAGTAAACGTGTAAATGCTTTCCACCTATTTTAGGAAACCATAGTAAATTCCTTTTAAGAATATTGTTCCCAAGTTAAACAAAGCTTAAAGTTAATAGTGGGAAATTTGTATATTGACAATTTTGAAAAGCAGTGACTCAAGTATTTTCTTTATATATGGTATAGATGATCCAACCTTTAGCCTGATGGGGATTTTCTCCTCATTGCTGGGTTCGATGAAATCGAACCAGTTTCGATATCATCGATAATTGTCGGGATTGTTCACCGCTGGTCGCTGGATAGTTTTAGTCATGTTTCGATATCTTCGAAGGACCTTAGATGATATCAAAGGCTGTCATTGAGAGACCTTCGATGACATCGATAATTGTCAGAATTTTTCACCCCTGGTTGCTGGACAGTTTTGGTCCTGTTTCGATATCATCGAAGGACCTTAGATGATAGCGAAAGCTGTCATCGAGAGATCTTCGATATCATCGAAGAATTACGTAGATGCGATTACGGAAACATAGATTCTGCGGAAATTATTTCCTATTTTGATTATAACTCTTTCTATTCTTATATAAAGGGGTGTATGCGGGATTGGGGTGTATTCCAGGGTTTTCTAAGGTTTCTTAAAGGTTTTCTAGGAGGGCTTAGGGCTATCAAAGGTGAGAGAGAGAGAGAGAGAGAGAGAGAGAGAGAGAGAGAGAGAGAGAGAGAGGAAGCTTGTGGAAGGGAGATTCTGCTCGTAGAGGTGATCTACTTCGCAGTCCACATCTCAGCGCTTCCACGTACTCGTGATCGGTGAGATCTCTCCATTTTTCTTTTGTTCACTTATTGTTTATCCACTCATGCATGAGTGAAGAAGGTTTGATCCAAGTAGTGTATGCTTGTGATCGGTTGTAATGTTCTGCTTTGTAGTATATTGTTGATCTGGACGAGGTCCCATGGTTTTTTCCTCTTTGAGGGTTTTCCACATAAAATTCCCTGGTGTCGTGTGGTTTATGCTTTGATTTATTTCATTGCTTTATTATCCCATAATTCTAGTTTGTTTTGGGAGGCTAGATCCTAAGGTTTTGTGCAAGGCCCCCAACAAAGTCGTATCAGAGCTAAGTTCATGGAACAGGTAGGATCGGTTTTGAATTATGTTAGGTGGCTCATCAAGGATGATCAGCCTCAATGGCAATAACTGGACCATATGGAAGGCTAAGATGGAGGACTTGCTTTATTGCAAGGACTTATATTCACCAATTTTAGGCATATCAGCAAAATCCAATGATATATATGTCTGATGATGATTGGAAGAAGATGAACTGAAAGACAGTGGGGTTTATTAGATAATGGTTGGACAATTCCGTATTCCACCATGTGTCTATGGAGACCTCAGCCGCTAGCCTATGGCTGAAATTGGAATGACTGTATGAGAGGAAGACGGTTGGGAATAAAAATTTTCTGATAAGACGACTTGTGAATCTCAAGTTCAAATATGGTGGTTCTATGGCCGAGGACATGAATAAGGTCAGCAATATAGTGAACCAGCTCTCCGCTATGAAGATGGTCCTTGATGATGAATTGCAGGCTTTACTATTGCTTAGTTCATTGCCTGACAGTTGGGAGACATTGGTGGTGTCTCAAAGTAACTTCGCGCCAGATAGAAAGATATCCATGGAATAGGTAACCAGTTGTCTCTTCAATGAGGAGACAAGGAGGAAGTCTCAGGGGTCTACTTAGCAAGGGGCCCTTATGACACAGAAATGGGGGAGAGGAAAGAACAGGAAGGGTGGGAAGGCTTGGGATAAATCAAGAGGCAAGTCGAGTACCAGGAAGGATGTTGAATGATGGAATTGTGGCAAGAAGGGCCACTATAAGCATGAATGTCGTGGTAAAAAGAACGACAAGAAAGGAAAAGGAAAGAAGAAGGAAGATGAATCAGATTCTATTGCGGTCACTTCGGATGGCGATGTTGTAGTTATTCTTTCAGCAGATCACAATGTATGTCTCACGGCTATGAGTTAGGACACCGACTAGGTGATAGACTCGAGAGCTTCTTTTCACGTGACTCAACGTAGGGACTTCTTCACAAGTTATAAGTCAAGTGACTATGAGAACGTGAAGATGGGAAATTCTGGCGTATCGAAAATTGTAGGGGTCGGTGATATTTATGTGAAGACCGATGTGGGCTGCACATTGGTTCTCAGGGATGTGAGGCATATCCTAGACCGTTGCCTCAACTTGATGTCGATGGGAATGTTGGATGATGATGGCTATGAAAGTCAGTTTGCTAGTGGGTGCTGGAAGCTTATTAAGGGTCCGTTGATCGCAGCCGGAGGAAAGAAGTGTTGCACCCTTTACAAGGAAAGTGTCAGTGCATGTAAGGGTGGGTTGAACGCAGCGGAAGATTGAGCTATTTACATGTGGCACAGCGTCTAGGCCACATAAGTGAAAAAGGGCTTCAGCTACTAGCGAGGAAGCGACGCTCCTTCTAGACATGATAGGTACACCTCTCAAAACCTGTATCGATTGTTTATCAGGGAAACAACATAGAGTTTCATTTGTTAAATTTATTTTTCATGTTAATAAAGTGCATGCATTAGATTTAGTTTATTTTGATGTTTGTGGTCCTATGAGGATAAAAACCTTGGGTGGGGCATTGTATTTTATCACTTTTATCGATGATGCCTCTAGGGGGGGTTTGGGTTTATGCTTTGAAATCCAAGGACGAGGTCTTTGGTGTGTTTACATTGTTTCATGCTATGATCGAGAGAGAGATAGGTAGCTCATTGAAGTTCACCCGCACTAACAATGGTGGTGAATACATTAGCGACTTTTATGAGTATTGTAAGTCCCTGGGTATATGGTATGAACAGACGGTTCCCAAGACCTCCTAGCATAATGGTGTAGCTGAGCAAATGAATCACACCATTGTAGAGAGAATCAGATGCATGTTATCTCATGCGAAGTTGCCCAAGACATTCTGGGGAGAAGCGGTGCACACGGTAGTGTATTTGATAAATAGGTCCCCATCAGCCCCGTTGAATGGAGAAGTACCTGAGAAGGTGTGGACTGGACATAATCCATTGTATAGTCATCTCAAGGTGTTTCGATGTAGGGTATCCATTCACGTACTAAAGGACGAGAGGTCCAAGCTCGATATGAAGATCAGGTAGTCTGTGTTCTTGGGATACGGTGATAAAAAGTTCAATTACAGATTGTGGGATCCAACTGAAAAGAAGCTTGTCAGGAGTAGAGATGTAGTTTTCTTTGAAGATCAGTGTATAGAAGACATTGGTAAGCCAGAGAAGAACCAACCTAGTTTAGGTGAGCTAGAGGACATGGATTCGATTATTCCTCCTGTGGTGCCTGATGACGAGCGAGTACAACAAGGTGCAGAGGATGAGGGAGTTCCTTCAGAAGATGGACCAGGGGAGTAGCCCCCACTTGATCCACCTGTTAAGCCACTGGTGAGGAGGTCATCTAGGGACAAACAGCCGTCTAAGAGATACTAGCCGCATGAGTACATTATGCTCACTGATGGGGGAGAGCTAGAAGATTATTCTGAGGCCCTAGCCGACGAGCATAAGGGGGAGTGGTTGAAAGCTATGGAAGAGGAGATGGAATCCTTGCATAAGAACCACACCTATGACATGGTGAAACTGCCTATGGGCAAGAAAGCTCTAAGCAACAAGTGCGTGTTCAGAAAGAAGGTTGAGCAGAAGAATTCACAGACGAGGTTCAAGGCTT
Organism: Magnolia changhungtana; assembly: GCA_030180095.1. Taxonomy (NCBI): domain Eukaryota; kingdom Viridiplantae; phylum Streptophyta; class Magnoliopsida; order Magnoliales; family Magnoliaceae; genus Magnolia; species Magnolia changhungtana. The sequence goes on from JASAUF010000156.1 coordinate 279,562, forward strand.
GACTTCGAGGAGATATTCTCACCATTGGTGAAGATGACATCCATATGGGTGTTGCTTGGGTTGGCAGCTGACATAGAAATGGAGATAGAGCAGTTAGATGTTAAAACTACCTTCCTCCATGATGACCTATAAGAAGAGATTTATATGCACCAACCAGAGGGGTTCGAAGTTAAGGGCAAGGAGCATATGGTGTGTAGGCTGAGGAAGAGCTTATATGGGCTGAAACAAGCTCCATGGTAATGGTACAAGAAGTTTGACTCATTCATGTTACAGCATGGGTATGACAGAACGGAGTCAGACCACTGTGTGTTCACGCGCAAGTTCTCAGATAGTGATTTCTTAGTTCTGCTATTATACGTTGATGACATGCTCATTATGGGTAAAGACATCAAGAAGATTAACAGGATGAAACAGGAATTGGACAAGTCATTTGCTATGAAAGACTAAGGCCTGACTAAACAGATCCTAGGAATGGAGATAACCCATGACAGAAGCAGCAGAAAGCTTTAGTTGTCACAAGAGCGGTATATTGAGAAAGTCCTAAAGTGGTTCAATATGAATGCAATGAAGCCGGTCAGTATTCCACTGGATGGTCACTTCAAATTGAGTGACAAGAAGTGTCCTAAGACAAAGGTAGGATGAGATGAGGAAGATACCCTATGCGTTAGCGGTAGGAAGTTTTATGTATGTTATGATGTGTACGTGCCCAAGCATAGCATATGCGGTTGGTGTTTTCAGTTGGTATCTTGCCAATCCTGGCAAAGAGCATTGGGCAGTGGTGAAATGGATACTGCGGTATCTAAGAGGCTCGTCCAGGTTGAGCATATGCTATGGTGACAGAAAACTTATTTTAGAGGGCTACATAGATGCAGATATGACAAGCGACATATACTCTAGGAAGTTTACATCGGGGTTCATGTTCACGTTTACAGGGCGAGCGGTCTCCTAGCAGAGCAAGCTACAGAAGGTCATAGCATGGTCGACGACAGAGGCTGAGTACATTACGGTCACAGAGGCATGTAAAAAGATGATTTGGATGAAGAGGTTCCTACAGGAACTTAGCTTGAAGCAAGAGCAGCACGTGGTCTATTGCGATAGTCAAAGTGCTATACACTTGAGCAAGAATCCAAGTCAGCACTCCAAGTCGAAGCACATAGATATTCGGTATCACTGGATCAGGGATACTTTAGAACAGAAGGTGTTACAACCTGAGAAGGTCTACACGGACGATAATGGGTCAGACATGATGACCAAGGCTTTGATCAAGAGCAAGTTTGAGGTTTGTAGAAACCAGGCTGGCTTGAAGAAGGTGAATTCCTCCTGAGTCCAAAAGGGAGAGATTTGATGGAGATTTTCTCCTCATTGCTTAGCTTGATGAAATCGAACCAGTTTCGATATCATCAATAATTGTCGAGATTTTTCACCACTGTTTGCTGGACAGTTTTAGTCCTATTTCGATATCATCGAAGGACCTTAGATGATATCAAAGACTGTCATTGAGAGACTTTCGATGACATCGATAATTATTGGAATTTTTCACCCCTAGTCGCTGGACGGTTTTAGTCCTATTTCGTTATCATCGAAGGATCTTAGATGATATCGAAGGTTGTCATCGAGAGACCTTTAATATCATTAAAGAGTTATGCAAATGTGATTGTGAAAATGCAGATTCTGTGAAAATTGTTTCCTATTTTAATTATACCTCTTTCTATTCTTATATAAAGGAGTGTATTCTAGGGTTTTCTGAGGTTTCCTAAAGGTTTTCTAGGAGGGCTTAGGGCTATCAAAGGTGAGAGAGAGAGAGAGAGAGAGAGAGAGAGAGAGGAAGCTTGTGGAAGGGAGATTCTGCTTGTAGAGGTGATCTACTCCGCAATCCACGTCTCAGCGCTTCCACGGCCTCGTGATCGGTGAGATCTCTCTGTTTTTCTTTTGTTCTCTTATTGTTTATCCACTTCTGCATGAGTGAATAAGGTTTGATCTAAGCAGTGTGTGCTTGTGATCAGTTGTAACGTTCTGCTTTATAGTGGATTATTGATCTAGACAAGGTCCCGTGGTTTTTACCTCTTTGAGGGTTTTCCACGTAAAATTCCCTGGTGTCGTGTGGTTTATGCTTTGATTTATTTCTTTCTTTATTATCTCATAATTCTGGTTTATTTTGGGAGGCTAGATCCTAACGTTTGTGGAAGGCCCCCAACATAGCCGACCCTAATTAGTTGGGATAAGACTTAGATGATGATGAGATAATCCATCCTGTCTTCTTTCTTTTGGGAAGGGAAGTTGTAGTTAAGTAAAACAGTTGGTGGTGCCAATCAAGGGACTCAGAACTCAAGATCATCGGGCAAGAAAAAAAAAAAAAAACAGCTTTCTTTCCATGAGGCAAAGTCATCTTATAACCCATTAACCAACTGAAATGTGAAAATAAATCCTTCCAAAAAAAAAATCACTGAAGAGTACAAATAAGAAGCCTAAAATCTGGCAAAGAACAATTTCACATAATCTTTAAAAAGAAAAAGATGGGACTCATAAGGTTTTCAAGCTTTTCATTTTCCCAACATATGAAGGGATTGGTCCAGAAAGATTGGCAAAGAAGTACTCCAACAAAACCACAGAGCTCACCTTTTTTACCTTCTTATTTGAGGCTGAAATAGTAATCCAACATGTGAGATGTTCTAACAGCTTCTGCACTACATGAGTTATTGGAAAACAGGAAAAAAAAAATCCATGAATCATCCCTGCTATCAAAAGATCCAACTCCTAAATCTCTTTACAAGCCAACTATGTACACGTGATGACAGTGAGTGTGATAGATTAGAACAATGATGATATGTAGCAGGCCACAAAATTATGTTTTCGTGGAAGTTACATTATAAACAGGCCCAAATCCACCCTGTCCAAGCTTATTTGCATCCCAAAAATTATCTGTAGCAGCAGAAATATTTTTCAAAGCAGCGAAGGCACATGAGGAGCCACTTACCATAGAAAAAAAAAAAAAAAACATGGAACACAAGAATAAAATAACAAGTATAAATGAGGAAAGATGATGGTAATGCCAATATGTACTTAATTCTTTCCATTTCTTCTTTAATAATTCCGTAAAAAGAAAAATGAATTCATATACATATATAACCATGCTATACCATCAATCCAACAGAAAACTAGAATTTCAAGAGCCCAATATGTCTAAACCTTGGCAGCAACTGTAGTTACTTTGGCAGTGGGGCGGTGGATAAGATCATGGAGCTCCTCTCCTGTCTTTGACTGTTGCAGCTCCTTGAATGTCTTCTTATTTAGCAATGCCTCGACATCCTTCATGCCTTCAAAGCCGTCGAGTTTGGACCGACCATTGTTGTAGGTCCCAAAGGTGGTCTATGGAGAGGAGCAATCACTCTTGGAATTCCCATCAAGCCTGTAACCATGGATCGGATGACAGAGCGGATCCGCATCTCCATCGCCATCCAATGGCTTCTTATCACTATCGGATCGGCGGGGTTGCTGAGGTGGATCGGAAGAGAGTTTGACAGCAAGGGACTGGAATTTTGGATATTGATCCAATCCATCAGTCCCATAAAAGGTTTGTGATCTAATATGATATTTGGAGTATCACGGCTTGACCAAGGTTTTTATTTTTTATTTTTGGTTCCATGTACTTGGTTAACACTTTCAAGTGCTTAATTGAATTTTAAGAAACAAAATTACAACTTCAACCACAGTTTCCATAGAGCCAAGACAAGTTTACTTTCTTTATTTTAACAAAAAAAAAAAAAAACTGATAGAGCCAAGCTGACCTTGAAATGTTCAATTGACTGCTAATCCACATTTTTTAAAAGTTCTAAATTGGTTTTCCACCAACCTTCGTGTTCTACCTAGGTTCTTTCAACCAGCCATGGCAGGCACTTCAACATCAAGTCGTACAAGAATTTGAAATAAAGTAATGTCATACCAAGAATGAAACATTTAAGATACAAGAATGAAACATTTAAGATACGGAAAACCGTTGTTCTTAAGCTAACACATCAAATTCCCAAACCCGATTATCAATCCAATTTCTAATGGGAACACAAAACCAACCCAATTAAATTTACATAGACCACGTCATTGTACAATTTTTATAGGTTATGATTCTGACAGTTAATGTGCATATGTCATCCTTATGATAAGTTGGGGCATTTTATATATCCTTCAGATCTAGGACACCTTTTAATGATCAAAACTATTTATGTGATGGTCTAATTTTGAATGTGGGTAGCAAAAAAAAAAAAAAAACTATTTTGTTGGAATATTCTATCCTATGGATTATTCAAAGCCCTTATATATTCAGAGGTTGAGCAGACTGCCTATATTCAAAGGAAAAGATGCAAACATCAGAGGGTTAAAATATTTCAATCTGATTTTATTTTATTTTTTGAGATTTCTCCATCTATGTTGAGGCCCATCACATAAACCATTTTGGGTCATTGAAAAGGACCTGATCTGGCGGCCTGATTCCCAACATATCTTATTACAATAAATCAAGGAAGTACTTTAGTACATATTTTACTTGATGAGCAGTTCCTATTTGGTGCCGACTGTTGAGATATGGAACCACATTTGGGGCCGTCTTCGACCGGTCGTGAGCTATGCTTGACCGATCGTAGGGGCCCGCTCGACCGGTCGTGGACCGGTTCGACTCAAAGTCCAGCGGGCATCAGTTTTTGGTCCAAAGGCACTCGACCGGTCGTAGGGACCGCTCGACCGGTCGAGAAGTCTTCTTGACCAGTCGTAGTTACGCAAATTTGTTTCTAAATCTGATGCGGACTGCAGATTTTGGTGTCGCCTTTCGCAAGGATGCAGAAGGGAAGTTGTATAAACTATATATAGGTGTTCCTAGGGCTTTTCTAGGTGTATTGGAATATTGGAGAAATAATTCTAAGGTGTGGGCAAAGGGTTTTCTATGTTCTTCCAAGGGAGAGGTTTGTATATTGCCTTGTAATCTTTGTTCTTCATAGTGGAAGTTTGCATACGTTATTTTTTACCCTTGTTGGGGTTTTTCCACATATATCTTGTTTTGTGGTTTGTTTAGATTACTTTAATCTGTTTCTAGTTTATATTTCTTGTTGTTTATCGTTTGTGGGTGAGGCCTGAGATTAGATCTCGGCTCACTGCGTTGTTGGCGTGCTGCACAACAACTGGTATCAAAGTTTTTGGTTTAGTTCTATTAGGAGTGATGACAGAAGAAGGGAAAACTAGAATTGAGAAGTTTGATGGTTCAAACTTTGCCTTTTGGAAGATGCAGCTGGAGGATTATCTGTATCAGAAGGACCTCTATGTTCTTCTAGGAGGAAAAGAGAAGAAATTAGAAAAGATGACAGATAATGAATGAATTTTACTAAATAGGAAGGCTTTAGGAATGATCCGACTCTCTTTGTCTAAGAGTGTTGCCTTCAATGTATCCAAGGTGAAAACTACGAAAGAATTAATGGAAGCCCTAGCTACCGTGTATGAAAAGCCCTCAGCATCCAACAAGGTTCATCTTATGAAACAGCTATTCAACATGAAGATGTCAAATGGTGGGAGCGTGGCTGAACATCTAAACGAATTCAATACAGTCAGAGCCAGTTGGAATCCATTGGCATTATTTTTTAGGATGAGGTCAGGGTGTTATTGATCTTGTCCAGTCTGTCAGACAGTTGAGATGGTTTGGTGATTGCTGTGAGCAATTCTTCAGGGTCAACAAAGCTGAAATTTAATGATGTGGCCGGTCTAATTATCAGCGAAGAATCTAGAAGGAAAGTATCAGGAGTTTCAAGGGACTCAGGGAATGCTCTAAACGTTGAAGGAAGAGAAGATGGTTGAATAAATGAGGCAATAAATACGGGCGTTCTAAGTCGAGGAAGAAGTCTAAAGGACCAAAAGACAAAGACGGGTGTTGGCATTGCGGCAAGAAGGGGCACATGAAACGTGATTGCATGGCGCTCAAGAAACAAGAAGGAAGCTCTCAAGGCGGGAAGGATTCTGTGAATCTGTCTGAGGAAAGTGACATAGAGGCGTTGATTTTGTCTCTTGATGTGAGGAATGAGTCTTGGGTTATAAACTCGGGTGCTTCGTTTCATGCCACTTCATGTAAGGAAGTTCTGCATGATTATGTGTCAGGTGACTTTGGGAGAGTCTACCTGGTTGATGATAAGCTGTGCAGTATTGTTGGAAAGGGAGATGTTCATATAAATCAGAAAGACAGAACAACGTTGAAATTGAAGGATGTCAGACATGTACCGAGTTTGAGAAGGAATCTAATCTCAGTGGGGCAGTTGGCCGATACCAGTTATGTGACAACATTCATTAGTGATTCCTAGAAGATCACAAAAGGTGCCTTGGTAATATCTGGAGGCAAGAAGGAAGATACTTTGTATGTGACTTCAGGATTATATAGTTCACTCGCAGTCGCATCAACTGGAGTGAATGGGCAGTTATGACATCAGAGGTTGGGACATTGAGTGAGAAATGGATGAAAGTGCTATTGTCAAAAGGAAAGCTACCAGGGCTGAAGTCTATTGACTTGGAATTCTGCGAGGACTGCGTGTATAGCAAGCACAAGAGGGTAAGCTTCAAGAAGACGGGACGTGCTTCAAAGACGGATCTGTTGGAGCTTGTACACACTGATGTGTGGGGACCAGCACAGGTATTATCTCTTGGTGGTTCAAGTTATTTTGTTTCCTTTATTGATGTGCTAGTAGAAAACTGTGGGTCTATTTCTTAAAACATAAATCTGATGTATTTGATGTATTTAAGAAGTGGAAAGTTATGGTAGAAAACGAGACAGGTAAAATAGTAAAGTGTCTCAGGTCTGATAATGGGGGAGAATATTATGATAAGAGGTTTGAGGAGTATTGTACAACAAGTGGAATCAAATATAAAAAAAATGATTCCAGGGACACCGCAGTAGAATGGTGTGTCTGAGCGCATTAACAGGACCATCCTTAAGCACGCCAGGAGCATGAGGCTACATGCAGGGTTATCTAAAATTTTTTGGGCAGATGCTGTGAATACTGCCGCATATCTCATCAATAGAAGTCCCTCAGCACCATTGGATGGTGGGCTACTAGAAGAAGCGTGGACTGGGAAAGAAGTGAACCTTGCACATCTGAGAGTGTTCGGTTGCACTTCATATGTTCACATTGATGCAGAGCACAAAAATAACCTGGATGCGAAGTCTAGGAGGTGCACGTTTATAGGCTACGGGTAGCATGATTTTGGCTATAGGTTTTGGGATGCAGAAAACAGGAAAATCATCAGAAGTAAGGACGTAGTCTTCAATGAAAAGTGATGCATAAGGACAGTGTGCAGGAAAATAAGGTCGAGGAAAAAGATTCGTGAAGTTGAAAGAGTTACCAGACACAGGTATTACAGCACCACAGGATGATCATGCACAGGAGCATTATGAAGCAGAGCTGCATACACCGGTTGTGAGGAGGTCTACTCGGGAGAGGAGATCCACGGTCCGATACTCACCCTCCTTTCATTATTTACTGCTGACAGATAACGGTGAACCAGAATGTTTTGAAGAGGCGTTACAGTCAGATACATGGGTTAAGTGGGAGTAGGCCATGGATGATAAGATGGACTCTCTTGAGTCTAATCATACATGGGAGCTAGTCACTCTACCTAAGGGTAAGAAAGCTCTTCATAACAAGTGGGTTTACAGACTGAAGAAGGAGCACGATGGTTCGAAATGATACAAGGCTAGATTGATTGTAAAAGGGTTTTAACAAAAGGCAGGTATCGATTTTACTGAAATATTTTCACCTGTGGTGAAAATGTCTACGATTCGTATGGTCTTGAGTATAGTGGCTACAAAGGACTTACATCTAGAGCAGCTAGATGTTAAAACAGCCTTTCTTCATGGGGACCCTGAAGAAGAAATATATATGCATCAGCCGACAGGATACGTGGCACTAGGAAAGGAGAACAAGATGTGTAGACTGAAAAAGAGTCTATATGGCCTGAAGCAGGCCCCGATGCAGTAGTACAAGAAGTTCGATAGTTTTATGTCGGGAAACGGTTTTAGGAGATGTCATGCAGACCACTGTTGTTATTTGAAGAAGTTTGATACGTCGTACATCATCCTTCTTCTGTACGTTGATGACATGCTTGTGGCTGGTTCAAGCATGAAGGACATCCCAGATCTTAAAAGACAACTGTCTAGAGAATTTACCATGAACGATTTAGGAGGTGCAAAACAAATCCTTGGCATGAGGATAAAGCGTGACAGGGAAAATAAGAAACTGATTTTGCCATAGGCAGAGTACATAGCCAAGGTACTTGTTCGATTCAATATAGGAGGTGCTAAGCCGGTTAGTACTCCATTAACTAACTACTTCAAGTTATCTAAGGAGCAAGGTGCAAAGACGCAGGAGGAATGAGACTACATAGCTAAAGTCTCATACGCGTCAGCTATTGGGAGTCTCATGTATGCTATGGTGAGAACGAGACTGGACATTGCTCAAGCAGTGAGAGTTGCTAGCAAGTTCATGAACAACCACGGGAAAGAACATTGGGAAGCTGTGAAGTGAATCTTTAGATACTTAGTAGGTACTAAGGATGTAAGGTTGTGCTATGGTGGATCGAAAATCAAGCTACAAGGCTACGTGGACTCAGATTTGGTAGGGGAAATCGACAACGGAAGAAGCACTACAGGTTATGTCTTTACTCTAGGTAGTGCTGCAGTCAGTTGGGTCTCTCAGTTACAGAAGATAGTATCTATCAGTACGACAGAGGCAGAATATGTTGCGGCTACAGAAGCGTGCAAGGAGATGGTATGGATGCAAGGTTTCATGGAAGAGTTGGGTAAGAAGCAAGCAGATTGTAAGCTATACAGTGACAATCGAGTACAATACACTTGGCTAAAAATTCAGTCTTTCATTCAAGGACCAAGCATATTGCCTTTAGATATCACTTCATACGTTCATTATTGGAAGCTGGATCGATTGCTCTGGAGAAGATTCATACAAGTGAGAATCCTGTGGATATGTTGACCAAGGCGGTCACACGAGAGAAGCTGAAGCTCTATTCAGCTTTGATTGGTCTTCAGGCTTGAAGACTGGGAGGTGGTGCACTCTGGATGAAGAAGATGAAGTTTAAGGTGATGTGTCTTGAAGTTGGAGATTGTTGAGATATGGAGCCACATCTGGGGCCATCTTCGACCGGGTCGTGAGCTATGCTCGACCGGTCGTGAGCTATGCTCGACCGGTCGTAGGGGCCCGCTCGACCGGTCGTGGACCGATTCGACTCAAAGTCCAGCGAGCATTAGTTTTTGGTCTCGAGGTGCTCGATCGATCGTGGCCCATTCACGACCAGTCGTTGGGGCCGCTCGACCGATCGAGAAGTCTGCTCGACCGGCCGTAGTTACGCAGATTCGTTTCCGAATCCGATGCGGACTGCGGATTTTGGTGTCGCCTTTCGTAAGGATGTGAAAGGGAAGTTGCCTAAACTATATATAGGTGTTCCTAGGGCTTTTCTAGGTGTATTGGAATATTGGAAAAATAATTCTAAGGTATGGGTAAAGGGTTTTTTATGTTCTTCCAAGGGAGAGGTTAATATATTTCCTTGTAATCTTTATTCTTCATAGTGGAAGTTTGCATCCGTGATTTTTTAACCTTGTTGGGGTTTTTCCACGTATATCTTGTCTTGTGGTTTGTCTAGATTGCTTTAATCTGTTTCTAGTTTATATTTCTTCTTGTTTATTGTTTATGGGTGAGGCCTGAGATTAGATCTCGGCTCAATGCATTGTTGGCGTGCTGCGCAACACCGACATGCCTAAAAATTCAAAATGGTCCAGTTCCTATCTGGTGCCTACAATCGTTTCCTATCTTTACTATTCTCAACGCCGGCCCGCTGCTTGCATTTACAACAAATTCAATTCATATGAAAAATTTGGGAAAACCCATCTCAATCCAATCTTTTTTTTTTTTTTTTTTTCCCTTCCACGCAACAAACCAATCCATCCCTGGCCCATATAAAAAATCTAACAAACAGAGAGACTACAAAGTCATATTAACAAATCAAAGTAGCAATTAAGTCAGCTAAACTTCAACATTAAGTTAGCATGAAATTCAACATTTTTATTTCCTTTTCCGTTTTACAAATCAACATATTATAGTACCTCTCTAATTGAGCTCATAACATAGCTGTAGGTATTAGTTAACCTGCAAAAAATAATGTAGCTTCAAGACATCCAAGTTGCAACTGCATCTATCCTTGCAGAAACAAAAATCAAGAACATTAGTTCCATGAATGGAACAATCATACACTTTCTTTAACGACTCAATAAAGTATGGATAGTAGTTAAATCTCTACTTTCTATGGTTTCTTTAGCTTAAGGGCAGAGCCAAACGGCCTCTAACAAACAGGTCTAGCTCAGGTTCTACTTATAGTACATGCCCTTCGTTCAAAATCTGTGCATGTTTAAATGCATATGTGCACACATGCATGCAAAGAGAGAAATTAAACTAACCAGCTCGTTATTCTTCGTTCTTTCTAGTTGTATCTCTGCACTAGGAAGATTCTCAACAGGCTTCGCAAGAAGATCAAGGAACTCCAAATATTCAGGATCTAGTTATTCATCAAAGAACTGCTTGTGATTATAACATAAAACAGCTGACATATAGAGCATGCACCATAGAACCGCATAAGATCTTGGATTTCTATATATATAAAAAAATAAATAAATTAACAAAACATACCTTTGAATATGGTCCCTTCACGGCCATCTTTTTTAGCCCACGGTTTTGGAACACGTTGAGATGGTGCATATTCTACAATAGTTGTATATTGGGAACCTGAACAAAGAGTCAAACCTTGTTATATATTTTTTTAAAACAAGATAGAAACAATTAAAGATTTTATAAAATCTTAAAAACATAAAATACAATTTGACAAAATGATATGGCAAGGTAAAAAGGATGGCAAAATGAGACATTAATTGAGAGATAACAGGGTCCTCATAATTTAGGACATGAATGGTGTCCCAACGAACCCATTTTGTTGAAATGGAGATGGTTCATCGATCTAGACTATTCAACTGATGGCCCCTACCATTGATGGGATTGTTTAAAAATCTTCCACATCACTGCCCTTTCTTCTAGGTCATTGTTGTATTTTCTCTAATAATTTTTTATGTTTAGGTCACTTATTCAACAACTAGGATCTTCCAACCCATTCCATGACAGGGCTCATCAGTCAATGATGCAATTAATTGATGGGTTTATTTAAAAATCTTCCAAATCACTGCCCTTTCTTCTAGGTCATTGTTGTATTTTCTCCAAATTATTATTATTATTTATGTTTAGGCCACTAATTTAACAACTAGGATTTCGAACCCATTCCATGATTGGGCTCATCAGTCAATGATGCAATGGGCCAAGATGGATCATCTATGACTTTCAAACCACAACCATCATAAAGTAGCTCACTCGATCATCATTCATGATCACCCTAAACAACAAATATTGTGAGTCTGTGACTAAAATTATTTGCAGCCTCCACAACCTGGGGAGAAGAAATCTATAACAACGAGTTTGTTTCCTGCATTTAACAAGGAATCAACGAGAGCTTGCGAAGACTCGATCTCTTTCATATTGAGTTGAAGCCCCTTTTCCCACCATTTCATAGCTTTGGCAATACCAAAGCTCATGTGCAATTGCAAGAAAGAATAAGAAATAGAAAGATGAAATTGATATTGGAAGCCTTGAAGGTGGATATATGAAAAAGAAAGAAACAAAGAACTTCAAACCTTTGCAAATTGCAATTACATTATAATAAATGGAGAATATAAAATTTAAAAATTAAAAACAATAAGAAAAAGAAAAAAATGGTTTCAAAATATGGTTTCAAAAAATGGATTTTCCAGTTTGTCCCTTCATCTCCCTTGGATGCGATTACTCTTCTACCGTTCATCTCATAAACTAGAAGTTCAAACACCTGAAAGAGAAAGGGGTTTAGGCATTGGTTGCATTCAGGAAAGAAATTGGTGCTTACTATGTAAATGGTGATGGACATTTGCATGCACCAAAAAAAAAAAAAAAAGCGCCATGGAGAAAGTAGTCGCGGAAAAATATGGACAGAAAACAGAGGTTGGGAGCCCAAATGCAGGCCCGCATCAGCGAGTTCAGAAGTTTGGAGGGGGTTTTGTAGCATGGGGGAACAGTAACAAGCCTTGGAGCACATGCCTTAAAGAAGGTTTTCGGTTTTAAGTCAATAAAGTAGACAGCATGCGGTTCTGTGAAGATGAATGGATTGGGACAACCCCTTTACATTTTCCTTCCCAGATCTGTATGGGGCGACAACTCGGAGGCATGCCACAGCTAGAGAATGTTAACCTTTCCAAAAAAAAATAAATCCTCAATGTTACAAAGCCAGACATGCATATTGAGTTAGAAGAGAAGGTTGGAAGAGCGAATCAATGTTCATAAACAGAATCAGATTCCAAAATCACAAGCTCGCTAGATCAAACTGATTTTCTTTTCCAAACCAACTATTTTTGCATACATGTGGCCCACCTGATGAATGGAAAAGCCTATTTTTGGGCCTGGTATGTTCAGTGGCACCATATGATGAATGGCCATGATTTTGCAAATGTGCCCTGCCATCACACGCAAGAGGCAAGTGACCACCATGACTCTGATATCATTCCTCAACGAAATCATGGAAAATCCGACAAGCAATTCAGAAATAATTCTACTGAATTAACGAATACCTGGTCCCGACTCTTGGGCCAGGGGATCGGAGTCTTGTAACCCTTCGGTGCTGGGACCAAACAATCCAAACCTTTCCCCTCCTCAGGGCAATGCCTCTTGAACTTCCCTTTTTCCGCCGATCTCATCTTCCGAATCTCTTCCACATTATCCAAACAAGGTATATACTCTTTCATACTAGCTGGACAGAGCTGGAATTTTCCAACCCTAACCCTAATTCTAGAATTCCCACTTGTTGGGGGCCTTGCACAAAACCTCAGGATCTAGCCTCCCAAAACAAACCAGAATTATGGGATAATAAAGCAATGAAAAACAATCAAAGCATAAACCACACCACACAAGAGATTTTTACGTAGAAAACCCTCAAAGAGATAAAAACCACGAGACCTCGTCCAAATCAATAATCTACTATGAAGTAAAATGTTACAACCTTCTTCACTCATGAAGGATTGGATAAACAATAAGAGAATAAAAGAAAAAACCAGAGAGATCTACCGATCACGAGGACATAGAAGTGCTGAGACGTCGACTCCCTTCTACAAGCTTTCTCTCTCTCTCTCTCTCTCTCTCTCTCTCTCTCTCTCTCTCTCTCTTTTCTCTCACTCTCTCACCTTTGATAACCCTAAACCCTTTAGCAAACCCTTGTAAAGCTTTAGGAAACCCTCTTACATTACCTAGAAAAGCCCTAGGCACCCCTATTTATAATTTAGAAAACTCCTTTCCGCACCCTGTCGCGAAAGGCTTCAGATTTCCGCAGTCCGCACAAGATCCAGACTCAAATCTGCGTAAGCTCAACTGGTCGAGTCGAGTCCTCAATCGGTCAAGCGGCCCACTCGACCGGTCGAGCACTTCCCTCGAGTGGTCAAGCACCTCAGAGAAAATTCATCAATTAATCACTGGACTTTGAGTCGAGCCCCACTCGACTGGTCGAGCGCCACCCACAACCTGTAGAGCAGCGTGGTGAATTACTCGAATTTTCAACCCACTGCACTGTCTCTCCCATGAACTGAGGAGGAAAACCCCAACAAATCTCTCCCTTTTCAACTCAGGAGGGATTCACCTTCTTCAAGCTAGCTTGGTTTCTACAAACCTCAAACCTGCCCTTGAGTAAAGCCTTGGTCATCATGTCTGACCTGTTATTGTCCGTGTGGACTTTCTCAAGCTGTAACACCTTCTATTCCAAAGTATCCCTGATCCAGTGATTCTGAATCTCTATGTGCTTCGACTTGGAGTGCTGACTTGGATTCTTACTCAAGTGTATAGCACTTTGAATATCGCAATAGACCATGCACTCCTCCTACTTCAGGCTGAGTTCCTGTAGGAACTTTTTCATCCAAAGTATCTCTTTACATGGCTCTATGACTGCAATGTACTCAGCCTCTATTGTTGACAATGTTACGACCTTGTATAACTTGCTCTGCCAAGAAACTGCTCCCCCTGCAAATGTGAACATGAACCCCGATATAAACTTCTTGGAGTCTATGTCGCCTGCCATACTCAATGTTCTTTGCCAAGATTGGCAAGATATCGGCTGACAACACCAACCGCATATGCTATATCTGGGCATGTACATGTCATAACATACATCAAATTTCTTACAGCTGACACGTAGGGTATCTTCTGCATCTCTTCCACCTCTACCTTCGTCTTGGGACACTACCTGTCACTCAATCTGAAGTGACCATCCAGTGGAGTACTGATCAGCTTCTCTGCATTCATATTGAACCGCTATAGGACTTTCTCAATATATCACTCTTGTGACAGCCAAAGCTTTCTGCTGCTTCTATCACGTGTTATCTCCATTCTTAGGATCTGTTTAGCCTGGCCCAAGTCTTTCATCACAAATGACTTGCCCAACTCCTATTTCAGCTTGTCGATCTTCTTGATGTCTTTTCCCATGATGAGCATGTCATCAACGTATAAGAGCAGAACTAAGAAAGCACCATTTGAGAACTTGCGTGTGAACACACTGTGGTCCGATTCCGTTCTGTCATACCCATGCTTCAGCATAAATGATTCGAACTTCTTGTACCATTGCCATGGAGCTTGTTTAAGCCCATATAAGCTCTTCCTCAGCCTACACACTATATGCTCTTTACCCTTGACTTCGAACCCCTCTGGTTGGTGCATGTAAATCTCTTCTTCTAGGTCACCATGGAGGAAGGCAATTTTAACATCTAACTGTTCTATCTCCAGATACATGCTAGCCGCCAACCCAAGCAACACCCGTATAGATGTCATCTTCACCACTAGTGAGAATATCTCCTCGAAGTCTATGCCTTTCCTCTGACCAAACCCTTTCACCATAAGTCTGGCCTTGAACCTCGTTTGTGAATTCTTCTACTCAACCTTCTTTCTGAACACCCACTTGTTGCCCAAATCTTTCTTGCCCTTAGGCAATTTCACCATATTATAGGTGTGGTTCTTATGCAAGGATTCCATCTCCTCTTGCATAGCTTTCAACCACTCCCCCTTGTGCTCATCGGCTAGGGCCTTGGAATAATCTTCTAACTCTCCCCCATCAGTCAGCATAATGTACTCATGTAGCGAGTATCTCTTGGACGACTGTTTGTCCCTAGATAACCTCCTCACATGTGGTTCAATAGGTGGATCAAGTGGTGGCTACTCCCTTGGTCCATCTTCTGAAGGAACTCCCTTATTCTCTGAACCTTGTTGTACTCTCTCATCATCAGGCACCACGGGAGGCATAATCGGATCCATGTCCTCTAGCTCACCTGAACTAGGCTGGTTCTTCTCTAGCTTACCAATGTCTTCGACTGATCTTCAAAGAAAACCATATCTCTTCTCCTGACGAGCTTCCTCTCAGTTGGATCCCACAATCTGTAACCGAACTTTTCATCATCGTACCCCAATAACACAACTGTCTGATCTTCATATCAAGCTTGGACCTCTCATCCTTTGGTACGTGATCGGATGCCCTACATCCAAACACCCTGAGATGATGGTACGATGGATCCTGTCCAGTCCACACTTTCTCAGGCACTTCTCTATTCAACAGGGCTGATGGAGACTTGTTTATCAGATATACTGCTGTGTGCATTGCTTCTCCCCAGAACGTCTTGGGCAATTTTGCATGGGATAACATGCATCTGATTCTCTCAACAATGATGCGATTCATTCGCTTAGCCACACCATTATGCTGAGGGGTCTTGGGAACCGTCTGTTCATGCCGTATACCCAGGGACTTACAATATTCATGAAAGTCGCCAATGTATTCACCATCATTGTCAGTGCTGATGCACTTCAATGATCTACCTGTCTCTCTCGACATAGCATAGAATAATTTAAACACACCAAAGACCTCATCCTTGGATTTCAAAGCATAAATCCAAACCCTCCTAGATGCATCATATATAAAAGTGACAAAATACAATGCCCCACTCACCCACCCAAGGTTTTTGTCCTCATAGGACCAAAAACATCAGAATAAACCAAATCTAATGCATGCACTTTATTAACATGAGAAGCAGTTTTAACAAATGAAACTCTATTTTGTTTCCCTGATAAACAATCAATACAGGTTTTGAGAGGTATACATGTCACGTTTGGAAGGAGCCGCTTCCTCAGTAGCAGCTGAAGCCCCTTTTCACTCATGTGGCCTAGACGCTTGTGCCACATGTCAATAGGTGAATCTTCTGTTGTATTCAACCCACCCTTGTACACACTGACACTTGCCTTTACAAGGGTGCAATACTTCTTTCATCTAGCTGTGATAAATGAACCCTTGATGAGCTTCCAGCACCCACCAGCAAACTGACTTTCATAGCCATCATCATCCAGCCTTCCTGTCAACATCAAGTTGAGGTGAAGGTCTGGGATATGTCTCATATCCCTGAGAACTAATGTATAGCCCACATCGGTCTTCACACAATTATCACCAACCCCTACGATCTTCGATACGCCAGAGTTTTTCATCTTCATGGTCTCATAGTCACTCGTAGCTTGTGAAGAAGTCCTTGCGTGAAGTCACGTGAAAAGAAGCTCTCGAGTCTATCACCCAGTCGGTGTCCTGACTCGTAGCCGTGAGACATACATCGTGATCAGCTGAAAGAATAACTACAATGTTGCCATCTGAAGCGATCGTAGTGGAATTCGATTCATCTTCCGTCTCCTTTCCTTTTCCTTTCTTGTCGTTCTTCTTATCACGACATTCATGCTTGTAGTAACCCTTCTTGTCACAATTCTAGCATTCAACATCCTTCCTGGTATTCGACTTGCCTTTTGATTTATCTCGGGCCTTCCCACCCTTTCTATTTTTCATCTCCCCCGTTCTTATGTCACAAGGGCCTCTTGCTGAGTAGACCCCTGAGACTTGCTCATTGTCTCCTCATTAAAGAGACAACTGGTTACCTGTTTCATGGATATCTTTCCGTCTGACGCGGAGTTACTTAGAGACACCACCAATGTCTTCCAACTGTCAGGTAATGAACTAAGCAACAGCAAAGCCTGCAATTCATCATCTAGGACCATCTTCATAGCAGAGAGTTGATTCACTATATTGCTGACCTCATTCATGTGCTCGGCCACAGAACCACCATCTTTGAACTTGAGATTCATAAGTCGTTGTATCAAGCAAATCTTATTGTCGGCTGTCCTCCTCTCATGCAGCCCTTGTAATTTCAACCATAGGCTAGCGGCTGAGGTCTCCGTAGACACATGGTGGAATACAAAATCATCCAACCATTGTCTAATAAACTCCACGGCCTTTCGGTCCATCTTCTTCCAATCATCATCAGTCATATCCTTCGATTTTGCTGATATGCCGAGAATATTGGTCCTTACAATAAAGCAAGTCCTCCATCTTAGCCTTCCATATGGTCCAGTTAGAACCATTGAGGCTGATCATCCTTGATGAGCCACCTTCCATAATTCAGAACCAATCTCACTCTGTTCAATGAACTTGGCTTTGATACCACTTTGTTGGGGGCCTTACACAAAACCTTAGGATCTAGTCTCCCAAAACAAACCAGAATTATGAGATAATAAAGCAATGAAAAACAATCAAAGCATAAACCACACCACACAAGAGATTTTTATGTGGAAAACCCTCAAAGAAGTAAAACCCACGAGATGTCGTCCAGATCAACAATCCACTATAAAGTTAAACGTTACAACCTTGTGGATAACCAATAAGATAATAAAAGAAAAAACTAGAGAGATCTCACCGATCACGAGGACATAGAAGCGTTGAAACGTCGACTCCCTTCCACAAGCTTCCTCTCTCTTTTCTCTCACTCTCTCATCTTTGATAACCCTAAACCCTTTAGCAAACCCTTGTAAAGCTTTAGGAAACCATCTTGCATTACCTAGTAAAGCCTTAGGCACCCCTATTTATAGTTTAGGAAACTCCCTTCTGTACACTATCCCGAAAGGCCTCAGATTTTCGCAGTCCGCACAAGATCCGGACTCAAATCTGCTTAAGCTCGACTGGTCGAGCGGCCCACTCGACCGGTCGAGCACTTCTCTCGACTGGTCGAGCACATTGGAGAAAATACATCAATTGGTGGCTGAACTTTGAGTCGAGCCCCACTCGATTGGTCGAGCGCCACCCATGACCGGTCGAGCAGCCCACTCGACCAGTCGAGCAGCGTAGTGAATTACTCCAAATTTTCAACCCGCTGCACTGTCTCTCCCCTGAACTGAGGAGGAAAACCCCATCACCACTCTCTTCATTCATCTCCACTATCTGATTCACATCCCCCCAGTTCTCAATCAGATCCGGATCGAATTCCCCAACATCAAAGTTGTCCCGTATTATCCCATTCTCATCTATGATTCTGTACCGATCTGGCGGTGGGGGAGGGGCCACTAGGGGTGGATTGGAAGGTGGTTTTTCAGGAGGTAAGGCTATGTTAGGGAGGAAGATGGTTTCAGTCTAGTTAGGAATGAGGGAGGAGATGTGGGAGCAGGTTATGTTGAAGTTGGAGGAGATGGAGATGGACAGTGGGGATTAGCGATTGTTGAAGAAGACGAAGGGCTGGTAGCCGTTGGATTCCAATCGAGAGAGAGGGAAAGGGACATGCAGAGAGAGATAGAGAGGGAGAGAGAGAGAGAGAGAGAGGCAAATCAAGAGAGAAATCGAGAGGGAGAGGACGGAGGGAAGAAAAGGGGGCTGCATCAAAATGAAATAATAAATGAGGATATATTTTTTTTCTTATTTTTCTTTTAGTTTAAAGAGGGTTGAAAGTTGTTCTAAATTTGGAAGGGTCTTTACCAGACACCGTGCTATTCCCAATTCATGATTTTGGTGTAATGAGATCTAATTTTTTGTACAATTTTATTAATTATATATGTAGTATTTTAACGTAGAGAAGTTCATTTTTTTTTATAAACAAATAAACTAAAATATAAGACAACTCCTTTAAAAGTCATATTGTGTATCAAGCAATCTATTTGGAAGAGAGATCTGGCATATCTTGTTAGCTCGAGTCATCGGAAATGACGTGGACCAATGAAACCCGATGGTAGTGAAATTTCATTTGCCTTCAACACAGATGATCCGCACTCAATTATAATTAATTTATAAGGAATTATATATTGATCGAGTTCAGGTTGGGTCAGGCAACCCGAGCCCAACTCAAGTTTTATCGAGTTGGTGTTTGTATGGCCCAAGCTCGAGACCAAACCTCGTACATCCTGCCCAAGCCCAACCCAATGTCGGGTCAGTCACAGGTTAGTTCAGTTAAACCTGCCCAACTTTCATCCTGATCACATACTGTAAGACCCGAATCCTAGCCCGTACCGTTTCATATGTTTTGGCAGTCCTCCCGGTCAAATTCTAGTGAGCCGCGATCTATTTTCGACATTAGCGCACAACCCTGATTCGTGTCCTATATTCTAAAGTCAGATAGACCCAAGACTTGTACCTTAGCGACCGCCCCGTCGCCACGGTTCCGACGCCGTGTCTCGCCTGCTGAGGCGATGCTTGGGCCAGGAGATGTGGACCCGCGTTCATTTCGAAGAAACACTACGCGTTGCGAATTTTAAGGGAATCTCTACAACATGTCACATCCATCAAGTCAAGTATATTATCCATACCCCATGCCACCTCAACCTATCCTAAGTAAAATGACCACTCCCTCTTTTCCCATAAGTCAAACTCTCTCTCTCCCTACCCATCACTGTTTTACCCAAAATTCAAACAAGCCCATACCATTCATATCCTTTTCTTACAACACCCATTTCACCCACCCATTTTCATCACATCTCTCTCTCTCTCTCTCTCTCTCTCTCTCTCTCTCTCTCTCTCTCTCTCTCTCTCTCCATCCATTCCAAGCTTCCATGAGAGGAAATCTCTAAGGAGGGAAGAATGCAAGAGAGGGCCCATTTTCCTAAACCCTCATCTAACCATCCAACCCTTCAAAATTCATCTTACTCCCTTAAAGAATGAGCTTAGGAGCTAAGGAGTCCAAGGAGCTAAAGAAGGAGGCCATGGGTGGGTGCTTCTCTCTCTCTCTCTCTCTCTCTCTCTCTCTCTCTCTCTCTCTCTCTCTCTCTCTCTCTCTCTCTCTCTCTCTCTCTCCTTCCTTTATTTTATGATCCACATGATGAGTGTAAGTGATATTTAGACCATCCATCCAACGGACCACATGGCCGTCCAAACATGGGGACCAACCCACCTTGCTACCATTCTTATTTGAAGGGTCCAGATGATGGGAAAAATACAAATACATGGTGGACCCCAACATGGCCAGATGGGCCAACCCAGATATGGCTGGACGTTCGCTGTCCAGACCATTCAGCGAGGTCTGGATGTTGCTGGATTAAAATAAAAATATTAGCTTGGTTTAGAAGCTTTGGGTGTGTCGCACATGTAGGCCCCACCTTGATGTATGAACCTTATCCACGCCGTCCATCCCATTTCCCAGCTCATTTTAGGCGTTGAGCCGAAAAATGAAGCCAAACCGAATCTCTGGCGGGCCATACTGTAGGAAATAGTGGTTTTGGGTGATATAAGCTATTAGGGCCCGCTGCGATGTTTCTGTGCGTCAAAACATATCCAATATTTGGCTTGTTGGACCCATCACGAGCATAGAAATCCAGCAGACGGACTGGATGATCCCGATGTGGGCCTCGCCTATGAAATTCCTTAGGGAATAAGAAATAAAAAAATAAAAAATAAAAAAAAATAAAATAAAGGGAGATGACGCTACTGCTGCCATCGTCCAGAGGACGCTGCAGCGAGCATCGTCTTACTGCTTCTAACGGACTGAACTGTGGGCCCTGCTACAGGCTCCACCATGATGTATGCTAAACATTCATACCTTGCATTTGATGAGTCCCCTTTGGGAATCGGGATCCTCCAAAAATCAACCATTTACAGTTCTCAGGTGGCCCACACCATCTTCAATCATGTGAAGGTATGTTAAACCATATGAAAGCATTTGCTGGGGTCCACCTGAGGTTTGGATGCACCTGAAACTTGGTCTAACCCCTTAATCTAGTGGGACGCATATAATAGATGGGTCGGATTTGTAAAATACAGATTGGTCGGCCCCACGTGGGACCCACCTCTTTGAAATAAATTGGTTGGCGTACCACAGCCATATAGCTGCTGTATTGACGTCAGCAAGTTTTATGCACCTGGTCGTGGAATCGAATTGTGTACTGAGTAACTCAGTACCATATATAAGGGCTACTGAGTTGAGGTGGCGGCATTCTATTGGCCCTCATATGTGGGGCTGACT
Organism: Magnolia changhungtana; assembly: GCA_030180095.1. Classification (NCBI taxonomy): domain Eukaryota; kingdom Viridiplantae; phylum Streptophyta; class Magnoliopsida; order Magnoliales; family Magnoliaceae; genus Magnolia; species Magnolia changhungtana. Next base: position 300,995 of record JASAUF010000156.1, read on the forward strand.
TCACTCCACCAAACGGCAGAGCAAATGGCATTAGCCCGTTTCTCTCTCCAGTTGCGTAGAGAGATTCTCTCCGTGTCTCTTCCGCAGTGCAAAAAAAAAAAAAAAAAGAAACGAAATCTCTCCAGCCGTGCAAGGAAGAAAAGAAAAAAAAAAAAAAAAAAAAAAGAAGAAGAAGAAGAAGAAGAAGCAGAGAGAGCTCGTCGGTCTCTCCTGTCGACCTATCCGTCTCCCTCTCGAGTTCAACTTCCCTCTCTTTCTCGGATCGGCATCAACTCAATTCTCTACATGGTGATGTTGATTTAGGATTAGGAATTTTTCTCTTCTTTCTCTTCTCTCTTTACATGTTGATGTTGATTTTGGATTAGGGATTTTGCTCCCTTCGGTTGATAGTTTGAATTTTGCTCTTCTTTCTCTTCTCTCTTTACATGGTGATGTTGATTTAGGATTAGGGATTTTTCTCCCTTCGGTTGACAGTTTGATGAGAGATTAAAGATTAGGGTTTGAAATCGAAAATCTACAGTAGGGAATTTTTCAAATCCTTAATCCATAACTCGAGATTTTTCAAATTTATAATTCCTAATTAGCATTTTCATATTAGAAATTGAAAATTCGTATTAGGGGATTTTTAAAATCCCTAATCCATAAATCGAGATTCTTCAAATTTCTAATTAGTATTTTTTAATCCTTAATTTATAGTAGGGATTTCCTATTTTTTTTTATTTATTATTTTTTTTTTTAGAGATAACATTCCTAATCAAATGTGCATTTTTTTTAAAAAAATTTCAATCCCTAATTAGGATTATGCATTTGTAAATTTAATTGGGGACTTTTTTGTAATCTAGTTACGGTTTTCCATTTTTAATCCATGAAATTTGTATGCAAGCAAACCGTATAGTTGTTCTTGGGTCAAGCATTGTATCCTACCTCTTTTAGTTATGCTTTTAGGGGATCTTGTGCTTTATTTTGTGATTCTAGTTGTTTTTGAAATGACCATGTTTTGCTACATTCATCATTAATATTGTCACACCATCTTCCTCTTTCATACCTTCTGCTTTGGTTTTTGTAGCGTGATTGTAAGAATCCTTAGGACATCTCTAGGTTTTCTTGCATTCATCATTAATTTGAAAGTGTCTCAAACATGCTTTGATGCAAATTTGGTTCAATGTGTTTGCATCAATCGATTCGGATGAGCTGGCCTTTTACGCTGATTTTTTTTTTTTTTCTTTATTAGCTTAAATGTCGCTATATATAGTTTTGAAGGATGTCAATAGTGTGCTCATCAGTCTGTTTTCCTCTATTGAAAATCATGCAAGTGGTATGTGTGTAATGTTGATCTCGTAAAAGGTTGTAATTTGCTTTTCTTAGGCGAGTAATCTTCCTGCTATCTCAGCGGTCTGATTCTCCCCGTTGTTCTCTTTTTGCCTTCTAATAAAGTAATCGTCATCTTTCCAAAAAATATATATATATACAAGTGGTATGTGTGACCCTTCATCCAATGGAATGCACCATGGAGATGTTGCTACCCAAAATCTTTGAATATCAACTCAATCTTTAATGTTTGGTTGAGGATGGCTCATCTTTGTATAACTTGCCTCATTGCTAACCTCCCTTGGGAACCCTGCTTTTCCTTCTTTTCAAATTGAACAAACCTGTAAATTCCACATTTACAGTCAAATAATCAAGTCAGCTGAAAAAAGCATAGGTTGCACATACCTACACACCAACTTTTAAGTCCATTTTAAATATCTGCATGAGTAACCTTACCTTACTCGCTCGAAGTACATTCATATTTCATGGTATCAAAGCTAATGAGATTTTGAGCTACAAGTGAAGTCAGGTTCCTCAACAAAGCTAATCACGAGACCAGGGTTGGAAGCCTCTGGCTCTAGTATTACCTATCATAGGATAAAATAAGATAATTCATGTAACAACCAACAAGGTCAAAAGAGACCTGTAATTCCAAAGAAACAAAGATTTTTGTTACTCTTCGGCTCTGTATGAAAGCACATGTGATCTGTATTAACCATGAAGAAATGACATAAATCAATGGAAATTATAAAACAGATTTTAAAAAAAAAAAGCCATATTATTGTTAAACATGCAGCAGGAAATTGCTGCTTAGTAGAAGACAAAAGCATAAAGAGCTTTCCTCTAGTTCTTAAGGTTTTTTTTTTTTTTTTCTTGATTCGTAATTGCCTTTAAATTACTGAGTTCGGTCTCTCAACTTTATTATAACAACAACAGAATTATTATTCAATTGAGACTTTCAACCTGGAATTCCTAAAAGAAAACGTTGCATGTCTTATCAGAATAGTATTGACAAATCTCAGGGTTCACTTGGGTGTCTTGGACTTGCAATTTTAAAGGGGAGTAGTTTCCATAAAAGATTGCATGGAACAAATAGCCTGCTCATTTCTACTCCTTAAGAAGAAATGAACTAGAACCTCATTTCAGGCTGGTATGAAACCAGAAAACCGACTCAATGCAGAATCCATTTTCTGTTATATCCGAGAAAGTCACCTTCTTAATTGCAGGTGGTGTGAAAAGGCTTCCACTGGAAATGTGGTTTAAGAATACTTTAAATCGCAGCCTTGTTTACGAACTAAAATTGTACTAGAATCAAACCACAAGGTCCACACTAATCCATAAGAGTTACAAGTCAAAATGTTTTATGCCACAGTCTGAAATCAATCTAATGATTATATTAACAAATAAGCGACACTAATCAACAATATTCTGACTTCTTTGGGATTCACCAAGCTTTTCTCGATATTTCATAAAATTTCAACTCCATAGTTTCCATAAATCCAAATTGCAGTTTTGTTGCTAGTAGCTGATTGGAGTTTGTTGTGTTTTGTGGTTTTTTTGGTTTTGATGGTAACAATGCAGGTGAAAAATTAAACAGCTCATTTGTCATTGTAACAATCAAGGGCCTGCGCTTTGTTTTAGAGCAAATTCAAGTTTGCTTTGTTGCTTCTCTAAAGTACTTCTGTCAACATGGAGTAGGAGACGAAATGTAGCTTCTTCATTGAAATTAAATTTACATGCACAACTTTTTTTGGCAGGAGTTGAAGCGAGAAATTAGCAAAGCAAGCATACGGATGATGAAACCGTTCATCAAGGGTCTAGCTTGGGTAACTATCCTTTTTATTTATTCTTTATATTCTTTGAATTTGTAGCTATGGTTCGACCAAGTGTGATCTAAGCCAACTCTAAGCATTTGAAGGAGGAGTGCAAGCGATCCAAGGTTGGAGAACATACAACGTCGCTAGGCATGGTATTAACAGATTTGCTTCTAAGGTAACTTTGGTGGCATTTCCAAATGCCCTAATGCCTGTAGCTTTCCTTCTGAAAATTAATGTATTTTGGATGAGTTCTAAATCGATAAAACACAAGTTGAACTTAAGTTAGTGATTCATTCATTCAATTACAATCATTCATTTAAGGTTTTAATTGAATGAATGAATGATTATGCAGGTGGTAATTGAATGAATGAATGATTATTCAGGTTGTAATTGAATGAATCATTATGCAGGTGGTAATTGAATGAATGATTGATTGCAATTTTTTTTAAATGTAGGATATAGCTACGGATATTCACCGTAGCTAATGATTTTAAAACCGTAGCTGTATCTTTAGGCACTTTTGGCTACAGAAATCGTAGCTATTGCCGTAGCCATAGCTTTTAGACTTATTGGTTCGGCACCTACGACGACGGTCATTTTACGGATAAAAACCGTAGCTATATTTCTATAACTACGGATTTAATCCGTAGCCTTTTCCCAATTTTCTGGTTGTGAGAATACATTACTGTTGTTTGATTTGAATACTGCAACCAGTTCAAAACAGGCAGGATATCAGAACTCCCCTTTAACTGATATCAGAACTCCCAATGTCGAATTCCGTCGATCAAGACCAGCGATGGCTGCTCGATTGCCTGACCGCAACGCTGGATATGAACCACGACGTCCGATCATTTGCGGAGGCATCGCTGCACCAGGCATCTCTGCAGCCAGGTTTGCATTGTTATTTTGATTTTCTTTTTGTTAGTCTCAGATCAGTCCTTAAAATGCTATTATGTTTTTCAATCACATCGACTGCATGTTTTAATGAAATCTTTTGTTAGCATTTTTAGTCTCTGGAATTGGACCTGCATATTTCCAATGTTGTTAGAACTGTGGAGTGATATGTGATATGGCATTCGGCCTATAAACTTTCAATGAGAAATGCGAAACGAGTTTGAAGTCTTGGATACTTGGGGAAGTAGTCCATTAAATTTCAGGGGCAGAATTTTGTGGAATTTTCTTCTGTCAGCGTTGTGCTGGAATCCTTGGTCGGCAAGGAACAGCGGGATCTTAGAAGACGCTGAAAGACCAGCTCGAATGGTAGCAGATAAGATCAAGGAAGATATGATTCTTGGTCTTCCAATCTCAAGGAGTTCAAAGAAATCCCAATTGAGTCCTCCCTGGATTCCTGGAAAAAAGATTCTATGAGAGAAGTGTTCATACTCTTTGGGTGCTATTCCTATCCCCCCTTCTACCCTGAGACGCTCGTCCTTTATTTTCCATGGATTCTGGGACTGGCAGAGTGATGAAGCAGCCGTGGGGGCACCCTTTCCAACCCTGGAGGCCGAGTTGAAATAGTTTTCCCTGTTCCGGTCAATGTGATTTGTACTACTCACGCCGAGTTGATAGCTTTGGGTGAAGCCTGCAGAATCATCTCTTGTTTCTTCCCCCAGATCGAGGTGGATTTTTATGGCTCGCACCAGGCTATCCTCCTCTTGGCAACTGGTGGAGGTTTTATTCCAGATACTGTTGTGGATGTTTTCAAGGAAATCAGAGTGATTTCTGATCGGCTAAACACTTTGTTTGCTCATAGATCTTTTAACTCTAATGACCCTGCAGTGTCCCTCATAGTCTTTGGTTCTACAAGACCAGCCTTGTATTTTGGAAGCTTGCCTACCATCTTCTAATTTAATTGAGTCATCATTATTCCCTCAGGAAAAAAGGGAAAAAAAAAAAAAAAAAAGAGAGCGAGAAATGCGGAATGATATCCTGCCTGTTTTGAACTGGTTGCAGTATTCTAATCAATCTTCTGTGGTATATGGCAGGTTCACAGCGTCCACTGACTAATGAATAGCCACTCCTTGGGTGCGCCATCCAACAGTGGGAACGAGGCCTGCATGGTATCAGTGTCACAAATTTTGCCTAGATTCTGAAAATCAACTCAACGATATTTTCAGAATGCCTGCTATGGAGATAGGTGGGACACTCTCTTTACACAGTACATGGGCCACATATGGAGATAGGTGGGGCATCTCCCTACCCACGTTTTAGCTTTTTCCTTGCCGTGTCATCCACTTGAATTTTGGATCTGCAGCATTTTTAGCCCCATGTCTTAACATGATCGGGCGAAATGGATGGACAGGTTGATTTCTTATCAGCATTACAGTGGACCCCACTTATCTTCCCGTCACAGGAATTCCCTCCGAAAGGCTTTCAAAAGCAATTGGTGTCCGAAAGGAAGCGGGAATCTTCAAAGAAAGTGAAGCATTGGGAAGGAAAAAAATGAAAAAGAAGTGTTTGGTAAGGCTGCTTCTGACGTGGAATGGGATTGGGTACAACGTACCCACCAAACTCTATGTGGCCCACCTTAATGTATGTGTCTTATCCACTCCATCCATCAGTTTTAACAGCTCATTTTAACACCCGAGTTCAAAATTTTGCCTAGATTCTGAAAATCAACTCAGCGATATTTTCAGAATGCCATAAGTTTTAATATTTTTACGATTTTACTGCAAAAATATCATGACTTTAACAGAAAATTTTAACTAATTTATTCCTTAATTATATACTAAAATTTTTAAAAAGTATTTATTAGTTTATAATAAATATTTTTGAATTTTTATTTTTGGCAAGATTTTCCAAATAACATTCCGAGAAAAACCTCAAATTTAAAAAATCTACTTAGAAGTTCCTGGGAGCCAGATTGTTATGCAGGGCGCCCAATTCTATCAAAATGTCCCTCTAACCTTTGATGGTTAGTATCACCTGGTACAAACAGGTTTTCGTGGCTAATGATATGGGTGTATCACAGATCAAAACAGCTTGAAACGGGGCAATATGAGCGACAATACAACCCCATTTCCGTGGTGACTGATAAGGTAAACTGAAACCAATTTCCAATCCTTGGTTTGAACAAGTGCACAACTGAAATTTCGGAGAGAGAGAGAGAGAGAGAGAGAGAGAGAGAGAGAGAGATTAAACTGATATGTGACATTAATGTCATGTGAAAGAATACAAAAAGGTTCCAATATCAAAAATACATTCCTTACCGCAGATTGCTTATATTAAATTAGGCAATTGAAAAAATGGTTACCACAGAACAATGATAAAATCCAAAATCTAAAAGTAACAATGGGGGTATATAAATAAATAAATAAATAAATGTAATAAATCTTTCAACACCCCTTATTTATGCTTTTTAATAAATCTTTCTTCACAAAGACTTTGCAAAATTCAAAACAAATAAATAAATAAATAAAATAAAATCTTTCTTCACTTTGCACTCCCTGTCGTTTGATTCGAATGATGAGCTTGGAAATCCTGACTTTGAAAACAATGGGTAGAAAAAAACTGCTAGATGGTTGTTCTACTCCCTTTCTTGTATAGCCATATAATCATTCGTGCAAGTGCCCTAAAAAGAAATGGGCCTCACCTACTGTATAAGACAATCACTATTTTTTAAGAATCAATCAGGTGGGCTTGACAAAAAGAGCTGGCCCACCCCTGACAGCAGTTGCATCTCCACCTGCATCCAAGATAAAATAATGATAAAAATTAAGTGCAAGATAAGTAATAATTAAAAAAATACATTTCAAACAAATTGGGTTATACCAAAATTTGCATTATCATCATAGAACACTACTTAGAACACATGCTTACCTTTGAAAAAAAGAAATACTAATTACTCGAACGTGGGTGGCAATCTTTACACCCCAACAATTGATTGTTATCATATGATGGTAATGATGGCTGCATATGAAAATTCACATATTAGTTAATACGATTTTTTACCATGTATAAATTCAAAAGGTATATTCAATAATATGTCAAATACAAATAATCCTTTTTACCTGGCTAAGCAAGACGCTTCCCGTAGATGAATCATGTGGGGTGCTTGAGGGATTTTGCTGGTAGAAGTTAATACTTGGTCGGGATCCAGAACAACTCACTCCGGTAATATTTGAATTCTAAAAGAGCGACAACACAATAATAAAAACTCCAATAAGTAGAAATGATATAAATGTTATATGTAATATTATAACTTCTTTCTTTTTTTCTTTTTTCTTTTTAAGATGACAATATAGAATATTACAAGTTTATTAAATTAATCTTCACTTATACCTGATATCCAATGTTGAAAAGGTTTTGTTGAAACATGCTAGCATCATGTAGTTGGTACCTACACTGAGCCACTGATGCATTGATTGATCCACTAGGGTCAGGAAGGTAACCCATCACCATATAATGTGAAGGTTGAAATGAAGCATGGTGCATGACGTTTGGTGCATGATTGTTTCCCTTCACCATCAACATTTGACTTGCTTGTGGTTGAACGGTTTTAGATAAGGATCTTTTTTTCCTCCCTTGATTTAGTGGATTTTTAAATGCACGATGGTTGCTTCAAACTTTGGGCTTTACTTTAATCCCTCTTACAATATGTGTACCCATACTATCAACGAAAGTAACTTGTTTTTCGGTTAGCCCAGGGCGTATACTTTCAGTGTTTTCAATTTCAATTGGCTCAGGGCGTGTGCTTTCAATATGTACACTTGTGGTTGGATTGGAAGGTGCACCTTCAGTATGTAAACTTTCTGTAGGTTCAGACTGTGCATGTTCGGTATCTAAACTTTTGGTCAACAAATGGCATGTAGGTTCATCATCTTCACTTTCTTTAACAACATCAGACATTAATGGAAGTTCTTTGATTCTTTTCATACAATCCATCACTTGATCATGATATATATCTGCATATTTATCAGCTACTTTGAAGACCTCTTCATGTTCCCCAGCAATTGCTGCAACTTTCAGAAGCTTGCGACATAAGTGACTGTACCATTTACCTGAAGTAACATTGCAGTCAGCTTGTATTGTTAACCCAGTATAATCTTTAGCATAACCTACCTTTACATCTCTTTGCCATCTCTTCAGAATATAACGAGGATAAATCACATCTATATTATAATAATTTAAAACTTTTAATGCGTGACTATATAAGATCCCCATAAATTCAAATTTCTTACAGCTACACCTCACTATACTATCTAATGAGTCAAATCTAATGGTACGCCCTTCTATTTTACCTTTAGAAACAACTCGAAACTCGACAACCGTTCCAGACTCACCACATTTAAACATTGCATGACTTAGCCACTTCTTATACTCATCTTGAAATATTTCAAATATTTCTAGAGTTTATGATTTTGCTGCTTCCTTTAACATCGTGACATCAGCAAACAATATTGAGGTACTCTGCCTCATATTGAAATCAGCTTTATATTCCTTATATCGTCGTTCGGCCACTACTTGTTCGTAATGAGTGAAAAAACATAAAAGATTATATTTGGAGCTCAAATATTTTTTCAATACGCCATTCATGCTCTCACTCCGTTGCGTGCTCTTCATGTCAGTACAAAATGTATTTCTTCCATAAATCATAGCCCATTTCTCTCTTTCTTTAAACAAATTCTGTAGCCACTTGTTCTGTACTAAATCATATTTCTCGAGCAAGTTATTCCATGTAGCTAGAAACTCTTCCTCTTCCTCATAATCATATACACACTTACTAAAATCAGAACCAAAACTTTTTGAACCATTAACTACATTGCTAAGGTGTTTTGCAGCATTTTGGTATATATGCCAGATACATAGACGATGATATGTTTCTGGCATCACTGAAGCTATTGCATTGGCCATTACAGCATCTTGGTCTGTTAATATTGTCATTGGTTGCTTTCCAGACATCGCACTTAAAAATGTTTAAAACAACCACTTGAAAGATTCAATCGTTTCATCGTATAGTAAGGATACACCAAATATTACAGTCTGCTTATGATGATTTACCCCAATAAATGGAGTAAAAGGCCGTCCGTAACTATTTATCCTATATGTAGTATCAAAGCAAATGACATCCCAAAAAACACTGTAGTCCACTATTAACCTTCCATCTGCCCAGAACTTGTTCGTCATTTAATTATCTTTATCTACTTGTATAGCATAAAAGAAAGATAGATCATCAATTTTCTTTTGTTGAAAGTACTCCAATACAGCTCCTGCATCACCATTTTCCATCGCTTTCATTCGCTTTCTCTATAAGTAGTTCTTATAATCAACTGGCGTGAAACCCATATTCTCTCAACCTCCAGATTGTCTACTAAAATATTCGACACCTACTCATGGTGTTATTCCTAAATCATTTATGATATCTATGTTAGCTTTTTGATCATCAGTCAAGCTTCTGTGTGACCTTAACATGTGCACCTTCGTTGGTGTAACAACCTCATAGTTATGCTCTGCCATAAACTTATTTACACTTTATTTTCCATTCTTCTTAAGCTTAATCATCATGCTTGCTTTACAATTTGTTCTTGTAATCGAACGAGTAGACCTCACGAGATCGGTTTGTTTCTTTTCACGTTTTCGACCTTCTTTAGAACAACAAAATTCTCTGAAAACCATGACATCTTCATCTGATTTTTGTATCCATCCCCTTCGAGCACTGAACCCTATCCTTTTAGCATGGCTATTATAAAAATTATATGCACTTTCATCAGAAGAAAACTCCATTCCTAGTTTTGGTTCTTCATCTAACATATCACCTGTGTTGAATAGTACATCTTGCCTTACATCTTCATTGCACTGGCTTGCATCTTGAACATCTATTTCAGTATCAAATTGTAACCTTCGATATGTTTAAGAACATGCTTGACTTTTCAAGATTTTATCATCCATTTCAATAATTGACCTTCAAAAGTAAAAGGCGTACAAACCATGCAAACAATTTAGTTCATAATGTAAAATATGCACGTGGGATATAACAATAATGGTTATAGTTATGCACATAAACATAGGCAATACGACTAGATAAACAAAAACCGTAGCCATATTTATCTGACTGTAAATGTGGAATCCACAGGTTTGTTCAATTTAAAAAGAAGGAAAAGCTGGGTTTCCCAAGGGAGGTTAGCAATGAGGCAAGTTATACAAAGATGAGCCATCCTCAACCAAACATTAAAGATTGAGTTGATATTCAAAGATTTTGGGCAGCAACATCTCTATGGTGCATTCCATTGGATGAAGGGTCACACATACCACTTGTATTTTTTTTTTTTTGGAAAGATGACGATTACTTTATTAGAAGGCAAAAAGAGAACAACAGGGAGAATTAGTCCGCTGAGATAGCGGGAAGATTACTCGCCTAAGAAAAGCAAATTAGAACCTTTTACGAGATCAACATTACACACATACCACTTGCATGATTTTCAATAGAGGAAAACAGACTGATGAGCACACTATTGACATCCTTCAAAACTATATATAGCGACATTTAAGCCAAGTAAAAAAAAAAAAAAAAAACAAGCGCAAAAGGCCAGCTCATCTGAACTGATTGATGCAAACACATTGAACTAGTTGCAATCAGCATGTTTGAGACACTTTCAAATTAATGATGAATGCAGAAAAACCTAGAGATGTCCTAAGGATTCTTACAATCTGGTACAAAAACCAAAGCAGAAAGTATAAAAGAGGAAGATGGTGTGACAATATTAATGATGAATGTAACAAAACATGGTCATTTCAAAAAACAACTAGAATCACAAAATAAAGCACAAGATCTCCTGTAAAAGCATAACTAAAAGAGGTAGGATACAATGCTTGACCCAAGAACAACTATACAGTTTGCTTGCATACAGCCCGTGGATTAAAAATTGAAAACAGTAACTGGATTAAAAAAAAATCCCCAATTAAATTTATAAATGCAAAATCCTAATTAGGGATTGAAAAAAAAATACGCACATTTGATTAGGAATGTTATCTCTAAAAAAAAAATAATAATAAAATAAATAGGGAATCCCCTACTATGGATTAGGGATTGAAAAATGCTAATTAGATATTTGAAGAATCTTGAGTTATAGATTAGGGATTTTAAAAATCCCCTAATATGAATTTTCAATTTCTAATATGAAAATGCTAATTAGGAATTATAAATTTGAAAAGTCTCGAGTTACGGATTAGGGATTTGAAAAATTCCCAACTGCGGATTTTTGATTTCAAACCCTAATCTCTAATCTCTCATCAAACTGTCAACCGAAGGGAGCAAAATCCCTAATCCTAAATCAACATCAACATGTAAAGAGAGAAGAGAAAGAAGAGCAAAATTCGTAATCCTAAATCAACATCACCATGTAGAGAATTGAGTTGATGCTGATCCGAGAAAGAGAGGGAGGTTGAACTCGAGAGGGAGATGGAGAGGTCGACAGGAGAGACCGACGAGCTCTCTCTGCTTCTTCTTCTTCTTCTTCTTCTTCTTCTTCTTCTTCTTCTTTTTTTCTTTTCTTCCTTGCACGGCTGGAGAGATTTCGTTTCTTTTTTTTTTTTTTTTTTTGCACTGCGGGAGAGACGTGGAAAGAATCTCTCTATGCAATTGGAGAGAGAAATGGGCTAACGCCGTTTGCTCTGCCGTTTGGTGGAGTGAAGTCGGCCCCACATATGAGGGCCAATAGAATGCCGCCACCTCAACTCAGTAGCCCTTATAGTACTGAGTTACTCAGTACACAATCCGATTCCCCTGGTCGTGAGGTAAGTGTTACATCCTACACCGTCCATCTACCTGGATGTGGGACCCACACCAGCCACGTGGCTACCCTAGCGTCAGCAGGCTAGGTGGGCCCGACCATGATGTTAATTTGGTTGCATCCACACCATTCGTTCTTTGAATGGGACCCACCCCACATGCAGATCTCACCCCACCGTCCATCTGTTATATACAGACCATTGGCACTACAACAAAACAGAGCTTGGCCGACCAATGGGGTAACCCTTTGCCCGCAGCTAGTTTTAACGGCCACAGGCAAAGGGTCCTGTGAATTCATGAAAAGAAAAGAAAAAAACCTAACCTATTACACCGTTAGTCGCTCTCTCTCTCTCTCTCTCTCTCTCTCTCTCTCTCTCTCTCTCTCTCTCTCCTCCCTCTCCTCTCCTCGCTCTCCTTCCTTCTCCCTCTCCACTCCCTCTTGCTCTCCTTCCCTCTCGTGAATTGGCGGACGTAGCAAGGAAGATCGCGTTCGCGATCGAGTGCGAGATGCAGGGATCACCATTCACGCTCGGGTTGGGCGAGCCAAACTTTGCTGGGAAACTGAACCTTGAGTACGATCTCATCTGTAAGCCGTCCGATCTCCACGCCTTGAAAAAGCCCCTCAGAAGCCTTGAAAATTTTGAAAACGGGATCCTCTTCACCATCCACCAGATCCTAGAGTCCTGGATCTTCACCGCGCGAGAGCTGCTTTAGCGGATTGGGGATCGGGTGGAAGAAAAGGAATACGAGAAGGCTGCAAGCGATTGTTGGTTGCTCGAGCAGATCTGGAAGCTTCTAACAGAGATCGAGATCTACACCTCCTGATGGACCAGGACGATTTCCTCTGCCTTAAAAACCAGCTCTCGATCAAAGTGACGAACAAATCTGAAGCCTTCTACTTCAGATCAATGGCTCTGATCGAACTGGCTCGGTCATCGAAGGATCTGAAGCGGAGACTGCCGGATATCGTGGGCGTGGAGGTGGACCCAAAGGGTGGGCCCCGGATCCAAGAAGCAGCAATGGCACTTTTCCATAGGAAGGGCGATGTAGCAAAGATCCATCTGTTGCAGGCGTTCCAAGCGATTGAAGGGGCAGTGAAGAGGTTCTATTTCACATATCGACAACTGATTGGGGCAACAATTCTCAGGTATGATGTAAGGCTTTTTCCTTCTTGCTGTTGATTTCTGCAATTTAGAATATCTAATTAGGAATATGCATGGTCGAATGCCTAATTAGGGATTTGCATTGTCGAATCCCATTTTAGGGATTTACATTGTCGAAACCCTTATTAGGGTTGGCATGCACTTTTTTTTCCTAGCACCAATGCTTCTTTTGTATATGAGAATCATCTACACCAAATCATGGGACCTTTTTTTTAAAAAAAAAATAATTTTATAAATATGATATGTTATACTATGGTTTGGTGCCCGTTTGAAGGTAATTTAGGTTACTGTCCATTAAAAGTAGGTTTCAGCCACTATTTTTTTTAAAACTTTGATTTGAGTTTAGTTCTTTTATGGGCTCAGTGACATCAATTGACTCTGCTCGAATTGGTAATTAGGTCCACTCAAAATTCTATCAGTTTTTCTTCTTATAGAATCCAAGGCTTGTTTTAAAGATGAGAGACCTTTGAAGGAATTCACATTGAATTTCAATTGCTGAGGTACAATAATTCTGTTGACATGTCTGATTTGCTAGGATCATTTTAGTTTCTAGTTGAATCAGCTTGATTGCCTCTGCTTGTGCCAATTAGTCTATGGATTATTAGATGCAAATGGTTTTTCCTTTGGTTCAGTTTGTAGCTGTGGGGTCTATGATTTTTGGATCCAAACAAATGGTCTGTTGGAGCCCACATGCATCTTGCATGGATGGGGCCTCAATAGTCTCCTATCACTACAACCAATTTTCGGCCTTTTCTATTGAATGTGGACCTTCGATGCATTTCTTCTTAACCAGCTATTTCTGGGACTCAAATCAAATGGTTAGATTGGTCTATTGGGGGATTTTTTTTTTTTTTTGGGTTATGGCCCACCTTTGAAGGTGCCTAAATGACCATGGGCCCCACTTCTATGAAATGAAGACCTTGTCGAGGCACCTATAATTCCATTTTAATTTCCTTTTTCTTCAGGACAACTGCATCATGCCTGTGTAGTTGTACTTGTTTCTCGCTTCTTAATGGAAACATGGGTATTGTAACCTTACCAGTTTAGGATTCTTGACATCGAAGAAATCCATGTGTTCTAGAAGTAAATACAACCCATATTCACAACATGGGAAGTAAAATAGGTCTTTACTCTACCATGAAGCTTGACTATTGAGATTACTAATGCATACTCCTGGCATCTTCTTTCATGTGTCCTTGCATGGAAATGACAAAAATTCAGATCAAACCACACTCAGTTTCTTAAGAGAAACATTTCAATAATTACTCAGAATGGCCCGCATCTAAGTATTTTTTATTTATTGAATTCATCAGACCCATGTAGGGTTGGAACATACAAAAAATGTATTGTTGGATGGATGCAGATTGTTAGATGCATACGTGGGAAAATTTGACTTGTTTCAAATCTTGTAGCTCCCTATAGGAATTAACGTTGATGAGGTAGGATAACGTGCAATGAAAAGTATCACCTCTTTTCTATAATCTGGCATGTTGATGGATTCTTGCCCTGTTGCTACATCTTTTTGGTAGTTGAGTTCATTTATCACTAATAGGATAAACATTTGTACATTGCTGATAAGAGAAACTTTACTAATGTCACTTTTTTCTCTAATGGATTTTGATTATATTTTCTTGCATGTAGGATATTATTTAGGCGATGCCCCATGATGCACACCCAATGGGTGTGCTTGATTCTCATGCAATGCTGGTGCACTTTCTCTTTGGAAAATAGTGAATAATTCCATCATGAATAAAGCACAACCGCTTTAATTTTATGGTCCGATTTTATTTGATAATTGCCAATATAATTCGTAAAATGTATTTTATATATGCAGCACCAACAATTGCAAAGAACAACATATTTGAGGATGGTGGAAGGCCGCCGATTCTTCCTTCGAGCAACCTTTCTTATTCGAGAGAACTTTTTGTATATTGGACTCATTGTAAGTTTCACTCGGATAGCTCTTCCTCTGACGATTATACTGTAAAATTCCATGTTTCTTCTACATTGGTATTTAGTAGGAAAACCATAAAGAAGAACATGTTTACTTGGTGTGCATCCGTATGTCAATAGATTGAGTTGGGAACTTGGGAGCATTTTAGTAATACATGGTTGTCAGCAACTAATTGTGGAAGTACTTGCCAGCTCCAAAGTTTGTGACCTTTTGTTGTGCGATGCTTATGTTTTGCAGAACTCCTATTTTGTTGTTGTTAGTTCATTATTATTTTAGGACACACTACCAGAAAAATGGGCAAAGGCTACGGATAAAATCTGAAAATCCAGTTGAATCCACAGCTGCTAAGTTGGTTCCTTCAATCAAGGCATCAGTTAGCAACCACCCATCCATCTGTGCTTTGACTCCATGATCGCTGCCTAAAATTCAAGATGGCAATGATTCAAGTTATTTACCAGAAAGTATGCAACCACGTAAACTCAAAATTTGTAAGAGAAAAACATGTATATTTTTGTCAATCAGAGATGCTGCAGCTAAGAAAACCAAAATCTTGATGGCCCTGAACAGGGCAAAGAAAGTGGGTACAATTATTAAAAACAAAAGCATGCTTAAGTCTGTATATATATATATATATATATATATATATATATATATATATATATATATATATATATATTCTGAAAATCATCCATTTTTTAAAGAAAAATGTAGAATTAACATATCTAAAACTTGTCCATTTGTAACAATTCCCCTCAAAATAAACTCTTAGAGCTGGCATTTCAGCCAAGGAAATATATATTTAGGAAGTCGGGTATCAGAATATATGCCTTCCTGTGTGAGTATTAATACTGTGGTTGGTATGGTTAAGAAAAATGAATTCATTCCCAATCATACTGTACATTAACGCTCACAATTAATACTATCATGCACTGATATTAGAATCAATAACCCTCATGGTAAGAGGAATTATAGCTCCATAATGCATCAGGTCATGCTTACCATTCTCGTGTGCTCAGTTCATACAAGTCAGACCCATAGAGTGGAGATCTGGATCCTAGAAGGTTCATCTGACTGGCTCCAGCATAGACAAAGGGCACCCTAAAATCCCCCTGATTGCAAGATCTCAACCTTCCAAACCTTGGAAATTCCACCAAATTAATTTTTTTCCAACTCTTAAAGGTAAGGATCTTCTCTAATCTTGAAAAGTTATTGGGGTATCACCCATCCATGATGGGGCCCATCAGATAAATGGCCACGGTCACGACCATGGGCTGCACGTGTATGGACAGGGAACAGGAACGTGTATATATCCTAACGCATCATGGCCCTACAATTCCTCCTACTACACAATACTCCCTTTTAACTAAGTGAAATTAAGCTGATCTGTAAGTAAAGGAGTTTACCTTTTTGCATTCTAGCCTACATAAAGCGAGCGATATTCTCTAGGACACGTTGGCCTTGAAGAACCAAAACCCCACACACAACCACTTCCCCAATTGAGTCCGGCAAGTCTAATCCCTAAACTCGAGCCCTTGGATGGTGCTGGGCATAGCTAGCATGATATGTGTGAAAACATACTATCCCATAAAAACAGTGAGACTACAGTAAAATTCCCGAAATACCGAATAGCCAGCTTCCAATCAAATCGCCAACTGCCGCTCGTGTAGAGAAGCCAATATCTGCTCCTTATCAAACCCAAGATCTTTTGAATCAACCAGTTTTACATTCTGAGCTAACAATTTTGCAAACTGCTCATAGCTATCCTTGAGATCTTGTCGGGCCCCACTTTTGATCATGCCTTTCATTATGGTGCTCTGTAGAAAATTACAGGATACAGAGATTTCTCATGCAAGATATATATGTTGGGCAAGTGATATTACAGGATACAGAAACAAAGATTTCAATGGCGCATCCGACCACAACTGATTTCAGAAATAGAGAGAGAGAGAGAGAGAGAGAGAGAGAGAGAGAGAGAGAGAGAGTTATTCTCCTTCTTGGGAAGGGGATTTTGAAAATGCAGTGAGAGAGAGAGAGAGAGAGGTTGGGAATGAATGCGGCCGAGAGATGGGGAGAGGGTGAGGGAGAGCGGGAGATCGAGAGATGGCGAGGGAGAGGCTGAGTGCGAGAGAGGCAGAGAGGGTGAGGGAGCTGGAAGATGGAGAGAGGGCGAAACAGGCGGACGTAAAAACCCTTATTTTGAGAGGTACACAGTGGGAGAAAATGGCGGAATGAAATTTGGGGAGGGGTCCGTGACGGACGGCTCAGCTGAGTTTTAGGACCGTGGGGCCCACCACAATGTATATTTTTTATCCATTCCGTCCATTGAATTTAAAATATTATTTTAAGGGTTGATACAAAAAATGAGTTAGCTTGAAGCGGTAAGAAGACCACATAACATATTAACAATAGATACTCAATTTTTATGATTTCTTATTGTGTGGTCCACTTAGACCTTTAATCTACATGACGTTTGGCCCAATCTACTAAAATTATATATCAGAATTTATGGATGGATTAGATCAAATATATATATTTCAATGGGCCCCATGGAGCCCCTTAAGCACCATCAATTAGTTACGGATCAATTAGGTTTCAGCTACGGAGTAAATCCATAGCAAAATTGCTACGGATTAGATCCGTATCCGAAGGCTTTCAAAGTCCATGGCCTTTGATCAATTTTTTGGTAGTGACAGGGTTGGGTGGGGACTGTCTTTTATTTTTCCAGCATATATGACTAAAACATGACCATGATGGCCAAGGGTTTGTAAATGATCATGGTGGTACAATGTAAATGTGTTTGGATGTTCAAATGGTTTGATTGTGGTAGTTAGTTTCGACAATTTGGAAATGAGTATTCGTGGAACTAGAAATGTTTAGTTCTCTTGTATTTTCAACTTTTAAGTCTGCCTTGTAAAATGTTCCACCATTGAAAAAACGATTCAACATCTAGCTAATGGCTGCTTCAAACTGGATCATTTTCCTAATTACAATATTTACCAACCTGTGTATTAAGTTTAATGAATCTTATCACTACCCAACCAGATCAGATGGTGTCTTTAAAAAGAGAGAGACTTTCTTTTAAGAAGGTATTTTTTTACTATGCCTTTCCCATACCTCTATCTGAAAATCTTAATCATGAGTAGCATCCATTCATTTGATTTCGAAATACTTGCTTGCAAAAATTATCCATAATGCGGAAGGTGTGTGTTTGTGATTACTGATGCAGAGTGTTTGGATTTGATCAATTTTGCATATTGAATCATTTGTTTCTCCCTCTTGTTGCTAGATGCATTGACTGGTTTAGGCTGTGTTCATATTCATTTTGGTTATATATTCCTTCTTTGTGGGTTTTGAGTTGGTCATCTATTTCTTGTTAAGCCATACATGATCGTAGTCCAAAGCAACAACATAGTTGTTGTAAATGAGGCTTTGAATGAAATCTATGTTGAAGAGGACTATGAGAGGTCATGTGGGAGTCAATTGATATGCATGCTAACTTTGATCAGATAGGACTTGCACAAGAGGGTGAAAAACTTACTTTTTTTTCTTTTCTTTTGAACTTCTTGGCAGGTCTCATCTAATCAAGTGTTTTTCTTATTCTTTTTTCACAATCACTCCTTTTACATGGTCTGTGTAGATTGAGAAACATGTAAACATTTCTTAACACCATGTAAACATCATGGTCAGATTCAGAAAGGTTTCAATAGTGTACATTTCTATAACTGAAAAGTTGCAAGGCACATCTTCATTTTGTAGAATTTTCTTCTTGCTACTATTGCCTTTCAAGGATAAGTCCTGTCTTTTGAACTCACTGATATTCATTTTTTCCAAGTTAATTGCTACATAGACACAAAATGCTTTGTGGTCAGGTATGTTAGCTGCTTAGACTGGTGTAAAAAAAAAAAAAAAAAAAAAAAAAAAAAAAAAAAAAAACCTAGGATGCATGTGGGTAACCTTTTCTTTTTCTTTTTTCTTTTCTTTTCTTTTTTTTTCTTTTTTGATAAGAAATATTCTCTCTATTGCTACGGATTGTCAGTGGCCATGAAAACCCGAGTACACTTCGGATTGAGTATCCAATAAATATAATTCTTCTTAATGTACTTGAACATGGGATGTGAATTTATGCAGTCTTTAAAGCATACATCATAGCTTCCATTGAAACTGTATTAGCTTTCATTTGTATTTGTATTTGGTGGTTGATCTTTGATGGGATCAGCATGTTCTTACTTCCCACCATGACACTTTTAATAGCAATTAGGAAAAGTTTAATTATCCATGGAGTAATCCTTCCTCTACAGGTTGCCCGTCAAGCAAATCCTTTTGAAGATGCTTCTATTGTTCATGAAATTAGACAGAAAGTTGGGCACCTCATAAAAATTCGTGTTGATGCCAATCGTAATTGGACATATGAAGAAGTTGTTATGTTTGGGTCCTGTGTAAAATGCTATGATCTTCAATACATTGAGGTATGATTTGTTGAAATTAATTATTCTAGGCATTTGAAATTCTGCCGTATAAAGTGTTTTGCTTATAAGTTTCAATTTTAATTTTGTAACCGATAAAAGCTCCTCATTTCAATTGGCAAAGAAAAAGGCTTCTTAATCATCGTGCTTTAGTGCATAAATCATTAAAGACTTATATAGCCCTTGAACAGACAAAATACCAAATAAATTTTGGAAGATGGATGATGAGGAACTTGAGTAGGATTTAAGCCCACAGTCTGATTTGCTTCCTTTCCAGAATATTCATCAAGGATATCCATGTGAAACTTTGGAGGAAAATACCTACTCAGGCGTATCTTTGAAGTTGGTATCGGATTCCTAATAATAACTTAATCTCCATTTGTCATATTTAATGTTTTCATGGTGCTTGAGAAAAGAGCTTTTTCGAGGCAATTACATTAAAATGCAGGTTGTTGCAGAATCAAGGAGCTCAGAAGCTTTTGTTGTTCTCTATTTGCTTACAAAGTTGCATGGACTTCACTCATGACCCAATACTTGGGCTTTAGTGACATGGTTTGATAATTTGTCTGAAAGTTGTAAACTGGCTAAAACCCTGAGCTTTCCTAGCTAATGTATTTAATGAATATGTTATTGTTGCATAGCTTGATGCATTTCTCAATTTGGTTTTCTTTTTGTTAGTTTCTATACTATGACTTGCATTGATCATTTTGCTTATTATGTGGAAGTTTTTGGCACTTCTTTCTACTGTAGTTGTTTATCATTGTTATCTTATTCACTTTTCTACGCTAGATGAAAATTGTTGTTTCATGGAAGTAGATGAAATTATGAGATTATGAGATTTGGTGGGCTATACCATATGAAATTATGAGAAATCATGCCTAAAATATTGGATGATATTTATCCGATATGCCTGGTTCTTATGTGAGTGTTGTAGGTTCATAATCCATTTGGGTGATTTTACAATTATCAATAATAAAAAAACTTGAACACTAATTGACCAAGGTTTTTGCGAATCCGATCTGTTTTTTGCGGCCGGTTCTCGGTCCAACTGTTCGTCGAGACTAGGTTTGAAAACACTTGGTACTAAGTATTATGTGAATTACAATTTTTGCATTCAAAATGACTAAATTTTGCTTAGAGATTGTAGGTGTGTCAATGGCATCTCTAACTGAGCTTTCATTCAACTGGACGGGCTTCATTAGTGCCATGATTTCCAACATCTCCTTCACTTACAGGAGCATTTATTCAAAGAAAGCCGTGGTCTGACAATATCTCTCTCTATTCTTTATATCCGGATTCTAAAATTTATCTATCTGTCAAATGAAGATTGACCCCTTTTTTGTTGCAGACTGACATGGACAACACCAATATCTACGCCTACATTTCCATCATTGCACTCATTGTTTGTGTTCTGTCAAAACATTGTTATAAAACCTTTGAATTTCTTCTCTGAATACTTTAACTTAAATGTTGGCTTAGGGAAATATCCACGAGCCTTTTACAGCTTTTGTCTTTACCTCTTGCATGCTCCATGATTTTCCTTGTTCAGCTTTCCTATTCATTTATAAAGGAATGTTTCACTCTAAAATAGATGAGCTAGGACTCAAATCATTCACTTCTTCTTCTTATCCTACTTATTTTATCTTTGGACAGGTATCAAGACTAGTATGCATGATGATTGTTTCCTTGAAGGAGTGTGGCAGATATAAAGGACTCAAATTTATTTCAGGTTTGCAGACATTTCCTCTAAAAATTTTGTGTGTATCAAGCATTCATTTAAATGATCATGATGTGCTCACAAGGAACATCCTTCTTGATCAAGTGATTCTTTCCATTGCCTTAAGAAGTTCCCTAATTAAATATTTCCTTAAACTAGTAGTACGTGCAATTTTTGTGTACTGAGCATAACATTCAAGATTCAAGGGCTTAGAGCTTTAACCGTTTGTTTTGTTAGTTCCTTTGTAGGGTAGCAGATGTTCTTTCAGATTATCTTGGAGGCTTGAATGAAGACTTAATCAAGGATAACTTTGTTATCGTATATGAGGTATTTGCATCAATTCTTTTTTTGTGCTGAGTTATATTCACAGAAGTTCTTCACAAAAAAGAGAAAAAAAGAAAAGAAAAAGAAGAAGAAGCTATTCTATGTTCAACATGATGATTAATTGCAATGGAACATACCATCCTCAATTCCATTAGATGTACTTGTGTCACATTTGATACCATAGTATTGCATCCATAAAGAAGCAAATCAGGTGGTAGTTTCTCTCAGTCTCAGTAAAGATGTTTTGAGATGGCACTGTCATTTGGATGCTAATGTCATGTTGTAACTCCTTTTGTCCTTTCAATTGTTTTGTATTCTCTATACACCTCACTTTATTAAAGTGATGCATGGATAAAAAGTCATGTGGAAAGTACCCCTATCTTGTAATTTTTCTTTTTGCTAAATTCTATTTTTGAAATGTTTGACATATTTCCGTCTGTCTTTTATTTACAGACAAAAGGTCCTTGATTGGTAGAGACTTGGGTAGACCCAAATGAGTTACTGTTGCAAAATTGTTCTTCGTTTTAAGTAGTTTGATGTTGATTGCATTATATCTTTGAAACATCTCTTTTTCTCTTTCATGCTAGCGATATCTTGAATTTTGTGCTTTCTTTTAAGTTTCTCTGCGTCACTTGAAGTCTGTGTGAAATATAGAACAATGACAACAATCTCTAGCACAATTGCAGCTTTTGGATGAGATGATGGACAATGGTTTCCCTCTCACAACGGAACCAAATGTCCTGAGGGAACCAAATGTCCTGAGGGAGAGGATAGCTCCACCAAATCTTGTCAGCAAAATGTTGAGGGTTGTGACTGTAGCAGTTCTAGTGTAAGCAACACCCTTCCAGGTGCAACAACATCTAGTGTTCTGTGGAGAACAACTGATCCAAAGCATGCAAACAACGAAGTTTATGTTGATCTTGTTTAGGAAATGGATGCAATTGTGAGCAGGTCCATATATGAAGTTTGCTTGACATTCTTGATTGCTTTTCTCGATTTATTCCATTGTGCAATTTGGATATTCAGGCCCTGTTTGGTAGACGCCTAAAAATGAGTTCATTTAAATAGTAATTGTGTGTTAGATCTTGATCTGTAATACATAATCAGTTCATCATCATCATCTGAGCTTTATCCCAATTAATTGGGGTCGGCTACATGAATCCTTTTATGCTATTCTACATAATGAGTTGATGTTAACAATAAATGTGTATTGGAGATAAAGATCTCTAATACATAATTACTATTAACTAAAAATGAAATGAACTCATTTTTAGGTATCTAACTAAAGGGCCCAATGTTATACAATTTTATGTTACTTTTCATTTTCTATTTACACTATCATCTTTGATACTTAGATCCTTCAGAAAAGGACCCCAAGCCGGATACTTGGATAACTTTCTAATGGCGACGACAAGGGAGCCCCTTCCTTGAGACGTTGAAATAAATATCTAGCTGGATTTGGCACTAAAGAGTTTTCAGTTATTTAGGATTTATAGGGAATTGTACCCATTGGGCAACAACTTCAATTCATGTTGTACACATATACTGAGAATTTGGACTTTGAGGATCTGTGGAACCTGATCCTTGCCATTCTCAATGCCTCTTTAAGCCCATGGGCAACATTGACCATCATTGTAAGATCACCATTTAGTTCAAACTCGTGGCTTGCTACAATTTCATCGGAGTCTGGACTGTGGAGACTACCTTTCAAACAATGTAACATTGACATAGACATGAGTTGCCAGACTCAGGGACCGTAGAAACCCACATGGTAACATTACGATTATATGATAAAGAGTTTTGCTAATCCAACACATGTGCAATAAGGCTCACGTTCACGCTACACATGTCAGCATGAGGCTGGTGTCACGCCCCAAACCCAGAAATCGGATTAACAGGAATCCAGATCGCCGAATTGACCTCCAGTACCCCATGGCTCCCAGCGCACATACATTTCAATCCTGGGATCCTACAAGGAGGATTTTTTTTGTACATTTAACTCGCAATAACCATAACCACAAGATTACCCATTTCACAAAGGCAACATCATCATCATATATCCACTAATATAATCAATTGAGTACAGTGCTGGAAAGAAATACATAAATAAAAATCAAGCTTCAGAAGACCGCTGTTTCTTGTGGTGTGGGCCGCCTGAGATCTGGATCAAGGTGATTTTTGGAATGGACCCACCTCAGTGGGTGGCCCACCACATGAACGGATTGGATGTCAAATAAACATCAACGTGGGGCTACTGGCCGGGAGAGGTGGGCAAGATCCGTCCGCCGTCCGAGCGTGGCACATTGGTTGTTTCTCGGACAATGCAGCGATTATCATCTTAAATTTTTTTTGTTTTAAACACGTTTTTATGGTTTTCATGTGGGGCCCACATAAAGGAGATCCGATCCGTTGATTAGATTTTCGGGCTCGAGACAATTCAAATGAGTCCAATTACGATTTTTTTGACATACAAAACATCACATGTGAGCCTTAACGTAAGATAAATCACTCCAAATCACCATTTTTTCGATATGGCCCGCCAGAAGATCCTGGGATTGGGCCCATTTTTTCGGATCAACGCCTAAAATGATCCGCTGAACGGGATGGACGGCGTGGATTGAATTCATTCAGGAAGGTGGGGCTTACATTAGTAGCCAACCCAAAAAGCATAAAATCTAAGTACTTTCTTTCTTTTTCTTTTTCTTTTTTTTTTTTTTTGCGGCGAGTAAACTCACATTTGTCCGGTGTGAGCACGTCCAGCGGCCCCCGGACGCCGGACTGACGTGTTGATATGCCCTTCATCAAGGTGGGTCCCACGTGTGGGACCACGGTGTGTGGTCCCACTCTGGACATGGCTCACGTGGCTTAGGTCAACTCGATATTTGTGTATTTTCCCAACATCAAAGGGTAGGCCCACGTGATTTGGTCGGCCATGGGTCCACTTGATGGACGGTTGGGACACCATAAACACTTATCATGTGGGCCACAAAATAATCAAAGGAAGGAGAGAGAGAGAGAGAGAGAGAGAGAGAGAGAGAGGGAGAGAAGCACCCACCTTTGATCACGGACTTCTCTTTCCATCAACGAATTCTAAAGCTCTAGTGGACGAGATTTAATGGTCGAGATAAAGCATGGATGGAGATGGGGGTGTGAGGTGGGCCACACTTGCTCTCCATGGAAGCCATGGACGTGGGTGCTTGGAAAATGAGAGAGAGAGAGAGATGAAGGAGAGAGGATGTAAGAAGAGAGGCATGGTGAGAGGTGATGGAGTGATGGGGAGTGATGGGTGTGTACTTGAAAGGGATGGGTGGAGAGAGAAAGAGTTGACTTTGGATTGCTTTTGAGTGATGTGGCATGTACTTGGTTGATTTGACAACTTGTAGAGATTCTCTTGAGATTTCACAAATGCGCGATGTTTCTCAAACAGAACGGGGGCCGACATCTTCTAGCCTGGGTATCGGGTCGGTGCGTGAGTCGCGGAGTTGGAACCGCAGCGACGGCGCGGTCGCCAAGGTATAGGTTTCGGGTCGAGCCGACTTTGGCATGCAAGTCTCATCTTACGATCATGCGCAACGTTGGCTTTAGGTCAAGGATTGCCGAAATTCGACCAGAAGGATCGCGGAAGCCTTCGGAACAGTACGGACTAGGATACGGGTCTTACAGCTGGTCCAGCTTTCTACACATTTTCCTGAAAAAAGAAAAAAAAAGATCTGGTCCACTCAGCATGTGAGCCCCAATATTGGAAACGGGTTGATGGGTTAGAAAACTTGCAACCAAGTTTTTTGAGTCATACATTTGTTTTGCAAATTGTGGCCCACGACCACTTGGATCAACCTGATTCTTGGTCTAGAGCATCAATATAGTGGTGTCCTGTTCTTGGACCTATCATGCCATGCAGGCACATGTGTGGCATTTACATGAGCTTTATTTTATTGCACACGCGTGTTGGCTTAGTAAGGCTCATTTGATAAAATATACTATCATTTGCTACTACAATGGTGTGTATGTAATAATATAATGGAAGCTTTGCTTGGAGGTGATGTGCCAGTCGGTGCCAAGTGTGGGTAAAGGAGAACAGTTGATGTCAGGTCACAGAACTTTTGCAATCATGAAAATTCCTGTTTTTAAAATGGTTGGAGAAAAAGATCTCTACTAGCCAAAATAGCTGGTAGATTGCTATGATGATGATGATGGTCAAGGTGGTCCTAGGTCCTTTTATAAGCATTTCCATATATACATTATATAATTTGGCATATCTATGCATCAATCTCTCTTTCATAACAAGGTTCATTGACATGTGCTGCAAAAGATGTTCTCACTTTATGGGACCTAGACACAAATGTTCTTGTAGCTGTAATTGGAGATACTCTTACAGTGATTGTCGGAATATCATTATCTAATTGTGTTGTGTGGGTAAAGTAGACATTTGACGTGGATCATGGCTGAAAATTGATTGATGGTTATCATACACATTAATTTGACATGGAAGCTTACCTTGGTTAAAACTTGAGAAAAACAGTAATCCATTTCCTTTCTTTTCTTTCTTTATATATTCTCTAGACTCTTAATGTTGATGTTCATGGTAGTGTTATTTCGGATGGCAGTAATCCATTTCCTTTCTTTTCTTTCTTTCTTCCTTTGGCCTATGAAATATATGCTGAACCTAGTAGATCTTCAACAACATAGGGAAAGACAAAAACCTTTAAACTAATGGAGTTTCAATGGTCCCATAGTCTCTCTAAATCAATAGTCTTATATGTAGAGATAAAGGCAGGCAGTTAGTTTTAAACCAAACACCATGTCACAACAGAACCAAATATCACTTCATTGAGAACATCAACAATATGCAGAAATCCTCTCAAATGATAGAGATTTGCTAATTAGATTAACCCTCAATGTTGGTTTTCCATTAAACCATCATCAAGATTCAGGCACCATTCTCAAAAGTTCTACTTTGATATCATTCTCATTGCCTTCATTATCTTGATTGTTGATTGCCAGATTGAGCTTGCAAAAATGTTGTTGGCAGAGGGACAAAGTCATCTTTTTGTACATTGGGCTGAACAAGGTGTTGATGATGAAGAAAAGAAAAGTTTCTTTGATCAGGTTCATTTTCATGGCATGTTTTTTTTTTGTTATTATTATTTTGGTTCTTACGAGTACAAGAACCTTGTGTTCCATGCATTCTCAGTATATTTTTACGACTCAGTTGTTGTATCCTGGAAATATTAAATGGTCTTTGTCGATTTCCAAGTCCAAGCAGCAAAAGTTTAACATCGGCTTCAACTTTTAACCTTGCATTTTCCTCACTCAAACATTTATTTTTGTTATTATTATGATTATTTTGAAATTTATCCTTCATTATTATGATTTCCAACTCAGCTGATGTATGCATTATATTCAGCGCTGCTTATGTGTTTTTACAACTTATTTTAGCCTATAGTTGTAAAACTGAAACAAATTCAAATTTTAGGTAGACCTTGCTGCCAAAAATCCTCCTCTAGTTTTTGTAACCTCCCATCTTTCCTTGTCTATTTATATAATCTTTCACTGCCAAAATTTGCTTCTTTTCAAACCCAAGAAGCAGCAGCACAGGATAGAGATGAGTTCGACTAGCAAAGCATGGATCGTCGCTGTTAGCATTGGAGTGGTTGAAACACTGAAAGATCAAGGTATTTGTAGATGGAATTATGCTTTCAGATCTTTACATCAGCAAGCAAAGAAGAGCATCGGATCGTATGCACAGGCCAAGAGACTCTCCATCATATATTCAAAATGATAGGAATCTATTAGTAGATTCAAAAGCAGGGAAAAAATCCATTTAATGGCTTTACTCTTTCAGTAAGTGAATCCATTATTTTTGTTTTGCAATCTGTGTTTCCTGTACAGTTCTGCCAGATTTTTGTCTTCAATTTCACTTTTTTTTTAATGAGAAATATTTGCTCTATGGCTATGGTCGCACTGTGGGGCTAGTTATATTTAGCTACGGATTTTATCCGTAGCTTTGGAGCAATTTTCTGTCAGTGTAGCAAAAACTGGCAATTTAGCGGTGTCCAGCACAATCGTCAGTAAAGTCCTGACCGCCAGTAAAGCCTTTACTGACCAAGGCTTCACCGGCTGTTAGCTAACCGCGGGTAAAAGGATTTGCTGGCGGTTTTCTTAGCTTTTGCCGGCGGTTTTGACCGCCGGTAAAGGCCAGTTTTCTTGTAGTGTGGTCTGATGGGTAGTGGGCCAGTACCTGCAGCTAGCTGCTGCTACCTTCAGCAGGCCAGGTGGGCCCTGACCTTGATGTGTGGTTAGTATCACACCGTTCATCAGCGTGGTCTCCCACGTGTGGATGTGTTCCATACAAACCGTCCATCCATTTGGCAAGCCCGTTTCAAGGCTTGGGACTAATCTAAGGCAGATTCAAATCTTTGGTAGGCCATCACGTGGACACTACCATGATGTATTACTTCATCCACACTGTCCAAGGTGCTGGACAATGCTGTCCAAATGTTTGGATGGTGCTAACGTACATGGACAATGTTTGGAGGGTGCTGATTACATGAGAAATGTTTGGATGGTGCTGATCTGCCTGAACAATGTTTGGATAGTGTTGATCATCATTAGTGGGCCATGTGTCCCATGGAATGATAGTGTACAATGATACACATGTTTCACCTATAGTTATTGAAGTGATTTTAGTGTGGCCCAAGCTCACTTGAGGGCCATTGGTGTGGCCCATCCACAAGGCCCATTATGATGTGTTTTTGGCTCATGTACGGGGCCCACCTTGATGGTGTTTGTATCAGTACCATCCATTGGTGCTGTGTAGGGCCTGCCATGATGTAATGTTTTATCTGCACCATCTAAGGTGCTAGACGGTGCTGTGGACCCCACCCTGATGTATGTTTCATTTGCACCATACATCTGCTAAGGACAGTGGCCCCTGATGTATGTGTTCTATCATCCAGGTCGTCCCTAGATGGGACCCACCTTGAGGACGTGGGTCTGATCCTGAGGTTGTGTTGTATCCAACTGTCCGTCCGTTTGAGGACGTGGGCCACTCCAAGATGTATTCATTTTATCCTACCGTTCATCTGTGGCCCACCATGATATGTGTTATATCCTAACCGTCCATCTATATCACTGGACTGGTGAGCCATACGTGGGACTTACCTTGATGCACGTGTGGGAAAGAGATTGGCTGGAGTACCCTTACACCAGCTACGTACCTATTATGTGTGCAGGGCCCACTTGATGTATATGAGGCCCATTAGTGCGGCCCATTGATGTAGCCCACTTGATGTGTACGAGGCCCATTAGTGCGGCCCATTGATGTAGCCCACATGCTGTGTATTTGAGGCCCATGTGTTGGGCCCACCTGTTATGTATTTAAGGTCCAAGAGTGAGGCTCATTGTGATATACTTTTGACCCATATGATGAGGCTCGCTATGATGTGTTTCCGACCATGTGATGCAGCCCATAGTGATGTATATAGGGCCCATGTATTGCGGCCCATTGTGATGTATATGAGGTCCATGGGTGAGGCCCAATACGATGAATGTGTGGACCGATGTAAGGTGTGATTTCACTATAATATATGAAATGATGTTTGTGTGGGCCACCCCTTGGGAGCGATGTTCGTTTAATGGCCACATTGATAGGTAATGATGGTTTAATGTCCATAATGTGACCTTCCCTTGGGCCTTGTTAGGCCCATTCTCATCGATCCCGATTTGTCAAGGCTAATTGAATAGGTCAATTCTAATTGCCTTGACCGATTACCGATTCTGATTTGTCGTGGCAGATTGCCGATTATCAATCTAGGCTGATTACCAATTCTGATTCGTCGTGGTCAATTGTCGATTACCGATCGAGGCTAATTATCCATCGAGGCCAATTACCGATTCTGATTTGTCGTGGCCAATTGTTGATTATCGATCGAGGCCGATTACCGATTCTGATTTGTCGTGGCTGATTACCAATTATCAATCGAGGCCGATTACCGATTCTGATTTATCGTGGCTGATTACCGATTATCGATCAAGGCCAATTACCAATTCTGATTTGTCGTGGCCAATTGTCGATTACCGATCAAGGCTGATTATCGATTGAGGCCGATTACCGATTCTGATTTTTCATGGCCGATTGCCGATTCCAATTGTTGGGGCCCAATGTGATGTACATGCGACCGGTATTCGAGGCCCGACATGACGTGTATTCAGCCCGTGTCTAAGGCCCACTGTGATGTATATTGAGGCCTAAATGATGAGGCCCATTGTGATGGATTTGAGGGCCAGACGAATGAGCCCATTGTGATGCATTTGAGGGCCAGCCGAAGGAGCCCATTGTGATGTATGTTAGGCCCATCGTGATGTGTATTAAGCTCTTGAATGAGGTCCATGGTGTTGTACAATTGGCCCTTGTGTGAGGTCATGGGTTCACTATATGTTAGGACCTATGAGGGTCATTCCTTGAGGGCAATGTTGGTTAAATGTCCACATTGTCGAGGTCGATTGTCAATGCTAATTATTAATACCGATTATGAGTATGTGACAGGATAGCATCATGATACATGCCTATACGCATCATTTGCATATTTGTTATGAGACGTGGTTGATCATTGCATATGTCATTGAGCGTGTTGTTATGAGACTCCCTAATAGGTGGAAGTTATCTTACATGAGCACACGGTATGCGCAGGATTGATGCATGACTGGATTGTATGACTCATGCATCTTACATTATTTGCTGTGATTATTATATGCCCTAGTGACATCAGGGTCGTAGCCTCCACAGGCATATCGTGGATGGCTAGAGGGGACACCGAAAATATTTGGTTCTAGCATACGGGCGCCATAGATGTCCCTGAGTGAAAATCCCTAAACCTACATGGCCAGGAGACGCCCCAATGTCTAGACCGAGTGGATACATGAGCCCCCGAGTGTCGAATACCAGGAGGCCATGTCTCCCACTGTGTAGTGTCAGTTGGGAGGGGGTGTGGCCTTACCCGCCCAAGGGTAGGGGGCATTGCTAGGCTGAGTTTGACTAGCTCGTGAATGGGTCCGCTATCAACGTGCCGGGTAGATATTGGCTGACTACTGGTCTGGCGGATAGTGAGGTCTTTTCCACTTGCATGGTCACGGGTCTAATGGGTGGCAATTGCATGTAGAGTGTACTAGACCCTGGTGATGATCCCAAAGATGAACCGTACTGATATGTAGACTTATTGAGTAGAAGTTGTATACTCATTCATTCATTTATTCATTCACTATTCACTCGTGCTGGTGGTGCGTAACTATTTATTACGTGTACCTTCGCATGGCCAGAATTTCAGTTGGGCGCGTGACTAACCTGAGATCAAGAGTTCACCACATTGAGTCTAACTATCCAAATTTAGGTATGAGACTGGTTTGGATAGAAGTCCCTTGTGATGGACCCCATAGCCTGCGATACTACATACTATTATCCCGACTTCACACTCCAGCATGGTCATTTCATTCGCACCGCATATTGCATTACATCCACAGCATATAGTATTTTGGGTTACTGTGTTTCTGCATTTATATGGTCTAAATACAATTGATGTTATTTGTGGACTCATCAGGAATTACGTACTGCATCGTATCCTCGGCATTTGATATTTGACTCTTTATGACTCCTCATTTGCATAGCTGTTCTATATTGCATATTCAGATATTGATTGACTCATGTACTTGTCCGTATTTTCGCTTACTCTGTTATCGTATAATTTATGATCTTGCCAGTATTTCTGTTTACTCTGATAATTCCTGCTCTTGTCAGTATTTCTTCTTATTCTGGTAATTCATAATCTAGTTAGTAATTCTGCTCATTCCAATATTGTACGATTTATGGATTACCAATATTTTCGATATTGTATGATGATGGCATTATATTGAATACTTGGCACTTACTTGTGCACACACTTACTCCACCCTCTAAGCTTTCTATAAGCTTATGCACGATAGATGCGTGTAGGTGATGTTAGGTTGCAGCAGTGTTGAGCTTGGAGCATGCAGCGGTCTTCTGAAGCTTGATTTTCGATTTATGTATTTCCCTTTAGTATTGTAATCAAATGATTATATTAGTGGACATGTGATGATGATGTTGCCTTTGTGATTTGGGTATACTTGTGGTTATGCTTATTACGAGTTAAATGTACAAAAAAAAAATCCTCCTTGTAGGATCCCAGGATCGGAATCTGACGTATGGACACTAGGAGCTGAGAATGGGGTACTACAGAGGCTATCGGCACCAGATTCGGCGATCGGGACTCCGAGTTTGGGGCGTGACACATACTGCATTTTATTGCGGCAATGCTTATATATGTAACCCAATTACAATGAATGAAAACATGAAAAATATGTTTGCAACAAATAGAGGATCTGAATTCCTTGAAGTAAGGTGGCAAAATAGGGATTCC
Organism: Magnolia changhungtana; assembly: GCA_030180095.1. Lineage (NCBI taxonomy): Eukaryota > Viridiplantae > Streptophyta > Magnoliopsida > Magnoliales > Magnoliaceae > Magnolia > Magnolia changhungtana. The sequence goes on from JASAUF010000156.1 coordinate 332,899, forward strand.
AATTGCCCAAAAATAGGGCTAGTGAATTAGGGATCTCGTCAAGGAACACACCTATTGCAAAATCGTGTTGAGGATTTGCAAACACGTCATGATTTGAAGGACAATGGGCTTTGTGACATCAACCCTCTTTTTGTACTGTTGGCTATATATATATATATATATATATATATATATATATATATATATATATTGAGAATGGTTCTATCCGGTCGAGCTGTGTGGGCCCCACTATAATGCGTGTTGAACATCAACGCCATGCATTTGATGGGTCCCCTTTAAATTATGGGATATCCTAAAAATCAGCCGTATACGGAACTCAGGTGGGCCATACCATCTATAATCATATGAAGACATGCCTAAAACATATAAACGCACTTAGTGGGGCCCACCTAAAATTTGGATGCGTCTGAAACTTGGTATGACCCCTCATCTAATGGGACACATAATGGATGGGCTGGATTTGTGAACCAAATCTCAGTGGGGCAAAAAATTTATTATGAATGTTTTAATGGGAGGGTAACCCCTCTCAACTTTTGTATGTGGTGTGGCCCACACAAGTCATGGATTGACTTGATTTTTAAGCCTGAGGCCCACAATGGAATGGTGCACTGACTAATGGGGTAGATGTTTGACACACATCACAGTGTGGCCCACACAGCTTGACCTCATGGGAAGTTCCCATGAGGTCAGCCGCATAGAACCATTTCCCATATATATATATATATATATATAAAGCGGTCCGATTACGCGTATTCCTAAATGTAACCACAGAATGACCCCTTCTCATAATGAGAATGTACATAACCCTATTCCGGTCTGGTCCGGTATGGAATGAACTTATAATCTGATGATCGAGTCGATTCCATGATTATAAGTTCATAACCCCAGCCCATTCCCATTTTGGGCGGAACAGATCTACTAATTCTTTTATTCCAGTTAGTAAAAGGGATCTTGAACTAAGAAATAGACCCTAGAAGCTAAATGAGGGTATCTGAAGCAATTGTAATATATATATATATAGAGAGAGAGAGAGAGAGTCATGCTCCGCTGCGCACCTACGCACCTTTGCACACGTGCCATGGGTGTCTAATCTGAACAGTCCATGTGATGCGGAATCCCATGAAACCTCATGTGATCAATTTTCACCCCGATCTAAAATTCTAGTGGGCCATAGCAAAGAGAAATGCAAATCAAGGGAGGAAACTGTTTTCACTTTTCATGGCCCATCAAAGTTTTAGATCAAAGTAAAACTTGGGCCAGGGGGGTTTCACGAGGTGCTGCTTCACATGAACGGTTCAGATTTTGGATCCACATCACGTATGATGGGTTCTCAAAAAAGTTCGTACGTAGTATGTACGAACTGGTTCACAGGTGAGCGTTTCCATATATATATATATATGGAAATGGTTCTATGTAGTGGACCTCATGGGAACTTTCCATAAGGTCGAGCTATGTGGGCCCCATCGTGATGTGTGTCAAACATCTAGATACACCATTCTATGTTGGGCCTAGGGCTTAAAAATCAAGTCAATCCATGACTTTTGTGGGCCACACCACGTACAAAAGTTGAGAGGGGTTACCCTCCCATTAAAATATTCATAATCATTTGTTGGGCCCACCGAGATATGGTTCACAAATCTAGCCCATCCATTATGTGTCCCATTGGATGAGGGGTCATACCAAGTTTCAGAGGCATCCAAATTTTAGGTGGGCCCCACCGAGTGGTTTTATATGTTTTAGGCATGTCTTCACATGATTTTAGATGGTATGGCCCACCTGAGTTCCGTATACAACTAATTTTTGGGATATCCCATAATTTAAAGGGGACCCATCAAATGCATGATGTTGATGTTTGAAACGCATCATGGTGGGGCCCACACAACTTGACCTCATGGGAAGTTCCCATGAGGTCGAACTCATACAACCATTTCCATACACACACACACACGCAAACGCTCATCTACGCACCAGACCTTACTATCAACCGTCAGATGAGGCAGACAGTCTGGATGAAGGTGCTCTTATGCGTGAGTTTGAAAGAGCGAGTTTTCGTATCTGACACACCTCTTCTCCCTATTCTCCAAAGGATGGGGTGGAAGCCTTTCACATGAAGTTATTCCGCTTGATGTTAGGTGGGTCCCACCAAGATGTTAGTGATAAATCCAGGCTGTCCATACATTTTTTAAAATAATTTTATGGTATGAACCCAAAACTGAGGTAGATCAAAATCTCAAGTGGGACACTTAGTGTTGATTGAACTCTCGCCATTAAAAACTTCCTACGGCTACCAAAGTTTTGGTTCAAGCTGATATTTGTTTTTTGCCATCATCCAATTCTCTATGACCTAATCTACAGGATGGATGTCAAATAAACTCACGGTGGGCTCTAATTTTTATTTTTTTAAAGGTGAGAATCATTATCACCATTGCTATGGTGTGGTCCACTTGAGATTTGGATCTGACTCAGTTTTGGGATAATGCCCTGAAATGATAAGGAAAAATGGATGGACGGTGTGGATAAAACCCATACATCACCTGATCACTCAAACCTCCTGCCCATTCATCATAGTTGGAGACCGACGGTAGGATCGATCCGCGCCGATTTCGCAAGAAGTTACTGGACGCGGATTAGCTACTAACAGGTTGAGCAACATACTGAATTAACATCATCAAGTTCTGTGGGATCCATCATAATGTATGTGTTACATCCACACTGTCCATCTATTTGGAGAGATTATTTTAGGGTACAACACAAATAATAAGGCAGATCCAAAGTTGTAGTGGACCCCACCACATAAAATAGTGGAGAGAGTGACGCCCACTATTGAAACTTCCTAAGGTTCACCATTATGTTTATTTGAGATCCAAACTATTCATAAGTTAACACAGACATGAAAGAAGGGAAAACATAAATATCAGCTTGATGGAAAACTTATGTGGCCCTTAGAAGTTTTTAACGGTGGTCACTCTCCCCTCTGTTTTCTATCGTGGGTCCAATAAAGCTTTGTATGTGGCTCATTCTTTGGATCATGACTTAAAATGATCTTTCCAAATGGATGGACGGTGTGGATGCAAAATATGCACCATGGTGGGGCCCAAAGAATCTGGTGACGTGACTTCCTTAGTGAGTCTGGCTACTCAACCTATCCATAGCTAATCCGCTCCGAATTAACCGCGCTGGAAGTTCATTCACTGGAAACCTATGTGGGGCCCAACTTGATGTCGTGAAGTAATGGAAACACATCATGCTCTGAAAGACAACGAACTCTGTTAAAAAAAACTGCATTAATATGCAAAATCTCATGACCAGTAGTCCAAGCAAGGTCCATGTCAAGGTACATTTTTAAAGCAGAATCTCAAACGTAGGAAAAAGGGTCGAAGTCGAGGAACACCCTGTTATGCAAAAAACTCATCGAAATGTAATCCATTTATGCAAAAGAGCTTGCTTTTCAAAAGAACCGTGCTAGCTTGTCTCTGCAATAGTGTTTGCCCATTTTAAATGTACCAGCGCGGAAACATGCCCCGTCCATCACGTGCGTTGATTCATGTTCAAAAACTCACACCCCATCGACTTAGAAGTAGAGCTGGGCAAAATAGACCCGATCCGGTGGATCCGACCCGATTAGACTCGATCTGACCTGATCAGAACCGAACCAACAAGCTGGATCGGTGTAGATCGGGTAGCTCCATCCAGATCCGAAATCTTTTTAGGTCGAGTTTGGGTTGGTCCTGACCCGACCTGACCCGACCCAAAAATCCGATCCGAATGGATCCGGACCGATCCAATCCTACCCGATCCAGAGTAGCTCTTATTGACACATTTACTTTTACCTGTGGTATGGTCCGCTTGAGCTTTGAATATGCATAGATTTTGGGTTCAACCACTAAAATGATTTGCAAAAACGAATGTTAATGCTACTTTGACATATAGAAACAGTGGAATGGCAAACTCGATTTCCACAAAAGAACAAATAAAATAACAATAGCAGCACTTTGAATTAACAATTTTGGGTGAGTTCAATAGCGGAACGGCAGAATCCGCTTTCCATGTCTTTCCCAACAGATTGGTGTAATCACAGACAGGATTTCGAGCATAATCAAGCAAGAGAGAGAGAGAGAGAAAGAAATACAAAGAAATGGAAAAAAGATAATACCAGTTGTTGCCGTCGCGGAAGAAACCGGAAGAAGCCTTCCTTGTCGGAAGATCCATAATATCCTTTCAGTGTCCCTCTTCCCTCTACCTATCCATCTATTTATCTATCTATCTATTGATCGATCTCTCGATCCTCCTATTCAAGAAGACCGCATCACAATTCTCTTCTTATTCATTTGTTGTTGTTGTTGGTGTCGTTGTAGTAGTATTAGCTGTAGTTGTTAATGAGGATCATGGAATTGAGTAGGATATTGGGAGAGTGAAAAGGAGAGGGGACACGCTTGAAAAGAGGAGGACGGCATGACCTTTCGTGCGCAACACGCTACAGGCATGAGGCAACTGCTGTGGATAGCACGCTGCAGCGCCTCGAGCTCCGAGTTGTACAAATGGCTCAAATGATATCAACCTTATATGGGCCCCACAATGATGTGTTGATTATATCCATACCGCTTATCCATTTTTCATGATCATTTTAGATCATTTAGACAAAAAATAAATCATATCTAAAGCTCAAATGGACCACACCGAAAATAGCAATGAGATAATGAGTTTCACCATTTTTAACAATCTGAATCGCACCCAACCCGATCTGACTCGGTTTCCCTAACCGAGTTGGACTCAGTTCGGGTTAGGCCAATCGTGTGTCGGGTCAGTTCGAGTCCCATGTTCCGGACTCGGTCCCAGATCGAATCGGATTCAGATCAGTCTAGCTAGATTTCGGATCGAATCGGGTTAGCCCCAATCCAATCCAACTCGATCCGATGCCCACCTCTACCTAAAAGAATTGAGATGGGATGTAGGGCCCAAAATCAGCCACGTACAAACTGCCATTGGTCACTTGCTCCAATCATCCATTCTCTAGAACATTTCAATAGACTTGCTTTCTACTTTGATCATTTTATTTTATTTTGACAGTGGCCCCCACGTGGTGATTTAGAATGGGAGGCAACTTCTTAGTGAGTGTTTCCCTGACCATGACCCCACCTTGGTATATGTTGTATCTCCACGTCACTCACAAGGTTTTTGAACTCATTTTAGTGCATGATCCAAAATAATAATAATAATAATAAAGCAGATTCAAATCTCAAGTGGACACTTATTAGGGATTAGATGCTTACCATTGAAAACTTTTTTAAGGCCACAAAAGTTTTGGATCAAGAAGCGGATATTAATTTGTGTTTTCCCTTCATCCATGTGTTATGTGACCTTATTAAGATGTTAAATAGCAAATAAGCATTACATGGGCACTATGCATTTTTTAATGGACACATTGAATTATCATTGTTTCCTATGGTGTGGTCAACTTAAAATTTTCATTTGTTTTATTTTTGGTAGCAAGCATGAAACTGAGTTGGAAAAACTGATGGATGGTGTGGATGTACAACATAACTTAAGGTGGACACCATGATCGGGGAAACACCCACTGCGGTGGCACTGGATAATACCTGACTAGCTCCCAAAAAAATACCTTTAGAAAGGGGAGCGGATTTCGTCCAGCCTTTCATGAATGGACTTGGTCTAAGTAAAGGCTCCATGAGGCCCACCATGATATATGAGTTTTATTCCCTGACATTGTCACGCCCCGACATTCGGGTACTTGAATAGGGTATTCGGGACCCGAATCCCAAGTTCGTGAGTTTTAATATATTGATATTTATTACAATCCACATGATTCCATCAAATTTAATAGATATTTAAAGTCATCTAAAAGAAAAATACAGCTGAAATAATATAATGTTTACTAAATTCAACTCTTTTGATAGTTTTCTTTTCTACATTGAAATTTGGAATTTAAACTAAATCTAAATAACAAAAACTGAATTAAAATTTAAACTAAACCAATTTTTCTAGAAAAATAAAAACTAGCATTAGAGGCATGCCTGCTCGTAGTATTTTACATATGAACCTGTGCATTTTTGTAGTAGGGTGATTATAACAGCCCATTATAGTCATTTCTTACCCAAAATTTAAAATGTTCATATTATATCAAATTTTTATAAACAAGATAGAAAAATAGAATATGGATAATAAGATAACATGAATTTAAGCAATATAATTATAAAAATGTTACGCATGTGATACTTTCCATGAATTCTCATAAACAATATATGTCATCTCTTTTTTCAAATCAAAGAAAGCTAATTCACAATTTTCATTCTATTTAAAATGTGTGCCTTTTTTGTAAGCTGAGTTAATGGTTTAGCGAGTTTAGAAAATCCTTCAATAAATCTTCTATAATATCCAGCTAAACCAAGGAACCTACACACCTTGGTCACATTCTTAGGTTGCTCCCATTTCATTACTACCTTGATCTTTGATGGATCCACAGACACTCCTTTCTTTGAAACCACGTGACCCAAGAATTTCACCTCCTCTTTCTAAAAATCACACTTTGTCAACTTAGCATACAAGTAATTTTCTTTTAATGTCTGCAAAGCGACCCTTAGGTGTCCCGCATGATCCTCCCGGGTCTTAGAATATATTAACATATCATCTATAAATACGATCATGAATTGATCCAAATATGGTTTGAAGACCCTATCATAAGATCCATAAATACTGCCGGAGCATTCGTCAGACCAAAGGGGATCACTAGATATTCGTAGTGGCCATATTGTGTCCTAAAAGCAATCTTAGGTATGTCCTCATCTTTAATCCGCAATTGGTGATATCTGGACCATAAGTCTATCTTCAAGAAATATCGTGCTCCCTTTAACTAACCAAATAAGTCATCTATCCTTGGTAATGAGTACTTGTTTTTAATGGTCGCCTTATTAAGTTGTCGGTAGTCGATGTATAACCTCATAAAACCATCCTTTTTTCTCATGAATAAAATTGGTGCTCCCCATGGTGATGTGCTTGACCTAATGAAACCCTGAGTCAGGAGTTGTTGAATTTGTTCCTTCAGTTCCTTTAATTCGACTAGAGCCATGCGATACGGTGCTGTAGAGATTGGTGCAGTCCCTGGTACAAGATTAATACTAAAATCTACTTTCCTTCGTGGCGGTAATCTTGGAATGTCTTGAAATATTTTTGGAAATTTCTTAATGACTGGGATTTGTTCTATTCCTTCTTCCTGTAGGTCTGCTTCTGAAAGAGCTGATAGGCTAATTGGTGCTTCTCTCCTTCGCGTCCCAAAGAACTGTAGCGACAGTCGCCCATCAACGTTTAAAGTTACAATCTTCTTGAAGCAATCTATTTTAGCCCGATATAAGGACAACAAATCCATTCCTATGATGATATCGTATTCTCGCATTGGCATAACAATAAGCTTGACTGGCAACTCTACATTCTCAAGCATAATCGGACAGGATTTACATATTTGACCTAAGTTTACTGATTTATAAAGAGGAATTGCAACTACTAAATTCTTATCTAATGAAATAGGAGATAAGCCCAACGAGCATATGAGGCAATATGAGATAAATGAATACGACACTCCAAAATCAAATAACACTCTAGCTAGATATGCGAATATAATCATGGTACCTTCGACTACATACCCGGTAGCTTCGATGTCTGGTAATGTGGTTGAGTTTGTCGGTGGTACTAAATTCGCACATGGAAGTGTTGGGTTATCCAATTCATGTGTCGTCTCCTCATATGGTTGTGCTGAGTTATCATATCCATGTGTTAGGTCATCATATTATTGTACAAAGTCATCGTACAACTTAATTGTGTCATCACTAGGTTGCACTAAGGCATAAATGCGACCTTGATCCTGAGGATGAGGTACTTGACCTCCTTGTCTTTGTTTCTGAAATTGCGAAGATCCATATTGCTATTGTGGTTGATGGGATGGCCTCTTATATGCTGATGGTGGCCCTAGTTGAGGTGGTCTTAGATGTAGTTGAGGAGATCTTTGTGGATATAAATGAGGCAATCTAGGATCCGGCTGAGATGTTGCAACATTTTTTTAGGGCCACTGATATGAAGGCGATGACGAGTAATGCTACAGTGGCCTGAAGGATGATTGTGGCGGTCCTTATTTTTGTGGGTAATGAAGTCGTTGTAGTCGGGAGCAATTACAGGCGATGTGACCCTCTAATCCATAGTTATAACGAACTCTTAAAAATCGTAGTGAAGGTTGTACTGGGAATGGTCTGGCCATCAGTGTCGACATCATTCTCTACCTTTTAGCTACATCTTGCTAGATCGGTGGTGTGTGCGGAATGGTTCTATCACTACTCTTTGCATCTCTCTTCTGAACATGATTCCTCCAAAATTCATTAATATCTTTTTCTACCGCTAAGGCACTCTTCAGAGCTTCTGCATAGTTTTTAATCCTAAAAGGGCCTAATCTATTTCGAATAGATGCTTTTAAACCACTTTCGAACTTCTGTGCTTTACGGGTTTCGTCAGACACCAGAAAATTTGCAAATTGGGACAGTTCTGTGAACTTGGCATCGTACTGACGCACTGTCATATTCCCTTGCTCCAAACTCATGAATTCTCCAGTCTTCTGATTTTGTACATAAAGAGAATAGTATTTTTCATCGAATTCCTTACATAATGAGGTACAGGTCCATACTTCAACTCTTGGATTCACTTTGACGACTGAATCTAACAAGTGGTCTGCCTCCCCTTCTAACATATAAAACTCTTGGATTCGCTTTCTGGTATTTGTCGCACTTCATAGTCGTAAAGATCTTTTCAATCTGCTTCTTCTAACCTTCTGCCTCACTTAAATCAGACTTGCCCTTGAATACAGGCGGCCTCTGCCTTTTGAATCTTTCTAGTAAGGCCCCAGTCCCTTCATAGGTAACAGACGCTGCTCGGTTCAAACTTTGCGCTTGGTTTTGCTTGACCCAATGTCCTATGAGGGTCGTAAGTTCTCCTATAGCTCTGAGGATCCCACCAATAAGTGGTCCATTTTCAATAACGTTGGGAGTAGGTGTTCTTGGTGAGGCTCCATCATTCAAGTCGAATTCTGCCATGACTTATAATTATTTAAACAAATAAGCTTTAGTATACTAACATATAAGCGAGACATGATACGTTAAGGTTTTTTTTATAATTATTTTTATGATATCGTTATCGGAATTCATCCCAAGTCAATGTTTCTATGTAAAAATCTCCCCAAGGTCCTCAATTTGATCTTAAACTTAGCTCTGATACCAACTTGTCACGCCCCGACATTTGGGTACTTGAATAGGGTATTCTGGACCCGAATCCCAAGTTCGTGAGTTTTAATATTGATATTTAATACAATCCACATGATTCCATCAAATTTAATAGATATTCAAAGTTATCTAAAAGGAAAAATACTACAGAAATAATATAATGTTTACTAAATTCAACTCTTTTGATAGTTTTCTTTTCTACATTGAAATTTGGAATTTAAACTAAATCTAAATAACAAAAACTGAATTGATATTTAAACTAAACCTATTTTCCTAGAAAAATAAAAACTAATAGTAGAGGCCTGCCTGCTCGTAGTATTTCAGATCTGCACCTGTGCATTTTTGTAATAGGGTGAGCATAACAGCCCTCAAGGGTAATTTCTTACCTAAAATTTTAAATGTTCAGATCATATCAAATTTTTATAAATAAGATAGAAAAATAGAATATGGATAATAAGATACTATGAATTTAAGCAATATAATTGTAAAAATGTTATGCATGTGATACTTTTCATGAATTCTCATAAACAATATATGTCATCTCTTACAATGCCGTACTCAAGTGGATGGCCAATTTGCATTAACGGCCACACACCAGTACCTCGTGGCGAGGGACCCATTTATACGTTAGCTGGTCAAACTACTGCTCCAGTTGTACCTCTGATGTATGTCCGTGCACATAATTGTACTCATACGCCATACACAAAGAAGACTCCAAAGGATTTAGTGGGTTATAGGGTCTTTCACCCAAGAGACACAATCACCCTACTTGCTAGCTTTAGGGTCTTCCACCCAAGAGATACAATCGCCCTACTTGCTTACGTTACATCCAACATATTAATATCAATGCTCAATAAATGCTAGACATGCATGTAAAATGAATCATTGCTTAACAATCGAAAATATCAACAATATAATTTTTTTTCTAATTAATAATTATGATATAATTTTGTTGAAACTTTAATAATTAAAATATTTAAATAAAATACTATTTTTACTATTATTAAATTTAGGAATTATTGAGATTTAATAATGTATAAGAAATTTTATTTAAAATTCTAACTTTAATTAAATCAAAATTTTTATTTAAATAATATTAAATATTAGCATAAAAATATTTATTATTTTTATTCACTAAATTCTAAATTTTAAAATTTATTTTAATTATCACATAAACTTAACAAATATATATATATATGATTAAAATTTATTAACTTTATATAAATCAAGTATTTTTATAATTTAAGAATTAATTTATATTTGAATTTAACTTTAAATGAAATGGATTTAAATTAATCAAATTATAATCTAATTTATTAAATAAATCCCAAAGCTGATGAATTGGATTATTTTAATGACAAAATTTATTTGAATTACTAATTTCTAAAAGTTTATAATTAAAATTAGATTTTTTTTAAAAAAAAATCAAATTATACTTTCAATAATTTATTAATTAATCTAAAATAATTACGATTCATTTTTTATATATAATTTGAATATTAAATTAAAATTTAACTATGAATCAAACCGATTTAATTCAACAATTGTTTCAAGGTATATTTCAAATTTTCAACAATTAAGCTAAATAATTAAATAAATTTTAAATAAAAAGATCACTCACATAAATAATTAATTTAACCAATATTACTAATAAAATTTAAAATAAGATGACATAAGAATAGACTGAAAATTTTAAACTTCAAGTTAAGATCACCTACTTGATTTAAAGTGCGCAACCAAACTTTATGTAGTACACACCCGATGTATACACTCGATGTGCACAATTCTAAGATGGAGTCTTGACTGACTCACACCTATACACCTTGTACACATTAATTTTTTTTTTAATGATTCTAAGGGTGGGCCACACTCAAATTCTACTGGACCCACACTCCCACTGCATGTCGTAAGCTCATGGCTACACACTATTTATAGGACCTATGCCATAAAGGTGAATGCATGTGCTTTATATGTAAAGCAAACAAGTGCTAACATTAACTACGAATGAGTTTTTTTTTTTTTTTTTTTAAGATAAATTTAATGGTGTTTCATACATGGAGAGAGAAAAAAGAATTTATTTTAAAGCTTCTAACTTAACTAAAGCTTCTAACTTAACTATTAATATTTAATACTAATTCTAAAAGGTTCTAACCTACGTAAACCTCTCATGTTAATATATCTACATCTATCTAAAATAATGTGCATATATATAAGTAAGATCTAAAGTTAAAATACCGTTCATTAGGTGTATGCTTAGATGGTTCAGATAATAAATGGTTTAGATTTCTAGATGGGCACTCCTCATAACAAATTCCATTTTAACAGTCCTAGCGATACAGTTCATCATCGGATGGTTTTAATTGTTTAGACCATCTATTAGGAAGTAGGTTAGGGATTGAACTTTTTAGACGGTTTAAATTAATGTGAGGATATATTGGCTAGTTGATAAATGTGAGTATAATGAGATGTAGATGGTCCAAATAGGTGGAGTGTGTTGAATTCAAACATTATTTATGTTTCTCTAAAATAAAAATTTATTAAATTCATTTATTTCTTCTCTTTTTCGCATGCGTGTCACATGTGTGCGACATGTGAATTGTGTTTGGTGTGTGTGGTTTGATTTGGTATGTGTATGCATGCATAAGTTGGTTAAATTGCATGCATGCATGGGTTGGTTAAATTGCATGCATGCATGGGTTGGTTAAATTTTATACAGGTCATTATAATCATCCATTCATTTTTTTCAATCATGTTAAGGTATGAGCCCAATAAATGAAGTAGATATAGCGTTCAAGTGAATTGCAAAGTAAGGATTAAATTCCCCTTCATCTAGGTTTATTTGACCTTATGAACATGTTGGATGGTAAATAAACATCACGGCGGGCCTCGAGAAGGTTTCAACGATGGACATCATTATTACTGTTGCTTCCTGTGGTGTGGTCCACTTGAACCTTGGATTTGCCTCATTTGTAATTGGACTCATATGTTCACAACCCCAAGTGTAGGGTTGCAATGTAGTAATAATCTCGGTGAGACAGAGGTTGAATCCATGGGGACTGAACCTGTACATTTCTAAAAGTAATTAGAAGTAGAATTAGAACTAGAAAAAGATGTGAATCTAAATCTGAATAATAGGAAAGAGTAATTTTGAATATTATGATTAAAACTGGTGAATTTAAAGGTGAGAACTAGGGTGCCAAGGATCCACTTGTAGCTGTTGGGATGCTACCTTACTTGATTCAGGAAACACAACTGGAATCAGAGTCATATCTTATCTAGTTGGAAAGAGAGATAATCAAATCTCTGAACTTCTCATTGATCTAGCCTCAATGGAAGAATGTTGTGGAGTTTGGAAGAGATTCCGTCACCAAACCATGCCCAAGGTACAATAGCAAATAATAGGATTTACCAATCTTACAATCTCAAATAAGAAAAGAAGATACTCAAAGCTATTACAGATCTACTATAATTTGAGTCACAATAAACCATTAAAAATTGAAAGTATTCCTTAAAATCAACTAAAAATCAATGAAGTACAACATTAACATGAATCAAAGCAAAGAAAACATCCCAATCACACTACAAACTTCACCTCTTAGCCCTAACTAAGAGGTTTAGCCAACCATAGACATGATTGAACTAAGAACTCTTAAGAAAAACATAAAAACAAACTAATTAGGAATAAGAAAAATTCTTAGACGAAAACTCCACCCTTTTGCTCAACTCCTTAAATCCTAGATGATCCTAAGAACGTCCCAGGGACTCTTATTTATATTTGTGCAACACTTCCTTGCCAAACAGACTCAGATTTTCTGCAAACTGACCTTAGAACCGCCTTAAATTTATGCAATTCGTGCAAAATCTACATAACCTTCGACTAGTCGAGGGCAATCTTCGACTGGTCAAAGGTCACCTTCGACTAGTCGAGGACATTCTTCTACTGGTCGAGGATCATGAAAATTTAAAAGATAATGTCACGAGAATTCGAGCTGAAGTTCCTTCGACTAGTCGAGCTAGAGCTAGGGTTGGTCGAGCCAGAGCTTAGGCTAGTCAAGAATCACGCAATTTCACTTCAAATTTTTTATTTTCTTCATTTCTCACTTATTTTCCTTGGATCTTTGACATGTAAACTCTTCAATCTTGGTCTCCTAAGATCCATCATTTGCTTTAGTGATTCTTGAGCATCAAATCTATGCTGTTAACATTCTTTTCAATCCAAGCTCTCAAATTCACCTTGCAACACAAACATGTATAAAATATATCATTAAGCGGTATCATGTTCATAAAACCAAGATATAAATGAGGGAAAATATATAATATTTGACACTCAACACCATACAAGATGCAAGCGCAATTATGTAGGGCCAAAGTGAGCATGACAAAAAAAATGTTTCTTCTATTGATTCATGGCACAAGTGGTTGGGTAACAAGACCGAGAAAGACCTACAAATCCTTGTCAAGAAGCATCTCCTCTAATGTTTGGGTCACAAGAAACAAATGTTTTGAATTAGTTTATTCTAACGTTTGTTGTCCTATAAAAGTGATAACTCTAGGTGATATTTCTTACTTTATTACCTTCATAAATGATACTTCTAGAAAGGTGCGGTCATACAGCTTAAAGACAAAAAATCAAATCTTAGGTGAGTTTAAACATTTTTATACCATGGTGGAAAGGGAAATAAGTAAACTATTAAAGTGTATTCACACATATTATGGTAGTGAATATATTGGGCCATTTGATCAGTATTGTAAATGCTATGAAGTTCGACATGCACAATTCATTCCTAAGCCTCAACAGCATAATGATGTAGCAAAAAGAATGGATCACACTATTGTGGAGAGAGTTAGGTGTATGCTTTCACATGCCAAATTGCCAATATCATTTTTGGAGAAAGGCTATGTGAACTGCATGTTACTTAATTAATCCATCTCCTTCTGCTCTTCTCAATGAAGATGTTGTAAAAATGGTATTGATATGAAAAGATATTTCTTACATAAAAAAGTGTTTGGTTATAGAGCATTTGTGTATATTCCCAAAGATGAGTAGTTTAAATTTGATGACAAGGCAAAATGGTGTATTTTCTTGCAGTATGCAGAAGAAAATTTTGGCTACAGGTTATGCAATCCAATTGACAAGAAGATGATCAGAAGCTAGGATGTAGTCTTTTTTTAAGACCAAACAATTGAAGATTTTGATGAAATTGCAAAGCCTCAAGCTATTGTTGATGATCTTATTGATGTAGATCTAGTTCCTCCTCCCATGATGCATGATGATTGGGGAGATGCTTAGGGTTAAGAGTAAATCATTGGTGATATTGAACAAGGAGCAACAATCTCCTCAAGAACTATCAGTTGAACCTCAGTTGAGAAAGTCCACTAGAGTAAGTATGTCATATTTACAAATAGAAGTTGTTGATGCTCTTTTTTGGTCATCCCTGTTAGACCCTCAGATACCTGAAAAGGACAAAGTAATAATGGAGACCCAGACTATTGAAGGGGATCCTCCGATGCCTAAGTTAAAGCAGGGCCTTTAGATCTAGTGGATTAGGGTTTTTGTGCATACCTTTCACCATAGGTGAGGTTCTTATTTATAACAGCATAATGCCAATTACGTGTATGGTAACTTCCTTACTTGGTAGGTGTGTATCATAGAAGGGATCTCCTTTTGGTATGTTGTCCTTATCTTCCTAAGATCCTGGGCGAGGATGTCGAGGAGATCCCATCTTAATAACAACATCTCCAAGTGGTTGACCTCCAGGAGATAGGGGCTAATGGCCGAGTTTGACATCATAGGCGAGGTGGTCGAGGTCTATGGTCGGTTTCCCAGGATCGCGTCTGACCTTAATTATAGTTGAATTGGTTGAGGTTCTGTGGACCGAGTAGAATCATTGACTGTGGTTGGGATCCATGTTCGAGGTCAAGTTGGTACTCAGAAATCGTTCATTGGTCATGATAGTAGGATGTTGACTAGAGCCGAGATTACGCCTTATGGTCAGTTCTCGGGCTTGTCGTGGAGGTCATGCTCGGCAACAGGGAGTAAGCTCGGCTCCTTGTTTATGCTTCATTTCTCTCTCATACCGGTTGTTTTACTTAGTCTGTTTTCACCCATAATAGAGGTGAATCGGAAAATTATTAAAAAAATCAAATTGATGAACATAAAGGAAAGTGGCTAGGAGCTATATAAGAGGAGATGGATTCTTTGTATAAAAACTACACCTATGCTTGGTGAAACTACCAAAGGATAAGAAAGCACTCAAAGAACAATAAGGTCACACATACTTGAAGAGACATACAAATATAAGCCTGATTCAAGACTAAATTTTTTAATATTCAATCACCACTATAATATAGTCCACTTGAGATTTCAATATACTACACTTTTGGGCTTATGCCCTAAAATAATAAGGCAAAGCTTATGAACAGTGTAGATATAAGATGGGCATGAACGAAAAGCTAGGTGGGGCCCACTGTGATGTTTATAGGAAATCCACCACGTCCATCACTTTTACAAGATCATTTTAAGCGGTGGGCTAAAAAATGATCTAAATCCAAATCTAAATCCAAAACTCAAGTGAGCTGAATGTCAGGAAAACCTGTCTAGGTAAATTCCTTGAAACTTCCTTGGAGTCCACCATGATGTTTATCTACCATCCATTCCGTTCATAAAGTTATTCCTAATAGAATGAATTGAAAACATAAAAATTTGTGTCATTCAAAACTTATGTAGCCCCATGCATGTTTCAACAGTGATGTTCAATCCTCTGTCGTGTAGCCCACTTGAGTTCACAAAACTATTAATCTATTAGGCATATGGCCCATTGATGATATCCCAAAACATTTCGATTATCAATTACATCACTATAATTACTTTAATACATTGATCTCTAACGTCCAAACATTGTCCATGTAAAGCAAGAGTTAAAAATCATTGGTTAATCACTTGGGTGTGATTTTGCTCTTGTGGCCCATCTGAGACTTGGAATTTCTTCATTTTCAGGCAAAGTATATATTTCATCAGGCTTATTACAACTATTGTGTGAAATATTACATACGTGCACTAATTAGAAATATTAAAGGTGATTTAGTAATTAAATTTAAACCCTCTCTAACTATACCATGCATAGCTACTTTTGGATTAATGAGACTCTGAATTCAGGATGTCAAAGACAATAGGAAAATTTCAAATTCAGGGAAGGGGGTGGATTTTTAACCAACAACATGGAGGGCCCATCTAGCTTCCTTCTCGCAGGAAATCGAGTCCAAGAGGATGCAGATTAGATACTGATAGGTTGAGTAGCTAGGCTCGCTACTGAAGTGACCTCACCAAGTTTTGTGGGACCCACCGTGATGTATGTGTTGTATCCACACCATCCATCCATTTGGAGAGATCATTTTAGGACATGAGATAAAGAATGAGTAGGATCCAAATCTGGAGTGGACCCCACTACAGAAAACAGTGAGAAGAGTGACGCCCACCGTTGAAACCTTCCTAAGGTCCACTATGATGTTTACTTGTGATCCAACGTGTTCATAAGTTAATACAGACATGAAAGAAGGGAAAACACAAATTTCAACTTGATCGAAAACTTTTGTGGCCCTTAGAAATTTTTAATAGTGGACGTCACTCTATCCACTATTTTCTGTGGTGGGTCCACTTGAGCTTTGGATCTGACTCATTCTTTGGCTGATGCCCTAAATTGATATCTACAAATGGATTGATGGTGTGGATACAACACATACATCATGGTGGGGCCCACGGAACTTGGTGACGTCACTTTAGTAGCAAGTCTTGCTACTTAACCTGTCAGTAGCTAATCAGCGTCCTCGAGACTGGCTATTGAAATGATGTCACGAAGTTCCGTGGGCCCCACCACGATGTATGTTTTGTATCAACGCCTGTCATCCATTTGGAGAGATCATTTTAGGGCAAGATCCAAAGAACGAATTAAATCCAAATCTCCAGTGGACCCAGCACTGAAAACAGTGGAGACAGTGACGCCTACTATTAAAAACTTCTAACGGCCACAAAAGTTATAGATGAAGATATTTGTGTTTTCCCATCTTTCATGTCTTTTTAAACTTTTGAACAGGTTGGATTTCAAATAAACATCATGGTGGGCCTTAGGATAGTTTGAACAGTGGGAATCACTCTCACCACTATTTTCTATGGTGGGGTCCACTACAGCTTTTAATCTACCTATTTCTTTGGCTCATGCTTAAAATGATATCTCAAAATGGATGGACGGTGTGGATACAACACATACATCATAGTGGGGCGCACAGAACTTGGTGACGTCACTTCAGAAGCCAGTCTCGCTACTCAACCTGTCAATAGCTAATCCACATCCGTCCATAGCGGATTGGTTGGTGTACTACACACGACCTATATAGTTGGTGTATTGACGTCAGCAAGTTCCGTGGGTCCTATCATGAGGTATTTGTTATATCCAAACTGTCCATCCATTTGGCTAGCTCGTCCTAAGGCTTGAGCTTAAAAATAAGACAGATTTAAAGATAAAGTAGACCACATTGCAAAAAGTAGTGGGGAATTGAATGTCTACCATTGAAACCCTTTTGGGGGTCACAGAAGTTTCCGATCAACATGAAATTTGTTTTTCCTCTTCATCCAGGCATTTGTTACCTTATGAATAGATTAGATGAAAAATAAACGTTATGGTGGGCCTTGCAAATTTTTTACTAGTGAAAATAATTATCCCCGCTGCTATTTTTGGTGTAGTCCATTTGAGTTTTGGATATGATTCATTTTTTGTCTAATGCTCTAAAATGATCTCGAAAAATTGATGAACGGTGTGGATATAATAAATACATTATGGGGGTCATGTAACTTTGATCTCCTTTGAACTGTTCGTATAACTCGAAGCTCGAGGATAGGCACTCGTCTTCACACAACACCTATCTATACCAGTTATGAACTGTTCGTACAACTCGGAGCTCGAGGATAGGCACTCGTCTTCGCACAACACCTATCTACACTAGTTATATAGCTGGTGTGTGGTATACCAGCCAATCCACTTCCCCTTCGTGTGTGTGTGTGTGTGTGCACACACACCTATCTACACCAGTTATATAACTAGTGTTGGTATACTAGCCAATCCGCTTCCCCTTCGTGTGTGTGTGTGTGTGTGTGTGTTGTGTGTGTGTGTGTGTGTGTACACACACACACACACACGAAGGGGAAGCGGATTGACTGGTGTACCACACACCAGCTATATAATTGTTGTAGGTACGTGTCGTGCGAAGATGGGCACTGACACTCCTCAAGCTCCGAGTTGTACGAATAGTTCAAAGGAGATCAAAGTTACGTGGGCCGCACGGGGATGTATTTATTATATCTACACCGTTCATCTATTTTTATAGATCATTTTAGGGCATTATCCAAAAAATGAATCATATCCAAAGATTATACGGACCACACCACAAATAGTAGGGGAGATAATGATTTTCACCGTTAAACAATTCGTAGGGCCCACCATAACGTTTATTTTGCATCCAATCTATTTATAAGGTCACAAAGACCCGAATTAAGAGGAAAAATAAATTTCATATCGATCCAAAACTTTTATGACCCCAAAAAGGGTTTTAATGGTAGACGTTCCATCTCCCACTGCTTTTTTCAGTGTGGTCCACTTGATAGTTAGATCTGTCTTATTTTTCATCTCAAGCCTTAAGACGAGCTCGCCAAATGGATGGACAGTTTGGATATAACACATACCTCGTGATTAGACCCACAGAGCTTGTTGACGGCAATACAGCAGCTATATAGCTGGTGTGAGGCGCACTAGCCAATTTGCTTCCATATATATGGCCCCACATAGCCCCGCATCCATTTTGCAAGCAGGTTGGGGGGTTGATTAGCGAGACTCGGTACTGAACTGGATCACCAAGTTCTGTGGGCCCCACCATGATGCGTGTGTTGTATCCACATCGCCCATACATTTGGAGAGATCATTTTAGGACATGATCCAAAGAATGAGGCAGATCGAAAGTTGGAGTGGACCCGACCATAGGAAACAGTGGGGAGAGTGATGCCCACCATTGAAACCTTCTTAAAGCCCACCGTTGAAACCTTCCTAAAGCCCACTATGATGTTTATTTGAGATCCAACTTGTTCATAAGTTAAAACAGAATTAAAGAAGGGAAAAAACAAATATTAGCTTGATTGAAAAGTACTTTTGTGGCCCTTAGAAGTTTTTAATAGTGGGAATACTTTTGTGGCCCTTAGAAGTTTTTAATGGTGGGAATCACTCTCTCCACTATTTTCTATGGTGTCCACTCGAGGTTTGGATCTGACTCATTCTTTCGAAAATGCCCTAAAATGATCTCTACAAATGGATGGGCGGTGTGGATACAAAACATAACTCATGGTGTGACCCACGGAACTAGGCGACGTCACTTAAGTAGCCAGTCTCGCTACTCAACCTTTTAGTAGCTAATCCACGTCTCGTCGTGGGGCCTAGTTTGTCGAAAACATTTTCAAGATTCAGACTCAGCTTTGCAAAAAATAGGATGGGAATCTAAAATACTTTGCATGATTAACAATCTCCACATACTTGGACGCTCTGATCATCTCTACAAAATGGGAAATTGACCGTACTGGCCTCGATGTATGGTCAAATTCCCTAACGAGATTCAACCTTTTAAATATTCTGAGGGTGGCCTTCTGACAAGCTTTTGTAAATTACTTGGATCAAAATGCCCTTGTCCTTGTTTTAGTAGTTGTACAGTTTTTTAAGGAATAAGAAGTTATGTTGTATTCAATGCCAAGAAAGTGATGTGTACCGAACCTTTTTTCGTGCATGGGCAAGTACCAAACTAGTGGGGCCTACATTGATATATGTGTATAATCCATGCCGCCCATCCTTTTCGCCGTATCATTTTAGGGCTAGGGCCCAAATATCTGCCTTATCCAGAGCTCTTGTGGGCCACATAATAGAAAATAATGGTAATAATGGAACCCACTGTTGAAACTTTATGGGCTCATTGTGATGTTTGTTAGAATTGGACACGCCCAAGTCAGGACTTTTTGGACCTATGGCAAGTAGGCCGACAAGATGGACGGAACAGATCACCCCATTGTGGGCCTTAGGCTATTGTACCAATGGCTATCCTTTCATTTAGTAGTAAAGGAAGTGAATATGTAACAACCGCAACCCATATCACATGAGAACCACGACCCATATAACATGATAACTACGACCCACAATAACCACGACCCATATAACATGACAACCATGACCAATAAAACATGACAACCACAACCCATGACAACTACGACTCTTACCACATTACAACCACGACCCATGTAACATGACAACCACGACCCATATAATATGACAACCACAACCCATATAGCTTGCATTTGCTGCTCTTGTAGTCTATCAATAGTCATCTCATATTCGAAAAAGTCAGGCTAGCTTTGGTACGGATGGGCACGTTACCTTCCTAACTTATGATATAAATCATGAGGATAAGATCCACACTGTCTGTTAGATGCTCCACGTTATATTTAGATTGAGACCCAAGGATGAGAATGATTCAGTGGTTAGGTGGGCTATTCCATGGGAAACAATTGAGATTAGAAATTTTACTCAGAATTCTACTCCATTTTCTACGTTATGGTCCATTTAAGATTTATATTTGAATGAAATTTAATATCCACAATGTAAATAGATCGTGTCATCTGATGGACGCTAAGGATCTTATATATGTTTATCTCACGTAGTCACCAAGTTAGTGCAAGTCACGCCATAATCATGCAAATGATATCTGTATAGTAGCATATGTCGCATCAGGTTGTTGTAATGCGATAAGGGTCATGGTTGTAATGTGGTAAGGGTCGTAGTTGTCATGGATTATAGTTGTCATGATATATGGGTCATGGTTGTCATGAAGTAAAGGTCGTGATTGTCATGAGGTAATGGTCGTGGTTGTCATGCTTTATGGGTCGTAGTCTTTATTTTATAGGCCTTGGCCCTAAAATGAGAACCATGACCAATATAACATGAGAACCACAACCCATATAACATGATAACTACGATCCATGACAACTACGACCCATGACAACCACGACCCATATAACATGATAACCACGACCCATATAACATAACAACCATGACCCATGAAAACTACGAGCCTTACCACATTACAACCACAACCCATACCGACCCGGGAATTCGACCATACATCGAGGCCCACATTGATGTATGTGTATAATCCATGCTGCCCATCATTTTTTCCATCATTTTAGGGTTATGGCCCAAATATTAGCCTGATCCAGTGCTCGTGTGGGCCCACATAATATAAAATAATGGTGACTATTGAAACTTTACAAGCTCACTGTGATGTTTGTTAGAAGTGGACATTGCCCAAGTTAGGACTTTTCGGGCCCACGGTGAGTTGGCCGACAAGGTGGATGGATTGGATCACCCCATTGTGGGCCTTATGCTATGGTATCAATGGATAGGTAGTAAAGGAAGTGAACACGTGAAAACCACGATCCATATAACATGACAACCATGACCCATATAACATGTTAACTATGACCCATGCAAACCACGACCCATATGGGCCCACATTGATGTATGCGTATAATTCATGTTGCCCATCCTTTTTCCATGTCATTTTAGGGTTAGGGCCCAAATATTAGCTTGATCCAGTGCTTGTGTAGGCCACATAATAGAAAATAATGGTGATAGTGGCACCCACTCTTGAAACTTTCCAAGCTCACAATGATGTTTGTTAGAAGTGGACATTGCCTAAGTCAAGACTTTTTGGGCCGACGACAAGTTGGCTGACAAGGTGGATGGATCGGATCACCCTATTGTGGGCCTTTGACTTTGTTATATGGCTATCCTTTAATTTGGTAGTAAAGGAAGTGAACATGTAACAACCATGACCCATATCACATGAGAACCATGACCCAAATAACATGATAACTATGACCTATGACAACCACGACCCATGACAACTACGACCCTTACCACTTTACAACCCCGACCCATATAACATGACAACCATGACCCATATAATATGACAACCACAACCCATGACAATTATGACCCATACAACATGACAACCACGACCCATGATAACTACGACCCATATAACATGACAACTATGACCCATGACAACCACGATCTATTTTTGGTAGTGTAAATGGATCAAAGGTTACAGATTAAGATCGTGGTATAATCCAATTGATCTTTGGATATGCTTCAACTTTGGGCTCAACCCCTTAAATTAGATGGAAAAATAGATGGACAACGTGGATAGACCACATAAATTCAAGGTGGGCCTAACCGAGTACTCAATCTGATTTCCTCTCTCGAGCGCAACTTACGTTGGGAAAAAGCTTGGGTGAGGGAAAGAAAAATGGGCACGGATTGTTACTGATAGGTTGAGTATCCAGACTCGTTACTCAACCTACGCGGATTGCTAGGTTAAGTATCCAGACTCGCTACTCAACCTGTCCGTATCTAATCGGGAACGGATTGGCTACTCCCCTTGCCACCAACCCCGTGGCTGGTGATTGGTGCTATGTGGGCTACACCATGTCATCCATTCCGTTCATACATTTTTACAGATCCTTTTAGGGTTTTATACCAAAAATGAGAGGGATATAAATCTCAAGTTGACCACACCACAGGAAAATAATATTGACTGGATATCAACCATTCAAATCCTCCTAAGGCCCACTGTATTGTTTATTTGACATCCAATATGTTACTTAGGTCACATAGCCCCAGATGAAGGGAAAACACAAATATTAGCATGATCCAAAACTTTTATGCCCCCCTAAAAGTTTATTTGAGATCCAACCTGTTCACGTGTTAACTTAGACATGAAATAAGGGAAAACACAAATATCAGCTTGATCGAAAAATTTTATGGCCCTTAGAAGTTTTTAATGGTGGGTGTTACTCTCCCCACTGTTTTCTGTGCTGGGGTCCACTCGAGATTTGGATCTTAGTCATTCTCTAGCTAATTCCCTAATATGATCTCTAAACATGGATGGATGGTGTGGATACAAAACATACATCATGGTGGGGCCCACAACTTGGTGATGTCACTTCAGTAGCCGGTCTCGCTACTCAACCTGTCAATAGCTAATCCGCGTCCGTATCCAGGACACAGAAGCAGATTGTCTGGTGTACCACACAGCTATATAGCTGTTGTATTGACGTCAGCAAGTTTTATGGGTCCCATCATGAGGGATGTGTTATATCCAAACCGTCCATCCATTTGGCGAGCTCGTCCTAAGGCTTGAGACTAAAAATAAGACAAATCTAAAGATAAAGTGGACCACACTGCAAAAAGCAGCGAGGGATTTAACGTCTACCATTGAAACCCTTTTAGGGGTCACAGAAGTTTTGGATCAACATGAAATTTATTTTTCCTCTTCATACATTTGTGACTGTATGAACAGATTGGATGGAAAATAAACATTATGGTGGGCCCTATAAATTTTTTAGCAGTGAAAATCATTATCTCACTGCTGGTTTTAGTGTGGTCCATTTGAGCATTGGATATGATTCATTTTTGGCTAATGCTCTAAAATAATCTCTAAAAATTGATGAACGGTTTAGATATAATAAATACATCATTGTGGGACTCATGTAACTTTGATCTCATTTTAGTAAGTCACCTTAGCGGGAGGAGTCCGAACTCCCGAGACCTCAGAAAGGTTATTTTAGTAAGTCCGATTACTTGACTTAAGTGGCCCCTATATATATATGGTCTTATTAGGCCCATTGTGATGTATATATTTTATCCATGCTGTCCATTCATTTTGAAAGATCATTTTAAGGGATGAGCCCAAAAATGAGGCATATCAAAGGCTCATGTGGACCACACCATAGAAAGTAGTGAAATTGAAAGCTTACCATTGAAAACCTTTTGGGGCATAAATATTTTGGATGTAACTCATTTTTTGGCCGAAGACGTTAAATAAAATTATAAATCCAATGGATAGATTGGATTCGACACATAAATACGACAGAACCCACGATGTAACAGCCCGGATTTTCGCCAACCTATAATTAGACCTCTTTAGGCAATGGGCCACTCCTAACACCTTATTAACTTGTCAGAACTGAATCCCATAGTCTAAAATCGCTTCTAAACCCATTTCCTTCACAAATCCAACCCTTCACCACCTTGTTCTTCCAATTTTCCTAAGTACTTTCACCCTAGACACTATCTTAAACTAGCTAAGTAGTATAACTTGGATCACTTTATATACAAACTACAAAGGACTAGGTACCACCTCAGACAGAAATCTTATAGGACTAAATCCTTTATAAATGAGACAAAGTAACAAAGTACTAAACTAGATTAGCTACGAAATCCATTTGATCCACTTTAAATATAATTTGCAAGACCCAAAACTTGTAGAATCATTGACGCTAGGTTACCCTAAAATCTAGGATCAATCTCATTACCCGACTGCACTCGGGAGCACGTTGAAACTCCGTATCAGATCTGGACCACACATCGGGAGTCCAAATAATACGAGGTTAAGGACTTAGGACTGCCTCGCTGGGCTTGACAACCATCCCGGAAATCAAATCCAGATAGTATCCCACGGCTGTTCGCTTAAGTCCGGAGCGAGAGAGTGTAAGAACACTAGTTTCTTTATAAAATAAATATCTTGAATAATAATCTGAGACTCGTCGCCATGAACAAGATAAGCAACCAGAGGACGGTCGAGAATCGACCAAATTACACCCTCGGATCAGGAAAATTTTCATACACATTTACATGTACTCGGAATCTCCGATTGAGACCCACTGACCGTCGAACTGAAACTGGTCCGCCACGCGTGATCTCGAAATTCGACTGAAATGAAAACTTAACTAAACGTAGATCCGGCATTGGTGAGCTTAAGTCCGACCTTTGGCTGAAGGGGGGCTCCGGAAATATTCTGTTGAGCTGAAACGGATGCCCTTTGGACAAAACCCAAGTATACATTGACCATAAGTCTAGTTTGGAGTATTTTTAGGCTATATAAGGACCTTAGAACTCTCTTTCAGCCATATGAATTTGAGAGAAACCCTAAAGAGAAAAGAGAGAAAAGAGAGAGAAAGTGTGGGAGATGCGGGAGAATCTCCCTGCCACTCTTCCCTGCTGCTATCCATGCTCAACCGCACCATTCTCATCGCTTTTTCGGCGATTCCGATGTCATTTCTAGGTAAGAAACCCTAACCCTAATCTGATTTGGGGTGTTGTTAGTTGTAGGTTATGAAATAGCTAACCTATTTCATTCTATAGGTTGTCAAACTGCCGTATACGGAAGCTTAGCAAGCCTATCGACTCCGTTTCGATTCTACGATAAAAGGTACGGACTTTAGGTGTATAGGTTATGGTTTTCAACGCTTTCAATGTCAGATAATGATAGATTCATGATCTGCATGCAATTGCACAAGTACAAAGTGTTTTCTATTTCCTGTTTCGATTAAAGATGTAAATTATGGAAGTTTACATATTCTAGGTATTCGTAGAAAATACCGTATACGTATAAATTTTAGAAATGTATTTGACATGATTAATTGTTATATGAATATATGATATATGGATAAAATTCTTATTTGGCGAAAGGATTCGCCCAAATACATGTTTTACTAATATACACTTGTATGTAGAAATACTGTATTGTAAAAAGTACCATATACATATATATATTTTAGAGATGTGTTTGCCATGATTATTTGTTGTATAAATATATTATATGTGCGTAAAATACTTGCTTGGAGAAAGGACTCGCCCTAATACATGTTTGTTAACATACACTAAGTATGTTGAAATAGTGTATGTTAAGTGTTTGTGAAAATGCTTGTGTGAGTAAGTGTTTGGATGTTGATGCCTTAGGTAGGTGTTAAGATAGGATTCTCAACTACCTTAGAGACATGTATGATTACCACCATGAGATTGGTTAATTAAACCGCTTACATTTGTAATATATGTGTTTGTATTCTTACTTATGTAGTGCTTTACAACATGTTTACAATATGCTTTATAACATGCTTTATGACATGCTTACTAATATGCTTGAATTACTTTGTTTACCATGCTCTACTCCACATCATACTAATATGGTTTGATTGAGTTTGGGACTATGTCTATAGTTCAGACAGTCGGTATTAGACTTGAGATCGTGGTTGAGTTTCATGTCGCCACGTAAGATGTGTTTGACGAACTCGAGTCATACGTCAGTTGGCGATAATGATTAAGCCACACGAAGTGCTTATGCACTTCATGTCGTCTAATTGATTGTGCGCTCGAGTTAGTCAGGCTCGTCAAGTAACCCGATATGTCTAATGTATGTTCACCATGTTTGGTCGCTACTGCTTGAACCTAGGGTACCAAACTTACTAGTGAAATCCCTTTTAACCATGGTACTTCGATCCGCTAAGACTCATGAGCCGGGCATGGTGGTATGGGACACCATGGTTGAGCTGTTGGCCTACGCTAGGGCCACGTGCCTCCCCATAGTGACTAGTGAGCAACCAGACTCGTGAGCCGATTATGGTGGTATGGGACACTATATTCGTGTTGTCGGCCTACATTGATAAGGTGATGGGGGAGTGGTGCAACGAATGCGAGCAATAGCCCTGGCAGCCCTTTATAGTGACCTCGAGCATACTCTGAAATTGCGGTGAGCCTTAGAGTTTTGCCGCGGTAGATAGAGTATGAACTAGGCCTGTTTCTGTATAGTGATGAATCGTTTAAGAGGTGATGGAGGAGTGGTGTAACCTTTGTGCGTAACAGCCCTGGCAGCCTTTGCAGTAACCTAGAAAAACACATCATCGTCTGAGATTAACTAGGATTAACGACCCTAGAATGGATCATGTTTGGGAATGATACAAGCGAGGTACCTTAGTTTCCCAATCCTACTGTTTGAAATGGACTAATAAATACTCGGTAATCATGCTCATCATGCATTGCATGTGCCTGGAAGATGTGGAGCACTAAGGGATGAAAGCATGCCGCGAACATGAGATGGTGTCACACGAGGGAGGGTGTGGTGAGGGCATACATTATGCCAGCATTCATACTTGCATTAATAAGAGTAGTTAGGAGTGTTTGATTTTACTGCTTTTTCATTACTGCTTGACTAAATTGATAACATGTTAACCTATGCTTTACTGTTCCACTGAGTTGATCACTTACTCCCACGTTACGGGATGGTGTTGTACACACCAACCAGATTTGTTGAGTTTCAGGTGATGCGATGCTTATGAAGCAGAGCCGGACTACTTCTATGATGATGAGGAGTTCTCCTATCTCAGATCTCTGTCGTCAGTCTATGAAGACCTGGTATTGTATTGACGGGGCTATAGTACTTGGGATAGAAGACATTACACTTCCTCACATTAGGTATATTTTAGAATTGTACTGTAATTATTTAACCTGGTAACTTTATCATACTTTGGAGACTCACCACAGTTTTTATACGTTATTTATCTATCATAGTCTTTCGCTTGCAATTTAATTGTCTCTGGAGTATGATATGCTGTTTTGGCTTAATCTCACTCATGTTCAATGCACAAATACAGTCAACATTCAATCATCATTCATTTTGTTGCATAAGTGATGTTCTGAAACTCGGGAGTTGAGTTTATGCTCGACCCCCGATTTTCAGGATGTTACACATGATCCTTATAACATAACAACATCGACCTTTATTACGTTACAACCATGAGCTGCACACGTCACATAACAATCTTGACCCATATAATATGATAACTACGATCCATATAATATGCCAACCACGACCCATATCCATCATGACCTATATAATATGACAACCACGGCCCATATAACATGACAACCAAGACCTATATCAACCACGACTCACATAACATGACAACCACGACCCATATAACATGATAACTACGACCTGTGACAACCACGACCCGAATGACAACCACGACCCATATAACATGACAACCACGACCCATATAACATGACAACTACGACCCATGAAATATGAAAGCCACGACCCATATAACTTGACAACCATGACACATAATATGACAACTTCGACCCTTGCTACATGACAACCACAATTCATTCAAAGGGTCATGGTTCACATGCACAATGGATTATGGTTTTCATCCACAAAGGGTCATGGTTGACAACAACGATCCATAGTGCATGTGAACCATGACCCTTTGAATGGATTGTGGTTGTCATCTACTTGTTTATTTTTAAATAATAGGAGTTGAGGCCCGCCATGAGGTGATCTGTTCCGTCCGTCTCGTCGGCCAGCTCGCCGTGGGGCCAAAAAGTCTTGACTTGGGTAGTGTCCATTTCTAACAAATATCATAGTGGGCCCATGGATTATACACATACATCGATGTGGGCGCCATAGATTATACACATACATCAATGTGCGCCCATTTGGGTCGTGGTTTGCATGGGTTGTAGTTGCCATGTTATATGGGTCGTAGTTGTCATGTTGCATAGATCGTGGTTTACAACGTGTTCACCTCCTTTCTACCAAGCCATTGGTACTATAGCTTAAGGCCCACGATGGGGTATATGATTCATCCACCTTGTCAGCCAGCTTGCCATGGGCCCAAAAAGTCCTAACTTGGGCAGTGTCCACTTCTAACAAACATCAAAGTGAGCCTAGAAAGTGTAGACAGTCAACATTATTTTCTATTTTTTGGCCTGCACGAGCGCTGGATCAAGCTGATATTTGACCCTACCCCTAAAATGACACAATAAAAGCATGGATTATTCACATACATGTGGGCCCATTTGGGTCGTGGTTTATATGGGTCGTAGTTGTTATGTTCTATGGATCGTGATTGTCATGTTGCATGATTTGTGGTTTGCAACGTGTTCACTTCCTTTTCTACCAAACCATTGATATCATAACTTAAGGCCCACAATGGGGTGATTCGATCCATCCACCTTATCGGCCAGCTTGCTGTGGACCCAAAAAGTCCTTACTTAGGCAGTGTCCACTTCTAACAAACATCACAGTGAGCCTAGAAAGTTTCAACAGTTAACATTATTTTCTATTTTCTAGCCCACACGAGCACTGGATTAGGCTGATATTTGGGCCCTGCCCCTAAAATGACACAACAAAAAGGATAGGCGACATGGATTATACACATACATCAATGTGGGCCCATATGGGTTGTAGTTTGCATGGGTCATAGTTGTCATATTATATGGGTCGTGGTTGTCATGTTGCATAGATTGTGGTTTCCATGTGTTCACTTCCTTTTATACCAAACCATTGGGACTATAGCTTAAGGCCTCACAATGGGGTGATCCGATCCATCCACCTTGTCGACCAGCTCACCCTGGGCCTAAAAAGTCCTAACTTGGGCAATATTCACTTCTAACAAGCATCACAGTGAGCCTGGAAAGTTTCCACAGTCACCATTATTTTCTATTTTCTGGCCCACACGAGCACTGGATTAGACTGATATTTGAGTCCTACCGTTAAAATGACACGACAAAAAGGATGGGCAACATGGATTATACACATACATCAATGTGGGCCCATATGGATCGTCGTTTGCATGGGTCGTCGTTGTCATGTTATATGGGTCGTGGTTGTCATGTTGCATAGATCGTGGTATCCATATGTTCACTTCCTCTTCTACTAAACCATCGGTACCATAGCGTAAGGCCCACAATGGGGTGATCCGATCGATCCACCTTGTCAGTCAGCTTGTCGTGGACCCAAAAAGTCCTGACATGGGCAGTGTATACTTCTAACAAACATCGCAGTGAGCATGAAATGTTTCAACAGTCACCATTATTTTCTATTATGTGGGCCACACGAGCACTGGATCAAGGTGATATTTGGACGCTAGCCGTAAAATGACATGGCAAGAAGGATGGGCGGCATGGATTATACACATACATCAGTGTGGGCCCCACGAGTTGGGCCTTACCCACACCCAAAAAAGGGTTCCCTACATGTCATTAAATACGACATAACTTCTTATTCACCGAAAACCATACAACTATTGAACCGAGGAGAAAGGGCATATTGGTCCAAGTAATTTTCGGAAGCTTGTCAAAAGGCCACCCTCGGAATATTCGAATGGTCGAATCTCTTTAGGGAATTTGACCATACATCGAGGTCAGTACGACCAATTTCCCTTACAAAATTTCTAGTAGACAAATTATTAAAAACTACGAAACCGCTCTATAAAAGAACAAATTGGCTATAATCTTCTTCCACAGCACCTTTGCAACTTCTCCTTCTTCATACATTTCAGCCGCTCATCATGTCCGACACGATGGTAAAACAGTTCCCACCCGCACCCAAAGAACCCCCACCCAAACCCTATTCAGGCGCACTCTTTGTCATGTCCATATTAGCCATCGTTTTTCTAACTATCAATACAGCCATCTCAGCCATTCGATCATTGGATGATCCTTTGGCATTTGCATTCGTCGTCTCCGTGTATGTCCTACTCATGCTTTTATTTCTCTTCCTCCATCTCTACGATAGAGCACCTGAAAACTCAGACAAAAGAGAGAGATTGAAGATTCCTATTTGGGCCGTCGTGTCTGCACTCAACATTGTTTCTGCATATCGTTTTGCAACGATAATGAATGTTGCGATGAAATGTATTGTCTGGGGAATGGCCGCCTTCAGCACCATTTCTGGGTTTTACTTCTTTTTCATCTTCTCCAAAAACTCCAACAATTTTTATGGCGCGTGCAAATCTTGCGATGGGCAGTCTGTTCTTGATGAAAAGGTCTAGAATGACTTCCTCTTGTGGTGAAAAGTCTAGGATTATGGAACGAGGCCATGCGTTGGAAATTTTCATCATGCATCTTTGGAGGTGTCCATCCCAGCAACTTACTTTCACATCATTGGCTGCAACCACAACCATATCATAAAGCCTACGAAAGTAATAACATAACAAGCAGAAATAAACATAAAGGAAGAAATTATATTATTTGAAAAATAATAATAATAATCACCACAAGAGGAAGTCATTCTAGACTTTTTCATCAAGGACAGACTGCCCATCGCAAGATTTGCACGCGCCATAAAAATTGTTGGAATTTTTGGGGAAGATGAAAAAGAAGAAAAACCCAGAAACGGTGCTGAAGGCGGCCATTCCCCGGACGATACATTTCGTCGCAACATTCATTATCGTTGTAACACGATATGCAAAACCAATGTTGAGGGCAGAGGCGACGGCCCAAATAGGAATCTTCAATCTCTCTTTGGTCTGAGTTTTCAGGTGCTCTATCGTAGAGATGGAGGAACAGAAATAAAAGCATGAGTAGGACATACACCGAGACGAAGAATGCAAATGCCAAAGGATCATCCAACGATCGAACGGCTGAGATGGCTGTATTGACAGTTAGAAAAACGATGGCTAATATGGACATGACGGAGAATGCGCCAGAGTAGGGTTTGGGTGGGGGTTCTTTGGGTGCGGGGAGAACTGTTTTACCATCGTGTCTGACATGATGAGCGGCTGGAATGTATGAGGGAGGCGAAGTTGCGAAGGTGCCGTGGAAGAAGCTTATAGCCAATGTGTTTTTTTATAGAGCGGTTTCGTATGACTGACTGCGTTTTAATTCTTTTGTCTACACGTGCGGATACTCTGTTTTGTGCGGATCCTCTGTTTTTTTGTGGAAAGAGAGCAGCTGATTCCGGCTTTATGATCGTAACACGTACGTCCGTGTATTGCCACATCACCGTTTTTAAAATATATTTAAAAAATTACATTTAAGAAAAACGTCGGACGGTTTCTATTCGAACATTCAGTGCACGGGTTGAGTAGCGAGACTCGCTACTCAATTGACATCACCTAGTTATGTGGGTCCCACCGTGATGTATGTTTTGTATCCACACCATCCATCCATTTGGAGAGATCATTTTAATGCATGAGCTAAAGAATGAATCAGATTTAAAACTCGAATAGACCCCACCACAGAAAACATTGGAGAGAGTCACGCCCATCATTAAAAACTTTTAGGGCCACAAAAGTTTTAGATCAAGCTGATATTTGTGTTTTCCCTTCTTTAATCTCTGTGTTAACTTATGAACTGGTTGGATCTCAAATAAAAAATCACGGTAAACCTTAGGAAGGCCTCAACGATGGACATCACTCTCCTCACACTTTTCTATGGTGGGTCTACTCCAACTTTGGATCTACCTTATCATTTTGATCATATCCTAAAATGATCCCTCCTAATGGATGGACATTGTGGATACAACACATACATCATGGTGGGGCCCACAAAACTTAGTGACATCACTTCAGTAGCGAGTCTAGCTACTTAACCCGTTGGTAGCTAATCTGCCTCCAATTTCTTTCTTCTGAAATTTAATTAGGACACATCACCTCACAGTAATTTTATAACATAAAAAAAATATTTATAAAATCTGCTTGATTTGTAAGGGATATTAGCTGCGACCTAAGATAAGTGATGTCCGTAAGATCATCACCGTGGGCTCGCCTTGATTTATGTGTTGTATATCTACCCCATCCATCCATTTTTCTCATATTATTTTAGAGAATTATATAAAAAATAACGTAGATACAACTCTCAGGTGGACCACACCGCAGAAAACAATGGTCATTGGATGCCGACCATTGAAAACTCCATTTGCCATTGTAATGTTTATTTGTCATCCAACGTGTTGTTGATAAGGTCACATAGCTCGGATGAAAAAAAAAAAAACACAAATATAAGCTTGATCCAAAAACATTTGTGGCCCATAAAAAGGTTTTAATAATCAATGACTATGGTTTCTTGTAGTGTGGTCAACTTGAGATTTGGATAGGCATCTCTTTTTGGCCTACTCTATAAAATGAGTTCGCAAAATGGATAGACAGCATAGATATTCAATGTACATAATTAGATGGATCCCACTCACATTGGGGGATCCGGAGTTGTTGGGTTCTTTCTTTTACACTTGAATCACGTGGCATAGTACACAACACCAATGTTGGTACAGTGTGCTACTAAAAAAAAAAAAAAAACCTTTCCATGATTAGGGCTGGGCAAGCGACGACTCGATAAACTTGACTCATCCGACTCGATATGAACGAAGTGGGTGAGTCGATCCTAATCGAGCTGACTTCGTTCAATCCGAACTCAAAACGAGTCAAGTTCGAGTCACCTGGTAACTCAACTCAACTCGACCCGAAATCCAACTCAGTACTCACTCAGCTCAATTCAAAACTCGACTCGTATATATATTAAAAATAAAAACTTAGATATGACGTTTCAGATCTGAGATGTCATGGAGCTATAGAGAGGCTACAATTCTAGCGAGTGAATCTCGATTTTGATTTGTGATTTCAGCTCGTGAATACCCACTGCACCTGTAACATCTAAAAATTTTCACAGCTAAGTTTATACTCGTGCTCGAGAAAACCAAGTGTTAATAATGTATAAATTGGATGCTTTAAAAATCGCATATTATTATTATTATTGTTATTATTTTCATTTAGACCACATCCAGATACATCATGAAGATAACATTTACGAGAATAAAATCGACTGTACTGATTATTTCATCAGAGTAAAAGAATTCAGTAAATAATCAAATGCCCTCTGAATGAGAGCTTATTACATTTATTGAGTTTGCAATAGAAGTATAAAATTAAATCATGAAACTATCTTCTTATTTATTCAGTATAATCTTCTATGGGGAGATGGTCATCTAGGTCTTCAATCTATACATCACATGCATCATCTGTACAGTTGGAGAGGGTCAACGCCCTACTCATAATGATAATTATCCTTTAAGATTAACAATAATTCAAAAGATTTATAAAAGTAATGTAAGGGTTTTGATACATCTCGTACTCCACAGATCCGAGGGTATCAATATACGCAAACAACCTACATGAGATGCATGTCTAGCAAAGTGTGTGCAGCTCATCATACATAGTGATCGTCACAATGTGGAATATAATTAATAGAAAACCCCGGCTAGCCCTGCATTCTTGCACTACGGAGATTCGCCGGCTTGTCCAACGCTATCGTGGATTTATGTGAACACCTCGAGGTGGCACAACATATGAGTTAGATGAATTACGTGACACGATTGTTCATGGAGTGACTATTTGCGATATCCAATCCCAAAAGTGATGTAACACGCATTACGAATTACTTACATCGATTTGTACACGACTACCCAAACTCATGGAATTACTGTCAATCGAGAGGGTCTCTATCCATAACGAATTATGTCCATGATATAATAATTGAATCACTAGTTGTGATACCTTCAACACGACACTTGCATTAAAGAGAATGTGAACTGAATCATGGGAGCTTTGGAATCCAAGACACATGCCCAACCCTTAAAGATAGATCGCACAAGGCTAATAAAATAAGGAGGAGAGTAGCAATGACTAACTCAACAAAGAGGAGAGTGGCAATGACCAACTTGATAAAGAGGAGAGTGGCAATGGCCAACTCAACAAAGGGGTAAGTGGTAATGGTCAACCCAATAAAGAAAAGAGTAGCAAGGGCTAACTCAACAAAATTTATAAAGGCAAAGGCGAGGCTTGTATTCACCGCCCCACATAAAAATAGTGAAGATCTCTCATAACTAACATCAGGCCATAATCTTAAAGGTTAAATAATGGTTGGCAGTGAATTAAACAATTGCAGAGAGAAAATCATAAGAGTAGATAAAAGGTAAAATAATTTATATCAACTTAAATTAAAGTAAGCTTAAAGGAAAAACCCCTCACCTTAAGGTCGAATTACCCTTCCATATGGCTAAGATCTTGAGTATGCTAGATTACATGGTTAGATCATCAGCCTAAGGTTTAAGTCTAGTTTTCACTATTGTTGTGTGCACGGAGATTTAAGCGTAATTTGGATGAAATTAAGCCAATTCTCCTAGATTATTTAGGTGGAATCTAGTCTTTTGAGAAGGCTTCGGGGGATGGAGAACTTACCTTATTCAGTAGCTAGCCTCTACTAATGCAACCCGGAGTTAAGAGAACATCCCGGTTGAGTTGACTCATTGAGTCACCTTGGCTCAACTCTCCTTTTCTTCCTTCTTCTTTTCCCTTCTTTCTTTCCTTATTTTCTTCCTTTTTGTTTCTTATTTCCTGCTCCAGAACATGTTCAGCAAGGGACTGGAACTCGACACAATCTGGTCGTCTTTCCTCTCTCTCTCTCTCTCTCTCTCTCTCTCTCTCTCTCTCTCTCTCTCTCTCTCTCTCTCTCTCTCTCTCTCTCTCTATCTTTCAGGACTGGAACCTTCTTGCATAGTCCCTGTTTACACAGCCAAAGGAAAATGGAACAGCGTGATCCTTGTCCGCAACCAACGGTTCCGCTTCTGGACTTCTTCTTTCCTTCGTAGATCAGACTGGGTTTAGACGGGCCATCATTTGGTCTGAACAAATTTCCATAAGTGGTTCACTATACGTTGTAGTAACCGCGAGTCCGCACGCCCTGTTTCCAACGTCATGTGATTCTTCCCAGTTTCTCTGGGACATCAGAGTTGCGTCGGAATTGTTATTGTTGAGAACGAATGGCCCAGACTTGGTGGATCAGTCGTGGCCAAATTTCTTAAACGGAGGAAGAACTTCCCGTGTGTGGATTCCTTTCAGACGCTGCAACATCGTCCGTCTTTTATTCAGTTTGGGAGTGGATGGGGACGCATTTGACTTTTCTGGGCGGGGTTTTTTCCTTGAGTTTGTTTAGAGATGGGATTGGTATCTAATGGATGGTTCAGATCCACCCTTCTTTTCATGGTGGTGGGTCCCAATGCACCCTTAGTTGCGGTTGGTTTCGAATTTCCCGAATGCAAGAGCGAGAAAGGAGGAATGAGACCTCCCTTTTCGGGTGCAGTCCAGTTTGGGTCGAGGATTGTGTGACCACATGTACAAGGAGACTGGCGAGATTAGTTATGTTGGTCAGGCCCATTGTCTGAATTAGATGGACGGTTTAGATCTTCCGTCGAGTTGATGGAGGTGGGTCAAAATCCTCACCCAACGAACGCCCGCAGGCAGGAAACGTAAAAGGAGTTTTTGGAGGAGATTTTCTCGAACGTAGTTTCTCTTAGACTTGCAAAGGTTTCAACTTCGGGTTTGATTATACGTAATAGGTGGGGTCCAATGTGATGAGTTTCATAAAATCCACTCTATTCATCAGTTTCACAGGGTCGTGTTAGGCTAGGGTTGCGGATATGGGTTGATCTTAGGCTTATCTGGATAGTTCTCCTAGTAGACGTAAAAAACGGACTGGATCTCAATTAGTGGTCCATGCTTAATGATCAGGGCTAAATTTTGGCGTAAATGTGTAATCATGATAGGAAAACGATTGAGCAAATTTTGGTGGTTGATTGATGGTGGAAAAGGCCTAGATATGAAATTTCACCTTTTGCGTCAAAATGAACGAATTGGCTTCCGCGTTCAATGGTGTATGATCATAGATCGTGACCTAAATTTTGTGTGATATCGTAGTCATGTGAGGCCAACATGTGGTCCAAGTTTGAGTTTTGATGGACGGTAGAAAGTGGTTAAATATGGAGATCTAGATTTATAAAGAGTTAATAAGCCTTGAAAGGATAACTTCTAAGTAAAAGCCTACCAAAGTGGGGTCTTTATATTTCACGCTTGGTCCATATGATGTGATATCCAAGTCGTTCATATTATTGGAAGCACCCTACTACGACTACCTATGAACTTTTCTCACTTGATAGACACCAAAATTAACGATTAAGGGTTGATTTGTTAATTAGGCCACTTGTACAATGATCTAAGGGCTGAAATTCGATGTGTATCATTAATTTGTGATAATTAGGCATGGTGTAAAATTTCGCATGAAACGGATAATGAGAACCTTGTAATTTGGAATTCAAGGGTACAGGTTAATGACATTTTCATAATTATTGCTGATCTAAGAGTTTTGTGAAATTTAATGGTTTTACATGGTTATATACACATTTCTAAACAATTCTGACAAAAGAACTTATATCTAAATCATTACGGATAAAGATTTATTCACTAGTTCATTTAAGGGAAGGTACATATGTTAAATCACATGATAGATGAAATCAATGGTCAGATGGCTTAATCTATGAATGGAGACTATTCCCAATAGTCAAATTCGCGTTGGGGAATGGATGTAAGGTTAGGTTATCTACATGTGTACCGTACACATGTTCATAATAGGTTAAACTCTATGGTAACATTCGATAACTTTTAATACTTGGGTATTGAAAAGTTTGGGGTGTTACAGCACCCGACCCAACTCGGTCTAACTCGACCTGAATTGGTACTTGTGATCAGGTCAGACTCAGTCTGGATTAATCCAGACCAGACCTAGACTTAGATCGGGTTAGGCATGTTGTCGAGTTTAGGTCAAGCCTATTTCAAAACCGAATCGAGTTTGGTCAGCCCGAACTCGGTCTGAAACGACTCGATGCCCACCTCTAAACATGATGGTTATTTTTTTATCCACACTGTTTATACATTTTTCCCACTTACATCAGGGCACGAGTCTAAAAATAGATAGATCGATATCTCAAGTGGACAACAGATTGAACACATACCATTATAAACTTTGTAAAGACCAATGTAATGTTTATTTTCCATCTAACCAACTAATAACGTCATAAAGACAAGGACGAAGAGAAAATACAAATATCGGGTTGATCCAAAACTTTTGTAGCCCCCAATAAGTTTTTAATCTTCTAATCACCCATGTTTCTTATGGCGTGGTCCACCTGAGATTTGGATATTCCTCAATTTTGTGCTCATGAACTACAAGGATCTGTAAAAATGGATGGATAATGTGGATAAAATACATACATCATGGTGGAGCCAATAGAGCTTTTTCAATAACACACAGTAATGCAGTTGGTGGTATATGCTACTAGTGTCCCCTTTGTCAAAGCCACTTGTATGAGCAAATAGTCAGTGGCTCAGGTGGGCCATACTGTGATGTTTTCTGGAAAATCAACCTGGATCACAAGGTGCATCACCCCATTTTAGGCCATAGGCTGAAAAATCAGTTCTATCTACAGGTTGACCACATGATTGTAAACAGTGTATAGACAATTCTCTTCTTCGAAATTGTTTCCACTAGTCTGGTCGAAGTGATTCATGTATCGGTATGATTTTTGGTAAAATCATTTTTTTTATTTAAATAATCTAGTTGTTGAAGTAGATTTTGATGTAAGTATAATGTTTGGCCCTTTAAAATAAATGGTGGACATCTTTCTCCCAACTATTTCCTTTAGTGCGTATCTCTAGGCTCAATATAAAACTCAATAGCCAATGATCATTGCAGTGGGCCTTGGAAAAATCAAGATTCACTACCTTATATATATATATATATATATATATATATATATATATATATAACTCTCTTTACAATTGGAGAAGTATGGGGGGATTGAATTTTTGGCAGGGGCCCACCATGATGTGTAAACAAAATCCACTTTGACAATTACATGCGCGACCATTTAAGCCCACCTTGATGTGTATATAAAATCCACTCTGACAAAATCCCTGACATTTTATTTGACAAGCCGCCGCTTTATCTAGTAAAATCCTATCACTTCGTCTGGTGGAACCAAGTCACTTTATTCGAAAAGTCGTCATTTTATCAATCGAAACCCTATCAATTTGTCTAGCAACCCCATCAGTTTATCTAGTGGAACATTATCACTTTGTCTAATGGAACCTCTGTCACTTTGTTTAGCACCCCTTTCACTTTATCTAGTGAAATCCCGTCACTTTGTCCAGCAACCTTATCACTCTGTCTAGTAGAACCTCGTCACTTGATATAATAGAACTTTATCACTTTGTCCTACTACATAGTCTCTATCTAGTAGAACCTCATCACTTTGTCTAATAACCCACTTAAATTTTCTAGTGAACCTCGTCACTTCGTCCAACACCCTCGTCACTGTTAGAAAATTTGATTGGATACACCGAAAATCACAAAATAAATAATTGAAAAAATAACAATTTCACTAGGCTGAATCATGTATAAAATACACTGTCCTTAAAGCGTGATTCGTCCCCTTATCACTGCTGATGGGTTACAGACGAATTGCTTCCAGGATAAGACAAGCCTTATCGGATCCGATGCAACAATCACGATAGGTCCACTATGGAACGTTTTAACGCAGAGATTTTTCTTGATGATTTAAACGGTAGAGATGATCTCAGTATTCTAAAAGGAGCTATGGACTGTATTTGATTTGATGGGAGAGATGGTATGTTGAGATGATGAAATCAGACTGGAATGATCCAGTTTATATAGGCCTCAGGTTTAAACTCGTTGCTGTGTGGTATCAATGGTCTAGAATGTTTAAAAACATTTCTGGCCGTTGTCCATTAATTCCAGACGTTTCTAGTCATTAGATCAGAAGATCTGACCGTTAAATCATCCTGGCCCGTCCATTTTCGGACCATTTGGCTTTCAAGGCAGAGAGCCATTTTTAGAAACGGCTGGACGTTTCAGATTCTAGATCCAACCGTTCTCAGTCACCTATAAAAACCCAAGCTCATTTCAGATCCACACTGCCCTAAGGCTCTGACAAGACTCATCGCACTAGACCCATCGCACCACGATCGCACCGAGGTCGTACCGTCTCGTGTCAGTTCGCGTAAGGTCGCGAGGGAGCGACCCCTCTGCGACATGATGCGGATGTGCGAAGTGCAAAGTACAAAGTGCGCCATCTAGCGCCACTACAACCACACTGCCTCACTGCCCATGCCCACGCCCGTGCTCGTGCCCGAGCCCGAGCGCGAGCGCGCGCGTGCGTGTGTGCGTGTGTTCCAGTGCGAACTATAACCCAAGTTTCATCTCCTCCAAAAAGCTCCAAGTAAGAATACCCTTCACAACATCTCATATAAACCACAAAACTTTCTTTTACATTTCCGATGTGGGACAAAGCACACACACCGCACTTTTTAATTCAAAAAATTTAAAAGATGTTTTGGCGGGAAAATCTCAAAATTTTGAAAATTCGAATTTTTGTTTTTTATTATTGTTAAAAACCACTAATTTTTCAACAATCCCCCACTGAATTTTAAAATAATGAAAACTCTGTCAGAATAATAACAGTTATTATGCATAAAGAAAGATATCATGCGATTTGAATCTTTCCTTAGTATAAGCATTTTAAAGTTATTTCGAAATTCCTGGTTGCCGCAGCATTGAACCAGTTATTCTTATATGATATAACTGAAAATACCACACACATAATAGCTCCTGCGTTAAGTGTTCCTTTATAATCTTGCTTAGCACTTTTAATGGCCATGTGCTTATCCTGTTTCATGAACGATCCCGAGATGACTCTAAGTCTCATGAGAAGCAGCACCACTTCTACGTTCACATAGGTGAAATCCTTCCAGTGTTTCCGTTAAAACACTTATCCTGTTTGACTGGACTTCATTAAGAGTTTAATACTCATCCCTCTTTTGTAACAGCCAGCACTATCATCCTAGATGAGGTTATTAACTTATTTAGTGCTGAAACTTTTCACTTATCAGTAAATTGTTGTTACCCATTAAACCCAATATTTAGAGATTTTCTAAATTAGGGTTGAGTTTCTTTCACTGGTGAAACTTTGAGTAAAGAGTTTCAACACCATCCCTTTAGATGTTGTCCTTATTACCTCTTTCGTTAGAGGTTTAGTAAAAGGATCAGCCAAGTTATTACAAGACTTTACATATGAGATCGCAATGATTCCATCTTGAATCAATTGCCTTATATAGTCATGTCTCAAACTTATGTGTCTGGACTTTCCATTATAGATACCGCTATAGGCTCATGCTAGAGTGGCTTCACTATCACAATAAAGTGAAACAGCAGGTATAGGCTTCGCATAAAAAGGGATTTCTAATAGAAGATCCCTTAACCACTCAGTCTCTTTTCCTGTAACAGCTAAAGCTATGAACTCAGATTTCATAGTTGAGTGCGTTATGCATGTTTGTTTCTTGGATCCCCAAGATACAGCTGCAACTCCTAGGGTGAATATCCACCCTGTAGTGGACTTGTTGTCCCTTACACTCGATATCCAACTTGCATCGGTATATCCTTCCAACACTGCTGAAAATTCTGAGTAAAATAACCCTAGTTCTTTGGTTTCTTTAAGATAACCTAGAACTCTACTTATTGCTTTCCAGTGTTCAACACTATGATTACTCGTAAACCTGCTTAGTTTACTTACAGCATATGCTATATCCGGTCTTGTGCATTGCATTGCATACATCAGACTGCCTATAGCATTAGCATACTCTAGTTGTGCAACTGCTCTTCCACTGTTTTCTTTTAACTTAATACTTGGATCAAACGTGGTCTTTGCCTCTTTAATATTCAAGTGATTAAACTTGTTTATTATTTTCTTAATATAATGAGACTGGCATAATGCGAAACCCCCACTATGTTTTTTAACTTTGATACCTAATATGGTATCCACTTGTCCAAGATCCTTCATTTTGAAAACTGAAGAAAGAAACTTTTTGGTTTTAGTTACACCTTCCATTTTATTACTGGTTATTAACATATCATCTACATACAAGCATATGATTACAATATAATTATTACATACTTTTGAATATATGCATTTATTAGCAATATTATGTTCAAAACCATAAGACAGAACTTTAGAATCAAATTTATCATGCTACTGTTTTGGTGCTTGCTTTAACCCATACAAAGACTTAACTAGTATACATACTTTTCTTTCATTTCCTGATAGAACAAACCCTTTGGTTGCTCTATGTAAACCTCCTCATCAAGATCACCATTCAGGAATGCTGTCTTCACGTCCATTTGATGGATATGAAGATGATGTATGGATGCTAGAGCGAATAAGATCCTAATCGATGTTATTCGAGCTACTAGAGAGTAAGTGTCAAAATAATCGATTCTTTCTTTCTGTCGGAAACCCTTAGCAACTAATCTTGCCTTAAAGGTTTGAATTGTACCATCAGTGTGATATTTCTTCTTAAATACCCACTTACAACCTATTGGTTTAGAACCTGGGGGTAGATCTACCAATTCCCATGTTTGATTAGATATTATGGAGTCCATTTCATCATTAATAGCTTCTTTCCAAAAAGCGGAGTCTCCTGAAGACATAGCTTCACTAAAGGTTTTAGGTTCATCTTCTATAGTTAAAATCATAGGTATTTTCTTAATCACCTTCTCTCTACCACCCTCTACTAGATGAAAAGAGAGTCGTTGAGAGTCTATTTGATCAGGATCAAGACTCTTTTCTACTCTTGCTCTTTGAGTCCTACGAGGTTCACTAGGAGCTTTCTCTTCTATTAGTATTTCTTTTATAATTCTATTAGGAGATTGAAATTCAGCATTCTTTTTCTCCGTGAATACAGAATTCTCAAAGAACTCTACATCTTTAGATTCTATGATTACATTGGTGTCTAAGTCTAGAAGTCTATAGGTCATACTATGTTGTGCATATTCTACAAGGACGCACTTGATAGCTCTTGGTCCTAACTTAGTTCTTTTAGGTTCTGGAGTTCTGCAGTATGCAAGACACCCCCACACTCTAAGATACCCTATGTTTGGTTTTCTTCCTTTCCATATTTCATATGGAGAGGTCTTGGTTTTCTTAGATGGAATTCTGTTTAAAACATGACACGCGGCTAACAGTGCTTCTCCCCATAGGTTTAATGGCAATTGTGCTTGTATTAGCATTGAGTTGACCATTTCTACTAATGTCCTATTTTTTCTCTCTGCTACACCATTTTGTTGTGGTGCATAAGGTGTTGTACACTGATGTATTATGCCGTGTTCTTCACAATAGTTAGAAAATTCATTAGAGAAATATTCTCCACCTCGATCACTACGAAGGATTTTAACATTTTTATTTAATTGATTTTCTACTTCAGATTTATAGATCTTGAATGCATTAAATGTTTCATCTTTCGATTTTAACAGATATACATACACATATCTTGAACAATCATCTATAAACGTTATAAAGTACCTTTTACCTCCACGGATAAGAACGCCATTTAGTTCACATATGTCAGTATGCACTAGGTCTAATATTTGAGATGATCTCTCAACGCTAGGGAATGGTTTCTTGATTATTTTAGACCGTATGCATACTTCACATTTATTTTTGTCACTATCATTATATGATATTAAACCATTCTTAGCCATGAGTTTTAAGGTACTGTAACCAATATGGGCTAGTCTACCATGCCATAGCGTTACAGACTCAACCATGTAAGCAGAAGAATTCTTTTCATTCAAAGATAATTTCATCATCCCATTACAAGCGTATCCCTTACCCACAAAGTTCTCATTCTTGGACAAGATCAACTTGCCTAATTCAAACACAACCCTAATCCCAGGTTTGCTTAAGAGATCCCCTGAGACAAGATTCCTCCTTATGTCTG
Organism: Magnolia changhungtana; assembly: GCA_030180095.1. Taxonomy (NCBI): domain Eukaryota; kingdom Viridiplantae; phylum Streptophyta; class Magnoliopsida; order Magnoliales; family Magnoliaceae; genus Magnolia; species Magnolia changhungtana. The sequence goes on from JASAUF010000156.1 coordinate 376,561, forward strand.
GGACATGCAATACATTGGTCAGAATTACCTTTTTGCCAGAGGTGAAGAGTAATTTCACGGTTCCTTTGCCCGTAACTTTCGATCGTCCTTCATTTCCCATTTGAACCTCTTAACCATTGGTCTCGTCTTCATAGGTTTTAAAAAAAGATCGATCGTTGCATACATGGACTGTGGCACCTGTATCATACCACCAACTAGGAATTTTCTCTTGAACTAGGTTCACTTCTGTGACCATTGCTATGATTTCATTGTCTACTGCATTAGCCTCTTTCTTAGGCTTTTTTCGGTCCCTACAGACTCAGGCGAAATGCCCGGTCTTGCTGCAGACATAGCAAGCTCCCTTAGGTTTGTCGTTTTTCTTCTTTTGGGTTTTCTTGAATTTCCCTTTATCTTTGTTAGGTTTAAGGGAATCTTCTTTCTCATAGGAATTATTTCGAAATGGTCGTTCTACTGCGTTCACTTTGGATGAGGATGCACCATTAGCATCATCCTTTTTGTCTCGGTTACGGGATTCTTCTTCTATACGAAGATGCTTCTGGATTTGTTCCAGGGTGAACTCTTCGCAGTTATGCAGTAGTTTCTTCCTGTAGTCTTTCCAGCTCGAAGGCAACTTTGTGATTATAGCTCCGACCTGAAAGGATTCAGGAAGATCGATTTTTATGGCTTTTATTTTATTTACAATAAGCTGCAATTCTTGGATTTAGGCAAGCAGCGGTAGATTGTCTACCATCGTGAAGTCAAAATACCTGGCAATTAGAAACTTTCGTGTACCTTCTTCTTTAGCCTTGTATTTGTATTCTAGTGCGCTCCATATTTCTTTTGCTGATGTGGTCCCCGTGTACAAATCATACAATCGATCAGAGAGAGCATTAAGGATGTGGCCACGATACAACAGTTCATCTTCCTGTCGCTTGATCCTAGCAGCCACTTGTTCTGGAGTGTCAGTTTCCTTTGCTTCAGGCAGAGGCTGGAGGGTCGGGTCCAGGATGTAGAAGATCTTCAGAGCGGTCAGCAGGAATTTCAGTTTGTCCTGCCATCTAGTGAAATTTGAACCATCGAATCGGTCCAATCGGATCAGATCCTGGTTTATCAGTTTGATTGATGCAACACTTTCGGTATCCATGGAATCACGCTTTAAGATTGTTAGAAAATTTGATTGGATACACCGAAAATCATAAAATAAATAATTGAAAAAATAATAATTTCACTAGGCTGAATCACGTATAAAATACGCTGTCCTTAAAGTGTGATTCGTCCCCTTATCACTGCTGATGGGTTACAGACGAATTGCTTCCAGGATAAGATAAGCCTTATCTGGATCCAGCGTGCAGCAATTACGATAGGTCCACTATGGAACGATTTTAACGCAGTAGATTTCTTCTGACAGATTTAGACGGTAGAGATGATCACAGTGTTCTAAAAGGAGCTATGGACTGTATTTGATTTGATGGGAGAGATGGTATGTTGAGATGATGAAATCGGACTGGAATGGTCCAGTTTATATAGGCCTCAGGTTTAGACCCATTACTGTGTGGTATCAATGGTCCAGAACGTTTGAAAAACGTTTCTGGCCGTTGTCCATTAATTCCAGACATTCTGGTCATTAGATCAGAAGATCTGACCGTTAGATCATCTTGGCCCGTCCGTTTTCAGACCGTTTAGCTTTCAAAGCAGAGAGCCATTTTTAGAAACGGCTGGACGTTTCGGATTCTAGATCCAACCGTTCTCAGTCACCTATAAAAATCCAGGCTCATTTCAGATCCACACTGCCCTAAGGCTCTGACCAGACTCATCGCACTAGACCCATCGCACTGTCTCGCGCCGGTTCGCGTAAGGTCGCGAGGGAGCGACCCCTCTGCGACACGATGCAGACGTGCGAGTGCAAAGTACACCATCTAGCGCCACTACAGCCACACTGCCTCACTGCCCACACCCTCGCCCACACCCACGCCCACGCCCGTGCCCGAGCCATAGGGCGAGTGCGCGCTTGCGTGCGAGCATGTGTTCCAGTGCGACGCACGTGTGTTCCAGTGCTTCGCACTGGAACACGTAACCCAAGTTTCATCCCTCCAAAAAGCTCCAAGTAAGAATACCCTTCACAACATCACATATAAACCACAAAACTTTCTTTTACATTTCCGATGTGGGACAAAGCACACACACTGCACCTTTTAATTCAAAAAATTCAAAAGACCTTTTGGCGGGAAAATCCCGAAATTTTGAAAATTCAAATTTTTATTTTTTATTATTGTTAAAAACCTCTAATTTTTTAACAATCTTTGTCCAACAACGTCATCACTTTGTCTAGTAGAACCCTATCACTTTGTCTTCTAGCATCGTCACTTCGTTTAGTGGAGCCAAGTCACTTTGTCCGGCAACCCATCACTTTTTCCAACAATCTATAACTTTGTCTAATGGAACCCTATTTGCTTTGTTTCGTTTAACCGTATTACTTTATTTAGTGGAATTAGAGGTGTACATGAGTTGATCTAAGTTGAGCTTTGCCCAGCTCAACTCGACTTGGCCAGTGAGATACCCCAGCTCAAATTCGGCTCAGCTTAATCCTCAAGCCTGATTGGCCAGCTCAGCTCGGTTTGGTCAACAGCTCAGGCCAGTTCAAGCAAAGATCGAGCTGAATTCACTTATGCAGCATTTTTACAAACACCTGGACTACACCTTCAAAACACTACCAAAAAATGGGGCAACGCCGACGGCTAAAAACCGTCGGCATTAACATTCCCCGACGGCTTTTAGCTGTCGGATGGTCCGTCGGGAAAAGGGGCGTGGGCATTGCTCACTAACGGATTTTAGCCGTCAGAGTCTACGACTGCTAAAGCCGTTGGCATTTCAGACGACTAAGGGCAATAGTTTTAGCCGTCAGCATTTTCGACGGCTAAAACCGTCGGCATTTTCGACATCGAAAAGTTGTCAGCGTTTCTCATAAATTAAAATAATAATAATAATAATAATAATTAATTCCCTAATCAATGCATATATACAAAACTAGATGATCCTAACCATTCCAAATGCATTTCATTAGACATATATAATGAGTAATTATGTTACTAATTGCAGAGAAGATAAACATATCACCTTTTTTATCTTGTTACTAATCTTCGAATATATTTCAATGATTGCTCAAATTACCGAAAGAAAACAAGCCTAAAAGAATAAAGCATTCCATTAGAATAGATCCTACTCATTTTAAACAATCCAGGACTTAAAAGAGGGGTAGGTTGTAACCAAACAAGAATGTTGCAACAATGCAACATGGACACAGATATGCATACCTATTTTGGACATGGGCAGCAGTATTTTCTCTAACAAGGAAATACGGAATTAGACACAAGGTCATGGAAAAGCCACCATGCCCACGTCTTTGTGCAGGTTAGATTAATATTTTAGTAAAATGGAAAAATAAGATAGATAGCACTTTCAATGAATTTTTGTTATCCTTTCCAAGGAATAAAAGAAGAAAGAAGAAGCATGAACTCACCATGCTCCCCAAAAATGTCACTCTTGTACTCTTGTTCCAATGTAGTGGCAAATGTAAATGGAGAACCAAGAGCAACCAACCATCTAAGGGCCACGTCTATAGCTCTCTACCATCAACATCCTGCTAACACCACATGTATGAAATTGGATGATAGTTTCATGACAGTAAGCTCTATGAAGTGTAATATCAAGTTGTCAATGCTTCCAGAGATAATAATTAAGAAATAGAGCTAGCTATGAATAAGCAAAGTGATGCACGGGAATCTTAAAAACCAGACCTGGTGAACAGCAAAACTAGAATTGATTCCTGCATTTATCTCCTCAATCTCCTCACAGATGGACCCATTCCCTTGGGGAATACAGTAATCACACTAATGTTCTTGGGGAAATCAAGCCCCGAAGACTGTAGATGTCCAAAAAGAAAGCCATGAGAAAGCCCAAGGATGCTGTTTGGTTTCACGTGAGAAAAGGTTTTCTCGTAATTATCCGCCTGCAACAAAGGCCTAGAATTAGAAAAAATTCCACAAACATTCAATTGTTAAGCTTCATAAGGTTGTGGATGAGCACACATGCACAAAAAGGTTAGGTTTAGTAGTTTAAGATGTGTTTAATTCCCCTGGATAAGTATTATATATTAGGCTATTAAAAAAAAGTTTTTTAGGTATTTATACACATATTAAATAAGTGCACACATACATTGTTTCACCATTTTATCACAAGGGGAATTAACTTGTTCCAAGTGGAGAGTTTTCTTCTCACAAGTGTTTTGGAGAATGCATGATGAGGTGTTTGGATGAGGAAAAACTTAAATGTGCGGATGGAAAAGAATGTCTAGTTTTTTAGGAAAAGTTTAGAAAGTCCCGTAAAGGTTGGCTAATGTTGCGGAGGAAATACTAGACCGGAATGCATTTCATTTAATGTACTATAGCATCTTTCAACTACAAATCAATCTCTTTTAATCTTTGTTAATCTCTACTTACTGTTTTCACAGTGAATTTTCTCACATTTTCCAAAACAAAACCAACAATTTTCATAACCCAACTATTAAAAAATTTCAAATCCAAACAATTGAGTCTCTTTTTTTTTTTTCTGATTTGGGGTAAAATCTCACTCAAATAGAAATACACATGTATTAGCTCATGTCCACCAAACAAATTTGTGAAATTTCAGGTTCTCATCCCATAAAAATACTATCGAGTTGTCATGTTTCAAAATTGTAAAAGCTACGTAAACCATTCAAACAAAAATAATTAAGTAGAAATCACTCCGTAGTAAGAAATAACAATCAAATTCTGTCTCTTCATTTGTCACAGCTTTGGCAATAGGACACCTCCCCTCTCTCTACCTCCACAACTTCCAGCAATTCCACTAGTGTTTCTCGAATGCTCTTTTTTTCTCATGAAGAAACTACGCTTGTCTATCCGATTCTTATTTTATCATAAAACCATATATCTATCAAATTGCAAAATACCCCTCCATATCTCTCCGTTCCCATTCAGTTGGCCACTCACCACCTACGATCCAATCTGTTTCGGTTCCAACAACCACTCACCACCTACGGTCTGACCTGTTCCCATTCCCATGGCAACGGCCACCAGCACCTCTGCCACCACCACTAGAAAATCCACCAGTTCTCCTATCAGGAAAGCCACCCCTGCCACCTCTCCCTCCAGAAAATCTATTAGCACCGCCACCAACCCCACCGCTGCTAAACCTTCCTGAACGCCATCCACTACCCCCTCTTGACTGTTCCAAACAATCGAGTCTATGAGCACTGATTAGACCAGCGAATGGCGCTGGCAGTTGAATAACCAAATTCCCCTTAATCAAAATAATCTAATCCTAATACAATATAAGCCTCTTGTCTGCCACTTTGAACAATGACGGACTCTTTCCCTTTGAAAAACAAGTTGGCAACTTTCATGTGCCCAATCTATCTACCCATACCACCACATTCTCAAATGCCTAAGGCATTGTCAAAAAGTAAAAAGGAGATAAAGAGAGAGAGAGAGAGAGAGAGAGAGAGAGAGAGAAAGAGAGACTTTGTGTTGTATCAATCTTCAAACACTTGAGAGGGAGAATTATTGGCTTTTTTTTTGTAATCTAATCACGGATAATTGAAATGTACACAAATGTATTCTTTTAGGGTATTTGAGTTGGGCTTGAGAAGATTTTTTTTAAAAAAAAAACACATGAATAGTTGTTTATTTGTTTATTTTTCATTAATTAGGATTAAGTTCTAATGGTCTCTTGGATGTGGGCTAGGTTTATAACAATGGGTCAGTTCCAACCATTGGTGTACATGTGATTGGATACCACCTGGTAAATGGGCCACATTGGGGATGGGTTACTTCCCAAAAATCATATCAATCAGATGAAACTATGAATACTGGATCAAGGGACTTTATTCAGGACCCTTTAACCATTTTAGTAATTAACAGTCCCACTCTGATCTGTGGGATATTTGGGCTGTAGCTCATTAATGGAATTTAGCTTGAATCACTTTAAAGGAATAAAGAAAGAAAATGAAAAAGGGGTTGTTAGAGTAAATACCATCAGGAAAAAGCTTGAAGGCTTTCTTTCATGGCTTTTTTGAAGGCCTTGTAAAGGTAAAATAGGGAAGGATCTGAAAGAAAAGAAGGAAAAAAGTTAAAAAGGAAACCATATGTAGAAATAAAATGGCACCATGTCAGATATTTTCTAGCATAAACCAATAGTCAGCTTGACTGACAAAGATTTTGAGCAAGTTAATAGGAAACACACCTATCATAGTGATTCAGTCTTAAACTGACAAGGAACAAGAACTCAAAATGCACAAACCATCTGCAAATTTTCTTGCTTACTAATGTCTGCCGAGCTCGAGTTCTTCAAAACAGCAACTGATGGAGTTGGAACACAAAAGTGATGGGCCAACCTGGCCTGTCACCATCCCCTCAAACGTATATCTAGGCTGCTCATTCGAGGACTCCAACATGCATGGATTGCTGATTGCCAAGAAACATCACACCAAATTATCCTAATTTAGCAGTGGAGAACTTTTATTCATCAAAAGTAAAACATTAGTCGAACTTTTTGACAGTCCCTTTTCTCTAATGATGCTTCTGGTGAAATATTTAGGATCATCCATCCAACAAGTATTTTGGTTACGACCAATCCACTATGAGGCCTGCCAGATGAATGGCCCATCCATCATACACGCATGCCATGTGTCACATGGACTGAACGTGATATTAGAGCATTCACATAGCACATGGGTTAGGATCTTCTCTAATTCCAACAAGTTAATTCAGCACAGAGAGACTCATATAATTGTTTCAGGAACTCACGATTGACTTTTGTACATAAAACTAGCAGAAAAATAAAAAATAAAAAGAAACTGCCACACATAAAAGAATATGATCGTCAAGAAAATATTAGTGTTCATATATATGCTAATTGATGCTTCATCAAGTAAAAAAGAAGTCACAACTTTTCTAACAGTGAATCAGTCATTTCAATCCTGTAAGGGTCTCTTGGATCGATCTGTTTCAAAATGTTTACAAGCTTTTACACCATCTGACATATACTTGAATATCTGAAAAATCAAGGACACAGGCAAAATCTATATAACTACCTCCATAGTCCATAGCTCAGCTAGAAGAAAAACATTTCAAATTAAGAGGTTATCTATTTGGTGCACCGGTGCTCTTTACTATTATCTTCCACTGTTGCTCGACCACATTAAAAAAATAATAATAACATTGAACAGATGATCTTAACAATCTTATTGGGAATGCTTGTAACAAATTAATCTTTCAAAACAATTCAGATGCATTATGTACAGGATCATCGATACATCCCAATACAAAAGCCATATGCTATCAGAATGCATCTCCTATACCATCCAAATACATCCTCCACGTATGCTTCTAAGAGAATCCAATACCCCAATCAAGGTAAATAAAATCAACATGAACCAAGTTCATCTAGCAGTAGGGAGAAACAGTTGAGCTGAAGAACACACCTACCAGAAGGTATTCCACAGAAGCAGTAGTTAAAACTCCTGATGATACAAGCAAAAAGCCACAGGACAACTAAATTTCACATCCTGATACGGAAGCCAAACAGTTAAATAGGCAATCCTATATGATATTTATAAGAATACGTCCCATAATCATCCAGACATACATCAACATCCTAGTATTTTCAATTCTGGTAAATTATTTTGCATGCATATACACCGGAAAATATAAACATATGAGTAGAGCAAAAACTATTTACCTTATCTCCAGCATAAGCAAATCCTCTATGCTTTCTCCCTTGCAATGAGATCCAAGACATATCATGTTTTAGGATTAAGCTAGCTAGAGGAATTATAGGGTTGTGCTCATCTAAAAACTATAGTTTGTTGATCTGCAGTCTTTGCTTACATGTGAGGTCCATTGTTCTGTAATCCAAACTGTTGGTCTAATTGAGGATGGCAATGAATCTACAAGATTGGAGAATCACAGCCTTTTGATAGGGTGGCTTGTCAATAGAAAAGTCCCAATTCAACAGTGAAAGAGCCAAAAATTGAGGACTGGTCATCCAATCTTGGATATTGTAGGGGTATCCCGTATCAATGGCAAGAGCCCCTAATGTGCATAACTAGCTATGTATTAGAAGAATGTCTATGTAGAGATATGCCAACAGGTCCCAAGACCATGTGAAGGATGGTTGTATTAGCAATTAGTATGGCAATCAAATACAAGGCGTGTGCAGGCGGTTGAGAAAGCCATCAGGATATAATTTTGCAAGCCACCATGAAACTATACTCATAGAAGTACAATTGGATGATTAAAGTGCAACATGCTGGAATAGAAAAAACAGAGTTGTATAGAAAAGGAGTATGTGGCTGAGAAAACTCATTGGAGATTTATGCTTGGAACTAGATCCTTTCCATAGAGGTGGAGGTGGATTTCATTGTCCAAAAGAGGGGGTTTTAGGAAGAGAGAGATCTTTTTAGTTGTGGAATGGATATCAATATGAAATGATTCAAGATGGTTATCTGAAGCTATAAGCTGAAACGATTCACTACACAACTGGGCCTAATACCTCAAACTAGATCAGCAGGACCTTATTACTCTTTCTGACATAAAATCTTAAGACCATCTGTAATGTTACCAAGCCTTTGGACGGCCTAAACCATTAATCTCAAGCCCAGGTAAAGGGTGCTTGACCTTAGGTGAGCAGCCAATCTCAGATTATTTTTATTTTTATTTTTAAAGCAAGAAGGATAATAGCCCACCCTAAGAAGTTACCGGATAAGACAATGATAGCAATAATTGACTACAAGAAGCCAATATCTTGCCCGTTATGTCTATTAACTGTCTTTATGTAGGCCACAAATTAAAATGCTCATATTCCTATTGAGGCATAGTTCTTTTATGGAGGGGCCTAACTGACCAATGGTTTGGGTATTGAACCATCGACGCCACTTTTCAGAACCAAGAGCTCAGGTATATTATGCACGGCTTCCATCCACTGCCCTATAATTCTTCAAGGACAGGTTGGAAAGTTGAACTATCCACTGTCGTATAATTCTTCAAGGACTAGTTGGAAAGGTGAACCGCAGGAGAGATTCACAGCATGAGAGATTGAAGGCACTATGTGCCTCTACCTCTTGAATTTATCTAATCTCATGCAGAGCTAAGAAAATGAAGAAACTACCAAAACAGAAATCACAGTTAAGTTCTGAAGAAGAGATTGATAATCTACGGTCTTGTAGGGGATGAGCTGGAAATCACATTTATAGTCCTTAGATCCAAGTTGGATGAACAAGCTACCCAGTTATCATTGCAGCAGAAATATAAGGATGAGCTGAAGTTATGGCATTAGCATAGTGTGCTTGCCTATAGGCTTTTTATTAGAAGTGAAAACTTTTACATTTGCAGTGAGCTGATGATCTGTATGAGTGAAAACACAAATATCAGCTTGATCCAAAACTTTTGCAGCTACCAAAAATTTTTCAATGGTGGGTGTTCAATCCCCCCTTTACGGTCCACTTAAACATTTTTTTCGCCTAATATTTTGCTTTAAACCCTAAAATGATCTCTAAATATGGATGGACGGTGTGGATTAAACTCTTACATCAAGATGGACCCCACGAGCCCTGCCCGAACAAATCATCATTTGAGCGGGGTAGGACGCAGTCCGCTTCCTTGCGCGGTCTAGCTCATGACACTGCAACCAGTTAGGTGGGTAGTGGCAAGTGTTGTGGACACTACTATGATGAATGTGCTTCATCCATGCCATCTATCCATTTCTTAAGATCCTTTTAGGGCTTGATCCAAAAAATAAGCAAGATCTAAATCTAAGGTGGACCACACCAAAGGAAAATAGTAGTGACTGAATGTTCACCATTGAAAACCATCTCACTTTTGCCGATGGATTTTTGTGATTCACTGACGGCTTTTAGCCGTCCGTAACGCCGACGGGTAAAAGCCGTTGGGGAAACACTACACGACCGTCGGTGTTGGTCATTTTTTTGGTAGTGAAATCTCACTGTATGTAAAATAGCAGCCGTGGTTTTTACAGGTATTTCATCAACACCCTATAAGTAACACAAAAATCAAGAAAAAAAGGGTGTTTGTTTCATACACATACCTTCCTTGCCACCAGCCATACTTCATTGAGTCATTTCATTAAACACTTGGTGGTCATCAATCGTCGTTCGAGCGCTGAAGATATCATGCTCGAGTTGGGGTTAGGGTTGGGCGAACGATTAAGACGAGAGGGCGCTACGGGGTTCAAGTTTTTTTTTTTAATAAAAAAAAAACCCCTATTTTGGGCGTCTGATTTTTTTGATATATGCTTACTTAAAAATTGATTGGAGTTGATCTAAGCCAAACCGAGTCAAGTTCGAGCTCAATACCAAGTCGAGTCGATACGAGCTAGGTCCCGCTAGGACTCAACTCGAAAAGTTTCGAGCTCAATAAAACTGGCTCGACTTAGCTCGAAAACAATTTCAATCTGAGTCTAGTCGAGCTTTTTCGAGTCAATCCGAGCGAGCTAATGAGCTAACTCGACTCATGTACACCTCTAAGTAGAATCATGTTGTTTTATCCGGCAACCTTGTCACTTTGTTTAGTATAACTCTGTCACTTCATCTAATAACCCAGTCACTTTGTCCAATGAACCCCGTCACATTGTCTAATGACTAAGAAAAAATTATCGACAGTGGATGGTTTATATTGTTGGTGGCCCCACATGATTTAAGGCCCATGTTGAATTATGCCCTATATAATATAGGGTCCACTTCAAAGGTTGCCCTCATATAATAGAGGTTCGGGTTCTTAAATCATGGACGTTGTATTGCTAACTAGTATAATGTGCTAAGTGAACTCTGCGGGGAAGTAGATTACATCTTGCCCCCACATATACCATATTCCCTTTAGGTAGGGCCTATGTTGGGCTCACCGTGATATATGGGTTTTATCCATGCCACCCATCCAATTTTTCAAAGCATTTTAGGGTTTTAGCCTAAAAATAGGTAGATCCGAAGCTTAAGTGGGACATACAAGTAGTGGTGATAATGACACCCACCATTGAAACATTCCCAAGATCCACCATCATTTTTATTTGCCATCCAACCTATTCATAAGGTCATGTAGGCCTAGACGAAGGGGAAAAATATTAGCTTGATCTGATACTTGTGCGACTCCCAATAATTTAAAAAGAACGAATGGATAGTGTAGATATACAATGCATAGATCAAGGTGGGCCCATGGTCACGATCCCAAGAACATCACTAGATCCTGGGTCACAGCTAAGATGCATAATTGAAAAAGGTAGTAGAACGTAATATTCGTTATTAAATAGTCATTATTTTTTAAACATTTTTTATCCAATTAAATTGGTGTGTTAATTAGTACTTATGACGTGGCCCAATTAAATTCCAGGCGCATGGTAACTCTAGGACGTGGATTAGCTATTTAACCTAAAAGTAGCGAGGCTCACTATGAAGTTATGTTACCACATTTTGTGGGGCCCACCATGATGTATGTGTTGTATCCACACCGTCTATCTATTTGGAAAGATCATTCTAGGGCATGAGACGGAATGAGGCAGATCCAAATCTTAAGTGAACCCCACCACAAAAAAAAAAGTGGGGATTGAACGACTATCCTTAAAAAGTTATTAGGGGTATGGAAGTTTTTGATCAAAATGATATTTGTGTTTTCACTTATTCCATGTCTGTATTAGCTTATAAACTGGTTAGATCTCAAATAAACATAAAGGAAAGCCCTAAGAAGGTTTTAATGGTTGACATCACTGTCCCCATCAACAACAGATTGGATGGCAAATAAACATTACAGTGGACACTGAAGTTTTTAATGGTCGACATTCAATGACCACTGTTTCCTATGGTGTGGTCCACTTGAGAGTTGTATCTACTTCATTTTTTGTACAATTCTCTAAAATAATATGAGAAAATGGATGGATGGGGCATATATACAATGCGTAGATTAAGGTCGCCCAAGGTGAGGATCCCACGGACATCACTCATCCTGAGCTGTAGCTAAGATGCGGTGTTGAAAAAGGCATTGGAATGTTATATTCCTTGTTAATTAGGGAAATTTTGTGTGTGTGTGTGTGTGTGTGTGTGTGTGTATATATATATTATCTTGTAAAATTGTTGTGAGATGATATGCCCAATTAAATTTCAGAAAAAAGAAATCCTTGTGAGCTGGAAACAGACTATATGCACTCAAATAGGAATCCCCAAACGGAAACCTTCTCTACCAGCATTAAAAGCAAGCATTTCCTTTAGTTTTTTTCTATTTTTTCTGAATTGTAATTTTATTCTAATATATTTAAAAAACTGTTGACTTGACAATACATGACGTGGACCAATAATAAGTTGGAATCAGCTACTCTCGTCATGACGTGGACCAATAATAAGTTGAAATCAGCTACTCTCTGTTTCCAGGAAACAGAGGATCCAGTCTCTTTGTCTACTTGAAATTTCTTAGAGATGATCAGACCGTCTAGTTATGCGGCGATTGTTAATCATGCAAATTATTTGATATTCCCATCGTATTTTTGCAAAGTGGAGTCTGAATGTTGCAAACATTTTCAACTTTCAAAACGAAGGACGCAGGCTTGGTGGGTCCCTCACTGTGGGGCCACCTTTATATATATATATATATATATATATATGCCTTGTATATATATATATATATATATATATATATATATATATATATATATATGCCTTGTATAAACGTGGATTTCTTGGGATAGGCTTTGGCAGGAAGGAAGTTAGATGGAGCCACCATGTTGTTTGTTAGAAATCCACCCCTTCCATCCATTTTCTGGATCATGTTAGGACTGTTGGGATTTTTGGCCTGCGGAATCACACAGATCTATATCTAGGATGGTAATCCAATGGCATCAAGCACACACAAGAAAAGAGAACACACAGATTTAACGTGGAAAACCCTTGCGGGAAAAAACCACGGCACAAAGCGACAAATCACCACTATGAAAGCATCAATTACAAAGAGAAAAGACTTACCCAATTCGAACAACCTCGAATCTCACCCTTGCTACACCCTTTGATAACCCTAGAACCCTTTAGAATACCTTTAGGAAGTCTTGGAATCATCTTAGAATAGCCCTAAGGACCCCAATTTATAGTTTTGGCAACTTCCCTTTCGTATCCCAGTTGCGAAAGGACTTGCGTCACAAAATCGGCGAAACTCCTTTCGCATCCCAGTTGCGAAAGGACTTGCATCACAAAATCCACGAAACTCCTTTCACATCCTAGTTGCGAAAGGACTTGCAACACAAAATCTGCGAAACTCCTTTCGCATCCCAGTTGCGAAAGGACTCAGATTTAAGACATCTCGCAACATTCTCCACCATGTCTTCAATCTTCAACCGTGTAACTTCTTGACCTCTTCTCTTATTTCTGCATCACATCATAACTCAAGATCACATTGGCCAATCAGCGCCAATCACGGATCTGATAGATACCTGCTATACCGTCGGCGCGAATATCTCTGAGAAGCTGATCTCTTCTCTTTGAGAATAACCCCTCGCTACCAACCTCGCCCGGTATCTATATTGTATCCTCTTGAAGGTCCACCTGCATCCAACCGCTCACCGGCCCACTAGAAGCTCCACCCGCTCCCATATGTCGGTCTGGTAGAACGAATCCATCACATCGCCCCATAGTCACATTCCACTTCTCAGCACCAGGCTCACCTAGAGCCATCAGAATAGAAGATGAGTCCTCTGCGATATTAGAGTCGTCCATGTACCACACCGATATCCTGCGATCATGCCATATGATTCTTCACATAGGTGGCTGCTCCACCTGCTCTATATCCCTGTCCGCACATCTCAGACTTCCTGCCCTGCTCGCTCATGTGGTCATGCCCATCATGACACACACGTGTAGAGGTGGAATCCGCTACATCCACTGTAGCTCCACCTTTTAAAGTGTTCCCGATCAACCTGTAAATATGATTGAGTCGTTGCGCTTTCGTGATTACCCGTGCCCCCTTAGATACTTTAAGAGCACCATCAATACATGTATACTTGCATCCTTTTGCCTCAAGTACACCAAGAGAAATTAGATTTTGCTTCAAATCAGGAATGTGCCTCACATCTGTCAAGGTATGCTCCACCCCATCAAATATCCTGATGTGCACCGTACCAACAGCCATAACATTACAGGTAAAGCCATTGCCCATAAACACCTGTCCACCATTGCACTTCCTGTAGCTAGTGAACTAACTCCGATGAGGAGTCATGTGAAAAGATGCCCCTGTGTCTAGCATCCACTCATCCTTACGATCATCGTATGACCGTCTGAACGAAGACACAGACAAAACATCACTATCACATCCACTAAATTCATCTGAAGTGGCAGTGTTAGCCTCCCTACATGAAGCCTCAGAATCTTCCCTCTTAGATTTAGGATTTTCACAATCCCTCTTCACATGTCCTTCCTTCCCACAATTCCAGCACTTTACCTTTCTTTTGCCCTTGCCCTTGGATTTGGATCTAGAACCTGAAGAACCTGTACCTTGTTCAGAATTTCTACCCACTGTAAACAGTGCATCAGAAGATGTCCCCATGTTGTTGTCTAGCTGTCTCATAACCTTCCCTTGAAGGGCTGAGATAACAGTGTCGATACTCAGGGTTTTATTCATGCTGCACATAGTGTCCTTGAATAACTCATAAGACGCCGGGAGAGAACTCAGCAACATACATGCTTGTTCTTCATCTTTCATCGCTTCCTCCATATCCAGCAATTTACAAACCAATTTATTAAAGTTGCTGATGTGAGCCTCCAGATCTCCACCCTCCGTCATTTTGAAGTTATACCACTGCCGCTTCAAGTGTAGGCGATTTTCAGAGGATTTCTTCGCATAGACATCCTCTAACTTCGCCCATAACTTAGACGTAGTTTTCTCCCTCATAACGTTATAGAGAACCTCATCCGTGAGACATAAACGGATCGATGATAATGCCTTCTTATCCAGAGTATTCCAATCACCATCAGTCATAGTGGACTTCCACTCCTCAAGAGCACCATCTTCGCCTTGCTTGATTAAGGAACTCATCATCTTGATCTTCCATAACTCAAAATTATTTTTCCCTGAGTACTTCTCAATCTCATACCTGGCGCTCGCCATTATTACTAATCCCTCAGATTCAGATCTGTGTCCCAACCGATTGCTCTGATACCACTTGTTGGGAATTTTGGCCTACGGAATCACACAGATCTATATCTAGGATGGTAATCCAATGGCACCAAGCACACACAAGAAAGAGAACACACAGATTTAATGTAGAAAACCCTTGCGGGAAAAAACCATGGCATAAAGCAACAGATCACCACTATGAAAGCATCAATTACAAAGAGAAAAGACTTACCCGATTCGAACAACCTCAAATCTCACCCTTGCTACACCCTTTGATAACCCTAGAACCCTTTAGAATACCTTTAGGAAGTCTTGGAATCATCTTAGAATAGCCCTAGGGACCCCAATTTATAGTTTTGACAACTTTCCTTTCGTATCCCAGTTGTGAAAGGACTTGCGTCACAAAATCCACGAAACTCCTTTCGCATCCCAGTTGCAAAAGGACTTGCGTCACAAAATCCACGAAACTCCTTTCGCATCCTAGTTGCGAAAGGACTTGCAACACAAAATCCGCGAAACTCCGTTCGCGTCCCAGTTGCGAAAGGACTCAGATTTAAGACATCTCACAACAAGGACATGGACCCAAAACTCACGTAAATCCAATGCTCAAGTGAGCCACGTACACAAAAGGTGATTGAACATTTATTGTTGAAACATGCATGGGGTTACAAAAGTTTTGAACCAGGCTAATTTTATGTTTTCAGTTCATTCTAATAAGAATGACTTTGTGGTTTCAACAGTAGAAATGTACTTAGTACCTTTCCTAAGATATGGCCCACTTGAGTTTTGGATTTAGATCATTTCTTAGCCATTTCCTAAAATGATCTTGTAAAACTGGTGGACATGGTGGATTTCCCATAAACATCACGGTGGGCCCCACATAACTTTCTGTCGCAGAAGTTACTATGAAAGGCTTTCACATGGATTTTGCATCCCTCTTATAACTACACTGTTCATAAGTTTCACCTTATTATTTGATGGCATAAGCCCAAAAGTGTAATAGATCGAAATCTCAGGTGGATTATTATACTACAGTGGTGGTTGAATATTAACAAATTTAGTTTTGAATCAAGCTTTCATATCCTTTAGCAGTTTCACCAAGTCATAGGTGTGGTTCTTATATAAAGAATCTAATATCCTGTTATATGGCTCCTAGTCACTTCCATTTGAAAAAAGATTGTGTACTAGGTTACTTAATATGCTTTTATCGTACTGAGTAAACTCAGTTGGGCCTATTGTGAATGTATGTGGGTTATCCACGCCGTCCATCTATTTTTCCAGTTCATTTTAATGGTTGGGTTCAAAATTGATGTATGCTCAAGGCTCAAGTTAACCACACCACAAGAAACAGTGAGAATAATGACTTCCACCGTTGAAACCTTTCTAAGGCCCACAATAATGTTTATTTATCATCCAACTTGTTCATAAGATCACACATACATGATGAAGGGAAAACACAAATAACAGTATGATCCAAAACTTCAGTGGCACCCAATAAATTTTCAATAGTAGAATTTCAATTCACACTCTTTCATGTGGTGAGGTCCACTTGAGATTGGGATATACTTCATTTTGGGCTCAAGCCCTCAAATTATATGTTAAAATGGATGGACGGAGTGGATGAAATATTTAAATCATAGTGAACCCCATGGAATTTACTCAGTACGCTTAGCGTATACATAGTACGCGACCCGCTTCCCTTCCATTTATGTTCATTGATTTGAATTTCTTGATAATTTTCTGGTTCACCCCTATTTGTAAGCATGACATACTTATGATGCGAGTACATTTTGGATGGTTGGCTTACTTTAGTTGACTTTCTTAATTGAGATTCAATTATAGTTATTAAGGGGGTTGTTGCTCCATGTCCTTCATGTTCAATATCACCAACTATTTCTTCTTAGCCTTGGGCATCTCCCCCATCATCATACACCATGGGAGGAGGAACTAGATCTACATCAATGGCTATAAATAGAGGCTCTTTCTTACTCTTTAAACCACGAAAATTCATAGATTCATATTGTATTATAAAGAGAGATTCTTCAAGCCTCCTTAAGCTATTGGAGTTGTAATTCTTATTTTTATTTTAGTTAATTCTATTCTCCTTCACAAGTTAGATTAAACTATTTTTAATAGAGTAATCCATATTCTACTTTGAGAAAAGGAGAATTGAATTTGTAGTATAGGGCATCATTCATTTTATTGAAAAATACATTAGATCCCTTCATTTCTTTTTAGGTTGAACTCATACAAAGACTTCATCTATATCCCAAGAAGAAGATCGTTGCACTCAAGCTACAGCTACGACTTCAACTCGCCAATCAAAGATAAGTACTGTCTATTCATTTATTTTAGTTTAGATTTTTCTGAGATAACCCGAAAATCTCAGTGGGTTTGTTTATGGTGACCCTGTGAAAATCACAAAGTGGGTTTAATTGTGATAGCCCGTGAAAATCGCAATAACTATATAAGGTTGTTAAGGTGACCCTAGAAAACCTTGAAATAGTGAAAGCCAAAATTGTAAGTGTAGTAATTTGGGGAGTAGAGTAGGTTGCATTGAGGCACCAAACCACTATAATTCTTTTGTGTATTGTGGTGATTGGTTATTATTATTTGTCGTTATATTGTGATTTATTTATTCATTGCAATAGTTTGATATTTTGATTTCAAAGACGTTGTGAAATAAGGTTGTCCTACCTAAATCTTTTAGGTGTAAAGTTGTCCTACGAACTATTTGATATCAAGAATTCAATACTTTACAAAATTGTATTAAATTGATTTATTATTACGCATTGTATCGAAATATTTGGCATTGTCCTATTCACCCCCCCCCCTAGGACATCTATAGCTCGTTCTTTCACCTTCCAAAATTCACACTTTGAGAACTTAACATATAGTTGGTTTTTCCTCAATGCTTTTAGTGTCGTTCTTAAGTACATCGCGTGTTATTTGTTGGTCTTAGAGTAGATTAATATATTATCGATAAACACAATCACAAATTAGTCCAAATATGGTTGGAATACCCTATTCATCAAATCCATGAACACAGTTAGGGCATTGGTCAAACCAAATGACATAACCAGGAACTCAAAGTATCCAGAGCATGTTTTGAAAGTCGTCTTATAATTGTCTTCTTCCTTAATCCTCAGTTGGTGATATCTTTTTTTTTTACACAAGCACACACACCCCACACACTCACGCTAGTGGAATTTCACCACTTATGGGCACTCGAACCATTGACCGGGAGTTGAAACTCCTGAGAGTCTACCACCCGAGCAAGATTAAGGACCCAGTTGGTGATATCCTGACCTCAAGTCAATCTTGAAAAAATAACAAGCTTCATTCAATTGATCGAATAAAATATCAATGTGTGGGAGTGGATATTTGTTCTTGATCATCATTTCATTTAATCGACGATAATTTATGCATGGCCGCATACTTCTATCATTCTTCTTCATAAATAGCACAGGTGCTCCCCATGGTGACGTATTTGGTTTGATATAAGCATGAGAGTTTAGTTCTTCTAACTGCTTCTTAAGCTCCTATATCTCCACCGGTGGCATACGATAAGGATGCATCGATATTGATGTGGTTCCTAACACAAGATCAATGCTGAGATCTACTTCTCTTCTTGGCGGCAAGCCATGTATATCTTGAAACTTCTGGATAATCCTTCACTAGTGAAATCTGCTCTAGCATCAACTCCTATGATTCATCATCCCTCAATACCATAATACTTTATACTTTTTTGTTCTTCTGTTGCCCTTGGATTTGGAAAGGCTATATCCCTAAAATAGAGAAAGTTATTGTCTTGATATGATAGTTGATCTTGGTCTGATAAGAAGTAAGTCAATTCATTCATGGGATAACATCATACCCATTTATCTCCATTACTACTAAATCTACTAACATTGGAATACCTTCAATTCTAAAACCATAGAATTTGCATATTTTGTCTAAGGTGACGGTTTTGTCCATAGATGATTCTGCTTAAATTAATTTACTAAGATATATGAGTTTCACGTCTAATCGTTCAACTATCACAGTTGCAACAAAAGATATTGAAGGTCCGTAGTCAAACAATATGGCAATAGGCTGATCGTACATGATAGTTGTACCTTCTATGACATTATTATCAACTTTTAGTTTCTCAGTAAACATAACAAAGCAAACCTTGGCTTTCATAGGTTGTTTTCTAAACGGTTGTTCTCCTTAAGAGTTCGGAGGTCGTGATGGTTGTTGGGGTCAATTTTTGTTGGTTCTGGGATAGTCGAGGCATGGAATGCGACACTTAATGATATGAGTGTGAAGTCATGGACATCTAGGGTGACTGACAGACTGTTGCATCGGTGTAGGGGATGGTAGTCATGAATATGACTGTTAAAGTGGCAACAACTGCTTAATGTCTCTAAGTCGAGTCTTACAAAACTGCGCCTTATGCTCATACTTGCTTCAATACATGCAATTCCCTATAAAATATCGCTCCTGATTATTCAGTGTCGCGGTCGAGGCATCGGTCTGTTGCCTCTTTTCTGACAGTTATTGCTGAGCAGGTGCAGTTCTATTATGATATTCTCTTAACTGAGCACGAGTCTGTTCGCTGTCTTTTTCAACTCACAAGGCTTTGTCAATCATTTTAGAATACTTCTTGATGTTTGTGCAGTAAAATCGGGTTTTGATATTTTGGTGGAGGCTTTTTTCAAATTTCTAAATTTTGTATTATTTGTCTTCTACCACCTTCGAGGCATATTGAGATAAGTCGGTGAACTTCACCTCGTACTGAGCTACTATAATATAGTCCCTTGCTTTAACTTCAAAACTTGACCATCTTCTGAAGACGATAAGCATTAGGGAAATACTTCTCACGGAAATTGCTTTTGAATTTTCTTTATGTCCACACGTGCTCCATCGTGATCATTCTCTTTGTCGATATCCACTATATATCTGCTTCACCTTAGAGAATGAAGGTCGCTAACCTAACCATTTGGTTCTTTGGATAGTCCATTGCTTTAAGAATCTTCTTAACCTGTATTAGCCAATCTTCTACTATTGTCAAATCTAAAGCACCTTTGAATATTGGTGGTCATAATTTTATGAATTTCTCTAGTAGGTCCACCCCACCTGATTGCTTGTGTTTTACCAAGGCTGGATTTCGCTGGCTAGAGGTGCCTAATTCAGGTTTGCTATCATATTCCATTAAGCGGTGAATTAGTCTTATTGTTTCTTCATCATAGCCTCCATCTAATGTACTAATCCAAACGTAGCATCCCACGGCTGGGAGCTAGATCCAATGAATTGAGCACGCATAGCCGTCAGTGAAAATGGTAGTTACGCACTAAGCGTAACACCACCCAAGTTTCCTATTGGAGGGTGGAGGGGTAGCACTTTCCATCTCTTCTCCTTTCTCAAAGTTCTCATCTTGCTCTTTAACTGCCATTTTAGATTCTATCGAAACGTTCAAATCTATTGTCGGTTCATGAGGGACAGTGATGCTAGTCGAGGGGACAATATCATAGGTTGTGTCTTCTTTAGGACCATTACATCATATAAAAAGAGCTTAAGTTTAATATATGAGTGATCTCTGTTACACATCTCTATTCAGTAGAACATTGTGGGTGAAAGTTCATATTTCAGTTATTACATAACTCGAGGTGTTGGTGGCACTTAAACTTGGTTTCAAGGTTCTCTATCAATCATCACAATCAAGGGTGAATCCTAATGTAACGCCTTGAAAATCGAGGGTTGAGTAGCAACTCAACTCCCGAGTTCCAAAACATCACTTATGCAACATGTATGCTTATGATTGAATGTTGTTCGTATTAGTGCATTAAACATGAGTGAGATTACATCAAAACAGCATATTATACTCCAGATACGGTTAAATTATGCAAGCGGAAGACTGTGATAGATATATAAAATATATAAACTATTATAAGTCTCCAGAGTGTGAACATGTTACCAGGTTATATATATACATGTATACTCCAAAAATGAATAAAAAGAATATACATGGGTGCTCCAAAAGTGTAAAATAACAAGTGTAATGGCGTCTAATTAATATCCCTGTAACCCCGTCGATCAGAACATGGTCTACATAGACCCGCCTGAAAACTGTATGTAGGAGAATGCCTCCTTGTCGTCCTCGAAGTCAGGCTCTGCCTCAGGAGTCACATCGTCATCTGCAATCAAGACAGAGTCTAGTTGGTGTTTAAAACACTATCCTTTAACATGGGAGTGAGTGATCAACTCAGTGGAACTATACAGCAAAGGTTAATATGTTATCAATTCAGTCAAACAGTAATGATAAAGCAGTAAAATCAAACATCCCTGAATACTCTTATTAATGCAAGAATGATATGAATAATGATGCATGCCCTCGCCTACACTCCCTCGTGCGACACCATCTTACGGTCGCAGCATGTTTTCTTCCCTCTGTGCTCTTCAACCCGGGGCACATGCAGTGCGATGTTATGAGTGTGATTACCAAGCTTTTTATTAGTCCTTTTCATACAGTAGGATTGGGAAAGTAAGGTACCTCCCTTATATCAATCCCAAACAATGATTCATCTAGGGTCGTCAATCCTAATTAATCACATACGATAGGCAAGTTCAGGTCACTACCACAACACCCTACCAATTGGCAGTCTATTTTCGAAGGCTCGTCGCCAACCCGATTGGGGACCACAGCTAGGCTGTGCCGGGGTAGGCCTATTTTATACTCGAGGTCACTCCACCAACACCCTACCAACTGGCAGTCTATTTTTGAAGGCTCGTCGCCAACCCAACTTAGGACCACAGCCAGGCTACACCAATGGAGGCCGACAGCTCGAATACAGTGTCCCATACCACCCTATTCGGCTAACAAGTTTAGGTTGCTCACTGGTCACTACGGGGAGGCTCGTCGCCCCAGCGTAGGCCAATAGCTCAACTACGGTGTCCCATACCACCATGTCCGGCTCATGAGTCTTAGCGGATCGAGGTACCAAGGTTAACGAGATTTTCATTGGTGAGTTTGATACCTTAGGTTCCAGCAGTAGCGTCCAAACATGGTGAACATACATCAAGTCAATCGGGTTATTTGACGAGCTCGACTAGTCCGAGCGCACGACAAGTTGAATGACATGAAGTGCATAAGCACTCCGCGTGGCCTAACCACTGTCGCCAACCGAAGTACGGCTTGGGTTCACCGAACACGTCCAAGGTGGCGAAAACAACCTCAGCCACCAAATCAGGGCCTATTACCGATTACCTGGACTATACTGTAGTCCCAAAAACATCCAATTCCAACAAGTAAGCATATGAGGTAATCAAAGCAGTAACAAATAAGTAATTCAAATCCTACAACCATTTAAGCAATTTATGAAATATACATAACATAAATTCACACATATGCATTTCATAAGTAGAACAGACATTATAGTGTAAGTACGCAAAATGGTTTATACACATAACTAAGGTAGTTGAGAATCTTATCTCAACACCCATATAAGTACATTCCACTAAATACTAACGCATATAAATGTTTTATCAAACACTTATACTACGCTTATCATGTACATAACGTGAGTTGATTATAACATATATTTGGACAAATCCTTTTACTAAGGAGTTGTCCCGCATACCATACGCATATACCCATAGCAGATAATCATGGCATGCATGAATCCGGGTTCCATATTCATTTAATCATTTCCATAAACACTTGGGCTACACACTTTAATATATATAACGTATATTGGCCGTGACATGATTTAGGGCAAATCCTTTCGTCAAAGGGGTTGTCGCCTATACGACAATCATATATTCATGACAGTTAGTCATGGCGAGCACGAATGCAAATTCTATACTCATTCAGTCATTTTCACAAACATTTAAGCTACACATAATAACATACACAACGTATGTTGATATAACATGTATTAGGGCTAATGCTTTCACCCAAGAGTTATTATACGTACATCTAGCATACATAGACGGCGGTTAATCATGGCAAACTCAAATCCAAATTTCATACTTATACAATAATTTTAACAAACACATGGACTACCCTATATTCAACATAGTTTATGTATAACTAAAAAGCGAAACAAACGACACATTTTGCATGTGAAATAGCACCCACATCAAGAATAAATCATTAACCGACATTGAAAGCCTTGAAAACCATAACCTATACGTCTATAGTCCGCACCTTACGCCGTAGAAGCGTAACGAATTCGATAGAGACTCTAAGTCTTCGTCAACGATGGAATGACAACCTATAGCACGAGTTAAGTCAGATATTTCGCTACTAGAAACCCTAGAACAGATTAGGGTTAGATTTTCTTACCTAAGAACGAAGTTAGAATCGCCGGAATAGCGATTTAGTAGTGATGGATAGGCACGTAGAATAGCAGGGATCGAATCCCAGGAGTGAATCCAACTTCTCTCTCACTTTCTCTCTCTTTACTCTCTTCTCTCCACTAAGGTTTCTCTCAAATTCATATGGAATGAATGAGAGAGGGTTTAAGGTCCTTATATAGGCCTAAAACTGATGGAAATGGCCCCAGGGCCAAGGTATACTTAGGTTATGTCCAAAGAGCGTCTGTTTTAGCTCAACGGAACACTTCCAGAGCCCCCTCTTAAGCCAAAGGTCGGACTTAAGTTCCCTGACCACGGATCTAGGTCGAGTTAAGTTTTCAGTCCGATCGGATTTACAAATCGACCGCGGTGGACCAGTTTCCGTTCAACGGTCACCGAAACTCGAACAGGGTCACAAGTACACTGCCATGTATGGAAAATTTCTCTTGATCCAAGGGTGTATTTGGGTCAGATTCTGACGGTCTGAATCCTTATATTTGGCCTGCAAGCGACAAGTCTCAGATTATTTAAATTTAGATTTTTATTTCTAAAATATCCACGTTTCTCACATACTTCACTCCAGGCTCAAGCAAATAGCTTCGGAATACTATTTGGACTTGATTTCCGAGGTGGTTGTCAAGTCCAGCAAGGCAGTCCTAATTATATAATTTGGTAGTAATCGGACTTTCGACAAGCGGTTCAGATCCGATACGGAGTTTCAATGTGCTCCCAAGAGCAACTGGGTAATGAGATTGATCCTAGATTTCAGGGTAACCTAGCGTCAACGATTCTATAAGTTTTGGGTCTTACAGACCGTATTTAAAGCGATTCAAGCAGATTTCATAGCTAATCTAATTTAGCACTTAGTTAATATTGTCTAATTCCTAAAGGATTTGGTCCTAAGTGATTTCTGCCTGAGGTGGTACTCGGGTCTTTGTACGGAATTTTTTGAGTCGTTACACCTAAGTGTATAGATTCTAATTTCATGGACCAACCGATTATATAAGTGTGTATGAGAACATAACCTATAGGTCACTGTATGTTTAACCTATCTCTAGTACCATTATGTCATGCCTTGAAATTGAGATACAGAGTGTGCACTCTCAAACCCAAGTTTCGGTCCAAGAATTGTACACCAAGTGTACATAATTTTACTCATCATGCATCTATTTGGAGGCGTAATTCAATGTATTCTAAATTATCACCAGATTAACACTCACATATTCACACAACTGTATGATTTTCCATCTCCAATCCCATCACAATCACAATCACAATCACAATCACATAAATTAAATTCTAAAATTTAACGACGTCCACCCATTTGGGACTTATTCGACTATAATGTTAATTACCATTAAGAAAACATGATTATAAACATTTCAAATTAAATATAAACATCAGTATCTAAAAAGAATAAACTAATTCTCTTATCAGTCGATTGCAAAAACAAATCATCGATCCAATGCAACGAGTTTATCTTCCGCCAGATACAACCATTGGTCTTGGGTTTCATCCAGCAATCGAGCCTCTTTATTCATCACTTGGTTTGGATTTCCTGTCTAGTTCGTCTCTGTATGGTTATCAATCCACAATGTTAGCTTACCAGCTTAGTGAGTGAACTCATCATGGTTCATACACAACACAATATAAGATAGAGTAAGTAAGAATGAATCATATATATGCAGGCATAAGTCTGTATGTCGAGATGTCATGAAATACATGTCGAGTGGGATGATCATCCACTTGCTTGGTTCGGATATCCATCAACCCACATATGTACCTCATAAGCTTCTATCGTAGGTGAGCATAGGCAAGGCCCACATATACTCCATGAGTAGGCTTTCACTAATGTGGGCATCTGGCAATGAATCTACCAGTAGAACCATCCGGGGAGATCCCCTAAGAACCCAAGCATGAGGTGTGTATGTAGTATTCTAGAGTGTGATTCTAGGAATCAACGCATGAACACTATGGATACATGTAATTCATGCTCAATGTATATGTATCGACATATGTAGTTCACATATACCTCTCTCTGAAAGGAACAATGAATTCATGATATCAATGTTTTGTAGGTCCTAATATTCAAGTTACATTAATAATCGTTCAGATCATGAATCATACAACAAGGAACATGCTAACACAACAGCATAATAAATTATATCAATCATGAAAATCATAGCAATTATAACAATTGCATAATCTATCTTAACTACACAGGTATGAAACACGTTGGGATTCACTCAACTATTCTTGGTAAAGTTGAATTGTTGAATAGTCGTACACTTTTGAATCTAGAATCCGAATCCTTATTAAGATGATTTAACAAATCACAAATTTAGCTATTTCCTTAAGTGGGGTTTACTTTGATTAATCTAAGATAACCCATTATCAATCCATTATGATCTTATTATTCAATTTACTTAGTTTGAAAATCAAACAGGGGACTACTGATCAATGCAATCGATTGACCGAGCTACACCAAATTCCCTCGATCGATCCTTAGATCAATCGACTAATGATTTGAATCAGTTTAAATTTTAACTTCTTAAGTGACTGAACACTTTTGGTTACCTTTGATCGCTCAAACCTACCCATCGGTTGATTAAAATAATTCAGATTATATTCAATTTACTCGCTAGATAGATTTTTCTATTCTCGATAGGTACCCTCGATAGATCGAGATCTCTTGAGGAAACCCTCGATCAATCTAACCAGGATTTTTTTTTTATTAATTTATATTATGAATTTTAAACTCTGGTTTCTGGACAAAAATCGACCTATTCGATTGATCGAAGACTAACCTCGATTGGTCGACCGAAGTCAGGCTGGGTTTTATAACATAATCTGATTTTTAAATAAATTTAGGATTTTTCCTTCTCTCTTTAGCTTGTATGAATTCGATCAATCCAAGAGTTAGGTCGAAACCATATATTGATTATTCCAATCTCAAAGTTTGAGAAAATCGGAAGATTGCTTGGATCCAAATTATCGGGATCTAAAATCATTGATTGAAGCCTTTTTATAGCATAGTCTATCATCATCTATATTATCCAAAGATCGCTATGGGAAATCCACCAATCATATCACTCTAGGATTTAAGGCCCTAACACAATTTGGCCTTTAGGGCTTTTGATTCGAATCGATTAAACTTAACATGGATGGATGCTCAAAGCTAATCTCTACAACTCAAGATCTCGTGTAAAAGTTGTTTTCTCATCTTCATATCCACCAATAGATCAAAACAATGGACGTAGGATCAATTTGCCATGTTCATTGTGTAGATTTAGGATTTTTTCAATCAGTAAACATAAGAATTTTTTAAAAAGAAAGAGTTAGGAACTTATTTGATGTAGAGCGGGTCGCGGACAGTTTCATGGCCAAGATGGATCAGAAAAGGCCCGGTCGATGACAGAAGTGATCCGAACCGTCGGACCTTAGATCGGGCGTATCTTGCAATCCGGAATGAGTTACCTAATGTAAAATATATGATTTGGGGGTAGAACGAGCTACTTTAGCCAACCAACCCCACTGTGCCGGGTTGCGATGCCCGGAATTGCGAAAAACCCCTGGATCGATGGTCGTTTCCCTGCTTTAATTTTATTTTTACTATAAATAGTAAGTTTTAGTTTGGTTATAACTCTTCATCCGTCGGGCTTTAGGAGTTGCACCCAATGTGAAAAGTGCTTAGAATAATTAGGAGAACGGTTTGGTGAAGCCAAATAGGACACTTACTATTTTTGGCCAAAAACCTTACGCACTAGTAGACATCACGACCATCTATAAATAGTAAGTTTACTATTTATAGTAAGTCATGGATTCTAGGAGTTCTAGTTATAGTTTGATTCTGATTTCTTTTCCATTGCTTGGTACCCCTATTTAAAGGGTTGTGAACTCGTTTTTAGTCATCAATTAATCAATTTCGAATTTCTTAGAATTTATTTCTATTTTCTGCTTTCTTTCCTCATGGGTTCGAGAAGTCTCTGTGAGGAGTCCAGAGAAGCTCCGTGGATTCGAAGTAGTTATCCTCATCACGTTCATCCCTACGTCATTATTAAATAAAAGCCTCTTCTCTATAGCCCTCTCTCTCTGTTGTTTTTTTAGTGTTAAGATTTCTGTAGGAATTTTCATGTGATTTCTCCCTTTAAATAGAGGAGACCTGAATCTAGAAGTTTCCTCTGGAATTCTGTAAATTTTTACAAAAAGTTAAATATTACAGTGTTAGGACATCTAGAAGTTTCCTCTGGAATTCTGTAAATTTTTACAAAAAGTTAAATATTACAGTGTTAGGACTCGTTCCTCTGACCCCACCTTCAACCAAGACTACTCCCACCAATTAAGCTAAGTACTTGATTTTGTTATTAATTATAAAATTAAATTACTAAGTCTAATTAGTACAGGTCTAATATGGATTGAAAACTCAGGGTCGTTACAATAGTGGTCTTTAGAAGGAGAGAGTTTATTTTGTCATTTTCTACTCATCAATTGCTATGTACAAAGTTTTTATGAGATTTTGGAGTCCACATGAATGGTCGCAATCTAATCTTTACTGGATTTGACGCTGCCTGATCGAGTCCCATGTTTGTCTCCGAGATGTGTTAGGATCCCTTTCAATTTGACCCATTTGGATTTTCAATGTTTATTAAGTTGATCCGAGCAATTTTATTATGAAGATGCACTGTCAGGTTTCTGGAGAGTGGTCGATTTGGTCATAATAGGATTGATTAAGTCCTTGATATGTCAATCCAACCCATTAGTTGTTTCGAGACATGCCGAAAATGGTCCCCATTTAATCTATTTGGATTTTTAATGGTTTCTAAGTCAATTGGAGACAATCTTCTCGAAGCCAAGCTGAAGCTCAAAGAATAGTTTATTCTTATTTTATGTGGGGTGTTTATAAATATCATTTGATGAATTTTATGAAAAATATCATAATATTATGAAAATCTTAACAATATTTGTCACAGTGCCTCCAAGTAGATAAATGGGGAAATGCTAAGTAATTAGCACTAATGAGGACACACTAAGGAGGCACAGGTAGTCCATGTCCGCATTAACTTGGAACCAAGCCATTGATTTTAATATCCTAATTATAATCAATTGAAAACTTAGTTTAATACAAGTTCTGAACTCCTAGTTTAATACAAGTTTTGAACTCATAATCCTAATTGTTGGTTATTTTATCCATTATGTCGATATTAAATGCCTATTTGTAAATATTAATTTAATTCAAGTATTAAATTCCAATGCCAATAATTGAGATTAACTTTTAGAAAAAAGAAACTTGGACCCAGCTAGTTTTTTTTTACCCCAATTTTCATCCTAGCTTCAGCTTCATTCAAGCAATTTTTTAAGATGTATATTGCCACCTCCAATATTGAAATTCAAAGTCTCACTGTTGAGGGTCGAATATTGCATATTAGACCCTGATTTTTGCCTGGAATTACAAGCATAATGCTATTTAATACCCTGATTTAATCATGATTACGATGTAGGTTACATTTGTGAGCATAGATCGAAATAAAACACCAAGAGCATGGAATTAACGCTCAAAGATCACAAAGGCAAGGGACGGACTCCAGGGGACCAAGATCGACAGATTTGCACGCCAGAAATCCAAAAAAACTAAGGAACTGAAGCTCAAGTGGCCTGAAAGTCAGCCAGAATGCAAGATCACAAGGTTCCCATCATCCATTTGGCTCAAAACTCTATACATGGCCTGAGGACTCTAAATGAACCATACACGTCGAAATTCATCCGTCGGATCATCGCGGAAGCAGCCCAACGGACAGATCAGCCCCTTGATTCACCAAGTGGGGCACACCTGATGTCTGGATATGCTTCATCTTCGGTCCCCACGGATTGAATGATATGATAGAATGGATGGTCGGAGCAGATTTCTCGCGAACATCACAATGGACCCCACAGGAGGGTGCATGTGCATGTAGTGCAAGTGATTAGCAGGTGCACGGACGGGCAGCCCGATCAAAGACCCGCTGACCCATCTTCCTTCGTACGCAGAGACAGCGAGCGGACGACCGTCCGCTGTTTTTTGTGTAGTGGGCCCCACCCATCACGTATATCATCGATCTGGACCGTTCATTCCGATCAGGAGCTGTCCAAAATCCTTGCCAAGCTTTCCTTTTGACGCCATGCAAGATATCGCACATTTCTAGACGTCAAACGTAAGATGGATGGCGGAGTAGACAAGATCGTGGGTCACACCAATTTCACTCGAAAAATACTCCTCCCCGACTGGTTTTTTGCTAGGATTTCAATGGACGGGGTGGATTTCTCCATAGACATCAAGGTAGGGCCTACCGATCGTCACAGCGCCGAATACGCAGGCTCTGTTTCGCAACAGAGCCTGTGGACGAAGCTTTGTGGGCCACCACCGTGCATCAAGAAGTCCATCTGGACCGTCCATTCAACTCAGGACGTCAAATTAACCGTACACACGGTGGTTCTCTAGACTCATGCACGTGAGTGAATTGAAACAGTGATAATTTGTTGATGGACGGTAGTTTCTAAAATCAATGAGTCACACTCATCTCAAGCCAAAACCGGCCCTATCTGAAGGTTTCTTCGAGCAGAACTCAGTGGACGGCATAGATTGTGCAACGTAACAGTGAAGTGGGTCCCACTATCAGCACAGCGTAACCAGTTACGCAAGCTCTATTTACACAGCGTCCGGAACCAGGACGCTGTTGGTCACTTTGCAGAAATGATCAGGATCAGCCTGACGATCCTAGCCATTCAAAGGTTTCTCTTGGGCCAACCGACCACAACCATGAAGGTTGAATGGCTCAGATCTTGCACATGCAGCTGCTTTAACCAAACAGTCTGTTCCATACGCAAATCAGTTGCCTTCTGCTGCGTAGAGGAGCTCCGCACCAACTCCGGTTTTGCACCGACTTCTCCACCTCCCAGCCACAGCCTTAGTGTCTATATAAGAAAGAGAGAGGAGGAAAGAGAAAACAGACGGCTGGAATTTGAAGAGAAGACAGCTTGGGGGAGCTTGGAACGACGGTTGTGGAGTGAACAGGGAGAGAGAGAAAGAGCGTGAGTTTGTTCTTATTTCTTTTCTTTTTCTCTTATTTTCCTATGAATTTTATGGAGTCTAGCCTATCCATGCTAGGCTAAACCTCTTAGCTAGGGCTAAGAGGTGAAGCTTGTAGTGTGATGGGAACTCTTTGCTTGCCTTTTGTTTAGATTGATCTGATGTTGATTTGGGTTTAATTAAGGGAATGTTTTTAGTCTTTAATGGTCTGTTGTGACTGAAATTACAATGGGTCTGCGATGGCTTTGAGTATTTCCTTTCCTTTTTATGTGTCTGACGTCAGGAAGCCCTGTTGTTCACCATCGTCTCCTGGGCATGGTCGGATGACGGTACCCTTCCTAACCTCTATGGCATGTTGACTGGTTGGTAATTAGTTTAATTCTGTTGTTCATCATTGTCTCCTGGGCATGGTTTGGTGATGGAATCCATTCTAATTCATATACCTCTCATCTCTTGAAAACTTTATCAACGGCAGTTCAGTTAATTTCCCTGATTTTTAATCCAGGCATAAGATCTCCCTGATCTCTACAAGTGGATCCTCTGAATCCCTAGTTCCCTTTCTCTGAATTTTCTTAAGTTTTAGATAATAATTTCACAATTATTCCTCAAATCACAATTGATTTAGAATTCATCTTATTCTAGTTCTAGCCCTAGCTAGTTTTAGATTACGTACAGGTTTCAGTCCCTGTGGATTCGACCTCAGTCTTACCAAGTTTATTACTACATCACAACCCTATACTTGGGGAGTAAACAAGTTTTTGGCGCCGTTGCGGAGGACTGATGGCTACGATTTTTTGAAATTAATTGGTTTTAGAGTTAGTTTAAGATTAAGATTTTACTAATTTTAATTTTTTTGATTTTGTTCTCTATTTGATTCATAGAACTAACCTATTTCCTATTCTGTAGGTTGTTAAGATAGAACTTCTAATTTGGTAAACTCTTTCTAATTTTTTAGATTTTCTAACTCTTTAGATTTGATTTGCTTTAGAAACTAACTTATTTTGTTTTGTGTTGCAGGTCTTTAGCTTAGGGACTCCAATTGGTAACTTCCTTCCAACCCTCTCTTTCTTTCTAGATTTTCAGTTTCTTTCTTAGGATTAAGTTTAGAATTTGATTGAGGGCTGCGAGTGTTTCATGCCCAAGTGGGCCCGTGAAGACACTCGACGTCTCTTGACTGAAGGAGGATTAGTTGAGGGGTTGACTGTCCATCGCAGGATTAGACACCGCTCGAATTCCCCTGAGTTAATTGAGGTTATGGCTGCAAATTAACCTCAATCACTACCTCAACATATGGATGAGGAAGTACATGATGAGAATGAGGTGCATCAGGCACCCCTGCCTCGTACTTAATGGGATTATTTACAACCGGCGGGGGTGAGTACGCCCTCATGCATGATTTTTCCTGAAAACACAGGACAGATGGACATCAAGCTAGGAGTTATCTAACTCCTTCCTAAATTCTATGGGCTTGAATCAGAAAGTCCATACTTACATTTGAAAGAGTTCGATGAGATTATAGCCACCTTATACTTTCCCAATGTATCCGAGGATACAATCAGGCTGAAACTCTTTCCTTTTTCCTTGAAAGAAAAGGCTAAGACGTGGTTACATTCATCTGCGTCCCTAGATCCATTGGCACATGGAATGATTTGCGAGAGGGAATTCATAAAGAAATTTTTCCCACACCATAAGACGATTACCCTCAGAAAAGCAATCATGAACTTCGCCCAAAAGGAAGATGAAACATTCTACCAATGTTGGGAAAGGTTCAAGGATCTTGTCAGTTCATGCCCACAACACAATTTTGAAATGTGGCGCATTACAAATTTTTTCTATGATGGACTGACATCTTCCATGCGCCAACTAGTCGAGACAATGTGTAATGGAGAATTCATGAATAAAGAAGTCGATGAGGTATGGGATTACCTCGATAGACTTGCCGAGAATGCACAATCATGGGACCATTACCCAAAATCAAACACCACGCCTAGGCCAACTCAATCTAAGGAGAAAGGTGGAGTATATCTCCTGAAAGAAGAGGATGATGTAAATTTTAAAGTGACTAATCTCATGCGAAGAGTCGAGGCCATGGAAGGAAAGAAGGATAAGGTTAATGAAATTGTTTGCGGCATCTGTGATTGCAACATTCACACAACTGAAAATTGTCCTACAATATCTACTTTTCGAGGCGTGTTGAATGAGCAAGCTAATGTCGTAAATAACTATCAAAGACCTTTCAATGGATCTACCTCCAATACATACAATCCTGGTTGGAGAAATCATCCAAATTTTAGTTGGAAGAATGGACAAACTGCTACCCCTCAAAGTTTCTTCAATCAAAATCCAAATCAGGGGAAACCTCAAGAAGAACCGGTTCAAAATTCCATACAAGAGCTGGCTCAGGCAGTGTGTGGACTTACAGACTTTATGTAAAAAATAGAATCACGTATGACGGTTATAGAAAATGGGATGCTTCCTGCACAACCGCTCCCCAATCCTAAACCGCAATACGAGATAAATTATCCCAGCTCTTCAAATCAAATGGGACACGCTAAATCCATCATCACTCTTAGGAGTGGGAAGATCATTGATAAAATCCTTCCGGTTAGGCCCGAAAAGCCTTAAGAACCAGAAGAGGACAATAATGATGAATCTAGTGATGTCCCACAAAAATTAGAACCGGAACTTCTAGAGAAGCCAGTTGCTCCGTTCCCCCAATGGTTGGTTGCACCAAAACGTCTCTCTAACTCTCAGGATATTCTGGAGGTGTTGAAACAAGTGAAAGTCAACATTCCTTTACTTGATGTCGTAAAACAGGTTCCTTTATATGCAAAATTTCTGAAAGACCTATGCACGACCAAAAGACGGCAAAGCACTCAAAAGAAGATCTTCTTGACTGAGAAAGTGAGTGCCATCCTCAAGCAAGACGTGCCACAGAAATTTAAGGATCCCAGTAGCCCAACCATATCATGTGTAATCGGGAACCATCGAATTGATCACGCACTTCTTGACTTAGGAGCGAGCGTCAATCTGATTCCCTACTCGGTATACAAACAGTTATGGTTGGGTGAGTTAAAACCCACCCTAACCACACTACAACTTGCCGATCGAACTGTTCGTGTACCAAGAGGGATTATTGAGGATGTGTTAGTCCAAGTTGATAGATTTTACTATCCTGTAGATTTTATCATCCTGGACACCGAACCCATCAATAACATGAGCACTCAGATTCCCGTCATTCTTGGTCGCCCATTCCTTGCCACGTCAAATGCAATTATCAATTGCAGGAATGGTGTCATGACTATGTCTTTTGGAAATTTGACATTGGAGTCAAATATCTTTTTCAATAACGGCAGCAACTCAGAGGATGATGACGATGTCCACGACAGTAACATGATCGATACTTTCGTGGAAGATAGGACACCCCTTACCTTATCCTCTGATCCTCTAGAGACGTGCTTGGCTCACTCCCATGAGTTTGATGATGATATGATTAGGGAGACGTGTGCCTTGTTTGATCCTACACCGGTAATTGAAGTTAACTGGTGGAGGCCACAATTTGAAGAATTGTCACAAACTGATGTAGAGCCTCTACCGTCTAACCTCAAGGCACCGAAGCTTGACCTAAAACCTTTGCCCTCTGATTTGAAATATGCCTATTTATTTTAAGATGAGACATACCCAGTGGTGATCTCTGCCCACCTGGAGAAAGAACAGGAGAGTATGCTTATATCTACTCTCATTGAGCATTAAGGAGCCCTAGGATGGATGATCGCGGACCTCAAGGGAATCGACCCCTCGATTTGTACTCACCACATATATCTTGAGGAAAATGCAAAGACTGTTCGGCAACCACAACGTAGACTAAATCCAAACATGAAGGAAGTGGTTAAGGCCAAGGTTCTCAAACTATTGGATGTGGGTATCATATACCCTATATCTGATAGTCAATGGGTGAGTCCAACTCAGGTGGTTCCTAAGAAGTCCGGAATCACCATCGTAGCCAATGCTAATAATGAACTCGTGCCGACTAGAGTCACTACTGGTTGGAGGATGTACATTGACTACAGGAAGTTAAATACCGTCACAAGGAAGGATCACTTTCCTTTGCCCTTCATTGATCAAATCTTGGAAAGGCTAGCTGGTCATTCCTATTACTGTTTCCTTGATGGGTATTCAGGCTACAATCAGATTGAAATCGCCCCTGAGGACCAGGAAAAGACCACATTTACATGTCCCTACGACACCTTTGCTTACCGAAGGATGCCATTTGGACTATGTAATGCCCCTGCCACCTTTCAGCGATGTATGCTAAGTATCTTTTCTGATATGGTGGGGCAAGATCTAGAGGTCTTCATGAACGATTTCTCTATCTATGGTTCATCTTTCAGCAAGTGCTTGGAAAGTCTTAAATGTGTGCTGAAAAGATGTGAAGAAAAGAACTTAGTACTTATTGGGAGAAGTGTCATTTCATGGTTTATAAGGGGATTGTCCTTGGACATATCATCTCGTCCAAGGGAATTGAGGTAGATAAGGAAAAAATCGATCTTATTTCTAACCTACCTCCACCCAAGAACATCAGGGACGTGCGATCCTTTTTAGGATACGCAGGATTTTACAGGCGATTCATAAAGGACTTTAGTCTCCTCTCTCGTCCTTTATGTAATCTTCCTCAAAAGGATGATCCATACGAGTGGACTGAGCAATGCCAGGAAGCTTTCACCAAGCTTAAAGGCACATTGACCACTGCACCCATCATGCAGCCACCCAACTGGAGCCTTCCTTTTGAGCTTATGTGCGACGCTTCTGATTATGCTCTTGGAGCGGTTCTAGGCCAGAGAAAAGATAAGAGGCCCTACGTCATCCATTATGCGAGTAGGACTTTAAATACTGCCCAAGTGAACTATTCGACTACAGAAAAGGAACTCTTAGCCGTGGTGTTCGCCTTGGACAAATTTAGGTCCTACCTGATCGGATCCAAGATCATTATCTATACAGATCATGCGGCACTGAAGTATCTTCTTTCTAAGAATGATTCTAAGCCCCACCTAATACGATGGATCCTTCTACTCCAAGAATTTGATTTAGAAATTAAAGATAAAAAGGGAGTAGAGAACGTAGTGGACGATCACCTTTCTCGCCTTAATACCTCTGATTCCCTTGAGGCGACCCATATCAATGACATGTTCCCTGATGAACAACTGTTCAGAGTCTCCCATTCACCTTGGTTCGCTGATATTGCTAATTATCTTTCTACAGGTTCATTACCGACACATTGGACTGCGCAAGATAAGAAGAAATTTTTCACCGAGGTGCGCAACTTCTTCTAGGATGATCCATACTTGTTTAAATATTGCCCAAACCAAATTTTGAAGAGATGTGTGCCAGACGATGAGCATCAAAGTGTCATCTCCTTCTGTCACTCACAGGCCTGTGGTGGTCACTTTTCTGTAAAAAAGACCATGGCCAAGATTCTGCAGTGTGGCTTCTATTGGCCCATTATGTTTAGGGATACTCATGAGTTTTGCAAAGCTTGTGAGCGTTGTCAGAAATTGGGAGCATTGTCCCGTCGAAATATGATGCCCTTAAATCCCATTCTTATCATAGAGGCATTTGATTGCTGGGGCATCGATTTCATGGGACCATTCCCCCAATCTTTTGAAAATTTATATATTTTGCTTTGTAAACTATGTCACTAAATGGGTCGAAGCGATTCCGTGTCGGAATAATGACCATCGCATGGTCATTAAATTCCTAAAAGAGAACATCCTTTCCCGATTTGGAACGCCTCGAGCTATTATTAGTGATGGGGGCTCACACTTTTGTAATAGGCCATTCGAGAGTTTAATGAAAAAATACGGTATCTCTCATAAGGTGAGCACCCCATACCACCCACAGACAAGTGGGCAAGCTGAGATTTCTAATAGGGAGATCAAACACATTTTGTAGAAAACGGTTAACCCTGACCGTAAGCATTGGTCAATTCGATTGACCGATGCCTTATGGGCGTACCGTACTACTTTTAAAACTCCTATTAGAATGTCTCCCTTTAGACTCGTCTATGGGAAGGCTTGCCACTTGCCTGTGGAGTTAGAACATAGAGCCTACTGGGCGATCAAAAATCTGAATTTCAATCTGAACAACGCTAGCTCGTTACGCAAACTTCAGTTGAATGAACTTGAAGAAATTCGGAATGACGCGTACGAGAACTCGAGAATTTACAAGGACAGGATGAAGGCATTTCATGACCAACATATTCTACGAAAATCATTCACGCCAGGCCAGAAAGTCCTTTTGTATAATTCTCGATTACATCTCTTTCCGGGTAAGCTTCGATCTCGTTGGACCGGCCCCTACATTGTTGTTACTGCCTATCCTCATGAGGCCATTGAGATAAGAGATCCCGACAATGGTAAGGAGTTTAAAGTAAATGGACATTGCTTAAAGCCATTTGTCGAGAATTTGATTCAGAGGACATGTCCATGCCTCTGACTGATCCTGTTTACCAGGAATGATCTCCTAGTCTGATGGAGGTATAGGTAGGTTATTGCTTTCATAGGACTAGGGTAGTTGCTTTAGTCTGGCTGAAGACGTTAAACTTAGCGCTCCTAGGAGGCAACCCAGCTTTTCAATTTATTTCATTTTCCTAGTTAGTTCAATGTTTATGGGTAACATTACTGCAAACCCTCACGAGACTACAACTCGTCCACTAGAGGCAACCTAGGGGTTTAAAGGCTTGTTGCATATGCTAAATACAATCGAGAGCACCTGCGAAAGTGGTATAGGTAGGAGTTTATTTTTTTTATTTGTTTTTTACTTGTGTTAGTTTCTCCTTGCGCTGTCTTACTCTCTCGCTGATATTTTGGAAAAGTCTCTTGATTCGTCATCCAGGTACTATCTTCCCATCACTTCTCTTTTACTTTCGTTGTCCCATGTGTATGGTATGCTTATATCTTTTACATTGAGGACAATGTAGATTTTAGGTTGGGGGTGGGAGATTAGGTAACCTAATCA
Organism: Magnolia changhungtana; assembly: GCA_030180095.1. Classification (NCBI taxonomy): domain Eukaryota; kingdom Viridiplantae; phylum Streptophyta; class Magnoliopsida; order Magnoliales; family Magnoliaceae; genus Magnolia; species Magnolia changhungtana. The sequence continues at coordinate 414,151 of JASAUF010000156.1, forward strand.
GTGTTTTTCTTAGTCTTGAACAAAAATTGTGAAAATTTAAAAAAAAAAAAAATTTAATTTTTTCTGGACATTCTTGTGAATTCGAGGTGATTTTGATGGCCATCTTGGATTTAGAATTACAAGATAAGTGATGTTGGCAATTTATGACTCTTAGATTCAGTTATCGGTTAGATTTCACAGTTAAATTTAAATTGTTAGTCCATGGTTAGAGGTTTTAAACATTGATTGAATCATGATTTCATATGTCACATCTCGCTTACACATTAAGATTTCAGTTTAAAATTGAAGGGTTAATTTGGTGATCAGTAAGCATAGAAGGAACCAACTTGAACAATTGCCTGTCATGATCAATTGAAAGGAAAAGATACCATTGAAAAAGGTTAGGCGAAGAATCTTCACCATAGGTTTGCTCCCTATAGGTGTGGATTTCATTCCCCATGGATAATATGAGAAAAAGGTTTGGGTATACAGTCTTCACCATAGGTTTGCTCCCTATAGGTAAGGATTTAATTCTCCTTCTTGATGTTACTATTAATGGAAAGCTGAAGAAATGGAAAGGTTGATCTGCGAGTTAAGTTTTGGTTTAAGTTGATTGTCCTGGGTACTCTTGTTGGTTACCAAGGATGTCATGAAAGAACGAATTAAATCTTAATGGTGATTAGCCGAGGTTACACTATACACCCGTGGATCTCAATGTTTAGAATTTTTTCTAATTGATGGATTAATATTTTGAATTTGATTATGAAGTTTACTATGAACTTAATTCCAGGAGAAAGTAATGCCCAATATTCATGAATCTTAGAATCCTATAATCTGAGTTGTTTTTCAAAAATCACTCGAGTTCATAGAAATTGTCTTGTAATTCTCAACTCATTTTTCGCATGCTTTGCTCGGGACTAGCAAAATGCTGGTTGGGGGATGTGTTGAGGGTCGAATATTGCATATTAGACCCCAATTTTTACCTGGAATTACAAGCATAATGCTATTTAATACCCTGATTTAATTGTGATTGCGATGCAGGTTACATTTGTGAGCATGGATCGAAATAAAATACCAAGAGTATAGAATTAATGCTCAAAGGTCACAAAGGCAAGGGACGGACTCCAGGGGACCAAGATCGACAGATTTGCACGCCAGAAATCCAAAAAAACTAAGGAACTGAAGCTCAAGTGGCCTGAAAGTCAGCCAGAATGCAAGATCAAAAGGTTCCCATCATCCATTTGGCTCAAAACTCTATACAAGGCCTGAGGACTCTAAATGAACCATACACGTCAAAATTCATCCGTCGGATCATCGCGGAAGCAGCCCAACGGACAGATCAGCCCCTTGATTCACCAAGTGGGGCACACCTGATGTCTGGATACGCTTCATCTTCGGTCCCCACGGCTTGAATGATATGATAGAATGGATGGTCGGAGCGGAATTCTCGCGAACATCACAGTGGACCCCACAGGAGGGTGCACGTGCATGTAGTGCAGGTGATCAGGAGGTGCACCGGACCGGCAGCACGGTCAAAGACCCACTGACCCGTCTTCCTTCGTACGCAGAGACAGCGGGCGAACGACCGTCCGCCGTTTTTTGCGTAGTGGGCCCCACCCATCACGTATATCATCGATCTGTACCGTTCATTCCGATCAGGAGCTGTCCAAAATCCTTGCCAAGCTTTCCTTTTGACGCCATGCAAGATATCGCACGTTTCTAGACGTCAAACGTAAGATGGATAGCGGAGTAGACAAGATCGTGGGTCACACCAATTTCACTCGAAAAATACTCCTCCCCGACTGGTTTTTTGCCAGGATTTCAATGGACAGGGTGGATTTCTCCATAGACATCAAGGTGGAGCCCACCGATCGTCACAGCGCCGAATACACAGGCTTTGTTTCGCAACAGAGCCTGTGGACGAAGCTTTGTGGGCCACCACCGTGCATCAAGAAGTCCATCTGGACCGTCCATTCAACTCAGGACGTCAAATTAACCGTACACACGGTGGTTCTCTAGACTCATGCACGTGAGTGAATTGAAACAGTGATAATTTGTTGATGGACGGTAGTTTCTAAAATCAATGAGTCACATCATCTCGAGCCAAAACCGGCCCTATCTGAAGGTTTCTTCGAGTAGAACTCAGTGGACGGCATGGATTGTGCAACATAACAGTGAAGTGGGTCCCACCATCAGCACAACGTAACCAGTTACGCAAGCTCTGTTTACACAGCGTCCGGAACCAGGACGCTATTGGTCACTTTGCAGAAATGATCAGGATCAGCCCGACGATCCGGCCATTCAAAGGTTTCTCCTGGGCCAACCGACCACAGCCATGAAGGTTGAATGGCTCAGATCTTGCACATGCAGCTGCTTTAACCAAACAGTCTGTTCCATACGTAAATCAGTTGCCTTCACGTAGAGGAGCTCCGCACCAACTCCGGTTTTGCACCGACTTCTCCACCTCCCAGCCACAGCCTTAGTGTCTATATAAGAAAGAGAGAGGAGAAAAGAGAAAACAGACGGCTGGAATTTGAAGAGAAGACAGCTTGGGGGAGCTTGGAACGACGGTTGTGGAGTGAACAGGGAGAGAGAGAAAGAGCGTGAGTTTGTTCTTATTTCTTTTCTTTTTCTCTTATTTTCCTATGAAATTTATAGAGTCTAGCCTATCCATCCTAGGCTAAACCTCTTAGCTAGGGCTAAGAGGTGAAGCTTGTAGTGTGATGGGAACTCTTTGCTTACCTTTTAATTAAGGGAATGTTTTTAGTCTTTAATGGTCTATTGTGACTGAAATTACAATGGGTCTGCGATGGCTTTGAGTATTTCCTTTCCTTTTTATGTGTCTGACGTCAGGAAGCCCTGTTGTTCATCATCGTCTCCTGGGCATGGTCGGATGACGGTACCCTTCCTAACTTCTATGGCATGTTGACTGGTTGGTAATTAGTTTAATTCTGTTGTTCATCATTGTCTCCTGGGCATGGTTTGGTGATGGAATCCATTCTAATTCATATACCTCTTATCTCTTGAAAACTTTATCAACGGCAGTTTAGTTAATTTCCCTGATTTTTAATCCAGGCATAAGATCTCCCTGATCTCTACAAGTGGATCCTCTGAATCCCTAGTTCCCTTTCTCTGAATTTTCTTAAGTTTTAGATAATAATTTCACAATTATTCCTCAAATCACAATTGATTTAGAATTCATCTTATTCTAGTTCTAGCCTTAGTTAGTTTTAGATTACGTACAGGTTTCAGTCCCTGTGGATTCGACCTCGGTCTTACCGAGTTTATTACTACATCACAACCCTATACTTGGGGAGTGAACACTCACCTGTGAATATCTTCAATTATTCATAATTAATTAAGTTTTGTTTTTATATAATTGAGTAATCATTAAACTGCATTCATATATTATACATTAATTGCATCCCATATAGACTTTAATTTCTCCACAATCTATTTGCATAATTTTACTAAACTTTTATTGACGGTTTCAATTTATGATTGGAAAAATCATTTAAAACCCTTTAATCAACATGCTTTGCCAAGGTTTTATACAACTGGATAGTCATATTGTTGCAATTTGTTTTAGTTCACTTTTCTTCCTCTCATAATATTGTTAGTATACATGTGAGTTAGAGAATCATTACTGTTGTTAGTATGGATAGTATCAATTTCTCTATAACCCAGTTTTCATCCTAGCTTTAGATTCATTCAATAAATTTTTTAACTATTATAGCTCTCACTCCGATCTACTGAGATGCAAAGTCTCACGTGTGCATGTCATTGATTATTCATATTTACTTTTGTTCCTGTGTAGTAATTTTTAAACTTCATTCATATATTCACTACAAAAAAGGGACAAAGGTACAGACAATGGCGGGTTTTAGTTACGGTTTAAATCTGTCTTCAGACTAATACGAGTTTAGTCCGTAGCTAAAGCACTACCGTAGCTAAATCCGTGGAAAAAAAATCCCGCACGGTATTTCATTCACGCGGGTCCTTTTATATCTCCCTCTCTCAAATATCCCTCCCACGCCCTTCCCCTGCCTCCACCTCACCCCCACGCCCTAGTCCCACCTCCACTCTCTCTCTCTCTCTCTCTCTCTCTCTCTCTCTCTCTCTGATTTTTCCATTTTGCTCCTTTCAAGTTTCCTCTCTCGTTCCCATTTCTTTCCCCCTTTTCTCACCTTCTAAAATTTTGATCATCCCTTTTGCTTATTCTAGAGTTAGAATTTTTATTTACCATTTCCGATCTTTTCTCCCTCTCTCTTCTATGCAAGAGGGAAAGCATCGGTGTTGACGGTGATTCCATCTATGGGTCGATTCGAGTGTCAGCAGCAAGTTTGTAGACAGTGAGCAATTTCAGAGGCAGGGGCGGCTCTAAGGGGTAGGCAGGTGAGTCAATCGCCTAAGGCCCCCTAATTATGAAGGCCCAGGATGATAGGAATAGGCTTTTAATACTCTGATAGCGTTTGGTAATTTATACACATGCATTAGAAATTGCAACCTTTGAACATTTTTAAATTAAATTAAACAGATATAAAAGTGGGTCCCAGTTTAGATGGTTCATGAAAAACAAAAACAAAAACACACAATGGCTGGATCTCCTAACTAGTTGATTCTTGTATACTAGACAAATTATTTGAATTCAACATACAAATTTCCACTAATTGGAAGATAGAATTGTTAAATCAATGGATTTTTTGTAATTTAGCCTATCTAGAATGGATCACCTAATTTAGACGGTTTGGATGGAGTCAAAATATGCTATATTAATAATCTAGGAGTGACTATTTATTAACTATAACACTGCTAGAGTACTATACAATTCTAAATTCCTTATTCTCGCAATAGACGCGGATTGCGGCAGGCCACTTTAGGGATTCCTGTAGCCCTGAGCTCTGTGGGGTCCACATTATTATATGTGTTATATCTATTCCGTTGATCCATTTCTTCATCCCATTTTAGAATATTAGAAAAAACATGAAGCAGAACCAAAGCTCAAGTGGACCACAACGTAGAAGAAAAGTGGATATTGAATGCTCGCCATTAAAAACTTTTCTGCAGGCGGCAGAAATTTTGGATAAGCTGATATTTATGTTTTCCTTTCATCCATCTAGGATTCACCTTATGAACGGTTTAGCAATTTTATCCATTGAAATTGATTTATTGGGTAAACTTGAATAGTAAAGTTTTATTAGTAATTTTGCATCTAAAAAGTCAAGAAGCAAATTTATGATTTAATTTTAAATTTATTAATTTTTTTATATATATAAAAAAACTAAAAAGCCTCATCTTTGTAACTTGCCTAAGGCCCCAAAGAATGTTGAGCCGGCCCTGTTCAGAGGTAAGACTACAGGTTCCCTGGAAATGGATGTTGTCTTTTCTTTCGTATCTTAGCTTCTCTGGTTAATACATCGTGTTGTGGTTATTGTAATCGTATATCAATCATCCCTGTTGTGGCTGTTACTTGGGTTTGGTCAACCCGAAAACTGATTGACCCAAATCGAGTTTAGGACGGGTGCCAAGGCCCTGGGCTCACATTCGGGTTAGAAAACGCAGACCCAACTTGAAATCAGGTTTGTTTCAGGAAAAGGTTGGATTTGGAATAATCATGTGTATTTGGGTCAAGTTGGTTTAGTACAGAGGATTTTGCATTGGTTTCAGTTTGGGCTTCGGTTTGGGCATCTCAGTTGAAACTTAATTGTTCAAGGAAACTTATTTCAAACAAGCTCTCAACTTGAGAAACAACATCTCTTGTTCTGATATGATCACCCCTAAAACGTAGAGAGTTTCGTGACTACAGCTAGCTCATTACCTCTGTTTGGACATATATGTAATCTGATATTTGCTCCTTAAGAAAAGTCTTCAGGTGTTAGCCATAGTATCAATCTGATATCAATATGCTTAGCAGCATTATAGAAATTCAAACTATAAGCATTAGCTTGTCACTTTTATTCTTTGATTGGCACAGAACATGGGTTGGTTCTTAACCTGCATAAGTTCAGTGGTAGGAGCCATGGATATTTAAACTGTCTTGGATTATTTTTTTTTGGTTTTCCATTGAGTTCAATACAGGTCATTCTGTGTACATTTCTGGTGATTGGGACTCGATAATAACGCTTCAGAAAATAGCAGCCACATCTTTCATTTTCCTAGCATGGGGCTTCTAATGGCAACCTCTGCATCATTTTAGGTAGCAATTGGATATATTCCTGATTGTAGTCAGTGGGGCTTCCTAAATGTACTTAATAGCAGCCACGTCTTTCATTTTAGCTTGTTGCAGTTGTTCACACAGTAATCATTCTCGAATGTTCATGCAGGGTACATATTGGAAGAGGATATTAACAATCTTCATCAGTAAGCTTCTCAACCGTACTGCTTTGTATCTATGAATTGTAAAGAAGACAGTAATTTGTAGTTTTGTAAAGTATTCAATTATTTTTTTAATATAGAAATTCGCGCACTAATCGTTTGAAGAAATGACTCAACCAAGACCCTTTTAGGATGTGTTAAACTAGAGGTCCTCCTCCAGTTTAACACACATAGGTCATCATACAGTAGGAAGAAATCACTGTATCAGCCATCTAGTTCACCTGACTCTTCTTTGATGGACCATTGTATAAATTCACAATGATTTGACAACTTTATTTGTTAGATCAATGACTATTCCTTGTTATATGTGGACTTAAGGCCATCTTTTGTTTGAAGGACATTGTTCATATGATCAGCATCATCTCTTCAGTTTGATTTTCGAATAGTTGTCATTCACAATAAGCTTGCTAAGACGATTGTTTGGATGAATCAAATATGTCTCAGGATGAATTAGCAAACTGTCATCCATGAATAAGTGAAGCAAAGAACCTCAATGACTCCACTGGCAGAAAATGTTCTTATCTAGAATGGTGCCATACATGCATGTATTTCATTCACATAAGATTAGCTCACCTGATTTTCATCCAACCTAATTCTTGGACTCAGGCAGAAGTTGTGGGTGAGGTTTCCTAACCCCACGAGTGTTTGGAGCATTGCTCAACCAAGTGTAGCCACATGCACCAATGCAGCATAAAGATGTGAGATCAAAGCTTTCTATGATCAAGTGGGTTACACTTTTTATTTTTAGAACTTCTGGCTTAAAATTAAGTGTTTCACTCCTTTGATGGACCACTGTATGCAAACAAATGGATGTCAGAAAGAGCTGTCTTAGCCATCCATTTCCTTTATATATTGTGCCCAACTTCAGGAACAAAAGCCTGAATTTGCACATGGCTCATCCAAGGGCAAGCTGGTATCTCACACACATTTTCCATATTGGTATGTGTGATTGCATGTGGATGGTCATGAATCCACACAAGTGTGGGCTTAACCTCTGTTTTATGTTTACTTCATTTGGTTTTTCACTTGTTTGGTCCCATATGATAGTTGGCGCTACAGGTTCAGTTGCAGTAGTGTAGTTTTTATTGCATATAGAGAACTCATTGAGAAGCCAATGCTTTTAGATTTGTTTGCATTCATTCCATGATCTTAAGACCATATTCACATCATGAGCTTGAAACTTGTTTGTGTTAGTTTTTTTTTTTTTTTTTGAAAGTTAACATGTTCGTGTTAGTAATGTTCCTATAATTTTAAAACTTCTCTATTTGTTATGAATTATGACCTAAATCTAATTGGGAGTTTCATGACATCCAATCTCCAGCCATCTTTTTCCGGGCAATTAATGTATTATTTCATTACTGTCTTATGTAGGGCTTTGATCAGCATATTAGGAGCTTTGATCTGTAAGATTTTTTTTTAGCATCTTCCGTCTATGGCAGAGCCTAGCAAATCAATTGAAAGATGAAGAATTGACAGGTCTCTGATCAATTGAAAGATTTTTCAATTTTTTTTTTTTTTTTTGAAATGTCAGACTTATGCAAGTTTTACCCATTAGGATTGATTCACTTGGAGTTCTGATTCTGCATTTTTTGGTATTTCATATTCTAATCTATTAGTTTTCAGTTCTTTTGGTAATACAGTTCTGCCTTTATTTGGTAGTTTGATGTGTATGACCTCTTAACTGCTGCAGTGAGTTGGCAATTGCTGTTATTCCTAATATTGCTTAGCATGCCTTTTAATGTCAAAATCTGCATCAAGGACTGATTTTATATGTCAATACTTACGCCTCATTTGTATATTTCCAGCTTTTGTCACCTTCAAAGATAAATTTTGTGCCACTGAAGCAGGCAAGTTTTTATATTCAGATCGTGAATTGATCATAAACCTTTTATACCATTTATATATTACAAATGAATTTTGTTTTACCTCATTTATAGATTGAAAAATCCTTGGAGGAGCTTGCACCTGCTTGCTGTTTATAGATGCAGACTCAGGTATTTATCATGTTTGTATGCGAGATATAAGATTTTCTAAGTATGGTTGAAACATGACTTCTCTGAAAGAAATTCAGCTTACATTTGGTTATATTATATCTTATATGGACCTTAATTCTGAAACTTGAGGCTGTAGAATAACACTGTATAAGGAAGTGGTTGCAATGATGATGATTTCAGCATTAAATGCATTTGGGCACATCGAATGAGTGACAAGTCATATTCCTTTTCTTTTTAATGGTGCGTCAGCAGCGGTAGTAATGAAAGATGGCTCATCTCGAGTGCATCCTGTTTTTAGTTGTGTATGGACTGAGCGTTGAGGCCCATGTGTTGGAAATGTGCTTGTATTTTTTGATCTTGTTTAATTAATATTACTTCAAATCTGTAAATACATGAGACATAATTCTATGATATGCTACATGCATTTGTCAAATCATCGTAGTTATCCGATCAGTGTGATTTGGGCACTATGGTGTATCCATTATTGGGTCCACAGAATAGTCTGGGTCACCATGTGCAATTTGTACTGCACTTTATATTGTTGCCTTGCTGGTTGTATAATAGGTAATTTGCGATATGGATGCATACTTCTAGAACAGTAACTTTTTTGTGGTGAAGTAATTGATTATGCTCCGATTAGATGCTTTTGTTCCTATAACCAGGGTCTTAAAAAGCACCATAACAGTTGTTATAATGGGAACTGTAATCCTACATTGTTTTATGTAATGCTAGTAATTAATTAATTTTTTTTTTCTACAGGTTTTTGTCATCCTATCAGGAAGTGTCTTGAGCTTGATCATGTCCAAGCCCCATGGATTTCATTTTTTTTTTCTACAGTTTATCTTGGTAGGCTTGAATTCATGAGAGTTTTCTTCAATTATTCTAACCAGAATCCTGTTTTCTCCTAACACTCCAATTTGTTTTTATTTTAGGTAGTTATGATATGGAAGGCAATTGCAAGAGCTTACGACTTAGCTGCTCTCAAGTATTGGGGACTAGCAACTCATATCAACTTCCTAGTGTGTTTGGGTGCATGCCGATTGGACCTGAAATTTTGAGATTTTCATTCATTTGTTTCATGGCTTTTGGCATTGGAATTGGGATGGTGCAATTGGATAACTATTACAAGGAACTTGAGGAATGGGGAACATAAGTCATTCATTTTTATTTGTTTATTTTATTTATTTATTTATTATTATTATTTTTTGGGTTATTTCTAACCTTCCAACGGAATTGTGTAACCATATGTGAAAGACATGATGGCCTTTGTAAGAGCTTGTAAGACAGAATACTCTCTCGTTATGCATGTAACCATATGTGAGAACATTTCACATTTGTTTAATCTGTATAATCTACAGGCCTGTTTGGATTTGTGGAAAACATGAAAACTAAAGAGAGATTATTTCTGAGAAAGCATGCGAATGGAAATACTATTTCTCATGTTTGTTTGTCAAAACAATTTCTCAGGAGTTGACAAAATAATATTCTCTAGTGTGAAATTTAATATGAGGTTTCACAAGTTCATTGTACAGCCTGAAATTTGGCCTGATCCAAAAGTCACCTAAGCCATACCACGTGGAATATTTAAAATCACATCTAAAACCTTTTAATTTCGTGTTGTGAGGCCTGCCTGAGATTTGAATGAGGCTGACTTTTGGAGCGTCTGTTCATTGCAATGAGGGTCACTGGATTAACGGGTTTGATGTCATCAAGACAACATGTGGACCCCATACAAACCTATAAAAGGCATTTTCTCCCATTGTAGCCTGTGGTGTGGTCCACCCGGGCTGTAGTTGGGGCTGATTTTTGGCCTCAGTGATTAACACTAAGGGCCCGTTTGGATACCACCAAATAAGTTACTTTTTTTACTTTCACCAGTAGATAAGTGACTTATTTCAGATAAGTAAGTTTGGTTTATGATTAGTTATAAGTTACTTCAGTTAAATTTTTTTAGCTTTTCTGCTTTTCATAAGCTGCAGAGAGAGGCACCAGGAGAAGAGAAAGAGAGGAGAAGCTGATAACTGATGTTGTGCACATTCTCGAGATGGCAAATTTGCACCATCTGTCTTTAATATTTGGCTGGTTACCTTCCCAAAAATCTAGTCGGTCCAATCCATGCGTAGGCCTTGTGTAGTAGAGTACAAACTATTTCTCTGTTATTTTATAATTTACTCATTTTACTAGGACATGTGCAGCCAACATGGTTAAAAAATCAGCTTGGTTTTCTGGCAGGGCATGTCATGGTGGGTCCCGCCTGATAAATGACTTGAATATTGTACAGTTGTGCAATGTTGGCACGAATCTCTTCTTTCAGTTTGATACTCGTGAATCTAAATGCCCAAACATTTCTTATAAGAGGCCAAATCGTATACCAGTATTGTACGTACAAAAAACTATACAAATTCTAATTGAACTATTCATCTTCAATATCAGCTTAATTGGGATGCTCGTTTTCAAATTTTAACCTAATCAAACCGTTTAACAAAAGATAATATCCCCAACATTAGCGATAATATCCCAGATGCCAGGGAAATATTTGTAAATATGGAAAAATTAACAGAAATTTTTAAACACAAATCTCCATCTTTTGAATTTGTTTTACAATGGTGCTCCTTAGGTGTTTTTGATCACTTTTGTTTTCTATAGAATAGAAGTTTGGATTTGGAAATTATAAATCTCGACTCCAAACAAAGATGGACCAAAACTCAAAAGTGATGAAAATTTTATATAAACTTTGTTTCTTTTTTCAAATGTTAGCTTGGATTGTAATGAAAATCCATGTTTATGAAGGATGTTCATCCATTGACATAACCAAAAAATTAATATTTAAGTGAAATGGGAGAATTTTTTTATTTTTCTTTTTAAATCATAAGCTTGGATTGTAATGAAAATCCATGTCTATGAAGGATGTTCATCCATTGACATAACCAAAAAATTAATATTTAGGTGAAATGGGAGAATTTTTTTATTTTTTTTTTAAATCATAATTTATCATTTTTATATTTAAAATGCATTCTTCATTGTTAACTAATGTAGAAATTTAATATATTAATGAGTGTTGGCCAATTTACTGATTGGCTATAATTATTTTTGTACTTATATTTTTGACAATACATTGTTAAGGCCCTATAAAAAAGAAACATATTATGTGTACTTGTTTCTTAAAATATTGTGTGTAAACATGTGTTTTCTAACACCTGGTAAAATTTCACTAAAAAAATCATTTTTTCCCAACAATTCTTTAATATTTTCCTCACACAGCAATACTGATACATGTTCCACATCCCTTGTTATTGATATATGTAATGATACCGATACTCTGAATACTAAGTTACTGTAAGGGTCAAGGTTGGGCCCATAATATAGAGCTGTGGGTTTTGCCTGAGTCTCACTTGGAAGACTTATTGTACTATAGTACAGAAGCTATGACCTTTGAATCTTGGATTTGAGTATGATCCATTAAATACTCATCTCCATGCACAATCACCATTGAACAGATGTTTCTTATGATGGCCTGGGTTTCATTTAAGATGCACTCGGGGTGGAAACCAGCCACAGTGCCATGCATGCTTCTGCCAAACAAATATTGCAAGTACTTTTGGCAGGACTTCTGCCAAAACTGGCCCCAACTTGGACAATTATCAATTCATCCAAATCATGGTTCTCAAGCTGGGTGAATCGACTCAAAACTTGGCTGAGTGAAATTGACTCGGCAGGCAAACTCTCTTCAGAGTGACTCCGTCCCAATTCGACCAGACTCCTTCATCTAGGTTGCTCGCCTGGTTTACTCAGCACAGCTTGTTGCGACTCCGGCCAAGTCGCCAGCCACCATCAAAGAACGAAGCATTTCGGTCAATTCTGACCATTCGAATGGATGGGGTGTACTGTAAGAGGGGTCTGCCTCGGTTGGGTAGGCTGTCAATGGGCTTCTTTTAGGCCCAGCCCAACACTTAAGGCATGGCTCTCGCATAGCAGGCCCAAGCCCAAGCCCAAGCCCAAGAATTAATTGAGCCCAAAGCCAACAAAGTCCAGCCCGACAACTGATAAAATCCCTACTGCTTTAATTTTCTTAATCCATCTATTAATTAAGTGGACCACACATGCACAAGGATATAATTGGGCCAAAGAAACAATTTGGATTTGAATTGGATATATTTATTTTTATCTGTACCAAAATGCCGGTCGTCATTTAAAAATTGGCACATTTCCTTAAGTTGTTGTCATTAAGAAATACTGAACACAGCATTTTCAATCTTAAAATTCAAACCCTAAGAAGATCATCTCATTGCTATTAAGAACCAAAGGAATAAGATGGCTCTCTCTCTCTCTCTCTCTCTCTCTCTCTCTCTCTCTCTCTCTCTCTCTCTCTCTCTCTCTCTCTATATATATATATATATATATATATAGGAAAAGGTACTATGCGCTCGTGATGGGAACGTCCCATGAGGTCGAGTAATGTGGGGCCCACCGTGATGTGTTTCGAACATCTACCCCATCAGTCAGATGCACCATTCCATCGTAGACCTAGGTCTCAAAAATCAAGTCAATCCGTGACTTGTGTGGGCCACACCACGTACAGAAGTTGAGAGGGGTCGTGCACCATTAAAACATTCATAATCATTTTTTGGGCCCACCCAGATGTGGTTTGCAAATCCAGCCCATCCATTATGTGTGTCCCACTTGGATGAGGATTCAAACCAAGTTTCAGCAGCATTCAAAACTCAAGTGGGCCCCACCAAATGCTTTTATATGTTTTTGGTATGTCTTCACATGATTTTAGATGGTATGGCCCACCTGAGTTTCGTATACGGCTGATTTTGGGACATCCCATAATTTAAAGGGGACCCATCAAATGCACAGTATTGATGGTCGACACGCATCACGGTAGGGCCCACATAGCTCGACCTCATGGGAGCTTATAGTGAGCTCGAGCGAATAGTACATTTTTTCATATATATATATATATATATATATATACGGAAACGCTCTTGAGAACCCACCATACGTGATTTGGAGGTTCATGTGAAGACTCGTGAAACCCCCTGGCTCAAGTTTTACATTGATCTAAAACTTTGATGGGCCATGAAAAATGAAAACATTTCTCCCTTGATTTGCATTTCTCTTTGTGTGGCCCACCACAATTTTAGATTGAGGTGAAAATTTGCCACATGAGGTTTCATGGGATTCCGCATCACATGGACTGTTGATTACACACCCATGGCACATGTGCAAAGGTGCGCATGTGCATATAGGAGCATGACTCTCTCTCTCTCTCTCTCTCTCTCTCTCTCTCTCTCTCTCTCTCTCTCTATCTATATATATATATATATATATATATATATATATATATATATATATATATGGGAAATGGTACTATGAGGTCGACCTCATGGGAAATGTGTGTAAAACATCAACACCATGCATTTGATGGGTCCTCTTTAGGTTATGGGATATCCCAAAAATTAGTCGTATATGGAACTCAGGTGGGCCATACCATCTAAAATCATGTGAAAATATGTCTAAAACATATAAAAATACTTGGTGGGCCCACTTGAGGTTTGGATGCCGTTGAAACTAGGTCCCACCCCTCATCCAAGTGGGACACACACAATGGATGGGCTGGATTTGTGAACCACATCTCAATGGGCCCATATAAATGATTACGAATTACACACACACACACACACACACACACACACACACACACACACACACACACACACACACTTGTATAGAGATAAAATGACTTAAGCCCAAGCCCGAAGCAAAATTTGATCAGACCATTCAGGTGAGGCCCAAGCCTAGCTCGCATGTCACGCCCCGAAATTCGGATACAAAGTATGTACCTTCAGACCTGAGTTACGACACATGACTTGTACACCATGTGTACTAAAACCATTCATTCATACTGTTTTCCAGAGGCTTGATTAAAATGTACACTAAGTTTTCAAACTAAAACTTAAACAAAATATCTCACACTCATTTAATTCAATCACACACACATATATCCACCATCATGGTTATTTATGGGCATTCAATTCACATATTAATAACATTCTCAAAAGATAATCACAGTACCACCACTTACCCATTCGGGGCTTTATTAAATCATTCATTAAAAGAGCTAATAATTCATAACTTTCAGTTACTCAACTTAAAATTTATTCAAAAATATAATTAAAGGAATAACATAAGTTCAACTAGATATGGTAATGATTTAACATGTTCAACTCCTTTTCGTCAAGATAGGGCCATAGCCATTGTGAATCGTCCACTGGTTCACCTTCATATCCTGAAACTTGAGTAATGGTTTCATCATTCACTAAATTTGTATGTTTTTGCAATTAATAAAACGTCAGCTGGCCAGGCCCAGTGAATGAATCCATCATAGTTCATGCACATCATAATTAAAATAGAATGCATGAATGACATTAGATGCATGGATGCGTGAATGCATCAAGTGAGTTGATCAGTCCATTTGCTTGAGTTGGATCCCATCAACCCGCATCTCTCCCTTTTTGGGCTAAGCTTCCACCATCTTGGTAGGCTTTCACATAATGTGAGCATCCAAAGATGGTCCCCTAGGTCATCCGGTACTTAAGTACCTACAGGCCATTCAGGAATTGCCCCCAAGAATTCAAAACAGTTATGCGATGCATGACATGGATGTAGGATGAGAATGACAGGTGCATGATATTAACAGTTGATAAATATATACACATAATAACATATGATATTCCAATTTTCAACAAATTCAATAAGCATTCAATACTACAAATCACAATCATCAAAACAATTGGATGTCTATTTTAATAACAATGGATTGAAAACATGTCGGGTTACTCACATAATAGTTTGACGATGATGAATTATTTTTCGAATAATTGAAATATGATAGTTTAGAATTTTCTAAAACACAAATGTATATAGAATCATTATTCTAATTTATATGAATTCATACGATAGAGTCCACCTTTGATTGATCGAGGACATGATAGGGTCCACAATATTCTCATATCTAGATTCTTCAGATCTAACCCTCAATACAAGGTATGTAATCACAATCATTTCATGTGGCTCACTTGATTAATTAAAGTGGTCTCTAGCATTTTTAATTACATTTCAAATAACCTAACAATTATAATTAATCATAAATCAAATGACTCAATTCATCAAAGTTCTTAAATTCGAAGTATAAGTAGTATGTTTTTACCCTCCATCGGTAGGACCGAGTTGAACTGACAAAGTGTATAATCTGTCAAAAATGGTTAAGATCTCTCTATCGGTTTTGATCGATGATCCTACGTGTCAAATTGACAAACTCTAGAATTCTACTCTGTATTTTAGAGATGAATAAAAGTTTTGAGATTTTTCTTATTTAAGATCTAGAATACTGTTTAAATTCATCAGTTAGATCCTAACCGATTAATGACCCTGTTACGGAATGGTTTAAGTAGGGCCAAATAATCAATTTGATCTGAAACCTTAATAACCCACACGACATTTTTTATACTCCTCTACAAATACCATTTAATCAACATGGTCCACCTAATGGTCGGATTGACTTAATATTTGTGGTTCTAACATAATTCAACCTCATTAATCAGATGGACGGTATGGATCAGATTGATACATCCGATGATCCACTGATCATATGGAACAAATCTAAGCCATCCATCAATATCACAAAATTTCATATTGATAATAGGTCAATAGATCGCTTAGATCCAAACCATTTATATTTCCCAAAAAAAAAAAATAATTCAAAGTATCATAAGTACAATCCTAACCTTTCATCCTTAAGACCCATCAAACAGTCAGATCTACTCATATTCTCTGGACCACAATTTATATTTGTTTTAGAATGAGTATACATAATGGGAATATGATTTGATCTGTCTGATCACTATTTTAGATCTAAGGTGTAAATAGTTCTTATGATTAAATATGATAAAATGACCCATTCACTGATCAGATCGATTTGAAATTTAAGACACTATTATCTTTTGGTGCTTAGGATCAAATGACTCATTCAGATTTATCTTAATACAATCAAATGTCATCCATTAAATTTATTCATAAAATATTACTAACTAAATCTGAAATCATAAAGTATTACTTTGTTAAATTTTTTATACACACCTATACAATGATCGTGTACATGATCCACACCATCCATTGTATAGATTGGGAAGAAACTAACAACATAATAAAAAAATTAAAAAGATCTAAAGATTGGAACTTACCTAATCAAGCCATTTTAGAATCTCCACTCTATGCCATTTGATAAAAAAGTTTTTTATTATTATTTCAAAAATCAATACTACAATCTCACCTAAAATCAAGATTCAGGGTGGCAAGAGCCGTCAATCCCTCATCTTCTCTCTCAACCAAAAATATTTCTACAAACTTAGTTATTAACTTTTTTTATTTTTTAATTAAAAATAAAATATTTATTATTTTAGTTTTAAGTCTTAAAAAGTGCAGGGTTGTTACATCTCATGTCATGCTGTTAGGCTAAGCTGTGGTCCAGCTCATTGTCTCATGTGGGCTACCCAACCCATTGCCACGCATAGGATACGGTGGCTGGTTGCCATCCCCCACTCCACCATTTTATCCTGAATATGACCGTTGAGAAGCTATAATCTTATAATCATGTTTCATTTATGATCCTAATCTTTAAATCTGGTCTGTACCGTTAATGATCAGGCCGAAGCCAACAACAAGCCTAGCCCATTGACAGCCCTGGTTGCAACAAGTGTTCCTTATCTGACCCTCCAGTACCTACTTTGGTGCTGGAAAAGCTAGGTGGCTCCACCGCTATGTATATGTTTTATCCACACTATCATTTCAATTTTTTGTTTTATTTCAAAGGCATGATCCAAAATTGAGAAAGATCTAAATCTAAGGTGGACCACACCATAATAAACATTGGTGATTAAATGTCTACCATTTAAAAACCTTTTGGGGGCACAGCTTCCTAATGTGTGGTCCACTTCAGGTTTGGATCTCCACATTTTTTAGCACAGATCTAAAAACATCGATGGTCGGCATGAATAAAACACATACATTATGGTGGGTCCAACGGATCATTTCCATCCCGGATGAGCACCACTACACCAAAATCGTCATTTAGGAACGGTTTAAAACCGTTCCTAAATGCTTCAGGAACGGTTTCAAACCGTTCCTAAATGAGGCGTCGCAGAAAAACAGGAACGGTTCAGAACCGTTTTGGGTACCGTTTCAATTTTTAGACACGGAATTTTAGGAACGGTTTTAAACCGTTCTGGTGCCAACAGACGCATTTCGGGCACAATTTTAGAAACGTTTTTTAAAGCCTGTTAATGTTGCCAACGGTCAGATTTTAGGACGAAATTTTAAGAACAATTTAAAACCCCCTTTGTTCATTGTATGAGAGAGAGAGTGGGGTATGTAATCTACTTGTATTATATGCTAGATAATTACACAAATAAAAGAAAAAAGACGATAAAAATGATTCACACACTAATCTTTTCCTTCTTTTCTAGTACACATTTCAATTTCAATTCAACATTTCATTTCCAGGCTTCTATAATCCAACAGGCCCCAAAATTGTTAGAAAAGTTAATTTTGTTGACTTCAGCCTTCACACTATTGTAAGTACTTATTTGTATTTTCAACTATCTTCAGCAGCAAAGATGTGTCCTTTGACATAGAGCACAAGCTGTCAAATGGTTGCTGCAGTAGTAAGAACAAAACCATCAGCATCTCAAATTTGAATGGTACAACACAATAGTCCCAAATTTGCCAAGAAATTTCAAGGCCAAAGTGTACCTTTTGTAGCCACATACATTTATGTGCCAGAACACTTGTTTCACTGCCTTGGTCTGAAAAAGAAAGACGGTCAATGATACCTACTTGGTCTAGTAGTATTCTATGAAAAAGCTGAGGTATAACCGTTTGAGTATCAATACCTAATTCTTTTAATGAAGATGCATGTTTCTTCAATTTCTTCAGGTGCTCAGCACAGCCATAAGCAACAAATCGCTGATCCCACAGTATTATAATCAGATGGTTGAGGAAAGAAGCTGATCAGTTGGCCTATATCCAACGATCTGCAATGCTGAAAGCTTACTTGTTCTATATCCAAATCTGTGGAAATTCAGATGAATCTAATGTAGCTGCTGCACCATTGCCATGCTCTTGTAGTACTGATTTGCAATTTCCTAATTTGAATCAAACTTATCATTTGTAAGCTCACATAAGTGGCTAGAACGAGTAGCAACGACATTTCTAAGGCACGGTCTACTTTGAGGTAGCAATAAATGTTACACATCAGATGCAGGTTGAAGAAACCTGCTACTTGAGCTGGAATTGAACTCTCCATAAAGAAGGCCAATTTTCAGCTACCAGAACAGATATTGTCAGTAACAGTTATAACAATCTCCAGACAAGATAAAGAACTAAGAACACATACTTTAACAAAAACAGGCGAAAAGAAAATTGTTACATTCACTTTAAAGGAATGGACTTCACAAAGTATAAAAGTAATAGGGATCAAATGGAATTCTCAATTGTTGTAGGATTTAATGGCAGTTGAACCAATTACCAAAATCCAAACAAACGGCATTCCAGCAACATAACTGAAACTTAGTTTCACCTTACTTTGCCACAGACCACATTGGGTTCCAAGTCTCTGGATGAACTGAAAGAAGATGAAAAGAAAATTTTTAAGTTATAAGAAACATCGCAACTTACAAATATCACACCAATAGACAGTTCAGAGATACTACCTAAAAAATGAAGCAAATCCAAGCTCAAATAAACCACACCATAGAAAACAGTAGGGACAACATCCCATGTCAATAAAGAGTATGGATTCTCAACAACTTAATTTGTCTATATCATCTATTGGGGGCCCTGTGCTGATGAAATGCCATTCGTACATCCTCTTCCTCTTCCAGCCACCAAGGGAATCTCAAGATTCACAATCCTTTGACAAAAATAACTACCTTTTGGAAGTTTCAGGTGTGAATCCCTAACTATATTTTTATTGTGCAACTCCACATTCCACAAATTTATGCTGCAAGAAAACAACAAAATAGAGAGAGAAGATCAATACAGTAAAAACTGGCACCTCAACGATCTATGGCTTTTGTGAGTTGGTATTCTTTGACACATCATCTTTCTTCAAACTTCCAGCTTCCTGCTGCATGTGGCTCTGCCTAAATACAAGCATGCACGAACTCTATGGAGGAAAGAGATAAAATGTCTCCTCCTGATGCACTTTCAGAAGCCTATACACTATTACGGTGTAGCTGAGAGCATTTTCATCATTCTGAAATAAAAATCATAAATTAAATAAAATACCTGCTCTTTGTCTGCTTCAGATTGCATATATTTGATTATTCTATCAACACTCCAGTCTGGAATATATAGTTTGAACAGGAAAAGTCAGCAGGAAGAGAATCTCACTCTCCTGTACATGATACCTTAAGTAGTGATCTGCTGTAGTAATGCGCATAAGCTTGTTTGGGTCAGCTTTACCAAGCCTGTCGATGCAGACATGTCTTCCTTCTTTATCAACTCCATGGTACCCCTGAGGGTAAAAACACGGGACTTCTTCCAACTCTTCATACTCTCCTAATTTCAGATTAACATATGATTAATGTCAGAAATAGAAAACGTATTTGTTTATATCCCATTTGTTCATTCAGTAAACGTATCTTCTCAAGAATGAATACACTGGCAGATGCTTTCCACCTGTTTTAGGAAACCATAGTAAATTTCTTTTTAGAATATTGTCCCCAGGTTAAACAAAGTTCCAAATTTGTACGAAGTCCTCACATGATTCTTCATATATGTAAACAAAAACAGTTCCTCATATACATATATAGGTAGGTTTGCAATCTCTCACAGAATAACATTATAAGAGAATCAACTTGCCAAAATTGCTATAAAAGAAAATGTTGATCATGATGGAAGTTTCTTAGTCTCGGAAAGGTCTGCATTTTCATCGATTGTCGCAGCATTTCACAAAATACTTCTACCAAATTATCAATATCAGAAGAATAATGCAATATAGAATTAAAAGATTTTCCTTTTTCTATTGATAACTAAAAATCTTACACAAGACAAGCCCTTAATGATGGAAAAAATGTATATACAGACCTATTCCATTCCAATCCAATAAGGAATCCAGCTTCTGCCAGTGCTGCTAAAAGATATACAAACAGGGCAAGCCAATTCATAAAAGTGTTTTTCCCTGATATTTGAGGCACATGGCTGTAGTTCTTAAGCAAGCATGAGATATCAAGTAACGTGCAGCACATAACTAAGCATGCTAAGATGAATAACATATGACAAAAATATAGAAGCACTGCACAAGTGGATATGATAATAACCTTCTGTAGAGAGCAAGAATATCTTCAGATATAAAACCAGATTTATGGTCTCTCTTGGGTACCTAAATAAAAGAAATCTGGTCTCTCTTGGGTACCTAAATAAAAGAAGAAAACACATTACTCTTACTAAAATATGAAGTACAACATCAGATGATGCTAACAACTTTAAGACTTTTGGTTAAAATGAGAAAGGAGAAGTTGAACCGGGTCACATGATTGATTCATGGAAAGGTGTGGTGAATGAAATGTCACTAAACAATCCTCAGCAAGGTGGCCAGGCTTCCGGCATTTCCAATTGTGGATTCTGTGGCAGACAAATGCAGAGTTACTTTCTTATGGATGCATTTAGTTGCTTTCTTCCTTGTTTTCACCTTTTAACTCGTTTATATGTTCTTCAACATTTTCCCTCATATGATGCATTTCACTGCCTCAACAGTCATCAAAAGTATTTGAAATCCTTTGCATGCTAGTCATTATTAGCATGGATCGGAAAATCAGTATCGTATTGGCCGATATGCTTGTATCTTATCGGTATCGGCACGAGCTGATACTTGATATGGATCTGTATTGGCCCAATATGTAAAAAAAAAAAAAAAAAAACCACCCTATATTGGTCTGTATTGGCTGATGCAGGCTGCATTAGTCAGCCCTCAACCGGCCCTCTTTTTCTGATTTTTCCCCTAGCTCTCTACTCTCGAAGTTTTTTTTTTTTTTTTTTTTTTTTTTATATCTCTTAGAGATTGTTTTAGGGACATTTTCAGCCAGATCTACAAGAAATTTAAGGATCAAAACAGGATTTTTCTTAAGTGGAATTGAATGATTGAAGCCCAGGTAACTGATTTGGGAAAAATAAAAATGGAAAAAAAAAATCATTTTTTTTTAAATGTTTGTTTTGGTTATTATTCTTGGAATCAACTCGAAATAACATTGTAAACCCAAATTGATCAAATCATGCTTGGTTTGTCCTCAATTTGGGGATTTTTTGTATTTTTTAATTTTCAATTTATGCTGGAATTTTCTTGAATTTTTAACTTTTTTAAAATAGAAGCTGTAATGATGCATGGGGAGTCTTTTCTAACAAAATCCAAACAGGGCCTATAGTAGTTTTCTGCAAAAAGAATTCTTTTCCACAGATTCCTCATATCCAAACAGGGCCTAGGTTTACTTCAATGGATAAATAACTCTGGCATTTTTAATTCCTATTGAATTTAATATAAAAGAAGAGATTAGTTTCTCTTCTTCCATTAACTCAATCTGTAAGTTGTGGATCTCAACTAGCAGAATATCATGTAGCATAAAGAACAAATGTTAGAGTTGCATGCAAACCTATACAAAATGTGCAGCCCATTGGCTCAAACCAAGAGCTGAGAAGAAAGGGAATGGTGGTCATCTTTGAAATTCAAGGTCATTGGTGTCTTATGGTACTCAAGAGCATAGGAAAAATCACAGAACTAAGGATATAATAGCAGTTGAGTATTGACCAAAGGCATTATTTTTTTTTTTTTTCAATTTCTCTGTTTTTGGGCTATGACCCATCTGTGTGATTGTCCAACCAGTCAATGGTCTAGAACACCGGAGACATGTTTCCGTGTTGGGTACAAAAGTATTATGGTGTGCACTCCATATATTCCACATCATAAGGAAACTAAGTTGTGTTTAGCCAAAGAAAATTGGTTTCCTGATGCATTCTACTGTTTTCTGATTCCACCTGTGCATATAGACATGTTTTATCTGTTCATTTGTTTTGCACACTATAGCTCACCTGATGGATCAACTGCTACACCTGACTGATTACTGAGCCACGCGTTGACAGAGATGGACAGCTAAGATCTTGCTCTTGTTTCCTATCTAGGCACATGTGACGGCATGTAAAGCGGTTGGATTGTGAAGGCTTGAGATATTCAAATCTCAATACATCCTTAAGCATTCAAAGAAAAGATAGTGCATGTTAAGAGCGGCCCAGGTGGCTGCATGCTTAGATGATCATAACCATTGCTCTAGTGGACCCTTTCCCAGATAGAAAAGAGTCCGAAAATAGCACCGGCAAGCTCATTCTTGCTATTTGAATGGTGGCCCTCAATCTTTTCAGTTGTGTCCGCAACTCCCCTCGAAGTTTTTCCTGAATAAACAGAAGCCACTGCCCATTAAAGTATCAGTGGCAAAACACCCGTGTCAGTTGTTGAATGGTAACATTTAGTTCAATCATCATAGTCACTTAAAAAAAGGTTATAGGTTGGCTACATCATGAAGACCACCTAGTGCAAAAATCAGCCCAATACACTTAAAAAAAGGTTATAGGTTGCATATCTTGATTCTCAGATATTAATGTTGAAATTTTCAGCAACAAATCTTGCTGAGAAGTTCAACAATATGGGTTTAGAACAGGAATATAACATTCCAGTGTTCATAATCAGTAGCAACAAACAGCAAGTCAGCAACAAACCATTTGATTAGCAGTTAGGCTTGAGGCTTCTGACATAAGTTTAACTTTCTCCTCCAACTTAGTAACCAACATCTCTAACTATATGGACTCTTATTAATGCCACTGTCCATGGGAAGTGGCTATTCTTACTGAGGTGTCAGATTTGTGCGCATCTCTTCCGGTGTCTTTTTTGCACTAACACAAGGCTAATTAGTTGGCCAAGGTAGGCGCTTCAAGAGATTCTATTGTTATTACGGAAAGCTTCTAACAATTTTTTTATTTTTATTTATTTATTTATTTTTGGTTGAGTTTGTTTTTTCTTTGGCTTTAAGCCAGTTTATTAATCAGGTCAAGCTTGGGTTGCATCCAATAGCCCATCAGCCCCACCCATTTGATTGGGCACGTCAAATGACCAGCCTACATCTTGTACAAAAGAGGGTGGCAGGGCTCTGGCCCGGGACAGACTCAGACCCACACCATTTATAATCATCATGGGAAAGGCTCAGACCTGTTTGTTTTGGCCCATCACTGACCCAGGTCTGGGTTTTACTTTTGCAGGCCAGACTTGGACATACCTCAACCCAGCCTGTTGACAGCCGTAGATGTAACTCCATTTTGCCTCAAGCTCCTTCATACCTATGACAAAATGTGAGAAAGTGAACTGATGCTCTATCTTATCTCATTATGTAAAGAGGTATATATGCCAAAATATGATCATACATTTAGACAACAGACTATCAGCTTCATATTTATTAGAGCACCTCGCTTGCACCAAGAAATGAGAAACTGCAGTAGAGATTTCTTTTCTTTTCAGTTATTAAGCCATCACGGCTGAATATCCTTTATTACGAGAAAGAGCACCTTGCGACAAGCTTCACTGGACAAAATATCATCATGCTTTAAGAAAACAACAAGCTCCTCATCTTCGGCTGCTTCTACTACAGCTGCCACAGTTTCTTGTCCTGTGGAGGTACTCTGCTCTACAATATTTTGTCCAGAAATCTTTTTCTGTCATTTGGCAGCCACAAAAGGTTGTGATAGACCGGATCATTTAAATAAGCAAGAAACAATAAGAAAATATACATCCACTGAATAAGTTGATTTTCCCACATATTTAAAATAAAATGGTTGAAGATGGAAGTTAACTACATGGTAGAACTTCCACATACTGTTCTTACCTTGCTAGGAACAAAGTTCAGAAATGCCTGATGCACAGCTGGTTTTTCTGCAATAATCTGAAATGAAATTTCACTATCACAAAACAAGAACACTTAAAGAAAAATCTTCCATGGCAGAGAACATCCTAAAACCACTAAGGAAGAAAGCAAGCTAGTGACTGTAACTGGTTAGGAATAAAATACATCACTGGTATCAAGAATTTATTATTACTATTATTATTTAAAAAAAAAAAAAAAGAAGAAGAAGAAGAAGAAGAAGAAAAAAAAAGAAAGAAGAAGAAGAAGAAGAAGAAGTTAATTCAGAACCATTAATGTTCATTGCACAAGGTATCACATATATAACTAAAGATTACACAATATAGCAGAAACCCCATTCGGTGCTGATCCCTGGACAGATTGACCACAATATATATATATATATATATATATATATATATATATATATAGAGAGAGAGAGAGAGAGAGAGAGAGAGAGAGAGAATTACATTGCACTTTCAAAGCCGCTACCCACCTGCATTTGCAGCCATTCTGGTGCTGATCCCTGGACATACTCCCTTGTTGATTGTGAGGTGAGTACCATGCAAGCAGTATGGAACGTCTGCATCCCAAACTGAAACATTGAAAAAAAAATCATTACTCTTCAAGTAGCATACAAATAGATGGTAAGGAAGGCAAGTACAACAACATCCCAAACTGAAACATTGAAAAAAAAAATCATTACTCTTCAAGTAGCATACAAATAGATGGTTAGGAAGGCAAGTACAACAACAGTTCATATTCAACCAAAAAGGCCAAATATTCTATAGAAAATATGGGGTACTCTCACTGCATAGGCCATCCACGGTGAGACCCATCATATCAAATTCCTCTTAGGAATTTCATCGAACACCCCACATGCACACCCAATCACTTCGCATTTTTCATACAAATTCAACAGCCCGATCTGCACAAATGGGGCTCAAGAGATTATACGGCAACGTGTTCTGCAACGGCCAGCTTTCTGTCCTGGCATAGGAATCCGATTCCTCATCAGATCCATCAATTCCTAAAAAAAAATAAAAAAAAATCAATTTCAAATACCTGTACATGTGAAATCGTCATTTCACAAGCTTTTCTATATCAAGAAAGGTGGAGCCGGATGTGGACGTTGACGGGGTTTTAACAGGGAAGGGTTTGAGGTTTTGGAAGGAGATGGGAGGGAGATTGGGATTTTGACAGGGGCTGGGTGGGAGGCGTGCATGGCGAGTTCGCCAGGGAGGACGAGACGAACGGACGTCTGGATCTCCCTCGACGTGATGGTGGGTTTCTTATTGTAGCAGGCAAGCCTCAAAGATTCTCCAGTCGATCCTCCTTCCTTTGAAGCCTCTTCTCTGCTTTTGGCCTCTTTTCTGTAGGAGCTTTCTCCGCCTTTTTCTCTTCCGTCGGCTTCTCTGCAGCGGGAGAGAGAGGGAGAGAGATTGAGAGGGAGGGAGATCGGGAGTGAGAGGGAGAGAGATCGGCAGTGATGGAGAGGGAGAGAGATCGGCAGTGATGGAGCGGGAGAGAGAGAAGGAGAGAAAGATCCGGAGGGAGGGAGCGGGAGAGAGAGAGAGGGACGGAGGGGTGAGGGAGCGGGTGAGATCTTGGTTAGGAATTAGGTTTTATTTTATTTCTTTTGTTCTGGTACGGTTCCCAATCTAAAACGGCTTAAGCCGTTCCAGAACCAAAACCATCATCGTTCCAGAACTGATATATTGGTGTAGTGACCGAGGTCGGTACTGGCCTGATCAATATACCAAAACCAAGTCCGTCTACCAAAGCTGCAATGCCGTTTCACAATACGGTCTCGGTCGGTCGCCGCCCATCCTAAGGTCTTCGCAACATTACGTCTGACTCAGATGACAAGAGACGCCACTGCCTTGAACGACTGGCTCATCCGTTGTAAAGGTGAAGGATAACGCATGTGGTGCGTGGCAGCAGATTTCGTGATGAGATCACCCGGTTCGGTGGGTTTTACCTTGATGCATGTGTTTTATCTTACACCGCTCATCTATTTTTCCATGCCGTTTTAACTACAAAAGAAGAAATAAGATAAATCGAAAGCTCATCTACACCACTCCATATAAACAAGTGTGAATTGAACGCCTATCATTAAATGCTTTAGGACGATAGGCTATAAGAGTTTTGGATTAAGCTTGGATTTGGAACCCCTTATTTGAAATGCTTCCACTATGTTTGGCACCCTCAATTGGGAATCAACTTGATACAAAAGTAACTATGCATGGTGAATACACGGGAGCTTTGAACTTAATAACTAAATCAAGTTTAATGTCTCTAATAAATAAAAGTAGGTAATGTTTAACACAATGGTTGTATTATGCCTGTTGAAACATATACTTTGCCTCAAAATGATTAAATTACAAGCCTCAGATGAGCTACAAGCAGAGAATCATGTCCCAGTGACTAGCACACAATTTTTAACCATCGATTTACACTAACAATGTTTGGATAGTGTTGATCATCATATTAAAGTAATTATAATAATGTAATTAATAATCTAATTGTTTTGGGACATCATTAGTGAGCCATGCGCCCAATTGAATTATAGTCCAGTGACATACACCTTACACATCTTACACATGCAACTCTTAGGAGGATTGTAGATGTAATCCAAGCCATCCGTCTCTATTTGAAACCCGTACTTACTTTATGGTGCCAAACAAACTATGGGATTTGAAATCCCCCAAATCCCTCCAGATCCATGGTGCCAAACAACCCCTAAATATCTTTATGTGGGGGCATACAAAGGTTTCAGCATTGTTGTCCCTATTTCTTTCAGTAGTATGTTCCACTTAAGATTTGGATTGCCTCGTATTTGATTTCATGCCCTGCATAATCACACAAAATAAATGGGGGACTTTGATGTAACACATATATCATGGTCGGGCGTCAGAACCTGGTGATGTTAACACACCACCGTGGCACACGAGCAGCCGAATGGGTAGTGTGGTGTGTTGTGCTGACGTTAGCAAGATATGTTGCTCTACCATGATTTGTACTGACGCCACTAAGTTCTCTGCACCCACCATAATATATGCGTTACGTGGATAGTATGTTGATGTCACCTAACTCTGTGAGCCCCACCATGATGCATTAGTTATATAGTCACTTTCCCTTCATTAGTTTTGAAAGCAGATTGGCTGAGGTACCACACACCACCGATCCGGTTGGTGTGGGTATGTATCAAAAGAAGATGGGCTCTTACCATCCTTGATATCCGAATTATACGAATGGTGGAAAGGAGATCAAAGTAACATGGCCCACGATGATGTATTTATTATATCCACACTGTTCATCCATCTTACAAGATCATTTTAGCGCGTGATCTGAAAAGTGAGTTAAATTCTAAGCACAAGTGGATCACACCACTAATAGAAGGAGAAAATGACCACTGTAGACAAAACCTTTTACTCAGCGGTTTTTATGAAGGAATACAAACTTTAGTTACCAACTTAGACTAGCACGTGCGGACAGCATACTTGAGGACGAAACTACCCCTCCTTTTTTTTGCGGTTGCTTTTCCTCTCCCTCCTTTCCCTCTTTTCATTTTCAAAAAAAGGAAGACGAAAACTACCACGCTACATCTGCTGCTTAGATCGCACCACACTCTAGGTGGATCCCACCGTCTCTATTCAACAGCGTTATCTCATTTTGCTGAAAATGGTCTCTCCACGGAAGAAAGTACACACTACAGGTATAATGTAGTACATTTACCTAAACAGTGTAAATTTTTTGTGGGCCATTGAACTGCTGGATGAAGCTCGAATCTTGGTTTTCGGTTCATCCATGCAAAAATCATCATATGAACATGATGGATTACAAGTAAAACATCATTGTGGGGGCATAACAAGGTTTCTACAGTGGAACCATTGTTTCCTGTGCTGTGATTCACTTGATATTTCGATATGCCACCATTTTGGGCTAAAACCCTTACTTTGGATGGAAAAACGGATGAACGTGGTGGATAGTCCACATACATTCAAGGCGGGCCCAACTCAGTTTTTGTAATTTTTAAAAAATTTATTATTATTAATTATTAATTATTTTTTATTTTATTGGGTTAGCTTGTTAGTACACACCCATGTCAGTACACACACTCCATGATAGCCACCCCTGCTAGGGATCGATACCAAGACTTCAAGTGTTTGACAATTTCTAGGTTCCCTCACACAAATTCTAGCTTCCCTTGCTCAATTCGTAAGTTTCCTCGCTGAATTTCAGGTTCCGTCGCTCAATTTCTAGGTTCCTTCCCTCAATTCCTAGGTTGGCTCGCTCCAATTTCTACGTTGCCTCACTCAATTCCTAGGTTGCCTCGCTCAATTCCTAGCTTCCCTCGTTTAATTCCTACGTTGCCTCGCTCAATTTCTAGGTTCCCTCGCTCAATTTATAGCTTTCTTTGTTAATTTTTAGGTTCCCTTGGTTGCCTCGCTCAAATCCTACGTTGCCTCGCTGAATTCCTACGTTGCCTCACTCAATTCCTAGGATTCCTCGCTGAATTTCTACGTTGCCTCGCTTAATTCATAGTTTCCCTCGCTCAATCCCTACGTTGCCTTGCTCAATTTCTAGGTTGCCTCGCTTAAATCCTAGGTTCCCTCGCTCAATTTTCAGCTTCCTCGCCGAATTTCTACGCTGTCTCGCTCAATTCGTAGGTTCCCTCGCTCAATCCCTATGTTGCCTCGCTCAATTCCTAGGTTACCTCGTTCAAATCCTAGTTTGTCTCTCTCAATTTCTAGGTTCCCTCGCTTAATTTGTAGCTTCCCTCGTTTAAATCCTAGGTTGTCTCGCTGAATTTCTAGGTTCCCTCACTAAATTTTCACGTTGCCTCACTCAATTCCTAGGTTCCCTTGCTGAATTCCTAGGTTGCTTCGCTGAATTCTTAGATTGCCTCGCTCCAATTTCTACGTTGCCTTGTTCAATTCCTAGGTTGCCTCACTTAATTCCTAGCTTCCTTCTCTTAATTCCTACGTTGCCTCGCTCAATTTGTAGCTTTCCTCATCAATTCCTAGGTTCCCTCGGTTGCCTCACTCAAATCCTACGTTGCTTCGTTCAATTCCTAAGATTCCTCACTGAATTTCTACGTTGCCTCGCTCAATTCCTAGTTTCCCTCGCTCAATCCCTATGTTGCCTCGCTCAATTTCTAGGTTGCCTCGCTCAATTCCTAGGTTCCCTCGCTCAATTTCTAGCTTCCCTCGCTCAATTCCTAGGATTCCTCGCTGAATTTCTACATTGCCTCGCTCAATTCGTAGGTTCCCTCGCTCAATCCCTATGTTGCCTCGCTCAATTCTTAGGTTGCCTCGTTCAAATCCTAGGTTTCCTCGCTCAATTTTTAGGTTCTCTCACTCAATTTGTAGCTTCCCTCGCTCAAATCCTAGGTTGTCTCGCTGAATTTCTAGGTTCCCTCACTAAATTTCTACGTTGCCTCACTCAATTCCTTGGTTCCCTCGTTGAATTCCTACATTGCCTCGCTCAATTCCTAGGTTACCTCGCTCCAATTTCTACGTTGCCTCGCTCAATTCCTAGGTTGCCTCGCTCCAATTTCTACGTTGCCTTGCTCAATTCCTAGGTTGCCTCGCTCAATTCCTAGCTTCCCTCGCTTAATTCATACGTTGCCTCGCTCAATTTGTAGCATTCCTCGTCAATTCCTAGGTTTCCTTGGTTGCCTCGCTCAAATCCTGCGTTGCTTCACTCAATTCCTAGGATTCCTAGCTGAATTTCTACATTACCTCGCTCAATTCCTAGTTTCCCTCTCTCAATCCCTACGTTGCCTCGCTCAATTCCTAGTTTCCCTCGCTCAATCCCTACGTTGCCTCGCTCAATTTCTAGGTTGCCTCGCTCAAATCCAAGGTTCCCTCGCTAAATTTCTAGCTTCCCTCGCTCAATTCCTAGGATTCCTCGCTAAATTTCTACGCCGTCTCGCTCAATTCGTGGGTTCCCTCGCTCAATCCCTATGTTGCCTCGCTCAATTCCTAGGTTGCCTCATTCAAATCCTAGGTTGCCTTGCTCAATTTCTAGGTTCCCTCGCACAAATTCTAGGTTCCCTCACTAAATTTCTATGTTGCCTCACTCAATTTCTAGGTTCCCTCTCTCAAATCCTGGGTTGCCTCGCTGAATTTCTAGCTTCCCTTGCTTAATTTGTACCTTCCCTCGCTGAATTCTTACATTGCCTCGCTCAATTACTACATTGCCTCGCTCAATTTCTAAGATCCTTCTAGCTTCCCTTGCTCAATTCCTAGGTTACTTCGCTGAATCCTTACGTTGCCTCGCTCAATTTCTAACTTCCCGCGCTCAATTCCTACGTTGCCTCGCTCAATTCCTAAATTCCCTCGCTCAATTTCTAGATTCCCTCGCTCAATTCCCTCTTCTTTCCCTAATCCTCTCTCTCCCTCCAGATCTCTGCTCCATCTCTCTCATTCTCCTCCCTCTCGCTCCAATGCATCAGCCGTGAACGCCCTCTTCTCTCTCTCGCGCATCTCTCTCTCTCTCTCTCTCTCTCTCTCTCTCTCGGCCCTCTCTTTCTCTCACGCATCCTCTCTCTCTCTCTCTCTCTCTCTCTCTCTCTCTCTCTCTCTCTCTCTCTCTCTCTCCCCCCCCTTAGAGCTCGGGAACCCTATTTTCGTGTGGACTCGTGATCGGGGCTCCAACTCAAACAGAAGTTGTTCTCTTCCTCTAAAGCTTGGTTGACCGTGAGGTTTCTATCTCTCTCTCTCTCTCTCTCTCTCTCTCTCTCTCTCTCTCAATCTCAATACCGATTGAAACGATTTGGGGATTTAAGGAGTTGGGGATTTGGGAATTTAGGGATTTGGGGATTTAGGGATTTAATGTCTCTTTTTTATTGGAAGTGGCTTGGTTTTTTGGGTGATATGGACAGGGAGTAGGAGGAACAGTTGGTGGTTTTGGATCTGTGGGTTCCTGTTCTTTGGTGGTGGTTTTGAGTCTGTGGTGTTGGATTTCTTTTTGGTGGTATTTCCAGTATGAGTGCGGATAGCAGCAGGAGCCCTCTGTAAGTACGGCAGATTCAGAGCAGCGAGCGTTCGTTGTACCGTGATGCTCTATATAGGAGGGATCATCGCAGTTACAAGTATGCTCAATTTGTTTATTTTTATATAATTTGATCCAAGGTTCTTAACTTCCAGTTTTCGTTTCAAATATTGCTTAGTCTCAATCTGTTTTGGGGCTTAGTTTATGTCATTGAATGCACATATGCTTATCTGTGATTGAATAAGTTGTTTCTGTTATTCAGTGGATCCACATGCTGAATTGTCTAATATAATTAAATACTTGAGATTTGGTTGCTTGTCTTATGTTGATAACAGTCCAAACAGTGAGAAACACCATTGATTGCTTTTGTTTTTTAACATGAACAAATTTTAGATAGATTCCTCTTTGTGAAAGTTGATATGTAATATGCACTACTATTTTTTCCATAGGTTACACTGACAGTATAAAAACTCTTTTCTATCGGTTTTTATTCAAGAGTGTAATCCAATTCTCATTGCACTCGTCATCATCATCATAACCTTGTCCATCTATTTGGGGCCTGCATCCTCATGATTACTTGGCTGAGGTTTAATAATTCGTTGCTCACCTGCTATCAACCTTCCTTTGCATGGGTTCGGGACCAGCTGATGTGTCACAGTCAGGTGGAGTTAGAGATTTGTGAGGACAAGAGCAACAAGGCAGTTGAAATAAATACAAAAGACTTGATGGTGCAATGTATATTAGTTGAATTTGTGCAATGAATATTATTTTCTGTGGATGCTAGATAGGATCAAATGGATTGTCTGGTCAACAATTTCTAATTTGTGTTTAGAATCTTTAGAATATGCCAAAATAGAAAAATGCATAAAAATGTCATGGCTTCAAAATTATAACCTAATACTATTTTAAATTGAACTCTATTTTGCCAATGTTTCTGAAAAAAAAAAAAAAAAAAAAAAAAAAAAGAGCAAAGAAATGGCATGTAATAACCAAGCCATTTTAGACACCATTTGTATCCTTTTTTAACATGATTTAGCTTTCTTTTAGTTATTTGGTAAAAAGAGAAAGAAATCCAAAAATCTATTGATATTTTAGAACATGAGCCACAAGTACCAATTTTTATACCATATTTGGGTGCATATTGACTTGGTGCTCAACTGGGCTTCCATATGATTAAGGTGTCTGTAGATAATAAATACTGTTGTTTCGACTGTTTTGCTTGGACCCTTACAATTTGTTATATTTCAGTTCATTGAACAGCCATTTGATTACTTTGAAGAGAGTCCTCAGTGGAGGCGTTCTCCACCTACTGTTAGAGTGGAGCAGATGTAATGAAAACTGTTATTTTTGTTCTACTTTACATTTAATATATGAGTTTGTGCCATTTCTGAAGGTCCATGGAAGGAAAAAAACTTGCCAGAATTTGGTACTGTCACTCAATGCATTGCGCCTCAAAGAGTTAATGGACCAATGTCTGACAAATGTTCTTTTGAAGATAAATGCCAAGGTGAGCTGTCAACCTATGGACTTTTAGGTGTGATCTCTCTATCTAGTTGACAACCTCCTTTCCTTTCTTTTCAACAGCTTGGTGGAATGAATTCCTTACTTGCAGTTGCAGTTGAACACTCACATTCCATTCCCCTGATTTCTGGAGTTCCCACAATCATCCCGAGGATGGATGTATCACATGGTTCCCCAAGCCAGTCCGACGTGCCGTCAATTGCGGCGGTAAGATAAGATGCATGATTTTTCTTTTCAACTGTTATTCATAGAGTGACAGTACTTGTTTCAATTTTCTTAGATGGATGATGAATGTATTTGCGAATGTAAATGAAAATAAAGAACTTATAATATATATATATATATATATATATATATATATATATGTTATCAATGGAGGATACCTTGTTTAAGGGGACATGAAATTCTTGTAGCTTATGGTATGGTGCCCCAATATTGGTTGTATGTTACTAGTATGTAGTAGATAATACTAGGTTTAATAGTAGATAATACTAGAGAATACCTAAACCCGATCTGAACCCGAAACTGAACCTGATTCCCTAAACCTAAACTTAAACCTAAAACCTAAACCTAAACCTATAACCTAAACCTAAACCTATGACCTAAGCCAAAATCAATAGTGTGCGTGATTTCAGCGTTTCAGATGGCGGAAACTATGACCCAAATTATAGTATCCGGATTCCTTGGGTCCCTGGATCAGACGAATTTGGTGGATCCTGGGGACAGGCCGTGTTTATGTATTTGCTCGAAATTAATGGAGTAGACCCGAATGTGCGTAGGAACTATTCGGATGAGCGGGGATCCCTGGAAGGTGGGAACCGCTGTTATGACCATGATGAAGCTGTCTATTTCCTATGGACAGCATTGGAGGGGCCTGACCATTTAGACAAGCCGTGTTTATGTATTTGCTCGAAATTAATGGAGCAGACCCGGATGTGCGTCGGAGCTATCCGGATGAGCGGGGGTTCCTGGAAGGTGGGAACCGCTATTATGACCATGATGAAGCTGTCAATTTCCTATGGACAACATTGGAGGGGCCTGGCCATTTGGACAGGCCGTGTTTATATCTGTATTTGCAGGGACCACACCTTTAACCTAAAACCCAAACATAAACCCGATCTCGAACCCGTGTTTATGTCTGTTATTCCTAGCTTGCCTCGCTCAATCCCTAGGTTCCCTCGCTCATTTTTCAGGTTCCCTCGCTAAATTTCTAGCTTCCCTCGCTAAATTCATAAGTTGCCTCGCTTAATTCGTAAGTTCCCTCGCTCAATTCCTAGCTTCCCTCACTGAATTTGTAGGTTCCCTCGCTCAATTCCTAGCTTGCCTCGCTCATTTCCTAGGTTCCCTCGCTCAATTTCTTGCTTCCCTCGCTAAATTCGTAGGTTGCCTCGCTTAATTCCTAGCTTCCCTCACTCAATTTCTAGCTTCCCTTGCTCAATTCTTAGCTTGCTTCGCTCAATCCCTAGGTTCCCTTGCTCAATTCCTAGCTTCCCTCGCTTAATTCGTAGGTTGCCTCACTCAATTCCTAGCTTGCCTCACTGAATTTTAGGTCAATTCCTAGGTTCTCTTGCTCAATTTTTCAGTCGCCTCGCTCAATTCGTAGGTTCCCTTGCTCAATTCCTAACTTGCCTCACTCAATCCTTAGGTTCCCTCACTCATTTCCTAGGTTCCCTCGCTAAATTTCTAGCTTCCCTCGCTAAATTCATAGGTTGCCTCGCTCAATTCGTAGGTTCCCTCGCTCAATGCCTAGCTTGCCTTGCTCAATCCCTAGGTTCCCTCGCTCATTTCCTAGGTTCCCTCGCTCAATTTCTAGCTTCCCTTGCTAAATTCGTAGGTTACCTCGCTCAATTCCTAGCTTCCCTTGCTGAATTTGTAGGTTCCCTTGCTCAATTCCTAGCTTCCCTCGCTCAATTCCTAGCTTGTTTCCTCAATCCATAGGTTCCCTCACTCAATTCCTAGCTTCCCCGCTCACTTCCTAGCTTCCCTCGCTGAATTTGTAGGTTCCCTCTCTCAATTCCTAGCTTGCTTTGCTCAATCCCTAAGTTCCCTTGCTCAATCCTAGCTTCTCTTGCTGAATTTGTAGTTTCCCTCGCTCAATTCCTAGCTTCTCTCACTCAATTTGTAGGTTGCCTCGCTCAATTTGTAGGTTCCCTCGCTCAATCCCTAGGTTTCTTCGCTCATTTCTTAGGTTCCCTCGCTCAGTTTCTAGCTTCCCTCGCTAAATTCATAGGTTCTCTCGCTCAATTCCTAGGTTCCCTCGCTCAATCCCTAGGTTCCCACGCTCAAATCCTATGTTCCCTCGCTCAATTCCTAGCTTCCCTCGCTTAATTCCTAGCTTGCCTCGCTCAATCCCTAGGTTCCCTCGCTCAATTTCTAGGTTGCCTCGCTCAATTCGTAGGTTGCCTTGCTTAATTTGTAGGTTCCCTCACTCAATTCCTAGCTCAATTCATAGGTTGTAGCCCGATTTGCCATATGTGGGCCCAAAGGGCCATTTCAGCTAATAAGTGGCACCTGGGGCCAATTGAACTAAGCTGCAGGGTATATATAACCCTTTAAACCCTCGCTTAATTTCCAGTTCATGTCCCCTTCAATTTCTACTTTCCGAAATTCCTCCATGCTAAAAGTTCTCCAGTTGCAATTGGTTTATTGGAAAAAGATGAAAACATGTCATTTAACATAAATCACCATGCATATTTCAAAAAATTAATACAGTGGAAGGTTTCTATCTACATAAATCACTGTCAAGGCCAGGTATTGTTGTTGGTCGCAGAATTTGGTCAGGCATTGTCTTCATTTATCTCCAAAGTGTAGAACACATCTAATAAGACTAAAGTTGAAAAGATACCTCTGTCTGTGCAATGTGCTTATTGGAACGAGCATTTCGAGCATCATTCAAAGCATTCCTCAGAAGATCCACAAAGTATTCTTTTGGGACACCTCCATAGTTTAGTAGTGAAATTAAAGTCTTATTTAGGTATATTTTTCATGCATTTCTCGGTCATTTCCCTTCACTTCACGGTCAATCCCGGCGATTCCATGCATTTCTCGTGACCTTACTGACAAAAAATGACCCATATAGGGTTAGTATGGGAGTACAAGTGTCACTAGGGCCATTTATATCAAATCTGGAGTTATATATAACCTCATTTTCTCACACCTCTCTACCTTGCAGGAATTTTCTATTTTTTCCTAGGGCATTTCAAAAGGGGAAATAAGGAGAAGAGAAGAGGAAGCTCGGAGAAGTGGGATCCAAACAAGGAACATTTCTAGTGATTCTGTTTAGATTCACGGTCATTTCTAGTGATTCCGTTTAGATTCACGGTCATTTCGATGTACTTCACGGTCAATTCCCTTCACTTCACGATCATTTCCACGCATTTCACGTTCAATTCACTTCACTTCACGGTCATTTTCATGCATTTCACGTTCAATTCCGGCAATTCCGTTTACATTCACTATCATTTCCATGCACTTCGCAGTCAATTCCCTTCACTTCACGGTCATATCCATGCATTTCATGGTCAATTCGCTTCATTTCACGGTCATTTCCATGCATTTCACGGTCATTTTCAGCGATTCCGTTTAGATTCATGGTCATTTCGATGCACTTTACGATCAATTCCCTTCACTTCATGGTCATTTCCACGCATTTCACGGTTAATTTGCTTAACTTCATGGTCATTTCCATGCATGTCACGATCAATTCCGACGATTCCGTTTAAATTCACGGTCATTTCGTTGCACTTCACGGTCAATTCCCTTCACTTCATGGTCATTTCCATGCATTTGACGGTCAATCCCAGGGATTCCGTTTCCAAGTTTTATCGGGTTGGTGTTTGTATGGCCCAACCCTAAGACCAAACCCGATACATCTTGCCCAAGTCCAACCCAATGTCGGTGGGTCACAGGTTGGTCGGGTTGAACCCGCCCAACTTTCAGCCCTAAAATCATATATGGTACGTCAAGTAACTAATTTTGGTTTAGAAGATATTCTTGTTATATGAATAAAGAAAGAAATGAAAAAAGGAGAGAATTTTTTTATATGCTTATATATACATATTTATATAAATGTGTGTTAGAGAAAATGTAGGTAAAATAAAATTCTAAATGTAAAAAAAATAAAAATAAATAAATAAATAAATTTAAAAAGATAAGTACACAGGATATGGCTATTGCTACGGTTATAATCCGTAGCCATAGCCTTTTGTTTGAATCGGGGATCAATCGCGGATTCCGCGATCCATCCCCGAATCCTAACAGCGAGTTGCGGTGGAATCGCAAAATCCACGATTTATTGTCGGCTTTTTTTTTTGTTGCTTCTGTGGGCCCCGCCATGAGGTCTGTGTTATATCCAAATCGTCCATCTATTTGGCAAGCTCATATTAAGGCTTGAAACGAAAATTAAGACAGATCTAACTATCAAGTGGACCACACTGTAAAAGGCAGTGGGGAATTGAACGTCTACCATTGAAACCCTTTTAGGGGTTAAGTTTTGGATCATTACGAAATTTGTTTTTCCTCTTCATCCAGGCCTTTGGGACCTTATGAATAGATTGGATGGAAAATAAATGTTATGGTGGGCCCTACAAAATTTTTAACAGTGAAAATCAATTTCCCCGCTGCTCTTTGTGGTGTGGTCCGGTTGATCTTTCGAAATGATTTTTTTTTTTTTTTTGGATAATGCTCCGAAATGATCTCGAAATATGGATGAACGTTGTGGATATAATAAATACATAGCTGTGGGGCCATGTAACTTTGATCTCTTTTAAGTCGTTCGTACAATTCTCAGTTGGAGGAACGTTAGCACTGGGAAAGGATTGGCTACCCCCCTGACACCAGCCATTGGCTGGTGGTCGGTGCTCTGTGGGGCCACCATGATGTATGTGTGTCATCCATGCCGTCCATCTATTTTTACATATCATTTTATGATATTATAAAAAAAAAATGAAGTATATCTCAATCTCAAGTGGACCACATTACAGGAAACAGTGTTAAATGAATTTTGACCATTAAAAATGTTTTGGGGCCATAAAAGTTTTAGATCAAGCTGATATTTATTTTTTACCTTCATCTGGGTATTTATGACCACATAAAAAGATTGGATGTCGAATAAACAGTACAGTAGGCCTTAGGAGGATTATAATTGTGAATATCCATTCATTATTGTTGTCCTGTGGTGTGGCCCACCTAAGATTTATATCCTTATAATTTTTTGTACTAAGCCCTAAAATGATTTGTAAAAATGGATGAAATATGTACATCATGGTGGGGACCATAGAGCACCGACCACCAGCCACAGGGCTGGTGTTAGGGGGGAGTAGTCAATCCGTTCCCGTCAGCGCCCGTCTTTCGCAGTGAAAAGGAGGGGTAGTTTCATCCTCAAAGTCACTGTCCGCACGTGCTAGTCTAAGTTGGTAACTAAAGTTTGTATTCCTTCATAAAAACCGCTGGATAAAAGGTTTTGTCTACAGTGGTCATTTTCTCCTAATATAAGTGGGGACAATAATTCTCACCATTAAAACAATTGTAGGGTCCATTATAATGTTTATTTTCCATCCAATCTATCCATAAAGTCACACAAACCTTGATGGAGAGGAAAAAACAAATATCATATTGATTTAAAATTTCCATGACCTCAAAAAAGCTTCAATGGTAGATGTTCAATCCCCTAATGTAAAAACTTTTTACTGTGTGGTCCGCTTGATATATAGATCTATCTTACTTTTGGTCCCAAGCCTTACAACCCGATCTCCAAATTGACGGACAGTTGGGAAATGCCACATACCTCATGATGGGACTGACGGAACTTTTTTTTTTTTTTTTTTACCCCCATATGGATACTCGAACCCTGGAACGGGAGTTGAAACTCCCAGGAGTCTACCACCCGTCCAAGAGTAAGGATCCAAGGGACTGACGGAACTTGGTGATGTTGACACACCAGCCACATCGGTGGTCTGTGGTACACCAGCTAAGCTAATCTGGATGCCTTAATTTTGCGGTAAGCATATTGGCGAGTGTACCACACATCACCAAGCTTGCTACTGTGGGTACGTGTTGTGTCGACCGCTGACGCTACTTGAGTTCTGAGTTGTACGGACGGTTTAGAAAATATCAAAGTTAAGTGGGCCTTAAAATGATGTATTTATCATATCTACACAGTTCATTCATTTGGAGATATCATTTTATATCTTTCTCTCAAAAATAAATAATTTCTGAGTCTCAAGTGGACCACACTACAAATAGCAGTGGGATAATGATTCTCATAGTTGAAACATTTGTAGAGCCGACCTTAACGTTTACTTCCATCCAATCTGTTCATAAGATCACGCAGACGCGGATGAATAGAAAAACCAAATATCGTATTGGTCCAAAATTTCTGTGACTCCGGAAGGATTTCAATGGTAGGCATTCAATCCCCCTGCTTTTTAGAGTGTGGTCCACTTGATTTTTGGATCTTTTTAATTTTTCATCTAAAACCTTACGACTAGCTCACCAAGTCTACCGACGGTTTGGATATAACTCATACCTCATGATAGGACCCACATAACTTGGTGACGTCAGCACGATTGGTGGTGTGCGTTACACCAGCCAATCCGCTTCCCATTTCGTGAGATCATTTGACCGGAAGCAGACTGCATGCTGAGTAACTCAGCGTACTGAGTAAATTCTGTGGGTCCACCATCATTCATGCATCCACTCAGTCTATTGAATTTATCAGATACTTTTAGATTTTTATAAATAAAACGAAGCATATCCAAAGCTCAAGTGGACGACACCATTTGAAACAGTGTGAATTCATTGTTTACTGTTGAACAGTTCTTGAGGATCACAGAAGTTTTATATCAAGCTGATATTCATATTTTCACTTTATCCATATCATTTTGATCTTATAAACAGATTGGATGATAAATAAACATCACTGGAGGCCTTAAAAAGGTTTCAACAGTGGAAATCAATATTTCTACTGTTTCTTGTGGTGTAGTCCACTTGAGCTTTGGATATGCTTCAATTTTGGGCTCAACTCTTAAAATGATTTGTAAAAATGGATGGACAGCGTGGATAAACGATTTTTACAGCACGATGTTGGAAATTGGTACGATAAAACTGGATGGACACCAGGTTAAGATGAATCAAACTATCATGTTGTACACTGCAGTCCTCTGTAAGGTTAAATTCTATCCAGTTGAATTAAACCGTCTAACACTATTTCTTTCTAGAACGGATCAAACTGTGTTGGAGTTTGAAACCCATGAAAACTCTTCTCCCCTAGGCTTCACATGAATTGGTAATCCTATTTCTTCTAAAATACTGTGTGCATATCATAGTTATAGCACTCCACCTCTTACACGAATTTCTGGATGTATCACATCTTAGTAGGCCTCATTGTTCTACCCGATCACATTATCCAATCCTAAAAATAATCCAGACTGTTGATCAATAAGGCCCACCTTATAAAATTCTTACAAGGGGCTCACTACGCTGGCTTGTGTTTACATACTGTTTTTGTCCATCCAATGGGTGTGACCCACTATGACATATTTGTTTATATATATTGTTGTTGTTCGTCCGATAGTGGGACCCACTGTGATGTATATATTCTATATCCATGCTGATCACCTAGTGGGTGGGACCCACTGTGATGCATGTGCATCACATCCTCACTGTCCATCCATTTTGCCCACCAAATTAGTAGATCTAAATCTCCAATGGACTATGCTGCAGAAAATGCTGGAGATTGAACTCTACAATTAAACTGATGTAGGGGCCCACTTGGGTTATGTGTTGTGGGCCCCAACCTGTTGATGGGTCACATAGGCCCCGGATTAAGAGACTGCAAATATTAGTTTGATCCAAAAGTTCAGTGGGCTCCACTGTGGAATGCAGAGAGGGAAGGCATAACGTTTGAAACCTCCCTGATGCTCACTAAGATGTTTGTTAACCATCCAACCAGTTGATACGATGGCCCACTAGCCTGCACGCAGTTGGGTCCCCACACGTGAGGTAGATCTCTGCAACTTAAGTTGTCCCCACCACAGAAGGCATTGGTAATGGAATGGCCATCGTTGAAACCTTCTCAAGGCCTACCATTGAAAATTGCACAAGGCCCACCATAGGGTTTTATTTGCCATCTAATCCGTAGAGCATGACACGTGGACATGGGACAAAGGGGCCTAAAAATAGTTTGATTCAAGGTTTTATGGCCCACGATCAATACAGGTGGAGATTGATTAAATGTACATCATTGAAACCTCTCAGTGTCTACTTGATGCTCATTTTCTAATCTAACCATGTCTAGAGGGCCCCGCTACCCTGGACGTCTGGCCCGACGTAAGCCTTCAATGTTTGCTATCATTGTACTTTTATTAAAAAAAACTTATCTTGCTATCAAAGACGCGTTCATGTTGCTCACCGGCGTCATGGCTATGGATATTTTTAGTATAAGAATAGGTTATTAATTAAATGGCCCTAAATTATGATATAATAAAGGTGGTAATTTCATTATATGAAGTCATTGTTATTTTAACCCTCTAGGCATTATTTGATTTTTTTTTTTTTTCTAAGACAAAAATGCTTCTTCGTAAGCTGGCTCTTCACACGATGATAACTTTTCTTGAAAGTCAAGAGGGCCTTTAGAGAATGGAGGTTGGCCCACTAAATCAATGGTTAGAGTCACCCTTCACTCAATATAATCCGTTCACTTTCATCAAACAACTGAGAACCTATATTAGGTTTATTTAAAAAAAAAAAAAATTGAAATTGTGTGTGGCCTACAACTACATTAAATTATGCATTAATTTTGAACTATTTCCTCCGGTGTAGTACTTTCATGATAAGTGTTTCCCTCAAACTTTAACAATAATAAAATTAAGACTATTTTAACTATTTATAGCACAGGAAATCTTGGAAGCTATTCTTACAGATGGAGCATACTTCATGAGAGCAGATTGCCTAATGGCTATTGAAGAGTACTCTCCCTTTATATTTTCATAGTTTGTTTATGGCATAGCTAAAAAATAAGACAGATCTAATTCTCAAGTGGTTCACATGATTAGAAAGTACCCATGAATGATGGCCTACCATTAAAAACCTCCAAGATAAAAGGTAAGACAAATATCAGCTTCATTCAAAACTTTTGGATCTGCTTCATTTTTGGGCTATTGACCTAAAATAATCTAGAAAAATATATAAATGGCATGCATTAAACTCATTATCATGGTGGGGCCCACATAGCACCATTGAGTAGCTAGTGGCCCGTGTCCGGACATCATGCAGATAAAATGGTGGGCCCACTAAGCTAGATTATTTTACTCCTATAAAACAGGTATTATAGAGAATCTTGGATGCCGAATTCCATGGAAAGTCGAAATCCGCGTCTG
Source organism: Magnolia changhungtana (assembly GCA_030180095.1). NCBI lineage: Eukaryota > Viridiplantae > Streptophyta > Magnoliopsida > Magnoliales > Magnoliaceae > Magnolia > Magnolia changhungtana. The sequence continues at coordinate 456,397 of JASAUF010000156.1, forward strand.
AGATTCTCTAGACCACAAGCGTGAAAAAAAAAAAACGCTTCAAATAAGGTAGGTGAGGTGACGTGCGCTCAATAATACAAAATAAAAGTGTGGTTATAGTTGCAGGTGTTTACCCGTTCAACAACTAACCTATCGGAAAATAGCAAAAATGTGGAAATCATGCAGGAAAAACAAAAGATTTAAACACGGTAGAAGAGAAAAATCACAAATTAACAAAATGGGAACAACCCCCATTGTTTTGCAAGGCTAGCGATTCAAAAAAATTGAGAATAGAATCTACAACTCTCTTTACCTTTCATACTTACCACATAATTTTGAAAGAATAACTCACCGGTCATCTTTCATAGAAACTCGGGCAGGAGTCAGAGACCTAGAGATGTACGGGGTTCTACGGCAACCGCCCTGATCTATTGGTTTTATCTACTCTGACTATTCAATTTGAAAAATCATTGTCGATCACAAAACCCAAAAATGAGGTAGATTGAACGCCCGAGTGAAACATACCATAAGAAATGGTGATGATTGAATGCCTATAGTTGAAAATCTCTTAGAGCCATGGAGTTTAGATGATATTTATATTTTCCCTTCATTCAGGTCTTTGTGACTTCATAAATAGATTAGATGGCCAATAAAAATAACGGTGGGCCTAATAAGGTTTCAACAGTAAATACTTCCTGTGGTATGGCCCACTCAAGCCTCATCCGGATGTTTTCCCTACTTGACCTCAGGGCTTTTGGATTACCAATTATGATACATTTAAACCTAATTTCGTTAATATATGTTATATCCGCACCATTTATCAATTTTACAATATTATTTTAAGGTGTGTCTCCAAAAATGAAGAAGATTTAACACTTTCATGGACTTCAAATAGTTTTCAATGGTTGGCGTTCAATTTCCACTGTTAGTTGTGGTGTGGATCATTTTCGCATTAGATGTATCTTATTTTTTTGTCTAATTCTATAAAATGATCATGTAATATGGATGAACAGTATAAACATAACACATATATCATGATGTAGCTTACAAAACTAAGCCACATCAACACACCTCCGCCCTTCATTCTCCCAGCGACTTTTCTCGTGTCAACTGATCTTCGTGGGAATGGCCTAAAAGGTGGCATTTACAGTGGTCAACTTCCTTTTTTTTATTTTTTTATTTTTTTTAAAAAACGCCTGTTTTGAAGAAGACAGTTCATTCACGCGTTTTGATGAGTTTTGGATATGTTTTATTTTTGTGCTAACTTATCTAAACTTACCTTCTAAAATGTATGGACGGAGTGGGTCAAATGCATAAATGACTGTGGAGCCCACCGAGTTTACTCAGTACGCAATCCGCTTCCAAAACTTCTTCGAGCCACCGTGACGTTCAGATCTCATCCAATCCGTTCATTAAGTTGTGTACAACCAGGATTAAAGGTAAAACCAGACATCAGCCTGATCTCAGAGGAAGATTCCAATGGTGTGCGTCTCTATCCTCACCGTCCCCTGTTGCGAATCCCACTTGAATTTTGGATCGGCTGTATTTTTTAGCACGTCCTCACATGACCTGTCTCGTATGATGTATGGGCTGGATGTGGTATGGACCACTTGAATTTTGGATCTGCTTCATTTTAGGCTCATTACACTACTGCGATGAACTGAAGATATAAATGGCTTGATGCAAAAATGTTTGTGGCCCACAAACGTTTCAACATTAGATGTTTCCATTCTCACTTTTTCCTATCATGTGGCCCAATGTTAGTTTTGGATTTGTTTCATTTTGACCCATGTCTTTTTGTGAGCTTTTAGAGCTAATGGACGGATTAGATTTTCCAATGACATCACGGTGGGCCACAACTTTTCACCTTTCTCGTGTCCGCGCCATTTTGCGAATTAGGTGAGACCCGGATCCACCCAAGTGGGTGGGACCCCTGACTGTGGGGCCCACTGTTATGTATGTGACTACATCTACGCCAAACGTCCGCATTGAAAGCTCATTTTAGGCATTATTTAAAAAATTAGTTCCAAATATCAGGATGGACCATAGTAGAGGAAACAGTGGTGATTGACTAGTAAAAACTTACTGTGGGCCACAACAGCTTTGGATCAAGATGATATTTGTGTGGTCTCTTCATCTTGATGTTTGTGTCCATATGAAGGTTGGATGGCAAATAAACATTCCCAAGGAAACCATGAAGATTTTAATGGTGGGGATTCAATAACGACCGTTTCCTGTGGTGTGGTCCACCTAAAATTTGAGTCAAGTTCATTTCTAAGATCATTCCCTAAAATGAGATTTCAAAATGGTTGAACAGTGTAGATTTAAGTCACATCGATCAAGCCCCATGGTCAAGTGTCCCTAAATGGATCCAGTGTCTCACCTAATCTGCTTCCTTTACTGATCACACACGCATACATGTATGGCCATCTAGACCATCCTGAGAGTGGGCCACTGAGGAGGGAGCACAGCACGGGATCATATTGATCAAACAATCCTAACTGTCCAGTAGATGACAACTGCATCAATTTTCAGGACTCTGAAATACCATGAACTAAGTAATTTGCGCTTCAGGTTCTACCCCATCTATGATTGACCCTACAATTTTTACTGTATGGATGGGATGGGTGCAATGGATGAGGAGGTGTGCTTCAGTGGTACCGTGTAGATGTGGGGCCCATGTGTATGTATCACATCTAAACTGCCTGTCGGATACTTCCCCCTTACGACTCCCAAAATTTGAAAATCAGCTTGATTCAAAAATCTGATGGGCCACAACACAGGTAACAAGATGTGAGGGAACTCCTACCCTTGAAACTTACTGGTCCCACCCAAGGGTCTAGATGGTCTAGATTCCATAGGAACCGACAAAATGATGGGTCCCAATGCGAATCAAGGGTGGGCATCCTCTGTAAACTTGTTCCCTTTATTTTGGCCCACCTGAGTGTACATAATGGGTCTCGCCTGTTCCGCTCCACTCTATAAGGACCCGCAAACAATCGGCAATCATCCACAAGATTGAGCCTACAATTTTTATTGCATGGATGGGATGGGTGCAATGGATGAGGTGTGGTCCAGTGATACCATGTAGATGTGTGGCCAATGTGGTGTAAGTATCACATCTAAACCGTCCGTCTGATGTATGGCTACCCCCAAGATTTGAAAATCAGGTTGATTAAAAAATCTAGTGGGCCACAGCACAGGTAACAAGGTGGGAGGGAACTCCGACCCTTGATACTCACTGGTCCCACCTAAGCTTCAGAATAGTCTGAGTTTTGTCCTGACCACCCTAAGGGTCTAGACAGTCTAGATTATATGGAAACGGATTGGCTACTCCCCTGCCATCAGCCATGTGGCTGGTGGTCGGTGCTTTGTGGGCCCACCATGGTGTATGTTTTTCATCTATTTTTACAGATTATTTTAAGGCTTGATCCTAAAAATGAGAGGGATATAAATCTCAGGTGGACTACACCACAGGAAAACAATAGTGATTGAATATCCACCATTAAAATCCTCCTGAGGCCCACTGTACTGTTTATTTGACATCCAATTTGTTGATTAGGCCATACAGACTCAGATGAATGGGAAAAACAAAGATCAGCTTAATTCAGAACTTTTATGGCCCCCAAAAAGTTTTTAATGGTTGACGTTCATTCAACACTGTTTCTATAATGTGGTCCACTTGAGATTCGGATATACCTCATTTTTGGTCTCATAATATAAAATGATCTTTAAAAATAATAATTATAAACGGCATGGATGAAACACATCCATCATGGTGGGCCCAAAGAAAACCGACCACCAGCCATTGGCGAGGGGCACAGGGAGTACCCAATCCGTTTCCAGATTATATACACAAAATGGTGGTTCCCAGTGCAAATCAAGGGTAGGGTGGGGTGGGCATCCTCCCTAAACTTGTGCCCTTTATTTTGGCTTGGTGAGTCGTTGAGTTAATGTGAAGCTACGCATCCGATGGACAGATTGGATTTGTGAATAAATTCGGTGGGCTCCACTTCTGTCCGGTATCACTATAGCCCATGGCATGAATGGACACATCTAGATATTCAAACAGGAAATGGGAGATGGAAGTCAATAATGTAATGTATTACTACGGGAGACGATTTAGAAAAACCTTTAAAAAGTGGAAAAAGACTGATAAAAAAAAAACCTTAAATAGTTGGGTGAGTGGAGATATACATGTTGAAATTTAAATACTATATATTTAACCTTTTAATTATATTAGTTTTTCTATCTTTTAATTGATAATTTGATTTAATTATATACGTTTTTGTCATACAACGTGATTTAAAAACTTATGATGAATATGCATTTAAAATTATGGATTTAATGCTTAAAAGAATATAATGAAGAATCGAAAATTTGAAAGTCATTAATGAATAATTCACATGTCAAAGATATAAGGAAACCAAGTGAAGAATGAAGAGAATCGAAGATTTGAAGTGAAGAAAATGAATCCATAAAATTTTCCTGAAAAAATATATTCTGAAATTCTGGAGCCAGAAAAACATAGTAATAAAAAAGTTCCAGAATAGACTTCGATGTAATTGAAGATACTTAGCATCAAAGGTGCAATTGAAGTTAGTTCGTTGTAATCGAGAATTTTAGGATTTTTCAAGCCAAACTCAATGGACAGCTCTAAACAAATTTTTGATGCAATTAAAGACACTTAGATAACATCGAAGGTGCAATCGAAGACACTTCGATAGAATCGGCATTACGCAGAGTTTATGTGGAGTGCATAAATTTGAGGCAGTTTGCGGATTTTTTTAACTCGGTGCGAAAGTTGGAGTTCCGCAGCTATAAATAGGAGTCCTTATGATATTCTAAAGCATCTTCTACGGTTTAGAAAAGGGACAGAATACCTATGTGGAGCGCCGACAACGTTCTTCTACTTTGATTTCTTCACGGGTTCCAGTTGATCTTTTTGTTTTTATTCTAAGATGTTAGTTTTTTTAGGTTAATCTCTTAGCTAAGGCTAATGGATGAAACTTATAATTTATTTTGATGTTTAGTTTTCTTTGATTCAAGTATATGTTGAACTTTCATTATGTTATGGTTTGAATTAAGATATATTTCTAGTTTTCTATGATTATTGTCACTGAAATTATAGTAGAGGCTATAAAGGCTTTTGATATGATCTTATAGACTTTGGAATTATGAGATGTGTAGAAGTCGTTGTTCGCCATCGTCTCCTGGGTATGGTATAATGATTGAATTCCCTACCATCATTGCAATTAGATGAATATTTGTAAACCAAATTAATGGAAAGTTTAGATTATGTTTTAATCACTATATCATCTGATCGGATAAGATATGACTCTGATTCCAATTGAGTTATCATTGAATCAAATAAATTAATGTTAAGATTGCTATAGGTGGATTCTTAGATCCTTAGTTTTTTATCTTTATTATTTCAAAACATTTTTCTAAATTGTTGGATTAAAAATCAAGACAATCAAGTTAAACTTAGATTAGTTCTAGACCTTGTTCCTCATTCCCTATAGATTCGACCTCATTCTCACCGAGTTATTAGTACATCGCGACCCTACATTTGGGGTTGTGAACAAGTTTTTGGTGCTCTTGCAAGGGTGTGGCGTTGAACACGATTAGGTTTAGGTTTTTTCTAGGTTAGATATTTTTTCTTGTTTTCTGAATTTTTCTAATCTAGGATTTTTAGAATTTTTCAGTTTTTAGAATTTTGTTTTCCGGATTCACCTTTTTTTTTTTTTTTTTTTTCTCTTTTCTTTATTCTTCTAATATTGCTAACATAGTTTGATTGTTTTGTAAGATATTCAATTCTAGTTCTTCTCATTCGGTAACTTCTTACCTCTATGTGCTTTCCATTTTGCTGTAGGAATTTTTTTTAGGAATAGATTTAGAATTAAGGTTTCATCATGTACATGCAAGAGTGGACACGTAAGTATACTAATATACTTCTAGATGATGAGAGGTACTGTGATGGGCTATCAGATGATTATGTTAGGAAACAACCTGTCACAAAAATTTTCTGAAACCATTATCGAGAACTGACTATAATATAATGCTCCACCAGTTAAGAAGTCTAAACGCGATCATAATGACCTTGTACCAGTAGAGGCCTTTATCGATGATAAGACTATCTTCTGTTTTTCATGCGTGTAACGCCCTAAACTTTTCCTATAATCGAGCATCGAAAATTCTCGAGAGCTACCATAAGATTCAACATAATATATTCGTGCACACAATACCAATCCTACTATCATAGCCTTAAATCCTCATCCTGACATAAATCTAACCGTTGGGAATTACCTCCATTCAATAGATTCAACTATTTGACCGTCAATTTCAGGACAAGACTATCTATCACGTGATTTGACGTAAGTACTTTTCCATGAATGATCTCCACTCAATAATCCAGTAATCGGACCATTGATTTAGGACAAGATCATCCATCAGGTGGTTTGACACATAAACCATTTCTTAAATGAATTGACAAATGAACCCTTCATCCATGATGATTTAGATATAAGTTCTTTCATAAGAATTACTTAGAAACGTGCCTACTACCATGTAGACCCATTAGATCTCACAAAACTCTCCGATCGACAATAATTACAAAAAGGCCACTAACTTAAACCCTTGAATTCTAGATCACGTAGTTCCCGCTACCTAATTAACATGAAATTTTATACCAAACCTATAAATCCTAAAGTAACCGTACACGTCGAATTGCAGCCCTTAAATCATTGTAGAAGTGACCCAACGGATAGATCGGCCATTAACCCTTATTCTTGGGGCCCACCTAAGCCTTAGATATACTTCAATTTTGAGCTCAGCCCCTTAAACTATGTGGAGAGACAAATGGACTATGTAGATTGATTCGAAGGACCTCACATTGAACCCCACACCTAGATGGTGTGTACGTAGGCGGTGCACTGCCAAGGTGCATCAGACCAGGACTCCTGGTCAGCGTACGCTGACTCGATAAAAACAGCAAGAAGTGGATTCTTTCCGCACTACCTTCCACTGGGATCGCACTAGACCCCCACCTTCATCCGGATGGATGATCTGAACCGTCCAGTGTGATTGGGCAAGGATTTCGACCACAACCATGGTGTACGGGAGCATCCATGCACACACCCGAAATCACGCTGATGAGGGACACGATGCTACATTGACGTATGGTGTGGCCCACCAGAGCTAGGATGTAACATCCCGTACTTTTCAGTACTAGAGTGTTACCATGTGACTTAACTTACTCGCACCTTCACATCTATCTTAAGTATAAATTCGACTGTTGAAAGAAATCCCCACCCATGAACCAAGCCACCGTGGTTTGAAAATAATTATCAAAATTCATTTATATTGAGTCAAGAATCCTTGGAGACCCTAATGCTTGGGTATGGCATTGATCAGACCATTGAAGTAAAATTCAATTATTGAATTTGAAATTAGTTAGTAGATGAGACCCTTATATCATCTAAACAGGCAATCAACCAACGAAATTAGCTATTAGATTCAATTAGGTACGCTAGAGGACGTTGCACTCTTGATGATCTGTTCTGAAACAATTCAACACTTCAGATTCACGATTGTCCATTTACTTGAGATATAGGGTCGTCTAAGTTTTAGAAATAAGCGTTAAATTTTCTCTAAATTAGGTTGAAAATTTTATAACCGTTGACGATCAATACAATTAGGAACACTAGCCAACAATCCATTATGAACCAAGAAGTGTCTTGGCCATATGAGCAACTTCTAGAGACTTTTGACCATTGGAGTTTAGATTGAAACCAATTCGACCATTTGATCGTTATGACTAGATGAAATAAGATAAGGAAATAATGGGTGTCGCCCACGTATCCATGTAATTCGAAATAAGATAAGGAAATAATTGGTGTGGCCCACGTATCCATGTAATTCACCTTAAACTAGGACCTTAAGCTCAAGAATTTTAATCATTAAGCTACCAAAATCTTCACACATTAGAATTTCATTAAAAACACTACTTAACCATCCCAATTGAGGCAATCAACCACTAAGTTACCAATGGTTCTCATTTAAACTCGACCAGGGACTCTTAGAAAACTCGTAGGATAAGTACGATGGCGATCCGACCGTCAGGTTGACGGAAATAAGTAAACAGAAACCAAATCCACCTATGGGGCCCACCTAAAATTTAGATCTGCCTGATATTTGGCTAAAAGCCCTAAGTGGGCTCCTAGAAACGAATGGATGGAGCGGATCTGGAAAAACAACCATGTGGAGCCCACCATCTGCAGTGGGTGTACATGTCACATGTGCAGCTGAGGTGTACTAAACCAAAGGTCGGGTCAAACTACCTTTGACCCGACATTTCTAAAAACGGGAGGTGTTTCCCGCCTGCTACCGTTCAAAAACGGATCATTGTGCTTTTCCTCCCTTGTTCGATCGTCCTGCGGCCCACCATATCGTCCCAAATGATAGATCCAAACCGTCTATTTGATAGAGGGCCTGCGTCTGAACAAACCCCATTGAGATCCACACCCCGGAGCACATGTAAGGGCACACGATTTTCTGCGCAATAGGCGCATGCGTGTGGTTGTTTGCCAAAAATGGAAAGCTGTCGTTTCTCCAATCCGTATGCCAGCTCGGCGATCCAAGTGAGGAATAATCCTTGCATCTCAGTTGTTCACCCCAATGCTATCCTAACCGTCCGTTCGTTACTCGCGTGCTAGGGATTGTCTGTGAAAAACCGACGCCCAAAACCAGCAATGTACTAGCTGTTTTGAGAAAACCAGGCTCCGGGATTAAATCCTGGCCTTCCATTCGCATCCAACAGACCCAATGGGCATTGGAATCCCTACAAAAGGGAGAGATAGCGTCCCTTCTCCTATTACTGCAGCCGCATTCGAAAACGGCAGTCGTCTTCTACTTCCGAACCCACAGAGAAAATATCATCAAACCTCCGGTTTCTTGCACCTACAAGCTCCATTACATCCCTGGGGACCATCCCACAAGGCCGGATTGAAGGGAGATCGCACGGATGAGATTCCACCATTAACGGCCGAGGCTTCTTCCTCGTGCCGCACTGAGTCACGCCGATTCGGGGTGAGCTCTGGTCAGATCTAGAGTTCCTACTGGCCTGAGAAAGAGAGCAGGGGAGAGAATGAGAAAGGAAAGGGAAAAGGAAGAAAAGAGAAGAAGAAGAAGAAATGGGAGAGTGGGTGCATTGATGCACCAGTCCAAACCGAGCCAGCTCGACTCACTGACGGGTTTAGCTCTCTGGACCGAGTTCAGTCTGAGCCAGGGAGGGGTCTGGTTAGTCCAAACATTTTCTGGTCATGAGGAAAAGAAAAGAAAAACAAGGGAAGAAGAAGAAGAAGAAGAAGAAGAAGAAGAAGAAAGGAAGGAGGGAATGGGGAGTTGCGGCTGACTGCACCATATCCACCTGACCGAGCTGCTGGGCCCTATTTAGGCTGCTGGCGAGTTGCGTCTGAGTCAACTCGATCCAGGCCCCTGCTGGATGAGTTTGAGAAAAAAAAAGGAGAAGGAAGGAAAGAGAAGAAAGAGGGAGAGAAGAAGAGTTGAACCGTGTCAACTCGGCTAAAACTGAGTCAACCCGATTGGGGTTGAACCCAGATGGGCTGAAATATGCATGGGCCTAGTTCAGGCCTTGTTGAGGCCGAGTTGGGTCGTGAGTAGCCAAGCTAGGTAAGGCCTACCCGATTCAGTAAATTCATAAGTCTATTAAATGTAGAAACATAAATACAACATCATTACCCTAGCTGCAGGTAGAGGGTCTGGGTTGAATAAAGTCTTGATAGTCATTAGTGTCACCATAATGATTATTTTGCTACATTAGCTAATATTAATCATAGCACTAGTATTAACAATTATTCTCTAATTATTAAATTAACATTGTTACCATTTCCATTATTTTTAGGATTGTTAATATATTACATGGTTAGACATTAGTACATTCGTTATACAAAAACTAGTTATTATGAACAGACTTACCAGCATTAAGTGGTAGTATTTTATTAATCATTCTTAAATGTTTATTATGGATAGTGGATTTTGCTAAATGGTGTCATCACAACGGTTACTATTGCTACATTGGCTAATGATAATTATAACACTCATGTTAATAAATACTTTATAATGATTACATTAATACTAATGATATTAGCAAGTATCCACCATCTGAAAATATTATCTTTAATAATAGATTACACTATTTTGTTCCCATTGTAATACTTATTGTTACCAAGGTTGCAATTATTAACCATATCATTAACGTTAAATTTCGATTAACCATATTATTACATTGTACTTAAACTACACATACGTCGTAGTACAACTCCTAAAATTAAATCCTATGATGAAACCCTAAAACCTAAGTAATCCAAGCCCTAGGTTATATTGATCTAGACCTTAGGTTGGGACTTTAAACCATAAATAGTGTGTTAAGCTTGGTTCTGACTGTAGAATTTTATAATATATGGTAGGATTTGATTCAAATGACACCTGCATTCCCTAGCGACACTAATGGGTGACTCGACATGTAAGGTGAGGACTCACCATTTGAGTTTTCCACTTAAATTCATTGATCTAATCATAGATGTTGCCTTAATCCTTTCCATTCAGTATCTCCTAAGTTACTTGATTTGTTACTTAACTTATTATGTGAATATGTGAATACGATAACGTTTGCGCTTCGGATTCTTATGGTAGATAATGAACATATCTCTTTAATCATAACATGCATAAACGATTTGGTGATAACATACTATCTTTAGTCGTACATTGTTAATTAACTATATGTTGGTCGGTTGCGATTGAGTGATGTAGTGAATGAACTTGTCCCGAACTCACTAGCTTGCGGTCCATATATCACACTTTCCTTACATGGCTTAGATCGCATACTCGCCCTATGTAGCTTGGATTGTTACTTGCCCTTTGTGGCTTTGATGGGTCGTTGGTGCCCTTTTGTGGCTTAATGGTTATATTTGCATATCTTGTTGATTTCCTAGTCATCTTGCGGTGTTCAGTCATACCATGATTTTCGGGTAGAGCGGATATTCGCTTAGCGATTTTCTAGCCATCTTGCGGTGTTCACGTACGATATGATTTTCGAGTGGTCTAGAGTTTATGTGTTATTTGTCTCTTCATCTTGCGATGTTCAATCGTACCATGATTTTTGGGTGGAGCAGGTGTTCGCTTAGCGATTTCCTAGCCATCTTGCGGTGTTCACGTACGATATGATTTTCGAGTGAAGTAAGTGTTCGTATGTTGTTTCCCTAGCCATCTTGCAGTGTTTAGTCGTACCATGATTTTCAGGTGGTGTTGAAGTTCGCTTTCAATTTTCTAGCCATCTTGCGGTGTTCACGTACGATATGATTTCCAGGTGGTGTAGAGTTTGTATTTTGATTATCTCTTCATTTGCGGAGTTTTGTCATACCATGTTTCCGGGTGGAGCTGAAGTTCGCTTATCAATTTTCTAGCCAGCTTGCGGAGTTCACGTACGAAATGATTTCTGGGTGAAGCAGAGATTTAAAGGTTGATTTTCTATTCACCTTATGGATTTCACTTGTACCATGATTTTTGGGTGGAGCCAAAGTTCGCTTATCGATTTTCTAGCCATCTTGCGGAGTTCACGTACAATGTGATTTTCGGGTGTAATAGAAAGTCGTGTGATTGATTATTTAATTTTCTAGATGTATTCCTTTATATTGTGGTTGCTATCGTATTCTTCTTATGATGAGATTCTATTGACTGGCTTGATTTTTGAGTGTATGATCATGATTATGAAATGCCCTGTATAATATATCTATTTCCATGACTTGCGAGATATTGGATTATGAATGATGAGTGTGCAATCTTAGAGGGTGCTCCTTATTGCGATAACCATTGACGCTATCAAAACGTAACAGTTGATGCAGGTGTAGAGCAAGCCTATGCTGTTCACAGGGTTGCTACAGGATTTCACATCTCAAGATTGTTATAATTTACTTTGTTTCACATATAATATTATTTCATTTTGTAATTGTAAGATTGGGGGCATTGGTTTGTATAAGTCATTATGGGCAGCTTCTTGTATATTCTAAATGTAAATGAAAATTTTCTTTATACTAATTTATCCACTCTACGCTCATCTGCTTACTCTGAATGAATGAAAAAAAATGTGTGTACTCGAATTTAACCATCCTTTAAGGTTACCACTCGGGTTTTCGGGAAACGGGTTATATACTCGGGTCCTGAAAAGTTGAGGCGTTACACAGGATCCCTTTCAAACTTGGACCCACGACCGGGCATTAACACAGAAACCCGATGATGGGAATTGATCCTTCCAAGGGACAACAGGAGTGGACCCCATCGACCTCAACAGGAATGGAGCGTTCGCAGTGTAAAATAAACGGAGTCTGTTTGGAAAAGTTGCGGCCCACCAAGCATGGCCGACAGGAAAATCCAAGCCATTCACCTTGTTGGTCATCCAAAACCGACCAAAGGCATGTCATCAGTAAAAGAAGGAAGGAATCTAGTGGGATTTGTATTCCCTGGTTTTCATGCGAAATTGTTACAAGAATGGAAGCTCCGTCCGAACAGACCTCCTTGCAAGGCCACAGGTTGAACATTCTTGCACCTAAGAATGTAGCCATAGATTCCTTTTATGGGCCCTATTTAATGAGCGTTTCAGATCCATCAGAGGGGATAGAAGGAGAGCAAAAGGGACACTTTAAAGACGGACGTCGCAAGCGTCCAGCAGCCACGCTGTTACACTTTACGCAACCAGAATTTCGCAAGAAACTTCCAGATCTAAGCTGTGTAAGAAACTCCAGGTCTGGATTAGCTATGAAAAGCCCTGTCCGCTCCACAAGAAAGAGAGAGAGAGAGAGAGAGAGAGAGAGAGAGAGAGAGAGAGAGAGAGAGAGATTGATCGTAGGAGAGAGAAAACGGGAGAGAGGAAAGAGAAAAGAGAGGGAGAGAGAGAGAGAGAGAGAGAGAGAGAGAGAGAGAGAGAGAGAGAGAGAGAGAGAGAGAGAGGTCGTTGGTGACAGAAAAGGATGCCACCATTTAAGTTGAGCAACTAGATAAGCGATGAGTTAAGGTCTAAGGCAGGTCCACACCTAACCTCTTCTACACCTAGAATCCTTCCTCTTTTCCTTTCTCAACGTTTTGATCCAAATCACGTCGAAAACCAATGAGTTTAAATCAAAGCCAACCACTCAAAAGGAATCATTAATACTAGATTAAAGACTTAATCCTTCGATGGCCGCCTACGTTCAAGGAAGGAATAACACTTGAGGTGAGGGTTTTATCATTTAAGCTTATATTAATTTAAGTTTTTATATTTATCCTCTCTTTTACATGCCTTCCTGTTATTTTATCTCACCGTTTACATGCATTCATATTTTTTTAAATCTTCCTTGCAATTATGTGTTTTACCATCAATTATTTTCCTTTGGCTTACGGTATAATGTTGATTACAAGTGATCTTTTTAAATTTATGTGGGGACATGGATACAAGCCTTGCCCTTACCTTTATTAATTTATTGAGTCGGCCCTTGCCACTCTCCTTTTTGGTTGAGTTAACCATTGCTACTCTCCTCTATATTATGTTGGCCATTGCCATATTTATCTTTGTTGAGTTGGACATTGTCACTCTTTTCTTTATTATATTGGCCCTGTGATATTTACCTTTAAGGCTTGGGCATGTGTCTTGATATTAAAGAACCTCCATAATTCAATCTATCTCTCTATAAGTACAAGTAATGTGTCAGATGTTCACAACTAGTAATTCAAATATCCTATCATGGACGTAATGCGCTCTGGGTATAGACTCTCTTGGTCGTCACGTAATTGTATGGGCCTTTGGGTATGATGCACAAATTGATGTGTGTAATTCACAAATGTAGTGTCACATTACTTCTGGGATTGGATATCGCAGATAGTCGCTCCATGATCAAATCATATCATGTAATTCACCTAGCTCATGTGTTGTGTTCCTGGAGGAGTTCATATAAATTCACAGTAGCATTGGTCATGCCGGCGAATATCCGTAGTTATGGGATGTGGGTTGAGCCGAGTTTTCTATAAATCATGTTCTACATTGTGATGATCACTACATATGATGAGTCCCGCATACTTTGCTAAGCAAGCATCTCATGTAAGTTGTTTGCGCATTCTGATATCCTCGTATTAGTGGACTACGAGACATATCAGAGCCCTTACATACTTTTATGAATACCTTGAATTAATGTTAATCTTAAAGGATAACCATCACTATGAGTAGGGCATTGATCCTCTCCCAACCGTACAGATTTGCAAGTGACGTACAGATTAAAGACCTAGTGAATAATCTCCCTAAGGAAGATTATGTTGAAAGAATAAGAAGACAGTTTTATGTTTAATTTTATACTTCTGCTGCGAACTCGATAAATGTAATAAGATCCCATTGAGAGGACATTTAATTATTCTTTTTACTCTAATGAAATATAATCAATACATTTGATTTTATTCTTGTGAATGTTACCTTTATAAATGTATCTGAATGTGATCTGAATGGAAAAAAGTGTGATTTTTAAAGCATCCAATTTATACATTATTAACACCGGTTTTCTTGGGCACGAGTATAAACTCTGGCCATGAAAATTCGGGATGTTACTATAAGGCTTGTATCCTAGTTTGTACAGTTCCTTAGACTTTCGCGATCCTCCCTATCAAATTTCGGGGACCTGCGACCTATAACCGGCGTTTGACGCCACCCTAAGTCGCATCCCATATATCTGAGTTAACTCGATTCGAGACTTGTACCCTAGCGACCGCGTCGTCCTCGCGGTTCCAACGCCGCATCTCGCGCACCGATGTGATACCCAGGCCAAGAGTTATGGGCTCGCGTATATTCTGAAGAAACATCGCGTGTTGCAAATTTCAAGAGAATCTCTACCATCCATTACATCAATCAATCAAGTACACATCCCATCACAAGTCAAGTACCAACCCATACCCTACCCATCTCTCTCCCATTTCCAAAGTCAACTCTCTCTCTCTCTCTCTCTCTCTCTCTCTCTCTCTTTCTCTCTTCACCCATCCCTTTCTTACATCACCCATCCCTTCCTTACACCCATCCCGTCCCTTTTCATCCCATCACCTCTCTCTCCTCTCTCATTTCTCTTCACTCCCAAGCAAACCAAGAGAGAGCAACCGTCCAAGCTTCTTAAGGAGAAGCTAAGTGTGGCCCACTCCCTACCACCCAATCTTCCATCCTAGCCATCCAAACATCATCAACTTCCATAAAAGAGAGAACTTAGGAGCTTAGCATTCCAAGGAGTCAAGAAGGAGCGAAATCGATAGGTGTTCATGACGCTTGATCTTGGTTGTGATCTAGGGTCCACACGATTTTTAAGGCCCATCTTGATGTATGCATGTACATGGAGGAGCTCATAGTGGCAGAGCTCCTCCTATCTTCGTCGTTTCTTCCCCTCTCTCTCTTTCATTTTTTTATGGTGATGACGAGGTCATGTGGCCCACCCGGATGGACCCCACCATGAAGTATGTATTTGTCCATGCCATCCACCTAGTGAGCCACCTTGCTACCCAGATTGGGCCAGTATGGCTGGTCAGACCATGCAGGCCTAGTTGAGGGGAAAAACATAAATATTAGCTTGATTATAACCTCGATGGCCCACATGCATGTGGACCCCACCCTGATGTATTTAATCCACACTGCTGTCATCCAGCAGAAAGGTGGCCTGGCCTTTGTTGTTGACCGCTTCATCAGCTGGGCAAGGGCCCACACACTGGACGGGCCTGAATGGATGGAAAACAAATACCAGCTTGATTCAGAACTTTGGTGAGCCACGCTGGCGTGGACCCAGCCTGATATATTGATTTTATCCTCACTGTCCATCTTTGGATGGTGAGATGGAAATAGATTGGCTAGTGTACCTCACTCTAACTATATAGCTGTTGTTTTGATGTCAGCGTGTTCTGTGGGTCTGATGACGAGGTACATGTTATATACCAGACCGTTTGTCCATTTTTTGGGTGTGGGACCCACCCCACACGTGCTGCACATATGGAGGTGGGGCCCACCTTGATGTATGTATTCTTTAATCCACACCGTCCATATTCAGACAGTGCCATGTCGGCCGACCATTGATGTATGTGCTAGATATCCCAGCCATCCTCCGTTTGTGGGACGTGGGGCCTTGATGTAAGTGTTTTATCACCACTGTCCAGCAATGGATGGTGGGATCCACACCATGATATATATATATATATATATATATATATATATATATATATATTTCATTTGAGCCGTCCGTCTGATGGGACCCACCTGCTGTGGAAAGTAGATTGGACGGTGTACCTTTAGCTGCTATATAGCTGATGTACTGACGTCAGCAGCTCTGTGGATCTCGCACGATGTATGTGTTACATCCAAACCGTCCATCTGTGGACCCCATAGACCATATATCTGTTGTATTGACGACAGCAAGCTGTGGGTCTGATCTTGAGGTTGAGTTATATCCAACCATCCATCCACACTGCTGGAGAGGCAACGCATCCACACGTATGGAGCTTGCCTTGATGTATCTGTTTCATCCCTACCGTCCATTTGGTGGGTCCCACCTTGATTATATGAGTTATATTCCCACTGTCCATCTCCGGACGGTGTTGTGGGATGCACTGTGATGTATGTATGCCTCCACGCCGTCCATTTGCTAGATGGGTGGGGCCCACATTAATGCATGTATTGTATATTAGCACCGTCCATCAGGACGATGCCATGTGGGGCCTACTTTGATGTATGGGTCTTATCTTGCACCGTCTAGTAGTTGTTGGACGGTGGGACCCACCTTTGATGTATATGTTCTATATCCTCACTGTTTATCAGATGGACCACACTGCAAAATCAATGGAGGATTAAACGTCCACCATTGAAACCGTTTAGGGTTCCAGAAGTTCTGGATCAATATGGAATTTGTTTTCCTCTTAATTCAGGTCTTCATGACCTTATGAATAGGTTGAATGGAAATAAACATTATGGTGGACCCTGTGAACTGTTTAACAGTGGAAATCATTATCTTCGTTGCTATTTATAGTGTGGTCTAGATGATCTTTCGATCACCATCTCTGCTGCTATCTATGGTATGGTCCAGATGATCTTTCGATCACCATCTCCACTACTATTTGTGGTATGGTCTAGATGATCTTTTGATATGATTCATTGTTTTGGGTAATGCTTTAAAATGATATCTAAAAAAATAGATGAAAGGTGCAGATAGTCCAGTTAGGATGGTGGGTCCGACTTGATGTATATGCGGCCATGCTTAAGGCCCAATGATCAAATGCATTCGAGGCCCATATATGAAGCCTAATGCGATGTATCTGAGGCCCATGGATGTGGCCCATTATGACGTATTTGCAGGCCCGTGTATGAGACCCATTGTGATGTTTATGAGGCCCATTATAATGAACATGCGGCCCGTCTTTAAGACCCATTGTGATGTGTATAGGCCCATGTGATGTGGCCCATGTGATGAGTGAGGCTTATGTGATACGGCCCATTGTGATGTGTATTAGGCCCATGTGATGTGGCCCATTGTGATGAGTGAGGCTTATGTGATATGGCCTATTGTGATGTATATTAGGCCCATGTGATGTGGCCTATTCAGATGTGTATTAGGCACATGTGATGTAGCTCATTGTAATGTAGCCTAAGTATGAGGCCCAATGTGATCTATATGAGGCCCATGAGTGAGACCCAATGCGATGTATATGAAGCCCTTGTGTGAGGCCCAAGGTGATGTATATGAGACCCATTGTGATGTGTGATTCCACCAAGATGTATGTAATGATGTTTATGATGCCCATCCATGTTCCTAGCTGATATTAAATGGGTTATGCCTTGGGAGCAATGATGGTTTAATGTCCACATTGTAAGAACAATGATGGTTAAATGTCCACATTGTAATTCTCCCTAGGGCCTATTGTTAGGCCCATCCTCATCTCCCCTTAATGACCTAACCCAAACCATTAGGCCCCATTGATGATTATATTACCCATCTTTTCCTTGATTGGGCTATCCCAATCCGTTGGACCCCCATTTGATAATGATGTTTTCCACTATACTCTGTAGGACCACCCAAGCCTTGGAACCCATCTTGTGTTCATACCGAGCCTTCCATAGGGAATATAGCCCACCTAGATGCACATGTTTGTCCAAGCTTAGTGACCCAAACCGAGGCCCACTTAGATGATGAGCAGGACCGTTGTAGGGTTATATAGCCCTGGATGTGTGGATCCTACCAAGGGCCACCTTATATTTGTATGGCCCTCATAGGAAAGCCCAGTTGTCATGATAAAGGAGTTGAGGAAGCCTACTTGTTGTATACCCACTTGACTCGCCCTATGAGACATATCTTATCCTTGTATCTAGTTGATAGGACCTCAGTGTCACGTATATATCATCACATCGTCCATTTACTTCTTTGGGACAAGTGTGAGGCCTATCATTGACGCTAATACACTATTACCTATATTATATATCAGTACCTTAGAAGGCTAACGTGGGACATGCCACATGGACTCCTATAGTTATAGAAGAAGCATGTCATTTAGTTCATAATCTTGGTATGTGACATACCGGTGAAAGCTGATCGTGGTTTATTATTGTTTTCCTTATCTGATAATCATGTTAAGTGTACTTAGTCTAGTAGGACGCACTGAGAACATGTATAGTATTATATCATGATACATGCCTATATGCGTCATCCGCATTCTTGTTATGAGGAGTGATTTAGCATAGCACGTGCCATAGAGCTGATTGTTTATAGGACTCCTTGAGAGATGGAGTTGCCCCACATGAGCACGCGGTACGCATAGGTTTGATGCATGATTGGATGGTATGACTCATGCATATCGCATTTTGTGATATGACCACCGCACGACCTAACGAAATTAGAGTCGAAACCTCTACAGGCATATCGTGGGTGGCCAGATGGGACACCGAATTTTTTTTTCTACATGGGGTGCCATAAATGTCTCTGGGTGAAAGTCCCTAAACCCTCTTGGTACCAGAAAATGCCCCAACGTCTAGACCGAGTGGATATATATGAGCGCATGAGGGTCGTATACCAGTAGGCCGCGTCTCCCACTGTGTTGTGACCAGTTGGGAGGAGGTGTGGTCTTACTCGCTTGAGGGAGTAGGCAATGTTAGGCTGAGTTTGACTAGCTCATAAATGGGTCTGCTATCGATGAGCCGGGCCGATATTGGTAGGCGGATAATGAGGTCTCTTCCACTTACCCAGTTGTGCACTTGATGGGGTGGCGCGTGGCGTAAAGTGTACTAGACCCCGGTGATGATCCCAGAAAGGTACGATACTAATATGTGAACTTATTTGCATACTCAGCATTTTACTCATTCATTCGCTATCCACTTAGGCTAGTGGTGCGCAGCTAATTTGATATGTGTACCTTAATAATGGCTAGGATTTCGGTTAGGCGCGCGACTAACCTGAGATAAGGAGTTTACCACATTAAGTCTAGTTATCCAAATTTAGGTATGAAACTGGTTTAGATAGAAATCCCTTGTGATAGACCCGACAACTTGCGATACTACGTACTATCATCTCGACTTCACACTCCAGTTTGGTCATTTCTTTCGTACTGCATATTGCATTGCATCCTCAGCATATACCATTTGGTTTACTATGCTTCTGTATTGCATAGCCTGAATAAGGCTGAAGGTATTCGTAGCCTTTCAAAATTGCATATTGTATTGCATCCTCGATATCTAATATTTGGCTCATTATGACTCTGCATTACATAGCTGATCTGTATTACATATTCTGATATTGAATGACTTATAGCCTTGCCAGTATTTCGCTTACGCTGATATTTATGTGCTTGATACTTATCTTGCGCACACACGTACATCACCCTCTAAGCTTTCTATAAGCTTATACACGATATATGCATGCAGGTGACGATAGGACGCAATCGAGCTGAGGCAGGAGCGTGTGGCAAAACTTCTGGAGATTTTCATATTTACCTTGTATTTCCCTTTCAGCATTGTACTCGAATGTTTATATTAGTGGATATGTGATAATGATGTTGCCTTTGTGGTTTGGGTAAACTTGTGGTTATGCTTCTTACGAGATAAATATACATTGGAAAATCCTCCTCGTAGGATCCTAGGATCGAAATCTAGCGTATGAGCACCGGGAGCCAAGAATGGAGTACTACGGAGGCTATCGGCACCGGATTCGGTGATCGAAAATTCCGTGAGGTCGATTTCCGAGTTTGGGGCGTGATAGTTACAGTGCGAGTGAATGGTGATCTGTTTCTAACTTGAGTAAGCATTCATGAATTTGAGGAGCTTGTACCCTACCGTGCTGTGACAAGCTGGTTGATCTTCGGGAGAGGAAAACTGTCTTTAGGGCACCCCTTAGTTAGGTCTTTGTAGTCGACACACACTCGCCACTTTCCACTCGACTTCTTTAATAGCATGACATTTTCTATCCATTCAGGGTACACTACAACAAAAAGGGGATTAGTTGACACTTTCAGAGTTGCATTATACCGGCACTGAGCAGAACAAGGCGCTGCTAAATGAGGTGTATAAATACAAAAAAAAAAACCTTATTCATTCCTATCCCAGCCCCCAACTCTTTCCTTCTCCCCACCCCGACTCTCTCTCCCTCTCTCTCTATCTCTCTGCAACTCTCCAAACGGACTCTCTGCTGTAACTCCAGCATCTGCCCACCGCAACTCTCTCTCTCTCTCTCTCTCTCTCTCTCTCTCTCCTTCTGTTGAGAAAGAGCTCTCTCAATCGGGCGGCGAAGAAACCTCCATACGTGGCACAATCACTCTCGATTTCCCTCTCTTAGATCTCTCTCTATCTCTCTCTGTGTGTCAATGTTGCCCTCAATCTCTCTCTTGAGATTAAGTATCTTCAATGTTGAAACCCTAATTAGGATTTTACAATGGTGAATTCCAAATTAGGGATTTACAATGTTGAAACCCTAATTAGGGATTTACTATGTTGAAACCAAACATTTGAATCTTCATGCTATCATCCTACTGGTATGAAACATTTGAATCTCAATGCATGTCATATGCCATATTTTATAGAGCATATATCTTTCTTCTCTTTTCTTATTCCATATATACTCACCTTGATTTTGCCCATGTCGATTAGTTCTCAAGTGCTCATGGATATGTTCATTTAGCTAATGTTGTGTAAATAATGTTTGAAACACTATTGATTTGTGTAACATCCTGAAAATCGGGGGTCGAACATAAACTCAATTTCCGTGTTCCAGAACATCATTTATGCAACAAAATGAATGATGATTGAATGTTGACTGTATTCGTGCATTGAACATGAGTGAGATTAAGCCAAAACAACATATCATACTCCAGAGACAGTTAAATTGTAGTGGAAGATTGTGATAAATATATATATAATATAAAAACAGTGGTAAGTCTCCAGAGTGTGATAAAGTTACCAGGTTAATTAATTACAAGTACAGTTTTAAAATATACCAAATGTGAGGAAGTATAATATCTTCTATCCTAAGTACCATAGCCCCATCACTACATTACCAGGTCTTCATAGACCTGTCAGAGAGTTATATGTAGGAGAACTCCTCCTCAATATCATAGTAGCGATCCGGCTCTGCTTCATAAGCATCGCCATCACCTGAAACTCAACAAATCTGGTTGGTGTGTACAACACCGGTCCGTAACGTGGGAGTGAGTGATCAACTCAGTGGAACAGTAAAGCATAGGTTAACATGTTATCAATTCGGTCAAGCAGTAATGATAAAACAGTAAAATCAAACACTCCTAACTACTCTTATTAATGCAAGTATGAATGCAGTCATGATGTATGCCCTCACCACACCCTCCCTCGTGCGACACCATCTCACGTTCGCGGCATGCTTTCATCCCTAGTGCTCCACATCTTCCAGGCACATGCAATGCATGATGAGCATGATTACCGAGTTGTTATTAGTCCATTTCAAACAGCAGGATTAGAAAACTAAGGTACCTCCCTTGTATCATTCCCAAACATGATCCATTCTAGGTCATCAATCCTAGTTAATCTCGATGATGGTGTGTTTTCTAGTCACCGCAAAGGTCGCTGTGGTCATTACGCACAAAGGTTACACCACTCCCCCATCACCTTTTAAACGATTCATCACTATACTGAAACAGGCCTAGTTTATACTCTCTACACTGCGGCAAAACTCATCGCCTCACCGCAAATTCAGAGTATGCTCGAGGTCACTCCACTAACGTCCTACCAACTGGCAGTCTATTTTCGAAGCCCGACCAGTCCACTTATTGACAATGGGACTCGGATGCAACCCGACTGGGGACCACAGCCAGGCTACGCCAGTGTAGGCCGACAGCTCGAATATAGTGTCCCATACCACCATAATCGGCTCACGAGTCTGGTTGCTCATTGGTCACTACGGGGAGGCACGTGGCCCCACCATAGGCCGACAGCTTGACCACGGTGTCCCATACCACCATGCCCGGCTCATGAGTCTTAGTGGATCGAGGTACCATGGTTAAAAGAGATTTTACTGGTAAGTTTGGTACCCTAGGTTCAAGCAGTAGCGACCAAACATGGTGAACATATATTAGATAGATCGGGTTACTTGACGAGCTCGGCTAGCTCGAGCGCACAACAAGTTGAACGACATGAAGTGCATAAGAACTTCGCGTGGCCAACCACTATCGCCAACCGAAGTACGACTTGAGTTCGTCGAACACATCACACATGGCAAATGAATCACAGCCACGAATTTAATTCTGGTACCAATTGTTTGGACTATAATCATAGCCCAAACACAATCAATTGCAGATAGATAAAGCAGTAGTGGATCAAGATTCAACCCATACAATCAAGGTCTGGTATTATCCGTTTAGGGCTGCCAGGGTTGTTACACGCATTCGTTACACCACTCTCCCATCATCCATGACGGATCATACAACATAAACATGAATTTAAACATACGCCTTACATAAATAAAATCATACAATCAGTTGAGCATGTTAACAAACATATCATAAAGTATATTATAAAGCATGTTATAAAGCATGTTATGAAGCACTATATAAATAGGAATACAAACACATATATTTCATAAGTAAGTGGTTAAAGTGAACAACCACATGGAGGAAATCATACATGTCTCTAAGGTAGTTGAGAATCCCATCTCAACACCTACCTAAGGCATCAACATCCAAACACTTACTCACACAAGCATTTTCACAAACACTTAATATACACTATTTCAACATACTTAGTGTATGTTAGCAAACATGTATTAGGGCGAGTCCTTTCGCCAAGCAAGTATTTTATGCACACATAATATATTTATACAACAAATAATCCTGGCAAACACATCTCCAAAATATATATGTATACAGAACTTTCTACAATACAGTATTTCTACATACATAGTGTGTATTAGTAAAACATGTATTTGGGCGAATCCATTCGCCAAATAAGTATTTTATCCATATATCGTATATTCATACAACAAATAATCATGTCAAACATATTTTTAAAATTTATACGTATATGGTATTTTCTACGAATACCTAGAATATGTAAAATTCCATAATCTACATCTTTAATCGAAACAGAAAACGGAAAGCACTTTGTACATATGCAATTGCATGCAGATCATGAATCTATCATTATCTGACATTGAAAGCGTTGAAAACCATAACCTATACACCTAAAGTCCGCACCTTGTGTCGTAGAATCGTAACGGAGTCGATAGGTTTGCTAAGCTTCCGTATTTGGCAGTTTGACAACCTATAGAATGAAATAGGTTAGCTATTTCATAACCTACAACCTATACAACCCCAAAACAGATTAGGGTTTGGGTTTCTTACCTAGAAACGGAGCTCGAATTGCCGGAAAAGCGATTAGAACGGAGCGGTGGGGCTTGTGGAGCGGCAGGGAAGCACGGTAAGAAGAAGCTCCCACTTCTCCCACACTTTCTCTCTCTTTTCCCTCTTCTCAAACTCAAATTCGGATGACTGAAATGAGAGAGAATTTAAGGTCCTTATATAGCCTAAAACTTCACCGAAATAGACTTGGGAAGAAGGTATACTTGAGTTTTGTCCAAAGGGCATCTATTTCAGCTCAACGAAGCATTTCCGGAGCCCCCCTTGAGCCAAAGGTCGGACTTAAGCTTACTAACACTGGATCTACGTTTAGTTAAGTTTTCGTTTCAGTCGAATTTCTAGATCACGCGTGGCGGACTAGTTTCAGTTCGACGGTCAGTGGGTCTCGATCGGAGATTCCGAGTACATGTAAATGTTTATAAAATTTTTCCTGATCCGAGGGTGTATTTGGGTCAGATTCTAACGGTCTGGATGCTTAATACTGATCCGCAAGCGACGAGTCTCAGATTACTATTCAAGATATTTATTTTGTAAAGAAACAAGTGTTCTCACACTCTCTCGCTCCGGACTCAAGCGAACAGTCGTGGGACACTGGCTGGATTTGATTTCCGAGATGGTTGTCAAGCCCAGCAAGGCGGTCCTAAGTCCTTAACCTCGTATTATTCGGACTCCCGATGTGCGGTCTAGATCTGATACGGAGTTTCGAAGTGCTCCCGAGAGCAGTCGGTTAATGAGTTTGATCCTAGGTTTTAGGGTAACCTAGTGTCAATGATTCTACAAGTTTTGAGTCTTGCAGATCATATTTAAAGTGATTGGTGCTAATTTCACAGGTACTCTAGTTTAACACAAGCTAATTCTCGCCTAGTTTCTAAAAGATTTAGTCCTAAGTAATTTCTGGTCGAAGTGGTACTTAGTCCTTTGTTAGCAATGTTTAATTTAAGTATTGTTCTTCATTACCTAAACTTTAAGATAGTGTCTAATGTGAAAGTACTTAAAAAATTTAAAGAATAAGGTGGTGAAACGTGAGATTTGTGAAGGAAAAGGGTAAAAAAATGATTTTTTTGACTTAGGGAATGAGTTTTGACAAGTTAATAAGGCGTTAGGAACGACCCATTGCCTAAGGACGTCTAATTTCAGGTTGGGAAAAATCCGGGCTGTTACAATTTGTGCATTATCTTTAATTAACTTACTTGCCTGATATTTACTCCTACATCGGCCCTAATTTTGCAGCGTTGATTCTGATTGGAAGTTTGTTACTGGATTTTAGGAAGGAATTGGAATTTGTACAGATTATTGTATTGTAAGTGTTGTTTGTGCATATCTTTTTTTGGGTTGTTCTTGCTCCATTTTTTTTAAGGATTATTTGGGTAATTTTTGCTTTATGATTCTGTTCTCTTGAGAAATCAAATATTTGAAGTAGGATTGAGTCTGAATTTTAGAGTTTCTATTTTATTTTTATTTATGTATTTTTTTTTTTGGGGGGTGGGTTTTTGAAAATTTTGAGAACGTCGACAACTAATTTCTGAACACAACCCATTTGTTATATGACTCCTTTCTTTCTACTTCTGGTATTATGGTAGTATAGCTTTTTGTTGTTGTATTGCTGAAACTTGGAGGAAAAGGTGCATCTATCCGTAAGGTGGTGTAAATAGTGTAATTGCATGTTTTGTATTAGTCTAAAGGGTACCCCACCACTCATAACTCCCTCTTTAGAACCCTCTTAAAGACTAACACATAATCCCCCGTTAGCTCTCGTGTAGTAGATCTCTTCGGAGAACCATGGTTCTAAAAGCTTGCAGACCTTTCCAATCATGACATTGTTATGGGTCAAACGCCTGTGGCTTTTGCCTCATTGGTCAGTGGTTGGGATTCACGTTTTAACCTGCGATGGATGGAACTTGTTTGGCCCATCTTAGCCGTGAAATTATTACCCTTACTTTCGATATAAGTTGGTAACATGGGTGGAATAAAATACATACATCACCGTGGAACCCATGGTCTGCCACCAACGAGTGGATGACCCGTAATGCTTTTTCTTTAGCATTTTTACTTTTTTTACCCGTGTTTCCTGCGTTAGAAATGACCACTTTTTCACCTCACACGTGTTTCCGTACAAGAGATGACCACTTTTCCACCGTACCGGCCGTAGCACACTGTTGGCAAGCGGGGAATGAAATGACGGATTGGGGTCACTGGATGGATGGTCCTAACTCATCCGTACAACTATCACATCCATGGTGATGGGAAGCACTACCATATTCCATGGACGCAATACTTCCCATGCTGCATGGAAATCCAGACCGTCCAAATTGTAGGCTGCAGGACTCAGGGCACATTAATTATTTAGCCTGTTGGATTAGGAGCCCATCCATTTGATAGCCTTCTATTAAATGGTTGGGATCGTTTTATCAACACGATAACACGCTATGCCTCGTCACCAGTGGTGCAGTATTCTGGACAGCCCAGAGAGCCAGTCACACGGACGGAGAGAAAAAGACAGGTAATACAGAAGAAGGCTGCAAAATATAGTGATTCTAATTCTGCAAAAGTAGGGCGAGTGATTTAGGGATCTCGGTCAAGGCACACCTGTTGCAAAAACGAGTTGAAGATTTGCAAACGCTTTATGCCCGCCCTCACATCTCATAACACGGAGTCCAAGCAAGGTCTATGTCAAGCCACATTTTTTAAGGAAAAATCCAGACAAGCCAAAAAGAAGCAGGGTCGTTACCAAGAAGCACCAAAATCTCATCTAAATGCAATCTATTTTTGCAAAGGAGCTAGCTTTTCAAAAAAACCGTCTTGCTAGCCTGTTTACGCAACAGTGGTTGCCCACTTCAAATGGAACAACTTGGAGATTCCATCATGTGTGCCGCTTCATTTTCAAAAACTCACGCCCCATTGACCGAGAAGAATTGAGATGGGTTGTAGGGCCCAAAATCAGCCACGTACAAACTACCGTTAGTCACTTGCTCCAACCATCCTTTCTCTAGAACATTTCAATAGCCTTATTTTCTATCTTGAACAGGTTATTTTATTTTAACAGTGGCCCCACCTCATGATTTAGAACGTGAGGTAACTTCTCAGTGAGTGTTTCCCTTACCATGGCCCCACCTTGGTATATATGTTGCATAAGCACGTCACTCATCAGGTTTTTTAACACATTTTAGGGCATTATATGAAAAAAAAAAAAGAAGAAGAAGCAGAGCTAAATCTCAAGTGAACACACTTAGTAGGGATTATATGCATATCATTAAAAACTTTTGAAGGCCACAATTTTTCTGGATCAAGCTGATATTTGTGCTTTCCCTTCATTCATGTGTTGTGTAACCTTATTAACATGTTAAATAATAAATAAACAATATATAGGCTCTAGGCATTTTTTTATGGTTGCATTGAATGATTATTGTTTATATGGTGTGGTTAACCTAATATTTGGATTCATTTTATTTTCAGTAGCATGAATTATAATGAGTGGGAGATGGTGTGGATGTACACCATATAAATTAAGGCAGACCCCATGATCACGGAAACACCCACTGCGGTGGCACTTGATAATACTTAACTAGCTCCCGAAAAACCTTTAGAAAGACCAACAGATTTCCTCTGGCCTTTCATGCCTAGACTTGGTCCGAGCAAAGGCTCTGTGGTGCCCACCATGATATATGAGTATTATTCTTGTCATCCATTCATTTTTCAATCATTTTAAGGTATGAGTATGAACCCAAAAATATGAAGTAGATCTAAGGTTCAAGTGAACTAGAAAGTAGGAATTAAATGCCCCTTCATCTAGGTCTATATGATCTTATGAACATGTTGGGTGGATGTTATTATTACTGTTGCTTGCTATGGTATGGTCCACTTGAGCCTTAGATTTACCTTACTTATTGGACTCACACAAGATGCAAACGCAATTACGTAGGGCCAAAGTGAGCACAACAAAAAATGTTTCTTCTACCGATTTATGGCACAAGCGGTTAGATCACATGGGCGAGAAAGTCATACAAATCCTCGTCTAACTTTTGGGTCACAAGAAACAAATGTTCTGAATCAGTTTATTCTAATGTTTGTGGTCCTATAAAAGTGATAACTCTAGGTAATATTTCTTTGTTACCTTTATAAACGATACTTTTAGAAAGGTATAATCATACAACTTAAAGACTAAAGATCAAATCTTGGATGTGTTTAAACATTTTCATACCATAGCGAAAAGGAAAATAAGTAAATCATTGAAGTGTTTTTGCAAAGATTATGGTAGCGAATATAGGACTGGTCGAGGATTACGTAAATTCACTTCAAAACTTCATTTTTCTTCATTTTTGACTTGATTTTCTTAGATCTTCAGTATATGCATTCTTCATTCTTGGTTTCATTAGATCCATTCTTGGCTTTGGTGATTCTTGAGCGTTAAATCCATGCTTTTAATATCGTTTTCAATTCAAGCTCTTAAATTCACCTTGCAACACAAATATGATTAAAATAGAACATTAAGCATTATCATGTTCATAAAACCAAGTAATAGATGGGGTCCAATATGCAATATTTAACCCTCAATAATACCATAATCAGCTAATATTCTTTTCATCCCAAATAAGCTGAGTGCACACATTACTAGCTGCGATATATTCAACTTCAACTATAGAAAGAGATACAAAATTTTGTTTATTACTGAGCCACGAAATTAAACATTCTCTACAAAGACACATCTACCACTGGAAGATTTTCTATCGTCAATATTTCCTATTCAGTCTGCATCAGTATATTCGACAATTTGTACGGATGTATCATGCGGATACCAAAGTCCTAAGTGAGCAGAACTTGTGACATATGTGATTATCCGTTTAATAACAATTAGATGTGATTCTTAAGGATTAGATTGATATCTGGTACATATTCCAACACTAAAATCAATATCAAGTCCACTAGCGGTTAAGTATAAGAGACTACTAATCTTGTTTCGATATAGACGGGAGTCTACACTTTTACCTGATTTATCATTTGAAAGTTTAAGAGTTGTACTTATTGGAGTTTCAAAATTTTTTCCATTCTCAAATCCAAACATTTTTACAAAGTTCAAGGCATATTTGATTTATAAGATAAATATACCATCTTCAAGTTGTTTAACTTGTAATATAAGAAATAGCTTAATTCATCAAACATACTCATTTTAAACTTGGATTTCATCAGATCTGCAAACTCAAAAATAAGTTAGTGCATGTAGATCCATAAATGATATCGTCAACATAGATATGAACTATTAGTATATGATCATTATATTTCTTGATGAATAAAGTTTTATCAACACTACCCATAATAAAATTGTGACTAAATAAAAATTTAGTCAATTTTTCGTACCATGCCCTAGAAGATTGTTTCAAATCATAAAGTGCCTTTTAAAGACGATATATATGATCATGAGATTTGGGGTCTTCAAAACCCTTTAGTTGTTCAACATATACCTCCTCATGTAAGTCACCATTTAGAAAAGTACTTTTCACATCCATTTGATATATTTTGAATTTCTTATGACATGCAATTGAAATAAATAATTTTATGGATTTAAGGCACGCAATGAAATTGCAGTTTATACCATTGATACTGAATAATAAATATGAGGCAATGTCCTAGAGGAGGGTGAATATGACTTTTCAATTATTTTTTTCTATTTAAAAATATTAATTTCCTAACTTAAATAATCATTTAGTTTAAAGCAAGTAGGGCAATATAACTTTAAGGCTTCCAAGCCAATAAAGAATCCAATTATAAAGGCTACTCAAGATGTACTAATAGAGCAACTAGCCTATAGTAATGTAAGCTTATGTGTGGAATGTGCTACCTATCAATCAATAGCATTCATTCAATCATGTATAAGAATTTAAACATTCAAGCATATATATAAGTATGATTAAACAGATACGCAAACGACAATTCCAAACACAAGCATGTATATGTTGATGGTCAAATATTGTATATTGGACACCATTTATATCTTGGCTTTATGAACATGATACTGCTTAATGTCCTATTTTACTCATGTTTGTGTTGCAAGGTAAATTTAAGAGCTTGGATTTAAAAGAATGTTAAAAGCATGGATTTAGCGCTCAAGAATCACTAAAGCAAAGGTTGGATCTTAGAAGACCAAAAATGAAGAATTCACATGACAAAGATCTAAGAAAAGCAAGTGAGGAATAAAGAGAATTGAAGACTTGAAGTGAAGAAAAGGAACCCTAAAAAGCTGTTTGCTTTGACTAGTCTAAGCCCTCCTTCGACCAATCTAAGGCCCCTGCTCGACTTGAACTTGAGCAATATGCACTTTTAATTTCATGCGATCCTCGACCAATCGAAGGTGCCCTTGACCCGTCAAAGGTTTTCCTCGACTCGTCTAAAGTTACGTAGACAGCACACGGACTGTGTAAATTTGAAGTAGTTTCCGAATTTTTCTAAATCGATGCGAAAGTTGGAGTTGCAAAACTATTAATAGGAGTACCTAGGATGTTCCTAATCATCTTTTAGGCCTAAGCATCTTCTAGGGTTTGAGGAGTTGAGCAAAAGCATGGAAAAGTTGTTGTCAAGAGTTTTTCTTCCTCTTCTATAGTCGTTTTTATGCTTTTCTTAAGAGATTTTAGTTTAATCATGTTTATGGTTGGCTTAACCTCTTAGCTAAGGCTAAGAAGTGAAGCTTGTAGCATGATGGGATGTATCTTTTACTTTGATTCATGTTTATGTTGAACCTTCTTTGATTTTAGTTTGATTTTAAAGGAATACTTTCAGTTCTTAATGGTTTATTGTGACTCAAATTATAGTAGATCTACAATAGCTTTGAGTATCTTCTTTTCTTGATTTTGAGATTGTGGGATTGATAAATCCTTTTATTAGCCATCGTCTCATGGGCATGGTTTGGTGATGGAATCTCTTCCGATTATCACAATTCTGCTCCAATAGGAATTAGGTCAAGGAAAGTTCAGATTGATCTTAATTGTATATATTCCAATTGGATAGGATAGGACTTCAATTCCAATCGTGTGACTTGAATCAAGTAAGAGGGCTCCCTGATCTTTACAAGTGGATCCTTAGAAATCCTAGTTACCACCTTTGAATTTGTTAGTTTTAATCACTTTAATCATAATTACTCATTCAATTATTTAAAATTAGTTTTAATTCTTCATATAGTTCTAGTTAAATTCAGAATACACACGAGATTAGTCCCTGTGGATTCGACCTCGGTCTTACCAAGATTATTACTACATCGCGACCCTACACTTGGGGTTGTGAATAAGATAGTGGTTTGGCTACATGCCTACTCCACTCCTGGCATCTACACTCAATCCCAAAGTGCACTGGATTTCACTATTAATGGTTTTAAAATAGGTTCACCAATAACCTTTACAATCCTACACTAAGGACACTAATTTATTTTCTTTGTAAGATCAAAGGTCCTACACTGAGAACCCACGTTTAGGCCCACTGGCCAAGGTCCTACACAAGGCACCTAAGTTTAAGCCCATTGGCTAAGGTTCCACACAAGGCACCTACATGAGTTTGTTGATAGCAAACTCTTAGCCTCAATCCTACACGAGAATAGAGACTAAACTTTGAACTCTTAAAATGACACTTGTCGGAATGAGTCTTCTCTTATAGCTTGTCTTGGGTTGCTTGATCTTTGCTCTTCCGTGCTTGAATCAGCTCCCCACTGCTCTTCCGTTTGCGTAGCTTGGATTTTCCTGTTAGTTTAACTTCATGATTAAGAACCTTGTATAAGATATACCTATAAAGGTTATTAAAGTAATGAGAGTTGGTTGAATCTCTTATCTAGGATAATGAGTGGATTTCCTGAGGGATTCAACCCATGGATGCTCTAAAGTATCAAAAGACAAAGGATTTTTCTATTTGTTTGGTCTTTGTACTTTAGAGAAGGCACGAGTTCATGTTCTTCATTAACAGGAGTTTTGAATTCTCATAAAAGTGAAAGATCACAATCAATAGAGCATGAAACTCATATGGATTAGGTTGGCTAGGATAAGCTTGAGGTACACTAGAGACTCTAAGATGCCTTAATTCACTTATTTTGCAAGTTTCTACAAGTCATTTTTATAGAGAAAAAAGTTCCAACGGATAGAAAATGGTTAGTTTACGGTGCTACCGAAGCTAACTTTGGTATCATCGAACTTACTTCAGTGGTATTGAATTACCAATCGGTAGTACCGAATTAAATCCTCAAGTTGCTGAATAAAAAGGACCCCTTTCGGTGACACCGATTTTTGTTCATCAGTGTCACCAAAATATCTAGTTGGTGGTACCGAATTTCCTTTGTAATGTTGCTGGACTGTTTTAAGCCCTTTCGATAACACGAAGGTATCTTCGGTGATACCGAACGTGATATTCGGTGGCACCTTTTTCCTACCGAATTTGGACAGTTTTTCTTGTTTCGATTCCCGGTCAATTTAATTATTCATCAACTTGGAACTTGCTAAAGCCAAGACTAAAAGGTAGAAAATATATACATAGAATTAACTTTGAATAGATGACCTAAGCAGGATTTTCTATTTGGGTTGGGATCATCTATTTCCAAGGTCAAGATCGTAAAAGCGGTTCTTTGTCTTCAATGTAGCTTTGGTGCTTCTTAATCTAATTGCGTCACCTATCTTCATTTGCAAAGAACTCATCCGACTACTTGACACAACTAGTCACGTGATTGACAAACAAGTGTGAACTTTCAATCTCCCCCTTTGTCAATTATGTTACAAAAACAACCTAACCTATGACCGTGTCATGGTCCATAACAATGACATACTAAAACGATAAAGATTACATATCAAAAGTGAAATTTACAACTCAAGACTTGACATGTAATAAAAAATCGTGCTGCTCCCCCTTAGTTTCTACCAAGAAAAATCTGTAACAAGGGAACAAACAATTTCTTCAGAAAACGAACATTGTTTTAGTTGGTAGGTTTCTTCTTCCCCCTTTTGTTAGTTATTGGCAAAGGATTTACTAAGAAAGAATCCAATAATATAGAAATAATAATCTGGAGGGTAAAAGAATAGAACTGATAAATCATATAATGATATAAGCATAAAGACCATCATACAAACAATAAAATATATCATCATACACAGTTAAATTGTCACGCCCCAAACCCGGAAATCAGATTCACAGGAATCCCGATCGCCGAATCCCATGCCAACAGCCTCCGTATTACCTCATTCTCGGCTTCTAGTGCTCATATGCCAGGTTCCGATCCTGGGATCATACAAGGAGGATTTCCCAGCGTACATTTATCTTGTAAGAAGCATAACCACAAGTTTACCCAAATAACAAAAGCAACAACATCATCACATATCCACTAATAAAAACTTTGAATACAATGTTGAAAGGGAAATACATATGTCAAAATAAAATCAAAGCTCCAGAAGACAGCTACACGCTCCATGCTCGATGCCACTGCAACCTAACATAACCTGCATACATCTATCGTGCATAAGCTTATAGAAAGCTTAGAGGGTAGTGAAAGTATGTGCACAAGGTAAGTGCCAAGTATTCAATACAGTGCCATAAATCATACAATATTAGAAATACTGGTAAGATCATAAATCATACGATATCAAAATAAGTGGAATTACTGAAAAATCCACAAGTCATACAATTTCAGAGTACGCAATACAGATCAGCTATACAAACGAGGAGCCATAAGAGCCAAATATCAGATGCTGAGGATGCAATGCAATATATAATTCCTGATGAGTTTACGAATACCGTCAGTCATATCTAGGCCATATAAATGCAGAAACATAGTAACCCAAGATGTCATATGCTGCAGATGTAATGCAATATGCGGTGCGAATGAGATGACCATGCTGGAGTGTAAAGTCGGGATGATAGTACGTAGTATCGCAGGCTATAGGATCCACCACAAGGGACTTCTATCCAAACCAGTCCCATACCTAATTTGAATAGTTGGACTAAATGTAGTAAACTCCTGATCTCAGGTTAGTCACGTGCCTCAACCAAAATCCTCGCCATTGTGAAAGCACATGTAACAAATAATTGCGCACTATCGGCCTGAGTAAATAGTGAATGAATGAATGAGTGTACCACGCCTGCTCCACAAATCCATACTGTATCTCTGAGATCATCACTGGGGTCTAGTACACTCTACATACAAATTGTTGCCCACTGACGCGCGACCATGCAAGTGGAAGAGACCTCACTATCCGCCTGACCAGTAATTAGCCAATATCTACACGGCACGTTGATAGTGGACCCCATTCATGAGCTAGTCAAACTCAGCCTAGCTATGCCCCAAACTCTCGAGCGGGTAAGGCCACACGCCCTCCCAACTGACCACGACACAGTGGGAGACGTGACCTCCTGGTATTCGGCACTCGGACGCTCATGTATCCACTCGGTCTCGACATTGGTGCGTCTTATAGCCACGGAGGTTTAGGGACTTTCGCCTACGGACATCCAAAGTACCCGGATGCTTGAACCAAATATTTTCAGTGTCCCGTCTAACCATCCACGACATGCTTGTGGAGGCTACGACCCTGATGTCGCTAGGGCGTACAGTAATCACAACACAATGCAAGATGCATGAGTCATACAATCCAGTCATGCATAAACCCTGCGCATACTATGCGCTCACGTGAGATAACCTCCGCTTATCAAGGAGTCTCACAATAATCTACCCAATGACATATGTATTGGCCAACGACATCTTATAACAAACATGTAGCTGATGCGTATGGGCATGTATCATGATGTTATGCTATCACATACTCATAATCGGTATTAATAACCAGCATCGACAATATGGACATTTAACCAACATTGCCCCCAAGGATTGACCCACGTAGAGCCTAACAAATAGTTGACTCATGGCCTCACACAAGGGCCTAATATACAACACCATGGGCCTCACTAGAGAGCATAATATACATCACGATGGGCCTTTCATATGGGCCTAACATACATCACAATGGGCTCCATCGCCAGGCCCTCAAATGCATCACAATGAGCCTCATCTCATAGGCCTCATATACATCACATTAGGCCTTAAACATGGGCCGAATATACATCACAACGGGCCTCAAATACGGGCCACATATACATCACATTGGGCCTCAAACACGGGCCAAATGTGCATCACAATGGGCCTCAAATATGGGTCACAATTCATCACATTAGGCCTTGACAATCGGCCTCAATATCTGGCCTCGACAATCAGCCTCAACAATCAGAATTGATCAATAATTGGCCTCGATGATTGGGATCAGCAATCGGCCACAATAATTGGAATCGGCAATCGGCCACAACAATAAGAATCGATCAATAATCGGCCTCAATGATCGGGATCAGCAATCGGCCACAACAATCAGAATCGATCGTTAATCGGAATTGGCAATCGACCACGACAATAAGAATCGACCAATAATTGGCCTCGATGATCGGAATCGACAATCGACCACAATAATCAGAATCGATCGATAATCGGAATCGGCTTTGACAATCGGAATCAGAATCGGTGAGAATGGGCCTAACAAAGCCTAAGGGAAGGTTACAATGTGGACATCTAACCATCATTGCCCATTAATGTGGACATTTAACTAGCATTGCTCCCAAGGAGTGGCCCACATAGAGCCAAATATATAGTGGGCTCAAGGCCTCACTCAAAGGCCTAATATATATCACCATGGGCTATAATTACATCACATCAGGCTTCACTAATGGGCCGCATATGCATCACCATGGGCCTTGGCACAAAGGCCATAAATACATCACATTGGGTTACTTCCTCGGGCCTTAAATACATGACAAGTGGGCCTTGTAAATGAGCCAGAAATATATCACAATAGGCCTCAAATACATTATAATGGGCTACATCATGTGGGTCTCAAATACATCAAATGGGCCGGATCATGTGGGTCTCAAATACATCAAATGGGCCGCATTAATGGGCCGCACTAATGGACCTCATATACACAACAGGTGGGCCCTGCTCATGGGCCTTAAATACATAACATGTGGGCCCTACACATGGGTCTTGTATGCATCAAATGGGCCATGTATATGAGTTTCGAATACATCAAATGGGCCACACGTCATGGGCCCAATACATATCACAATGGGCCTTGCCCATAGGCCACGAATACATCACAATGGGCCTTGTCCATAGGCCTTGAATACATCACAATGGGCCTTGCCCATGGGCCTGATGCATATCACAATGGGCCTTAAATATAAGGCAGGTGGGCCCTATCACATGGGCCTCATGTATATATCAAGGTGGGTCTCAACAGACGGCCACAAGTACATCAATATGTATATATAATACATATAAATGAATCATATCAAAAGATCAACTAGACCACACTCCAAATAACAGTGGCGACAATGATTTCCACCGTTAAAAATCTTACAGGGCCCACCGTTATGTTTTTTTTTTTGTTTGCGATCCGACCTATTCATAAGTTAACATGGAGATAAATGAAGTGAAAGCAAAAACATCAGCTTGATCGAAACTACTGTGGCCCTTAAGAAATTTTGAACGGTGAATGTCACTGTCCCCAATATTTCTAAATGGTGGGGTCTACTTGAACTATAGATCTGTCTCATTTTTAGTCTCAAGCCTTAGAATGAGCTTTCAAAATGGTTGGACGGTTTGGATGTAACACATGCATCATGGTGGGTCCCATAGATGGATGGCGTGGATGATACAGGTGGGACCAATGGAACTTGGTGACGCCACTCCAGCATCAGTTATGCAGTTAGAGTGAGGTACACCAGCCGTCCTACTCCAAGTGGTGGGGACGGTGTGGTTGAAACACATCATCAGTGGGTCCCACGTGGGGCCCACCATAATGTTTATATACCATCCAATCTATTGATAAGGTCACGCAAACCCAGATGAAGAGGGAAAACAAATTTCATAATGATCCAAAACTTTTGTGATACCCAAAAGGGTTTCAATGGCAGACGTTCAATCAACATTATTTCCTGCCGTGTGGGCCTCCTGAGTTATGTACACAGCTGATTTTTGGGGTGGCCCGCTGCCTTAAGGGGGCCCACCAAATGTAAGGTGTTGATGTTCTACACACATCACGGTGGGGCCCATGGCTGGGACCCATGTCCCTGGCCCCCTTTCACATCTAATGCAGTAGGATGCCGCGCGTCCTTTGGACAGCAGCAGCGCCTGCTACATCCCATATATATATATATTGAAAATTGAATTTCTACAGTTTTTCTCCAATAGGGCCCACATCGGAAGAATCCATCCCACCCGTTGGATTTTACAGTTCATAACAGATCCTTCAAGCCCAATATTGAGCATGTTTCGGTGTATAGAAACATCAGAGTGAGTTTCAATGGTAGAAAACATTATTTTCTAAGAAATGGCCCGCCAGATAATCGGATTGGCTCCATTTTTCTGCTCAACGCTTAAAATGAGCTGGGGAATGGAATGGATAGTGTGGATTAAATCCATACATCAAGGTGGGGCCTGCATGAGCGGCCACTCAAAATCCTTAAATATATTTATATTATTATTATTTTTGTTGTTGTTACCACGCCCCCATTGTCTGTTCACACTCACACTGGACGTTGTGGGTACAACACAGTCATTATGGTGGGTCCCACATGGGCGTGGCCCACCTGTTTGGATCACCTGATATTTATGTTTTTCCTTCTGTCTAGGTCCACTAATGGGCTGGTGGTGTAGATCCAACACATCCATCAGGTGGGTCCCACATGAAGGTGAATGACATAGATGAAATATATGTTTCATGGTGGGACACACACACACACCAGATGGGCCACATGCACACCCCTTCATCGTCGTCATCATCATAAAGAGAGAGAGAGAGAGAGAGAGAGACGGTGATAGAGGGACCCCGCCACTATGGGCCCCTCATGGTTACATCACATACATCAAAATGGGTCCCACCAACAATTGGGCCCTAAAATAAGAATCAGGGGTGGATCACCTACCTATTGACCTCCTTCTTGGTCCCTTAGCCTCCTTAACTCCTATGCTCAACTTTTGACGGTGGATGATGGAGTTTTGATGGTGGGGACGAGAGATGAGAGGGTGGAAAAGTGGGCTGCACTTGATGATTTGGGAGAGCTTGGGAAGGCTTGGACGTAGGGTGTTGCTTGGGAGTGAAGAGTGGGAATGAGAGAGAGAGAGAGAGAGGGAAGTGATGGGTGAAAGGGGATGGGATGATGTGGTGATTGTAAGGAAAGGAGATGGAGAAGCATGGGTGTGTTTGAACTTTTGTAAAAGAGGGAGGGTAGGGGAGAGAGAGAGTTGACTTGTGAAAAAAAGAGGGATGGAGCTTGTACTTGAGGTATGGGGTGTACTTGACTTGATTGATTAATAGGACATGTTGTAGAGATTCCTCGAAATTTGTAACGCGTGGCATTTTCTTCAAAATGAACGTGGGCCCACATCTTCTAGTCGGGGTATTGGATCGGTGCGTG
This sequence comes from Magnolia changhungtana, assembly GCA_030180095.1. NCBI lineage: Eukaryota > Viridiplantae > Streptophyta > Magnoliopsida > Magnoliales > Magnoliaceae > Magnolia > Magnolia changhungtana. Next base: position 494,773 of record JASAUF010000156.1, read on the forward strand.
AGACGCAGCATTGGAATTGTGGCGACGGTGCAGTCATTAAGATATAAGTTTCAGGGCGAGCCAACTTTAGTATGCAGGACTCAGCTTAGGATCGCATGTAAACGTCAATTACAGATCGCGGGTTGCTGGAATTCGACCGAAGGGACCGCGAAAGCCTACGGAACGATATGGTCTAGGATATGGGTCTTACATAAATCATATGTTATATAGAAAGGATAATCATAAAAGAAATATCTAACATGAGCAGAATGGATATCACCACAAATTCACCAAAATTACTACCCCAAGTTTGGGTAGAATAATCCATCATCCAAAAATTTAAAAGTTAAGCCCTTAAGGGCATATAAACAATAACCAAAAATAAATTATCCATATTTAACAACAACAATACAGCAACAAAACTTCATCTAGAAGATCCACCCTCATACGGAGGGATATGAGAACGGCGAGTCAGAATAAATTCAGTGATGTGCTCCTCAGTATGTTGAAGAGCATCAAGACACAGTTTAATCTCAGAGAGTCGATTTTTGCACTACCGGAGGCGAGTTACTATATTTGACCATCCTTCAAGAAGTTGATGAACAAGATCATTTTGAGTTAGCATTGGGTGTGATATGAATCCCGAGTAGAGGCCATGAGATTTTCTTGAACATCTTCTTTACCTTGGCATTCATGATGAGTTTCAATGGTTTTTAACTTGAGTAAGATTTTCTTGGTAAGATACACTACGGGATAGATTGTATCACGAGTAGGTGGCAGTACTAGAAACTTGGAGAGTTTACAGATGATACTTGGAAGGGGAAGACTTATGTGGTGAATACCTTTGACAGTTTGAATTAATTGTCTCAAGATTAGAGTGGGTAGACATATTTCAATTCTCCAATAAATATCACATGTGGTATTTAGAGCAACTGGTGAGAGCATATCTCCAGAAACTTCACAGGGATATGCATTGGTGCTCAGTATCTCTTGAAGTACTTTTTTGGTAGAGTCCAAATGCAATGAGGACAAGTAGTTTCTTCTATTTTCGGATATCATTGACTTAACACAGAGTATTTTGGTCACTTCTTTCTAGACGCTTGGATCATTTAAGCAACAATCAGTTGGTGAGGTATGCGTGACTGGAAGATTCAGAAGTTGTCCCAGCATCAAAAGAGTGATCTCCTTAGTTTGGTTCATGTAATTGATGCTGATCGACGGAGGATCATCTTGACTATTATGACAAAAATTTAGAAATTGATAAACAAGGTCATATTGTATTTCTCATCCTAAATAAAGGACGTTGTCCCACCCCATTGATCTTAGATATATATATTTATCCCATACGACTCTATAAGAGTAGGTCTGATAATTCGATCAAAGGTAAATTCTTTTGCCCTCGCATTAAAGTGCGGATAAGGAGTATAGGGTCTGATTTGTCTAGATGAGGTTTCTCCTTTTGCATATTTCTTTCCTTCGTTCTTGACCATGTTGTGCTGAAATCATAGGTTAAAATAATAAGTACAAGTAAAATAATAATTAATTTGAAATGATGCTTGTATCCAATAGATACAAGTAAATACACACATATAGATCATATAGTGTGTTCCTTTCAAAAATAACCTTTTTTATTCAATGTATTTGTAATTCAGTAGGTTGTCTAAGAGTTGATATGTGGTGTGGAGTGATTTAACTGTTTCATCATTGTAATTAACTCAAACTCCTTAGATAGTGTAACATGGGATATAATTACTCATGCCAAGATTTCATTCACTGGTCCTCCAAAGTATAGGCATCTTTAGAGAGAGGGAATTTCTTGATCCTTGAATTTTGCAAGACAACTTTCATCCATAAATTTTTGCACACACAATCTTTTGTTGCACACACTATCTTTTGTTTCCAAAAAAAGAAAAATCTCGCAATAACGGGTCTGGAAGGATTTGGGTTTTTAGGAAGACAGGGGTTTATAGATTTGGCTAAATGATTGTCCTTATTTTGGAATGCAAAGTGTGCCTAGTTGTGATTGATTTTACAATGTTATGTTTCTTCTTGGATTGGTTTTTCTCTAGGCAAAGATGACTCCATTTTATGAAAAATGAAGCAGAATGATAAGGACATATCAAGAGAAGATAAACTTAAGACAAATGATCCTAGTTTTTGAGATGTAAAAAGAAAGCAATAAGAGATACCTTAGATTTAAATAATTTTGATTGCATAGCCCTTTAACCGAACTTTAGAGGACTAAGAGATAGTTTAATCATAACTGAGCAATGAGGAATTTTAATAACTTGTTGCAGATCACAAAACTTGCACGAACTGCGTAAATTTGAGACAATTTCTGGAAAATTTCACTCAGTGCGAAAGTCTAAGGCCTAAAACTATAAATAGGGGTTCTTAGGGCACTCCTAGGCATCATCTAAGGTTTGAGGAGTGGAGCAAAAGTGTGGAGAAGCCATCACCAAGATTTTTTATTCCCTTTCCTTACATGTTTTTATACTTTTATTAAGAGATTCGAGTTCAATCATGTCTATGGTTGGCTAAACCTCTTAGCTAGGGCTAAGAGGTTAAGCTTGTAGCATGATGGGATGTTTCTATTGCTTTGATTCATGTTTATATTGAACTCTCTTTGATTCTAGTTTGATTATAATGAATACTTTCAGTTTTTAATGGTTTGTTGTGACCCAAATTACAATAGATCTGCAATAGCTTTGAGTATATTCTTTTCATGTATTGAGATTGTGAAATTAGGAAATCCTATTGTTCACCATCGTCCTTTGGGCATGGTTGGGTGATGGGATCCTCCCTAACTTTCACAATTCTCCCAGATTAGTTATGGGATTAATAAATCTCATTGTTTGTCTTGTCTCCTGTGCATGGTTTTGTGACAGAATTACTTCCAGTTCTCACACCTCTCATCCATTGAGAACTAGGTCAAAGGAAGTTCAGATTTGATTTTATTGAGATATCTTCCAATTGGATAGTATGAAACTCCGATTCCAATCGTGTGACTTGAATCACACATAGATCCCCCTGATCTCTATAAGTGGATCCTTGGAAACCGCAGTTACCACATTTGAATTTGTTAGTTTTAATCAGTTTACTCACAATTACTCTCTCAATTAATTCAGATTTAGATTCACATATTTTTCTAGTTCTTCTTCTAGTTGCTTTAGAATACATACGAGATTAGTCCCTATGGATTCAACCTCGGTCTCACTGAGATTATTACTACATTACAGCCCTACACTTAGGGTTGTGAACAAGTTTTTGGCACCATTGCCGGGGACTAACGGTTGCACTTTTTTAAGATTAACTAGTTTTAGAATTAGGTTAAGATTAGAGTTTTTCTATTTTTAGGATTAGGGTTTGTTTTCTATTTTTAGAAACTTTCTAATTCTAGCATTTCTTTTTTAGAAAGTAACTTACTTTCTAATTCTAAGTTTAGAAACTTGCCTAATTTGATTTTAGAATCTAATTGTTTTTAGAAACTTTCTATTTTTCTGTTTTAGAAACTTTCTATTTTAGAAACTAGTTTACTTTACTAAATAGTTATAATTTTTTAATTTTAAATTTGAAATGTCTATTTAAGTTAAGATGAGACATACCCGGTGGTGATTTCTTCCCACCTTGAGTAAGAACAAGAGAGTATGCTCATATCTAATCTCATTGAGCATAAGGGAGACCTTGGATGGTCGATTGAGAACCTCAAGGGAATTAACCCTTCGATTTGTGCTCACTGCATTTATCTTGAGGATAATGCAAAGACCTCTTGGCAATCACAATGTAGACTAAATCCAAATATGAAGGAAGTGGTTAAAGTCAAGGTTCTTAAATTATTGGATGTTGGTATCATATACCCGGTATCTGATAATTAATGGTCCAACTCAGGTAGTTCCCAAGAAGTCCGGAATCACTATTGTAGCCAATGCCAACAATGAACTCATGCCAACTAGAGTTACTACTAGTTGGAGAATGTGCATTGACTACAGAAAATTGAATACCGTCACAAGGAAGGAACACTTTCCTTTGCCCTTCATCGATCAAATTTTGGAAAGGCTAGCTGGTCATTCCTATTACTGTTTCCTTGACGGGTATTCAGGCTATAACTAGATAGAGATAGCTCTTAAAGATCAGGAAAAGACCACATTCACATGTCCTTTTGACACATTTGCTTACCGAAGGATGCCATTCAGACTATGTAATGCCCCCGCAACTTTTCAGTGATGTATGATGAGTATTTTTTCTGACATAGTGGGGCAATATCTAGAGGTCTTCATGGATGACTTCTCTGTCTTTGGTCCATCTTTCAGCGATTACATAGAGAATCTTAAATGTATGCTGAAAATATGTGAAGAAAAGAACTTCGTACTCAATTGGGAGAAGTGCCACTTTATGGTTCATAAGGGAATTGTCCTTGGACACATCATCTCGTCCAAGGGAATTGATGTAGATAAGGCTAAAATTGATCTTATCTCTAACCTACCTCCACTTAAGAACATACGATACGTGAGATCCTTCCTAAGACACGCCAGTTTTTATAGGAGATTCATAAAGGACTTTAGTCACCTCTCTCATCCTTTATGTAATCTACTTCAAAAGGATGCACCATTCGAGTATATTGAGCAATGACAGGAAGCTTTTACTAAGCTCAAGGGCATGTTAACCACTACACTTATCATGCAACTACCCAACTGAAGCCTTCCTTTTGAACTCATGTGCGATGCGTTTGACTATGCTCTTGGGGAAATTTTAGGCCAGAGAAAAGACAAGAAGCCCTATGTTATTCATTACGTAAGTAGAACTCTAAATCCAACCAAAGTGAACTACTCTACTACGGAAAATGAACTCTTAGCCATAGTGTTTGATTTGGACAAATTTAGGTCCTACTTGATCAAATCCAAGATTATCATTTACACAGATCATGCAGTGCTCAAGTATCTTCTTTCTAAGAATAATGTTAAGCCTCGCCTGATAAGATGGATCCTCCTACTCCAAGAATTTGATTTGAAAATAAAAGATAAAAAAAAGGAGTAGAAAATGTAGTGGCTGACCATCTTTCCCGCCTTGATCTCTCTGATTCCCTTGAGATGACACATATAAATGATACGTTCCCTAACGAATAATTGTTTAAAGTTTCCCATTCACATTAGTTTGCTAATATTGCTAATTATCTTGCCACAGGTTTCACACCGATACATTGGACTGCGCAAGATAAACAAATTCTTCGCTGAGGTTTGTAAGTTTTTTTGGGATGATCCGTATTTGTTTAAATATTGTCCAGACTAAATCTTACGGAGATGTGTGCCAGAAAATGAACATCAAAATGTCATCTCTTTCTATCACTCTTAGGCCTATGGTCATCACTTTTTTGCTAAAAAGACCATGGCCAAGATTCTGCATTGTGGCTTTTACTGGCCCACTATGTTCAGGGATACTCATGAGTTTTGTAAAGCTTGTGAGTGTTGTCAGAAGTTGAGAGCATTGTCTCATTGAAATATGATGCCTCTGAACCCCATTCTTATCATACAAGCATTTGATTGCTGGGGCATCGATTTCATGGGACCATTCCCCTAATGTTTATCTGTTTAGAAAGTGATAAGCTGTGTATTTAAGATTGTTTTTAGTATGATGATAAGATAGAAATTGAATTTTGAATTGTTGGAGTTGGAGCAACTAAGTAACCTATTGCTTATGTTTCTTACACTCAATTAATTAAGAGGATGTTTGAATATTATGTTATTTAAATTGTTTCTGTGAGTAGTACTAGATTTTCTGATTAATAGTATGATGATCATTGAGAGATATTAAGAACGGAGTCTGGAGAATTTTATCCACCTTAAAAGAAGGGAAGAACTAGTTTAAAAAATAGGAGATCGACAAAGAAGTCATAAAGAATGAAGAATGACAACATCTTTGAGGGGAATGAAAAATCTCTTTGAAAAGGATATAATGTCTAAAAGAAAAAAAAAGATTAAAAGACTGAATAAATATGACCATCAATATAAAATCAAAAACTGAAAAAAAAAAATAAGAAGAAGAAGAAAAATGGGATAAGTTCGGAATCAGTACTTGGGTGTTCAACCAATCTTGAAGTGATGACCATGGCTAACATTATGGAAAGACAACATTTTCACTAAACACTTTGAAAAACTTGATATGCGAACTATGCTCTGACCTAATGGATAAAGGACTTATTTGATTGATTGCTTATGTGATTCAGCTCTAGGTTTTCAAAATCTCAATTTCTCATCTTGAGTCTACTCATTTATATTTGATTATACAAAAGATCATTTTTTAAAAAAGGTTTGAACATTGCACATTAAGGTTCATTTTTCACATTCTTTGCTCGGGACTAGCAAAATGCTGGTTGGGGATTGTGTTGAGGGTCAAATATTGCATACTCGACACCATCTATTACTTAGTTTTATGAACATAATAATGCTTAATGTTCTATTTTAATCATGTTTGTGTTGCAAGGTGAATTTAAGAGCTTGGATTGAAAAGGATGTTAAAAGCATGGATTTAAAGCTCAAGAATCACCAAAGTCAAGAATGGATATGATGAAACCAAGAATGAAGAATGCACATACTGAATATCTAAGAAAATTAAGTAAAAAATGAATAAAAACAGAGTTTTGAAGTGAATTTGCGTAATCCTCGACCAGTCCTAGCTCTAGCTCGACTAGTCCCGTGTACGCTCGACCAGTCCTAGACTGTGCTCGACCAGCCCTGGCTCAACCGGTTGAAGGTGCTCGACTCGAACTCCAGCGGCTAAAATAGCCAATTTTCCATCCTTCTCGACCAATCGAGGGCATCCCACAACCGGTCGAGGATGTCCCACGACCAGTTGAGCGTTACGCAAAACTTACGTAGACTGCATAAATTTGAGATAGTTTTCGAAAATTTACACTCGATGTGAATGTCTAAGGCATAAAACTATAAATAAGGGTCCTTAGGGCACTCTTAGGCTTCATCTAGAGTTTGAGGAGTGGAGCAAAAGCGTGGAGAAGCTGTCGCTAAGAGTTTTTCTTCCTTTTCCTTAGTTGTTTTTATATTTTTATTAAGAGATTCTAGTTTAATCATGTCTATAGTTGGCTAAACTGCTTAGCTAAGGCTAAGAGGTGAAGCTTATAGCATGATGAGATGTTTCTATTACTTTGATTCATGTTTATATTGAACTCTTTTTTATTCTAGTTTGATTATAAGGAATATTTTCTGTGAGGCTCGTATCTTAGACTATACCATTCCGTAGGCTTCTGCGATCCTCTAGGTCAAATTTCGGCAACCCGTGATGCGCAGATAACATTTACGTGCATCCCTAAGTCGTACTCTGTTAATATGAGTCGGTTCAACTTGAGACTTGCACCTTTACGACCTCACCGTCGCCGCGGTTCCGATGTCACGTCTCACGCGCCGATGCAATACTCTGGCTAGGAGATGTGGGTCCACGTTCAGTTCGAGGAAAATATCGCGCATTTGCAAAACCTAAGAGAACATGTCCTATCAATCCCATCAATTGAGTACATGTTTCATCCCCAAAAGTAACCCTTAAAGTCAACTCTTTCTCTCTCTCTCTCTCTCCACCCATACATGTTAAGTACATACCTATCACTCACTCGTCACTTCCCATCACTCCACCTCTCACCCATCCCTCTCTTTCTCAAACCCATCTCCCAAGCAACACCTAAGAGAGAGAACATCCAAGCGAGAGGAGAAAGCTAGGTGTGGCCCACCTTCCTACCACCTAATCCAACCCTTAGATTATCATCTCCACCATTGAAGGAGCTTCTTAGGAGCCTTAGAGCATTAGGGAGGAAGAAGAAGGAAAGGCGGGTGTTCATCATCTCAATTTTAATGATTTGAGGGCCCACATATGGTGGGACCCATAGTGGCGGGGTCCCTCCCCTTCACACACTTCTTCCTCTCTCCTTCTCTTTCTTTCTTTCATTTTTTATGTTGATGATGAGGTGTGTGGCCCAGCTGGTGTGTGTGTGTGTGTGTGTATGTATGGCCCACCATGATGTTTCATATCCATGCCATTTAACCACGCGAACCCACCTTGATGTTTATGCCATCCTCACCGTCCGTGGACAGTGGACCCACATGAGGAATGTGTTATATTATACACCGTTCATCTAACTGGATGAGGCAGATGCAATCTCTGGTGGTGGAGCACACCACGTGGGGCCCACTGACGTATATGGTTTTCCACACCATCCACTATCTGGACGGTGGAAAACCACCTTGTTGAAGGTATGGTATCCACGCCGTTCATCCAAATCATGTGGGACCCTCTGTGATGTGTATGGTTTAGACTCCACACTGTCCGTCCATTTGAGGGTGGACCCCACCATAATGTAAGTGTTTTATCTATGTTGTCCATTCAACTGGACGTGGCCCCACACCAACTATGTAGTTGTTGTATTTATGTTAGTAAATGGTGTGGGACGCCACTGAGATGTATGGGTCTCATCCACACCGTCCAACAATCTGGACAGGTGGGACCCCACCCATGATGTTTGTGTTACATCCAAATCATCCATCCATTTGGTGAGCTTGTTCTAAGGCTTGAGACTAAAATAAAGCAGATTCAAATCTCTAGTGGGCCACGTGTGTGGGCCCCACCTTGATATATGTATTCTCCTCACCGTCCATCTGGACATGAGACAGATCCAAATCCCTGGTGGGCCACGTATGTGGGACCCCACCATTATATATATATATTAATCAGCCATCCACCTGTTTTGCCAACATGGGACCACCATGATGTATTTATTTCATCCACACACGGTGCTGGATAATGTTTGAATGGTGCTGATTTACATGAATAGTGTTTGGACGGTGCTGTCCAATGTTTAGATGGTGCTGATTTACATGGACAGTGTTTGGACGGTGCTCTCCAATGTTTGGACAGTGCTAATTTACATAAACAATGTTTGGACAGTGCTGATCATCATTAGTGAACCATGTGCCCCATAGAATGATAGTGTACAGTGACACACCTGTTACACCTGCAACTATTGAAATGATTTTTCGTGTAATCTAAGCTCTCTATGAGGCCCATTGGTGCGGCCCATTGATGCAGCCCACTTAATGTATATGAGGTCCATTAGTGCGGCCCATTGATGTGGCCCACTTGATGTATATGAGGCCTATTGGTGCAGCCCATTAATGCGGCCCACTTGATGTATGTGAGGCCTATTGGTGCGGCCCATTGATGCAGCCCACTTGATGTATATGAGGCCCATTGGTGCGACCCATGTGATGTGGCCCGCTTGACGTTTATGAGGCCCATTGGTGCGGCCCATTGATGAGGCCCACTTGATGTATATGAAGCCCGATGTGATGTATATGCGGCCCACGAGTGAGGCCCGATGTGATGTAAATATGGCCTATGTGCCGAGGCCCATTGTGATGTATATGTGGCCCACGAGTGAGGCCCAATGTGATGTAAATATGGCCCATGTGCCGAGGCCCATTGTGATGTATGTACAGCCCTTGAATGAGGCCTATGGTGATGTATATTAGGCCCATGTGTGAGGCCATGGGTGTAACGCCCCGTACTTTACAGTACCCAGGTGTTATCGTGGAGATCTAATTTAGTAACATAAACCTAGTTCATTGAACGTTCACCTTCATTAGGGTAAACCTGACCAGGCATCTAACTAAGCATAAGAACAACTTTCACCCATCAATTAGACCATTTATCCATTGTGTCCTTGGGATAAGCATATCTGACCGACCATCTCAGAGTATAACCCTGAATCATGAGATCCATTATTCATTGTGTTCACAACTAGCATCCAACGATTCAACACCTGGAATTACTCCTATTAGGTGATCTTGACAATGGATACGTCATGGAAGGGTAACCAAACAAGAGTAGGACCCTTAGAGGCATTAGGATTGTGTTGGGAGGTCATCTGATCGTTAAAGATGGTTGGAAAATGCCTCTTATGGCTCATAAAACAAACGTCCTGGCCCACCTAAGCCTTGGATCTGTCTCATCATTGGGTGAATGCTTTGGTAGGGCCAATAGAACTTGATGAATGACATGGATCTATGAGATCATCATGGTGGACCCCGCTTTGGGGCTGTGCATGTGCGCAGATCACATGCACTTGTGGTGCACACAACCTCCAAATTAGTCAGACGAGCGCTGACCCGCGCTCGCCCAAAAATGGGAAGGTTTCCCGCACGTGACCGTTTAAATCGGAGTGTGCTTTCTCCGTCCTGATTGATCGAGTTATGGCCCACCTCCACTACCCACTTAAATGATCCAAACCGTCCATATTTTAGAGGACCCTAGGACGACCAGAACCTGCCCACTCTCATCCATTGGACCTCACCTCCGCGTGCACAATCTCAACCAAAACTGGGTTGTGTGTGGGTGTTTTGCCAAAAATGAAAACCGCCAGCTAGGCGATTCGTGTGAGGTGGGATCCTCCAATCCCAACCCTTTATTTCAGCATATCTCAACTGTTTGTCTGGGAAAATCTCAGCCATCCATTGGTTTAGGGCGTTCAAGCAAAACCAGTAGCCGGTGGCGGTTCCTGCCCACTACTTTTTAAGGCGGTTTCGGGTAGATTCAATCCCCATCGTCGGCTCACATCTGACAGCCTTAGAGAGCTAGGGTTCTTCCATAAATGAAGAGGGATTGGACGCAGTGCTTCCTCGTTCGTTTTCAGGCAGCTGCGCTCAAAAATGTTATTTTCCTCCCACTCACGAACCCACCACCCGAACCTCTAAGAAGCTTCGAAGGATCACCTCCACGAGCTCCTGTGGACCAATCCAAGGCGTCCAATAGGAGAAAAATGAAGAGAAACATGTCGCAGTAAGGTCTGCTGTAACAACTCAAAAAATTTCGTACAATAGCCCGAGTACCACCTCAGGCAGAAATCACTTAGGATCAAATCCTTTAGAAATTTGACAAAGTTAACTAAGTGCTAAACTAGATTAGCCATGAAATCTGTCTGAATCACTTTAAATACGATCTGCAAGACCTAAAACTTGTAGAATCATTGACGCTAGTTACCCTAAAATCTAGGATCAAACTCATTACCCGATCTCTTGGGAGCACATTGAAACTCCATATCAGATCTGGACCGCACATCGAAAGTCCGAATGATACGAAGTTATAGACTTAGGACTGCCTCATTGGGCTTGATAAACATCTCAGAGATCAAATCCAGATTGTGTACCACGGCTGTTCGCTTGAGTCCGGAGCGAGGAGTGTGAGAACACTTGGTTTTCTTTAAAAATAAAAATTTCAAATTGTAATCTGAGACTTGTTACTTGCGGATAAATTTTAAGCAACCAGACCGTCAGAATCTGACCCAAATACACCCTCGGATCAGGAGAAATTTCATACATATGTCCATGTACTTGAAATCTCTGATCGAGTTTCACTGACCGTTGAACTGAAACTGGTCCGCCACGCGTGATCTGGGAATCCGACTGAAATGAAAACTTAACTCCACCTAGATCCAGTATTGGTGAGCTTAAGTCTGACCTTTGGCTTAAGGGGGGCTACCAGAAGTGCTCCGTTGAGCTAGAACAAGCTCACTTTAGTTATAACCTAAGTATACCTTGACCTTAGGTCTATTTCGGTGTAATTTTAGGCTATATAAGGACCTTCTGTCAAGCCCCAAACTTGGAAATCGGATTCACAGGAATCTCAATCACCGAATCCAGTGCCGACAGCCTCCGTAGTACCCCATTCTCGGCTCCTAATATCCATACGCCAGATTCCGATCCTGGGATCCTACAAGGAGGATTTTTTTTTTCCAATGTACATTTAACTCAAAATAAGCATAACCACAAGATTACCCAATTCACAAAGGTAACATCATCATCATATATCCACTAATATAATCATTTGTGTACAATGCTGAAAGAGAAATACATAAATCGAAAATCAAGCTTCAGAAAACCGCTGCATGCTCCAAGCTCGACACTGCTGCAAGCTAACGTCACCTGCACGCATCTATCGTGCATAAGCTTATATAAAGCTTAGTGGGTGGTGAAAGTATGTGCACAAGGTAAGTGCCAAGAATGCAATACAATGCCATAAATCATATAACATCGGTAATACAGGCAAGATCATGAATCATACGATATCAGAGTAAATGAAAATACTGACATTCTATAAATCCATGAATGCTATCAGCCGTACCAAGGCTATGCGATGCAAAAATATAATAACCAATATACTGAGGAAGCAATATAAATCAGATATGCAATGCGAAGACAGTAAGCCAACTACTATGTGTTGAGGATGCAAGGCAATATGCAAATCATGCTAAGTCCGTCTAAGCTATATAAGTACAAAAATATAACAACCCAAAATGTCATATGCCTGCGGATGTAATGCAATATGCGGTGTGAATGAAATGACCATGCTGGAGTGTGAAGTCGGGATGATAGTACATAGTATCGCAGGCTACGGGGTCCACCATAAGGGACTTCTATCCAAACTAGTCTCATACCTAAATTTGGATAGTCAGACTCAACGTGGTAAACTCCTGATCTCAGGTTAGTCGCGCGCCCAACCGAAATTCTTGCCATAACGAAGGTACACAACAATTAATTGTGCACCACCAGCCCAAGTGGATAGTGAATGAATGGATGAATGAGTATGCAACTCCTACTCAATAAGTCCACATATCAGTACGGTTCCTCTCTGGGATCATCACCGGGGTCTATTACACTCCAAACTAGATTGCCGCCCCATCGCGCGCAACAAGGTGAGTGGAAGAGACCTCATTATCCGCCTGCCAATATCGGGCCCGGCTCGTCGATAGCGGACCCATTCCTCGAGCTGGTCAGACTCAGCCTAGCATTGCCCCCTCCTCTCGGGCAGATAAGGCCGTACTCCATTCCAACCGACCACGACGCAGTGGGAGACGCGGCCTAACGATATGCGGCCCTTATGCGCTCATGCATCCACTCGGTCTAGACGTTGGAACAACCTCTAGAACCAAGAGGGTTTAGGGACTTTCACCCAGGGATATCTATAACACCCCATGTAGAACAGATTTTCGGTGTCCCATCTGGCCATCCATGAAATACCTGTGGAGGCTACGACCCTGATGTCGCTAGGGCGTACAGTAATCATAACACACAATGCAAGATGCATGAGTCAAACAATCCAGTCATGCATCAATCTTGTGCATGTCATGCTCTCATATGGGGCAACTCCGCCTATCAGGAAGCCCTATGAACAACCTGCCCTATGACATATGCAATGGTCAATCACATCTCATATCAAACATGCAGATGATACATATGTGCATGTATTATGATGCTATGCTGTCACATACTCATAATCGGTATCAATAACTGGAATCAACCATCGGCTTCGACAATGTGGACATTTAACCAACATTGCCCCCAAGGAATGGCCACATAGAGCCAAACATATAATGGGTCCATGACCTCACACAAAGGCCTAATATACAACACGATGGGCCTTACTCAGGGGCCACATATACATAACATGTGGACCCTGCTCATGGGCCTAATACATATCATAATGGACTCCATCGCCTGAGCCTCAAATGCATCACAATGGGCCTCATCACATAGACCTCATATTCATCACATTAGGCCTTAAACACGTGATGAATACATATCACAGTTAGCCTCAAATACGGGCCACATATACATCACATTGGGCCTCAAACACGGGCCGCTTATACATCATATAGGTCTCGACAATCGGCGTTGACAATTGAAATCAGCCTCAACAATCGGAATGATTACTCGGAATCGGCCTCAACAATCGGAGTCGGCCTATACAATCGACCTCGACAATTGGAATCGGGCTCGATACTCGGCCTCGACAATCAGAATCGGCCTATACAATCAGCCTTGATACTTAGCCTCGATAATCGGAATCGGCAATCGGCCACGACAATCGGAATCGATCAATAATCAGAATCAGTAAATCGGTCATGTCAATCGGAATCGACAATCGGTCACGACAATCGAGATCGATCGATAATCAGAATCGTCAAATCAGTCACCTCAATCAGAATCGGCAATCGGTCACGACAATCGTGATCGATAGATAATCAGAATCGGCAAATCGATCACGTCAATTAGATTCGGCAATCGGTTACGACAATCGGGATTGATCGATAATCAGAATCGACAAAATCGGTCACATCAATCGAAATCGGCAATCGGTCACGATAGTCGGGATCGATCGATAATTAGAATCGACAAATCGGTCACGTCAATCAGAATCGATAAGAATGGGCCTAACAAGGCCTAATGACAGGTCACAATGTGGACATTCAACCATCATTGCCCATCAATGTGTACATTTAACCAACATCGCTCCCAATCAGTGGCCCACATAGGGCCAAACGTACAGTGGGCCCACGACCACACATAAGGGCCTTACATACATCATCATGGGCCTCGCTTATGGGGCATATACGCATCACATTGGGCCTCACTCATGGGCCAATATATATCACAGGAGGGCCCTACACATGGGCCTCATACACATCAAGTGGGTTGCATCAATGGGCCGCGCTAATGGGCCTCATACACATCAAGTGGGTTGCATCAATAGGCCGCACTATTGGGCCTCATACACATCAAGTGGGCTGCATCAATGGGCCGCACTATTGGGTCTCATACACATCAAGTGGGTTGCATCAATAGGCTGCACTAATGAGCCCCATAGATGGGCTACAAATATATTAAGGTGGACCTCACAGATGGGTCACAAGTATATCAAAGTGGGCCTCTCGAATGGGCCATAAAAATTCATCAAAGTGGGCCTCAAGTGGAAGCTTGGATTACATGCAAAATCATTTTAATAGTTGTAGGTGCAACATGTACATCACTGTACATTATTATTCTATGGGACACATGGCCCACTAATGATGATCAAGACCTTTGCCCAAACATCGTCCCTGTGTAAATCAACACCATCCAAACATTTCCCATGTAAATCAAAGACCGTCAAACGTGTCCAAAGATCGGTCAAAGACAATCTGCGGTGTGGATATAGAATAAATAAATCAAGGTAGGCCTTGCACACTGTAGGTGGGCCTGCAGAAGAACAGCCTGCATGAAACACATACATCACGGTGTGCACTACATGGTAGGAATGAAACGCATACATCATGCACGCCCTAGTCAGCACACCGTCCAATGGACGGTGTGGATACAAAATACATTAATCAAGGTGGGTCCCAGCTTAATAGCCCACATACATCAGCAGCAGACTCGCATGGCACCTTCCGGATGGATGGTGTGATGTAGAATTCATGGATTAAAGGTGGATCCCACGTCTTTGGATACAACTTGGTAGGCCCCACCGATAATTAAATCGCCTTATAATAAGGGTGGACGGACGGGTGGATCAAAACCCACACGTCCAGGTCACACCATCCCGATGGACAAGTGTAGATAAAACACTAACATCATGGTGGGGTCCACCATCGATGTACGGTGTAGGTATAACCCGTACTACGGGATGGGAACCACAAAATTTGTGGACGTCATCCCAGAATCTAGATTGTCACTGGACGTACGTGATAGACAAAGTGCTCAAAGGGGTAGGTAGGTGAGGCAATTGCCTAAGGCCCCCTAATTATGAAGGCCCTATATTATAGCAAAATTAAAATTTCTTAATTATGAAGATCTTATATTATAGCAAAATTAAAATTAAGAAGGAAAAAAAAGCTTAAATTTTTTGAAATAAAACTTATTGAAAGGCCTACAAAGTAGGAACATCTAAAAATTAGTTTACAAATTTGAAATTGAAAATAAAAAACAAATCCTAGAAACTAGCACTATCAATAATAACAGTCTAAATCTATCGTCTCTTTTCAAAATAATAGCATCATTCCCAATAAACTCTTCTCATAAAACCTAGGACCACAACTACCTACTTTATTGCTAATTAAGTTCTCAAAAAATTAAATTCTAATGACATTTTTTAAAATTAAATTCTAACTTCATTTTTCTAACGGTTTGGATTTATTTTCAGAATTAAAAGTTTTAAAAAAAGTTACAAAAATAGAAATTAATACTCCAATTAAAATACTTAATCTAATAAAAGAATTAGATTATTTTTCAAATTGTTTTATTGCATATAGAATACTACTTACCATACTTGTTACAGTCGCATCTGTAGAAAGAAGTTTTTCAAAACTAATGATTATAAAAAATTATTTACGAACAATTTTGTCTCAAGATAGATTAAATGGTTTAACAATTTTATCTATCCAAACTGATTTATTGGGTAAACTTGAATACAAAAGTTTAATTAGTAGTTTTGCATCTAAAAAGGCAAGAGGCAAATTTATGGTTTAATTTTGAATTTATTAATTTTTTTTAAAACTAAAAAGCCTCATTTTTATGACTTGCCTAAGGCCCCCAAAAATGTTGAGCCGCCCCTCGGTATAGATAAACACATATCACGGTGGTATCCAAACCATCCAGCTAGGATGGTCCCATCACCTGCATGTGTGACACGTGCAGGGTGGGTCCCACATATGGACGGCTGGGTACAACACGTCAGGTAGGTCCCATGGGCGGACGGGATGGATGAGATGCATCTCATCAGGGTGGGCTCTACTTAACTTGGATGGTCAGGATTTCACATACATCACATCAGGCCCCACCGTCCCTTGCTGGACGGTGGGCTTCATAGATGCAACGCACACTTCAAGTGGGTCCCACGTGGTGTGGGCCACCCCATATAATATAATATTTAATTATATAATATTTTATATGTGTATGAGTATTTTATTCTACAAACGCCCGGCCTACGGACGTCCATTGACGGACGATGCGGATAATACGATCGCCATGTGGGACCCACCGTCTGGGCCGCCGGACGGTGGAGTCACACGTGGGAAATCAAGTGGGTCCACACGTGTAGCCCACGGCCCAGGATACGGCCGATATTTGTGTCTTTCCCTTTAAAAGGGCTAGCAGTGGACGGTCTACATTCTTGGTCGGGCGACCGTGGGCCCAAGCTTGAAAAGATCACTCCACATGGACAACATGGATATAGTACATACTTCATAGCAGGGTCCACACAGGTGGGCCACCCCATAAAAAGGATCAAACTGTTATTTATGGTTTCCCTTTCAAACAGGCAACCAATTAGCAGGTGGACGGTCCTGTTAGTATTGTTGTGGTGCGGCCCACCAGATGGTTGGATTTGGACGTATAGATGAACGGCTTAGGATATAGCACATATATAGGCGGTGGGCCACATGATGGATGGACAAAGTGGATTAAAACCATAGTCATGCAACAGATCCAACAGTGCTGCCGGTTGTCGGCCTAGCAAACAGTGAATCTATCGACTTTGGACCGTTGGATTTGCCCATCTGGGCTATGGATTTGGACGGTGTGGATACTCTACACTTCCAGCAAGGTGTGGTCCACGTCAGTGTGGCCCACCGATCCACCAGTTTTGAATCAAGATGATATTTATGCTTCCCTCTCCATCAATGCCTGTTTATTGGACAACAAAGCAGTCGGTGAAATGGGCCAACTACCCCATGGTGTGGACGATCAGGGAGAGGGGTGGACAGTGTAGGTAAATCCCATACATCATAGCGGGTCCATGTGGGGTCCACACGGCTAGAGATCAAGCCAATGTTAGTGTTTTCCCCACCATCCAAGCCTACTTAAAACGGCAGCAAGGTGGCCTTAGACGGTCCAGCAAGGTTGTCCCATTTGTGGACAGCATGGATCTTAAATATACATCCACGGTGGGCCATCAAACCAAAGAGAGAGAGAGAGAGAGAGCACCCACCTCGAGATCTTCCCCTTCAACTTCTACCATTATGCTCTAATGCCCTTACGAAGCTTCCTCAACGGTGGAGATGATGATATACAGGTTGGATTGGTAAGGATCTAAGGTGGAAGACGGTCGGAACTTTGGGATGGGTTGGACGTTCATGGTTCTTGCAAATGGAGAATGAGGAAGAAAGAGAGGGGGATAGAGAAATAAGAGAGAGAGGGGAGTTATGGCTTGTCATAATGATGTAAGGCCATCATAAATGCCTAGGTAAGGGGAAGTGTTGACTTAAGAGGAAGAGTCATTATTACTTGTGTAAGGACATGACACCTAGGGAATGGTGTCATAGGGGTAGGTAGGTCCCACAATGTGCAGTCCACAACCATTATAATGCGCGGGCCACAACTTCTGATCTAAGCGTCGCTTTGACGCACGAGATGCGGCATTAGAATCGCAGCGACGATGCGGTCATGACGGTACAAGTTTAGATTCGAGCCAACTCAGATATACTAGACGCGACCCAAGATCGCACGCAACTGCTGATAAAAGATCGCTGGTCGCCGAAATTCAACCGGGAGGACCGTGGAAGTCTACGGAATGGTACGGGCTAGAATACAGGTCTTACACCTTAGAACCCTCTCTCATTCAGCCATACGAATTTGAGAAAAACCCTAGGAGTGAGAGAGAGAAAAGAGAGAGAAAGTGTGAGAGAAGTGAGGGAACCTCCCTACTATTCTCCCCTGCCATTTTACAAGCTCAACCACACCATTCTTATCGCTTTTCCGGTGATTTCGACATCATTTCTAGATAAGAAACCCTAACCCTAACCTGTTTTGGAGTTTTGATAGTTGTAGGTTATGAAATAGCTAACCTATTTCATTCTGTAGGTTACCAAACTGCCGAATACAAAAGCTTAGCAAACTTATCGGATTCATTACGATTCTAAGATAAAAGGTGCGGACTTTAGGTGTATAGGTTACGGTTTTCAACGCTTTCAATGTCAGATAATGATAGATTCATGATCTGTATGTAATTGCACGTGTACAAAATGCTGTCCGTTTCGTTTTTCGGTTATACAATAACTATATTAAATATACTGTATTCCTAGTATTTGTAGAAAGTACCGTATACGTATAAATTTTGGAAATGTGTTGCCATGATTATTTGCTGTATGAACATGTTATATATGTGTATAACACTTACTTGGCGAGAGGGTTTGCCCTAATACATGTTTTTGCTAATATACACTATGTATGTTAAAATAGTGTATTCTAAGTGTTTGTAAAAATGCTTGTTAGAGTAAGCGCTTAGATAATCATGCTTTAGGTGGGTGTTGAGATGGGATTCTCAACTACCTTAGAAACGTATATGATTTCCTCTATGATTGGTTGTTCAATTTAATCGCTTACTATGAAATATATGTGTTTGTATTTCTTGTTTACATTGTGCTTTGTAACATGCTTTATGACATGTTTGTTAACATGCTTGAATTGCTTTGTTCATTATGCTTTACTCTATATGCTTTGAATAGGGATTGATTGTGATTGAGACTATGGTTATAGTCCAGACAATCGGTACCAGACTTGAGTTCGTGGTTGAGATTCTTTTCACCATGAAGGATGTGTCTGACGAACCCGAGTCGTACTTCGATTGGCGATAGTGGTTAGGCCACGCGAAGTGCTTATGCACTTCATGTCGTTCAATTGATTGTGCGCTCAAGTTAGTCAGGCTCGTCAAGTAACTAGATATGTCTAATGTATGTTTACCATGTTTGGACCCTACTGCTTGAACCTAGGGTACCAAACTTACCAGTGAAATCCTGTTAACCATGGTACCTCTATCCGCTAAGACTCATGAGCTGGGCATGGTAGTATGGGAAACTTTGGTTTAGCTGTCGGCCTATGCTGGGGCCACGTGCCTCCCCGTAGTGACCAGTGAGCAACCCTGACTCGTGAGTCGAATACGGTGGTATGGGACACTGTATTTGAGCTGTCGGCCTACACTGATTGGTGATGAGCCCTTTGTAGTAACCTCGAGCATACTTTGAATCTGCGGTGAGGCGACGAGTTTTGCCACGGTGAATAGAGTATGAACTAGGCCTGTATCAATTTAGTGATGAACCGTTAAAAAGGTGATGGGGGAGTGGTGTAACAATTGCGTGTAACAGCCCTGACAGCCTTTGCAGCGCCCTAGAACCACACTATTGTATGAGATTATCTAGGTTTGACGACTTTAGAATGGATCATGTTTGGGAATGATACAAGGGAGGTACCTTAGTTTTCCAATCCTGTTGTTTGAAATGGACTAATAACAACTCGGTAATCATGCTCATCATCGTAGTGCATGTGCCTGGAAGATGTGGAGCACTGAGGAATGAAACGCATGCCGCGAACGTAAGATGGTGTCGCATGAGGGAGTATGTCGGTGAGGGCATGCATCATGACTGCATTTCATACTTGCATTAATAAGAGTAGTTAGGATTGTTCGATTATACTGCTTTATCATTTCTGCTTGACTGAATTGATAACATGTTAACCTATGCTTTATTGTTCCACTGAGTTAGCTACTCACTCCCATGTTACGGGACGGTGTTGTACACACCAACCAGACTCTGTCTTAGGTCCATATGAGGTGACGACTCAGGAGGCTGAGCCGGACTATGACGAGGACCAGGACGAGTTCTCGTATATGGAGTATGCTGGTGGCTTTGCCTAGACTGCCTGGATCGACGAGACTTACAGGGCTTACTTCTCTAGTTGTACTTTTGACATTTTGATCGTAAAACAGATAAATGTATATGGTGACTCAGTTGGGTTCATACTCTGGAGATTGAGATGATTTTGTTTCTTTTACATACATTTATATACAGTTTCAGTCTTTCGCTTGCCTTTATACAATTGATGTGGATTATGAATTACTGTTTTGGTATAATCTCACTCATGTTTATTGTACTAACACAGACAACATTTAATCATCATTATCTATGTTGCATAAGTGATGTTTTGGAACTCGAGAGTTGAGTTGCTACTCGACCCTCGAATTTCAGGGCGTTACAAGTTGGTATCAGAGCATGATTTTGATTAAACCGGACCTGAGTTATATTCTCACAACGTACGCTGACGCCTTTTGACATAGGAGGGTGCGAGAACAATGTAGTAATAGTCTTAGCATCCTAGTTTCATCCAACGGCAAAGTTTACTAAAATGAATGCCAAAATCGGGTCTGTACCCAACCCTGGTCGCATGAGTCTATCCTAAAACACTTCTAGGCCGTCTACTGACAGGTCTAGATCACAATCCACCCAACCCCAGTTGTTAAAACTCCGTAAATGTTAGTTTAGATCAGAGCCTTCTTGAAACTACCCGAATTTGGAACGAACGGAGTCGTGGGCCTCCTCGCGCTAATCCAGAGGGACCCAGGATAGACCCAGGGTGTTTTTGGCACCTTGGGGGGGTGGTGAACACCGCCCTACCACGGAGGTGCCGCGCTCGGCCCATCGAACCATGGCAGAACCGCGGTCGACCGCAGTCGGGTCCATCGGGTCTGGTTGGGCCGGGTCTGGTCAGGGTCGGCCCGACCCCAGGACATGTGTGGGGCCCATGAAATCGCGTGGGGGCCCCTATTTCTATTCTGTTTGTCCCCCTTTTCTCATTCCTATCCTTTCAAGCCCTCCAATTTGCTGCCTCTCTCTCAACTCTCCCTCTCAATCGTCAAAACTCTTGTTTTCAGTCACAACCCATCCCTCTCCTTTGTTCACAGCAACCCTACCTCCCTATCCTCTCCATTTCTCTCTCACTTCAGCCCATACACTATCCATTTCGTCTCAAATTCGTGCACACCCCCTACCCCACTTCATCTCTTCATTTTTCTTCTTAAACCCTAGTCGTTTGGGCCTCTATGACCACTGTTGAGATCCAAGTTCGTGGAGAAGTAAAGAGAGCAACTCTTTCTCTCTCTTATCTTCATTTTTCGTGGCTTTTTTCGCCATTGTTTCGGCATTTTCTCTGTCTTCGCCATCCTTTCTCTTATGGGGAAAAGAAAGGCTGCCGCAGATGAAGCTGGGCCTAGCCGTCCAACCCATTCGAGGAGAGAAGTGGACTATGAAGTCAGCCCTAGCACAGTTCGGGAGCATAGGTTGAAGCGGGACCTAGATCCCCAACTTTCGATCAGAAATGCTTTTCCGATAGGCTTCGAATATGGTCGTTTTGCTGACCGTAAGATTGTGTTTGAAGCTCACGTGGATGAGAGGATGTTTGGGCTACACTCGATGATGGACCGCTTAGTGGACATTGAATGGGGTCCTATATTTGAAGGTGAGTCTCCTGCATGTGAGAACACGGTTCGTGCCTTCTACGCCCATATCATAGACCCATCGTTGGAGCCTCTCCAGTTCACTATCTCTGTGAGGGGCATAGTACGCACAATTACTGTGGTTGAGATGGCACGGATCATGAACATCCCACATGGTGAAGTGCTTCCTAATGACAACTTCTTCAGAAGTGTGTGAGAAAGGGATCGCCGTATACGATACCTTTGTGGTCAACGGGTTTCTTGGACGCGAGGAAACTGTCTTTTGTCATCGAAGTTGACAGATGACTTCCGTTTGCTTCACCACATTTTTACATATAATGTGTATCCACGGTCGGGTAACCACACAGAGTGTACTCGGTTGATGGTGGACTTCCTATACAGAATTGGACATGGGGACAACTTATGCCTGCCCACCTTCGTCCTATTTCAGATAGTTCAGGTCGTTCGATCTGTCAGGAACGACCTCTCGCTCCCATTTGGCCGCCTGATATGAAAGATGGCTCGAGATGTCGGCTATAGGCTTAACATGAAAGACCTTGCACCAGTCCGGGTAATAAGTGAGGCTACGCTTAACAACATGACGATCGGCCCTCGACAACGACAAGCCCAACTCGATGAGTCTGGAGATGAGTCTGATAATGTAGATGAGGAGAGTATTGACCTCGAGGCAGGAAGCGGAGAAGGAAGCGGTGATGAGATACAGGAAGAAGAAGAAGAGGCTTAGGATACTAGGAGAGCTCTCCTCATAGAGCACCAGAGCCGGACGCTGCTCAGGCTGCGAGGGATGCTTATATGATTCGCATTGAGGAGGGCTAAGCCGCCCTGCAGCAAGAGATTAGGCAGGTTTGGGCCGAGCTTGGTGAGACCCGAGCCAAGCTTGAGGTGACCGAAGCCTTCATGAAGCAGAGTTTTAAGAAGGTGTCTCGCACATTGAGGACTATCCTGTGCTGTGTACAGGACAAGGATGCCCCTCGTCCATTGCCTGACTCAGATGCCTAGTCATCTAAGTTGTTGTTTGTAGTTTGTTTTGCTTACCGCTTCAGGCGGTTTATGTTTCATGTTGATGGATGTAGTAGTAGTTAGTAGTATGTTTTAAGTATTTGAAGTTTGGTTGTATTAGCTCCCCTGCATCTTCTGTCATGATTCATGTAACTCTGTATTCCATGTATTATGACAATTTTGGTAATAAAATGTATACAACCTCTTTTGCTATGAAGTGTGTGGAATGCTTAAGTGATTATGTATTATGTTACCATGCTTTATCTCACATGCGATGTACCCTATGTTGTATAGGGCATGTCACGGAGGTTTACGAGGTGCACAACACCCCTCTTGCTCACTGACTCGATGGACCAGACTCCTCGCAGAGGTGGTCCTACGGACCCGGGTTTTGGCTCAGATGGGCCTTCTGCTGGTCCTACTGGTGGACTGCCACCTTATACACTCCCGGTTCGCGAGCAGAACCGGGCATCCTCTTCGACACCGTATGAGCTGCAGGCTGCTCCACCTACTGACAGGTTTGAGCAGATGATGATGCTGATGCAGCAGCAGCACCAGCAGCTTCTTGCGGTCTTATCATCTCAGGGTGGGAGTGCGACTCCACCTTCTCCATCTACACGTCCTGCTGAGCCTACAGAGCTTCCTGCTCAAGCTGAGGATGTGCCTCTGCCCACACCTATCGCGTACCCTACGGGAGACGTGGATATTCGCGGTCTACTTGAGCGATTTCAGTGCTTGTGTAATAGCCCGGATTTTTTCCAACCTGAAATTTGACGTCCTTAGGCAATGGGCCGCTCCTAACACCTTAGTTGGCCGCCTTCATGTTCGAGAAGGAGGCTACTTATGGTGGGACTAAAATCGCTTCAACCCATTTCCTTGGACTCGGGCAACCCTTTTGTTCTTTCAATTTCCACGAGAAATTTCACCCTCGACCTATTTTAAACTAGAGAGGAGAATTATAACTTGGATCACCTTATATACAAGGAGGCAAAGGCCACGAGTACCACCTCGACCAAAAATCACTTTAGATTAAATCCTTTAGAAATGAGACAAAGTAACTAAGTGCTAAACTAGATTAGTTACGAAATTCTTGATCGACTTCAAATACGATCGCAAGACCCAAAACTTGTAGAATCATTGACGCTAGCAGTTACCTTAAAATCTAAGATCAATCTCATTACCCAACCGCTCTCGTGGAGCATCTATGATTACGATTCACGGGACCACACATCGAGTTCGAATTCACGAGGTTAAGGACTTAGGATCGCCTCGCTGAGCTTGACAACCATTTTGGAAATCAAATCCAGATAGTGTCCCACAGCTGTTCGCTTGAGTCCGGAGCGAGAGAGTGTGAGAACTCTTGTTTTCTTTCCAAAATAAATATCTTGAATAGTAATCTGAGACTTGTCACTTGCGTGTCGCCAAATAAGCAACGGAGGACCATCGAATCTGACCAAATTACACCCTTGGATCAGGAAAAATTTCATAAACATTTACATGTACCCGGAATCTCCGATCGAGACCCACTGACCGTCGAACTGAAACAGGTCCGCCACGCATGATCTGGAAATCCGACTGAAACGAAAACTTAACTAAACGTAGATCCGGTGTTAGTGAGCTTAAGTCCGACCTTTGGCTCAAGGAGGCCCACCAGAAGTCCTCCGTTAGCTGAAACATGTCCACTTTGGTTATAACCTAAGTATACTTTGACCTGGAGTCTATTTCGGTAAGTTTTTAGACTATATAAGGACCTTAAACCCTCTCTCATTGCAGCCATATGAATTTGAGAGAAACCCTAGAGAGAGAAGAGAGAAAAGAGATAGAAAGTGTGGGAGATGTGGGAGAATCTCCTCGCCAGTTTTCATCAATCCCGCTCCACGAGCTAACCATGTCCGTTCTAATCACTTTCCCGATTCCAAGCAAAGTTTCTAGGTAAAAAACCCTAACCCTAATCTGTTTTGGGGCTATATAGGCCAACAAAGCTATGAAATAGCTAACCTATTTCGTTCTCTAGGTTGCATCAAAATCACCCAATATAGAAACTTAGCAAGTCTATCTCTCTCTCATTTTCGATTCTATGATAAAAGGTGCAGATTTTAGGTGTATAGGTTATGGTTTTCAATGCTTTCAATGTCAGATAATGATAGATTCATGATCTGCATGCAATTGTATATGTGCAAATTACTTTTTGTTTTCTGTTTCAATTAAAGATGTAGATTATGGAATTTTACATATTCTAAGTATTCGTAGAAAATACCGTATACGTATAAATTTTGAAAATGTATTTAACATGATTATTTGTTGTATGAATATACGATATACGGATAAAATACTTATTTGGCAAAAGGATTCGCCCAAATACATGTTTTACTAATATACACTATATATGTAGAAATATTGTATTGTAGAAAGTACCGTATACATATATATTTTAGAGATGTGTTTGTCATGATTATTTGTTGTATAAATATACTATATATGCGTAAAATATTTTCTTGGCGAAAGGACTCGCCCTAATACATGTTTGTTAACGTATACTAAGTATGTTGAAATAGTGTATGTTAAGTGTTTGTGAAAATGCTTGTGTGAGTAAGTGTTTGGATGTTGATGCCTTAGGTAGGTGTTGAGATGGGATTCTCAACTACCTTAGAGACATGTATGATTTTCCTCCATGTGGTTGTTCACTTTAACCACTTACTTATGAAATATATGTGTTTGTATTCCTATTTATATAGTGCTTTATAACATGCTTTATAACATGCTTTATAATATGCTTTATGATATGCTTATTAACATGCTTAACTGATTGTATGATTTTATTTATGTAACGCGTATGTTTAAATTCATATTTATGTTGTATGATCCGTCATGGGTGATGGGGGAGTGGTGCAAGGATTCCGTGCAACAGCCCTGGCAGCCCTAAACGGATAATATCATACCTTGATTGTACGATTTGAATCTTGATCCATTACTGCTTTACCTATCTGCAATTGAATGTGATTGGGGCTATTGTATGGTCACGAGGCGGATGGAGATAATGGGATCAAGAATTGTTGGTAATTCGTGGGTGAGATTCATGCGCCCACCCAGGTAGGTGTGTTTGGTCGAACCCGAGTCGTGCGTTACTTGTCGGCAGTGGTTAGGCCACACGAAGTGTTTATGCACTTCATGTCGTACAACTCAACGGGCACTCGTGCTAGTCAAGCTCGTCAAGTAATCCGATCTGTCTAATGTGTGTTCACCATGTTTGGATGCTATTGCTTGAACCTAGGGTACCAAACTTACTAGTGAAATCCCGTTAACCATAGTACCTCGATTCGCTAAGACTCATGAGCACTTCATGGGCATGGTGGTGCATATGATACCGTCGTAAAAAAGTAATCTGTGGCCTTTGCATGCCATCTTTGGGCCACGTGCCTCCCCCGTGTTGACCGGTGAGAAAAGAAAAGAGTAAGTGAGCCGATTATGGTTGTATGAGGACTATAGAGCACCACGCGTGCTCGTCGACTTCTACGGCGAGAGCCTCTCTAATACGGTGAGACCTCGTACTCGTAAGTCGACGGCAACGAGTCCTTCCGTAGTGTCTTCGAGTATACTCTTCAGGTCTGTGATTGGCGACGAGCCCTTCACACTGACAACTCAGAGCATGAGTTGAGCCGAGTACGGTGAGACCTGTATTCGAGCTGACGGCCAGCAATTGAGCCGAGTACGGTGAAACCTGTATTCGAGCTGACGGCCAGCAATTAAGCCGCATACGGTGAGATCTGTATCCGTGCTGACGGGCGATGAGCCCTTTGTGATGCCTTCGCGATGCCTCTCAAACCATAATATCGTATGAGATTATCTAGGAGTGACGACCCTGGAATGGATCATGTTTGGGAATGATACAAGGAGGTACCTTAGTTTCTCAATCATCATACCGCCTATTTGAAATGGACTAATAACAACTCGGTAATCATGCTCATCATAGCATTGCATGTGCATGGTAGATGTGGGGCACTGAGGGATGAATGCATGCGCGAACGTAAGATGGTGTCGCTGAGGGTGGTTTGGTAAGGGCATACATCATGACTGCATTCATACTTGCATTAATAAGAGTAATTAGAATTGTTTGATTGTACTGCTTTCTCATTACTACTTGACTGAATTGATAACATGTAAACCTATGCTTTACTGTTCCACTAAGTTGATCACTCACTCCCATGTTACGGGACGGTGTTTGCAACACCAACCAGATTTGTTGAGTTTCAGGTGATGGCAATGCTTATGAAGCAGAGCCGGACTACTACTATGATGTTGAGGAGGAGTTCTCCTACTTATAACTCTCTGACAGGTCTATGAAGACCCGGTAATGTATTGACGGGGCTATGGTATTTGGGATAGGAGACATTACACTTCTTCACATTAGGTATATTTTAGAATTGTACTTGTAATTCTTTAACCTGGTAACTTTATCATACTCTGGAGACTCACCACAGTTTTTATATTCTATATGTCTATCACAGTCTTTCGCTTGCAATTTAACTGTCTCTGGAGTATGATATGTTGTTTGGCTTAATCTCACTCATGTTTAATGCACAAATACAATCAACATTCAATCATCATTCATTTTGTTGTATAAGTGATGTTCTGGAACTCAGGAGTTGAGTTTATGC
This sequence comes from Magnolia changhungtana, assembly GCA_030180095.1. Lineage (NCBI taxonomy): Eukaryota > Viridiplantae > Streptophyta > Magnoliopsida > Magnoliales > Magnoliaceae > Magnolia > Magnolia changhungtana. The sequence goes on from JASAUF010000156.1 coordinate 522,498, forward strand.
TCGACCCCTGATTTTCGGGATGTTACAGCTTGAGGCCTCCGACTTTTACGGGTTCTCACAGACCCGAGGAGGCTGAGTACTGGTTAGACCACATCTCGAAGATACTGAAGATGCTACATTGTTCTGAGGCTAAACAGGTTGAGTTGGCCGCCTTCATGTTTGAGAAGGAGGCTAGCTTATGGTGGGACAGCATACTGCGGACCGTCGCAGTGGGATATGTGTGGACCTAGGCAGCATTTGAGTTCCATTTCCACGAGAAATATTACCCTCAAGCCTACCGACACGAGAGAGAGAATGAGTTTCTGCGCCTTAGATAGGGAGGCATGATAGTTACAGAGTATGAGCATCACTTTACAGAATTGGGCCGCTTTGTCCCGACTATACTTGCTGATGAGCCGATGTGGATTAAACGCTTCTCTGAGGGCTCGCGACCCGACATCCGGTCGAAGATGTGCTGTGTCCGCATACCATCCTATACGGAGTTGATTCATATGTCTATTCAGGTGGAGCAGGATGTTGACTGCTTAACACGCTCTCATGGCCCATGGTTTCACCAGGCCACTCTAAGCTTTTATAAGGATACGCCGGCGAGTGCCTTTCCTTGGCAAGAGGCCTCGTGTCGATTCGCCTCCGGGATCGCAGCACGCGTGGCTTCCTGAGGCGCCCCTGTTGTGAGCCTGTACATCATTGGAAACCGGGTCATCCCTGGTGGGAAAGTTTTTTATCATAGTGGATAAGGGATAGTGGGTTCTCTCCACCGCAGATGATTGATCACCCTCGTCCACAGGCTCTATCTGCTCCACCACTTCGGATGGCACCTGCACATCCATCCTTCAGACCACCTGCACCTCGCTTCAGGCCGCCTCAACTGCCCATGGTACCTCAGCCTAATCGATCTCAGTAGGCGCGTGTTCATGCACTTACAGCAGAGGAACCAGAGACTGCACCTTCAGCACCTATGGCCTTTGAGGTCACTACACACGTCTAAGGTACTCCCGTCTTCTTATTGGTGGACACTGGGTCCACTACCTTTATGATTTCATGCACAGCAGTCAAGCGACTGAGTTTGGTTACTGCTACTATGAGAGGTGTGAGGGTCATCACTGCCACAGGGACTTTCTCTGAAGTTACTCGTATGTGTGAGGGCTACCCGATAGACTTGGGTGGCAGAGTGATACTAGTTAACTTGATCGTCGTCCCCCTATTCCATTACGACGTTATCTTCGGTATGGATTGGCTTACTGAGGTGCGAGTAGAGATTGACTGCAAGACTAGGGTAGTGACAGCCTATAGACTTGATGGCACAACCTTTACTTTTCTTGTTCAGGTCAGTCACGTTACTCGGTTGCGATGTTATGCTTCTTCATTAGAGGCTATTGATGTTCCGACGCTTGTGGATATGCCTGTAGTTCAGGATTTTACAGACGTATTTGAACCAATTCCTGGGTTACCACCTCGGCGCGAGATCGACTTCACCATTGATCTTATGCTCGGTGCGACACCCATCTCTTTACTGACCTATCGCATGCCTTTGTGTGAGATGGAGGAACTACAGAAACAAATTGACGGGCTAGTAGAGAAGGGCTTTATACGACCTAGTGTGTCTCCCTGGGGAGCACCTGTACTGTTTGTGAAAAAGAAGGATGGCTCACTATGGTTGTGTATTGATTACCGTAGGTTGAACCAAGTCACTGTGAAGAACAAGTATCCTTTGCCTAGGATAGATGATCTGTTTGATCTGTTGAAGGGGGTAAAGTATTTCTTGAAGATTGACTTGCAGTCAGGGTACCACCAGTTGCGCGTCAGAGATGAAGACGTGCAGAAGACAGCTTTCAGGACCTGTTTTGGGCATTACGAATTCCTGGTGATATCGTTCGGTCTTACAAATGCACCAGCCATGTTCATGGACTTGATGAATAGGGTATTTCGGTCATTCTTATACCGATTCGTCATTGTATTCATTGATGACATCCTGATATATTCCACGAGTCGGGAAGAGCACGAGGTGCACCTGAGAGCGGTGTTGGATACTTTGAGGAAGAACCAGTTGTTGAGACATGTGGTGTCCAAGGATGGGATAGCTGTGGACCTTGCTAAGGTAGCCACGGTTAAGGATTGGAAGCAGCCTGGGTTGGTTACCGAGGTGAGGAGTTTTCTTGGCCTGACAGGGTATTATCGACACTTTATTCGGGACTTCTCGAAGATTGCCAGGCCATTGTCACAGTTAACGCGTAAGGATTTGAAGTTCGCCTGGAATAAGAAGGTAGAAGTAGCTTTTCAAGAGCTGAAGGACAAATTGACGTCCGCCCCTGTGCTCGTATTGCCAGAGCAAGGGGTCAAGTACACTATCTATACTGACGCTTCTCGCGTTGGTTTAGGTTATGTCCTTATGCAGAAGGACAAGGTGATTGTGTATGCCTCGAGAAAATTAAGGAAGCACGAGGAGAATTACCCTACACACGACCTTGAGTTGGCAGCTGTCATCTTTTCATTAAAGCTCTGGAGACATTACCTCTATGAAGAGGAGTTCGAGATTTTCTGCGACCACAAGAGCCTTAAGTATATATTCACGTAGCGAGACTTGAATATGAGGCAGCGCAGATGGATGGAAACCTTGAAGGACTTCAAGTTTGAGGTCTCCTACCATCCTGGTAAGGCCAACCTTGCGGCGGATGCGTTGAGCCGCAAGAAGGTTATTGCATTTGCAGCTCCGCTGATGATATCAGAGTGGGATATGTTGGAGTTCGTGCAGGACTTCGAGCAGAAACTCACCGTGAAGGAGCCATTTTAGTGTGTCATACACGTTCAGGTGCGGCCACTTATGATGATAGGATTATCGAGGCCCAGAAGGGCGATGAGTTGTTGTCTGAGCTTTGAGAGCAAGCTAGCGACGCCGAGCACTCCGAGTGGAGAGTTGGCACAGATGGGGGTTTACGATACCGTGACCGCTTATGTGTTCCTGATATTCATAACTTGCGACAGGAGCTCCTTGAGACTGCTTACAAATCGAAGCTTGAGATGCACCCTGGTAGCACGAAGATGTACCAGGACATGAGACGGTCTTATTGGTGGGACGGCATGAAGACCCATATAGCAGAGTATGTTTCTCGTTGTCTGACGTGCCAGCAGGTCAAGGCAGAACATCGCCGACCTCCTGGACTGCTTCAGCCCATGCCCATAGCTGAATGGAAGTGGGACTTCATTTCCATGGATTTCATATTGGGGCTGCCGAAGACGAGGAAGGGACATGATTCCATTTGGGTGATTGTGGACCGGTTGACCAAATCGGCCAATTTTCTCCCTATAAGAGTCACGAACTCTATAGACAAGTTGGCTAGGCTGTACATCAGAGAGATTGTGCGTCTGCATGGAGTTCCCCTAGAGATCGTGTCGGACAGAGACGCGCGGTTCATGTCTATCTTGTGGACTCGTATCCAAGAAGTGATGGGTGTGAAATTGAAGTTCAGTACTGCGTTTCCCCTCAAACCGACGGGCAGACAGAGCGGGTGAGCCAGATTTTGGAGGATATGTTGCGGGCCTGTGTCTTGAACTTCAAGGACAGTTGGGATGACTGTCTTCCTTATGCAGAGTTAACGTACAACAACAGCTTCCAGGTGAGTATTGACATGGCTCCATATGAGTCCTTGTATGGTCGTCCTTGCAGGGCATCGCATTGCTGGGCTGAAATCGGCGAGTGCAGTTTGATTGGCCTAGAGTTGGTACAGGCGACCTCAGAGAAGATCGACATTATCAGGCATCGACTTCTTATAGCGCAGAGTAGGCAGAAGAGTTACGCCGATACAAGGCGGCGACCGCTTGAGTTCGAGGTCGGAGATCACGTATTCCTCACAGTTTCCCCTATGAAGGGAGTCCTTCAGTTTGGGAAGAAGGGGAAGCTCACACCGAGGTTCATCGGTCCGTTTCAGATACTTGATCGAGTGGGTGCTGTGGCATATCGTCTCACTTTGCCCACACCACTTGCAGCAGTACATAACGTATTTCATGTATCTATGCTGATGAAGTATGTTCCTGATCCTTCACACATTGTCAGTTGGGAGCAGGTACAGTTGAACAAGGATGCTACATATGTGCTGTGCCCGACACGTATCCTTGACAGTAAGGAGCAGTTACTGCGTAGCAAAGTGATTCCACTCGTAAAGGTACCATGGACGCATCATACAGAGGAGGAAGCAACCCGGGAGACAGAAGTCGAGATCCGAAAGAACTACCCTCAGCTTCTCGAGGAGTACGAAAAGGTACTAATTTCTAGGACGAAAGTTTTCATTAAGGGGGTAAATTGTAACGACTCGAAAAATTCCATACAATGACCTGAGTACCACCTCAGGCAGAAATCGCTTAGGATCAAATCCTTTAGAAATTTGACAAAGTTAACTAAGTGTTAAACTAGATTAGCTATGAAATCCATCTTAATCACTTTAAATACGATCTGCAAGACCCAAAACTTGTAGAATCATTGACGCTAGGTTACCTTAAAAATCTAGGATCAAACTCATTACCTGACTGCTCTCGGGATCACATTGAAACTCCGTATCAGATCTGGACCGCACATTGAAAGTCCGAATGATACGAAGTTATAGACTTAGGACTGCCTCGCTGGGCTTGATAACCATCTCGGAGATCAAATCCAGATTGTGTACCACGGCTGTTTGCTTGAGTCTGGAGCGAGGAGTGTGAGAACACTTGGTTTTCTTTATAAATAAAAATCTCAAATAGTAATCTGAGACTTGTTACTTGCGGACAATTTGTAAGTAACCAGACCGTCAGAATCTGACCCAAATATACCCTCGGATCAGGGAAAATTTCATACACATGTCCATGTACTTGAAATCTCTGATCGAGTTTTACTGACCGTTGAACTGAAACTGGTCCGCCACGTGTGATCTGGGAATTCGACTGAAACAAAAACTTAACTCCACCTAGATCTAGTATTGGTGAGCTTAAGTCCGACCTTTGGCTCAAGGGGGGCCGCCAGAAGTGCTCCATTAAGCTGGAACAGGCTCACTTTAGTTATAACCTAAGTATACCTTGACCTTAGGTCTATTTTGGTGTGATTTTAGGCTATATAAGGACCTTAGAGCCCTCTCTCATTCAGCCATACGAATTTGAGAAAAACCCTAGGAGTGAGAGAGAAAAGAGAGAGAAATTGTGAGAGAAGTGGGAGAACCTCCTTGCTATTCTCCGCTGCCATTCTACAAGCTCAACCACACCATTCTTATCGCTTTCCCGGCGATTTCGACCTCGTTTCTAGGTAAGAAACCCTAACCCTAACCTGTTTTAGAGTTTTGATAGTTGTAGGTTATGAAATAATTAACCTATTTCATTCTATATGTTACCAAACTGTCGAATAAGAAAGCTTAGCAAACCTATCGGATTCGTTACGATTCTACGATAAAAGGTGCGGACTTTAGGTGTATAGGTTACGGTTTTCAACGCTTTCAATGTCAGATAATGATAGATTCATAATCTGTATATAATTGCACATGTAAAAAGTGCTGTCCGTTTCATTTTTCGGTTATACGATAACTATGTTAAATATACTGTATTCCTAGTATTTGTAGAAAGTACTATATACGTATAAATTTTAGAAATGTGTTTGCCATGATTATTTGCTGTATGAACATGTTATATATGTGTATAACACTTACTTGGCGAGAGGGTTCGCCCTAATACATGTTTTTGCTAATATACAGTATGTATGTTAAAATAGTGTATTCTAAGTGTTTGTGAAGATGCTTGTTAAAGTAAGTGCTTAGATAATCATGCTTTAGGTAGGTGTTGATATGGGATTCTCAACTACCTTAGAAACGTATATGATTTCCTCTATGATTGGTTGTTCAATTTAATTACTTACTATGAAATATATGTGTTTGTATTTCTTGTTGACATTGTACTTTGTAACATGCTTTGTGACATGTTTGTTAACATGCTTGAATTACTTTGTTCATTATGCTTTACTCCACATGCTCTAATTAGGGATTAATTGCGATTGAGACTATGATTATAACCCAGATAATTGGTACCAGACTTGAGTTCGTGGTTGAGATTCATTTCGCCACGAAGGATGTGTCTGACGAACCCGAGTCGTACTTCGGTTGACGACAGTGGTTAGGCTACGCGAAGTGCTTATGCACTTCATGTCGTTCAGTTGATTGTGCGCTCGAGCTAGTCAGGCTCGTCAAGTAACCCGATATGTCTAATGTATGTTTACAATGTTTGGACGCTACTGCTTGAACCTAGGGTACCAAACTTACCAGTGAAATCCCGTTAACCATGGTACCTCGATCCGTTAAGACTCATGAGCCGGGCATGGTGGTATGGGACACCGTGGTCGAGCTGTCAGCCTACGTTGGGGCCACATGCCTCCCCGTAGTGACTAGTGAGCAACCCTAACTTGTGAGCCGAATACGGTGGTATGGGACACTGTATTCGAGCTGTCTGCCTACAGTGATTGGTGACGAGTCCTTTTTAGTGACCTCGAGCATACTCTGAATTTGCGTTGAGGCGATGAGTTTTGCTGCGGTGAATAGAGTATGAACTAGGCCTGTGTCAATTTAGTGATGAACCATTAAAAAGGTGATGGGGGAGTGGTATAACAATTGTGTGTAACAGCCCTAGCAGCCTTTGCAGCGCCCTAGAACCACACTATCGTATGAGATTATCTAGGTTTGACAACCCTAGAATGGATCATGTTTGGGAATGATACAAGGGAGGTACCTTAGTTTCTCAATCCTGCTGTTTGAAATGGACTAATAACAACTTGGTAATCATGCTCATCATCATAGTGCATGTGCCTGGAAGATGTGGAGCACTGAGGAATGAACGCATGCCGTGAACGTAAGATGGTGTCGCATGAGGGAGTATGTCGGTGAGGGCATGCATCATGACTGCATTTCATACTTGCATTAATAAGAGTAGTTAAGATTGTTCGATTGTACTACTTTATCATTTCTGCTTAACTGTATTGATAACATGTTAACCTATGCTTTATTGTTCCACTGAGTTAGCTACTCACTCCCACGTTATGAGACGGTGTTGTACACACCAACCAGACTCTATCTTAGGTGCATATGAGGTGACGACTTAGGAGGCTGAGCCGGACTACGACGAGGACCTGGACGAGTTCTCGTATATGGAGTATGCTGGTGGCTTTGCCTAGACTGCCTGGATCGACGGGACTTACAGGGCTTACTTCTCTTGATGTACTTTTGACATTTTGATCGTAAAACAGATACATGTATATGGTGACTCAGTTGGGTTCATACTCTGGAGATTGAGATGATTTTGTTTCTTTTACATACAATTATATACAGTTTCAGTCTTCCGCTTGCCTTTATACAATTGATCTGGAGTATGAATTACTGTTTTGGTATAATCTCACTCATGTTTATTGCACTAACACAGACAACATTTAATCATCATTATCTATGTTTGCATAAGTGATGTTTTGGAACTCGAGAGTTGAGTTGCTACTCGACCCTCGAATTTCAGGGTGTTACATCTGCCATTAACGACAGTCATCTTCTCCACCGCTCAAAACCGGGCCAGCTTGATTTGAGATGTCATTTTTGGGCTCCCACCATTTGGTGATGGTGTTGGGACAAAAAGAGAAGAACCAGATAGAAAGAGAGAGGATATGAAAGAAAGAAGAAGAAGAAGAAGATGGTTAATGAGGCTGCCCTGCTGCCTCCTCGCTAGTCGTTGTTGCACTGGGCCACTGCCCGAGCTTCGACTCGAGCTTAGAGGGTCTGGGCCCGTCCGAGTGCTATTGTCTAGGAAGACATGAAGAATAGAGAGTTAAAAGGGAGGGAGTCGTGTTGCACCCACTCAGCCCAACTGATTTGTGTGCGGTGGTTGTTGCACTCCACCGTCCGAGTCAAGCTAAGTAAATGCTCTTATTCCTCCATCTTCATAGCTGCTAAGACCAAGTAGTGCTGGTCGCAGCTGGGCCTTGAATATAGCCGAAAGCGGACCCTAGCTGAGCCGTGCAGCTAGTTGAAGATAGACCCCAAGTTTAGGTCGAGATTAGGGTCGAGATTAGGCCCTGTAATATGCTGAGATGCAGGCCACCTTGCAGGGCGGAACCAGCTAACCACCTGGGCCACAACCAGTCCTAGATGTGGGCCAGAATGTGGGCTGTGAGTGCCTTCCATACAGGCCATGAATCTGGCTGTGAACGTCTTTCAGTCGGGCCCAAATCTGGGCCGAATGTAGCCCACAACCTGGGCTGACATCTGGACCCAGCCCAGCCTCAATCTCCGGCCGTGCCCAACCAAATCCTTGTGGGCCATAACCAAGTTGGATCTCAGTGGGCCTCACCATAGATTACAACTGGATCATCAATGGCCAGCCACTTTGGGCCACGATCAGGCCCATTTCGGGCCTTGGTGTTGGGAAATTTTGGGCCCAATGTGGGCCACTTGTTGGGACAGAATTTAGTGGGCCTGTTCACTCTAATGCGGGGCCAAATAACCTTATTCATGAGATCCTTCAACCCCACACTAGACCCATTTTAATGTATCATTGTCATTATTATTATTAGGATTATTAATATTAATAATGATTAGCCATTAGTAAGTTATTCATACTAGAACTAGTTAGTATAAATAAAGTTGTAATTATCATATAGTAGTGTTCTATTTATCGCTCTTAAATATTATCACTAATGGTAGATTAAAATATTTACTGTCATCATAACGATTATTATTATCATGTACCTAATATGGATTACATTACTAATATTAATATTACTAACGTCGCGGTTAACCACACATCAATTAGCGTTCAATCCTATGATCCAAGTCTAGGACTGAACTCTAGGATGAAAACCTAGATCTACATTAATGCATTGATTACGCTAACGTTAGTCATTATAAACAAATTATCGTTAATAATGGACTAATAACGGGTCGGCCTACCCTGGGCTCTGAGCTCCCCGTAGTGACCTGTGAGCTTATTAAACCTGCTAATGGTAAATGGACTAATAACGGGTTGGCTAATCATGCATGCATAGCACAGACCAGCATTTATTGTTGTCATACGTAACATACAGATTCGCCTGTATGAATGTTTTGCCCGAGGCACCAACCATCATCTGTTGTTATCGTACATCGCTGTCATACATAACATACAGATTCGCCTATCTGGATGTTTTACCCGAGGTACCAACCTCATCTATTGTTATCGTACATATTTGCCTGTTTAGATGTTTTACCCGGGTCGATGACTACATGGGTGACGACCCCTATGTCCGTTTGTATGTTTTACCTGGGACAACGATTGCATTCACGCATCCATGCATATAATAAGACTGCATTTACTCTGTTTTAGAATGTCTGTATGTTTTATACTATTTCTTACCTAATGCGGCAGTGTGTAATCTTGAGGTGAATTCATACTAAGTTGGCCACCCATCCATCAAATATATAATCGTACAGGTAGTATAGGCGGCTCAGATGATATTCACATTCATGTTGGTGAGGAGCAGGCTATAGTTGACAAGGGTGCATGATTCTATTTGCTAAGGGTTGCTACAGGATTTCACAGTTCAAGATCGTTGCAAATTACCTTGTTTCACATGTAATGTTATTTCATTTTGTATTTGTAAGAATGAGGACATTGGTTTGTATAAGTCATTATGGGCAGCTCTTATATATTTAAATGATAAGGTAAACTTTCCTTTATGTTTGATTTGTCCATACTACGCTCATCTGCTCACTCTGATAGTTGAGAAAAAATATGTATACTCGAATTTGACCATCCTTTAGGGTTGACACTCGGGTTTTTGGGAAACAGGTCATGTACTCGAGTCCTGAAAAGTCAGAGCGTTACAATGGACCCACTATATGTTTGGCTATATGTGGGCCACTTCTTGGGAGCAATGTTGGTTAAATGTCCACAATGATAGGCAATGATGGTTGAATGTCCACATTGTGACCTTCCCTTAGGCCCTTTGTTAGGCCGATTCCGATTATTGAGGCCGATTGTCGAGGCCAATTCTGATTGTCGAGGCCGATTCCGATTGTAGAGACAGATTTTGATTGTCGAGGTCGTTTATCGAGGCTGATTCCAATTGTCGAGGTCGATTCCCATTTTCAAGGCTGATTTCGATTATCGAGGTCGATTACCGAGGCCGATTGTCGAGGACGATTTTGATTGTCGAGGCTGATTATCGAGGCCAATTCTAATTGTCGAAGCCGATTCCGATTATCGAGGCCAATTACCGAGGTCGATTATCGAGGCTGATTATCGAGGCCAATTGTATAAGTGCATTATCGATGCCGATTATCGGTGTCGATTATCGATACCGATTATGAGTATGTGATAGCATAACATTATGATACATGCCCATACGCATCATTTGCATGTTTTTTATGAGATGTGGATGATCATTGCATATGCCATAGGGCAGGTTGTTTATGAGACTCCCTGATAGGCGGAGTCGTCCAGGATTGATGTATGATTGAATTGTATGACTCATGCATCACACATTTTATGATATGACTACTATATGCCCTAGTGATATTAGGGTCGTAGCCTCCATCGGCATATCGTGGATGGCCAGATGGGACACCAGAAATATTTGGTTCTAGCATATTAGCGTCATAGATGTCCCTGGGTGAAAATTCCTAAACCTCTGTGGATAGGAGACGCCTAATATCGAGACCGAGTAGATATATATGAGCGCATGAGGGCTGTATACCAGTAAGCCGCGTCTCCCACTATGTCGTAGTCGGTTGGGAGGGGGTGTGACTTTACCCGCCTGGGTGAGGGGTAATATCTAGGTTAACTGTAACTATCTTGAGGAATAGGTCCGTTATCGACGAGTCGGGCCCGCTATTGGCATGTGGATAGTGAGGTCTCTTCCACTTATCCAGTTGTGCGCTTGGATAGGAGCAACAAGCTAACATAGAGTGTAATAGACCCTGGTGATGATCCCAGAGATGTATGGTACTGATATGTGGACTTATCGAGTAGGAGTTGCATACTCATTCATTCATTCATTTACTATCCACTCGGGCTGATGGTGCGCAACTATTTATTACATATACCTAAGAAAATGGCCAGGATTTTGGTTAGGGCGTGCGACTAACCTGAGATCAGGAGTCTACCACATTGAGTCTTACTATCTAAATTTAAGTACAAAACTGGTTTGGATAGAAGTCCCTTGTGATGGACCCCATAGCCTATGATACTACGTATTATCATCCCGTCCTCACACTTCAGCTTGGTCATTTCATTCTCATCACATATTGCATTACATCCACGACATAAAGCATTTTAGGTTGCTACGTTTCTGCACTTATATGGCCTAGATGGATTTAATAGGAATTGTATATTGCATTGCATCCTCAGTATATGATATTTGGCTCATTATGATCTACATTGCGTACTCTGATATCGTATGATTCATGATCTTGACAGTATTTTCGACATTGTATGGTTATGACATTGTATTGAATACTTGACACTTATCTTGTACATACACTTTCACCACCCTCTAAGCTTTCTATAAGCTTATGCACGATAGATGCATGTAAGTGGTGTTAGGTCGCAGCAGCGTTGAGCTTGGAGTGTGCAACTATCTTATGGAGATTTGATTTCGATATATGTATTTTCTTTTTAGCATTGTATTCAACTATTTATATTAGTGAATATGTGATGATGATGTTGCCTTTGTGATTTGGGTAAACTTGTGGTTATGCTTATTACAAGTTAAATGTACATTGGAAAATCCTCCTTGTAAGATCCTAGGATCGGAATCTAGCATATGGATGCTGGGAGTTGAGAATGGGATACTACGAAGGCTATCGGCACCAGATTCGGTGATCTAGAATTTTGTGAGCCCGGTTTTCGAGTTTGGGGCGTGACACTTTTAGTTTAATGGTTTGTTGTAACTCAAATTATAATAGATCTGTGATAGCTTTGAGTATGTTCTTTTCATGTATTGAGATTGTGAAATTAGGAAATCCTGTTTTTCACCATCGTCTCTTGGGCATGGTTGGGTGATGGAATCCTCCTTAACTTTCACAATTCTCCCAGATTGGTTATGAGATTGGTAAATCCTGTTGTTTGCCTTGTCTCCTAGGCATGGTTTTATGATGGAATCACTTCCAGTTCTCACACCTCTCATCCATTAAGAACTAGATCAAAGAAAGTTCAGATTTGATTTTACAGAGATATCTTCCAATTGGACAGGATGGGATGATTAGGGTCAAATATTGCATCTCAGACCCCGACTATTGCCTGATTTTACAAACATAATAATGCTTAACTTCATATTTTAATTGTGTTTTTATTTCAGGATGAAATCAGGAGCGTGGATTGAAAAATGATGTTAAAAGCATGGATTTGACGCTTCGAAATTACCAGAGCACGGGATGAACCTCAGAGGACCAGTATTGAAGAATTTACATGCCAGGGACCCGAAGAAATCAAGCCGTTCACGTTCAAAGGGGCCTAAAAAGGGTCCAGAATGCAAGATCACATTGTTCCCGCCATCCGATCAGTTCGAAACTTCATACATGGGATGAGGGCCGTAAATTAACCGTACATATTAAATTTCATCCATTAAAGATCTCGGGAAGTGGGTCAACGGCCAGATCAGCCCATTAACCTCTAATTTGAGGCCCACCTGATATTTGGAACTGCCTCAAACTTGGTTTTAAAGATTGAAATTATATGAAGAAAAGGATGAACGGTGCAGATTTCTCATAAACATTATAGTGGACCCCGTATATGATGCATGTACACCATGCATACACATCTCCGCGTGCTGGGACCATTTAAGACGGTGGGCCACAAGAAGCGGCTGACCCGCGCTATCTCTCTCAAAACTCAAACTCGCTAGCTACTGTTTCCAGCGTTCGCAAAAACGATCGACTGATTTGAGTTGTGGGTCTCACCTATTGTCCAAATGGACAATCCAAACCGTCCATCCGCTTCCTGGGGCAGCCATAACCCACGCCTAGCTGACGGAATTCGAAGACATCAAGTCGTAGGATTTTTAACTATCTAATAGCAAAACGGACGGTGAGTTTAGAACTCTGTGGGCCACACAAAAATGGAGAAAAAATTGCATATTTCCGACCGAAATTTTGATAGAAATTTGGTGAACAGAGTGGATTTCGCCAGAAACATCATGGTGGGACCCACTGATCATCGCAGCCGTCGGTTTTGCGTCAACGTAACGAACGGACTGTCCGTTTTTACGGCGGATTGTGGACCCCGTACGTCACCCGTACGGCCGATCCAAGCCGTTAATCTTGTAGAGTGGTTCGAGCACTACAAAACCATGTTGATATTTTATGTCCATGCGTGCACACGTGCGTGATACAGAGGCCACAAACAGGCGGTCTTGTGACGTTTAAAACTGATTTTGTTGTGATCTCTTCTCTGGGCCGCGTCAATGGACATTCAAAACCACCCATTCCTGACTGAAATTTCGTCCTGAATCCAATGGACGGGGTGAATTTTCTAGAAAATACCTCTGTCGGGCCCACCGATCATGGCTACGAAAATTTGCACTCCATGTCCTGCTACAACTCTGCTACTGACTTCAGCCCTCCAACAGCTATAAAAGAGGAGTTTTGGACGTGGGAAAGGCATTGAGAAACAGGGAATTCCAGATCTAGAGCAAGGGAGAGAAGAAAGAGAAGAAAGAGAAGAAAGAAGAGAGAGATCGATTGGTTTGGTGTTTTGTTTTCTTTTATGAATTTTGTTTAATCTTTTTGATGGATTTTATGGGTCACTAATCTCTCAGCTAGGGCTGAGATGAAGCCCCTAATTTGATTAACTCTTGTATTGGTTGAATTTACTTTGAATATTAATTAATTTGTTTCTTTCTCTAAGTGGGCTTGATTGGTTTAAATTCTATACCTCTCCATCTATGAACTTGACCAAGGTATATATATGGATATTGTTTGGATGCTTATTATAGGTGCTTGTGTCTGATCAAGAACAGGTTTCCTATAGAGGAAGAAACAGAGTGCTTTAATGAACTATACATTCCATGTACCCGATCAAGGACATGAGATATGTTATTCATGGCATTGCTTAAAGGCATTAGACATTCTCTATGCCTGATTAAGGACACAGATTGTGCTTTCTCTATATAAGTGGTATCAATCTAGATCAAGGTGAATCAACAGACAAAACAAGGGTTAGGATAATTAGGGGTGGATTCGAAAGTCCTAGTGCTCTCTCTCTGATTGAATTTTCTTCCCTGTTCTTAATTGTTTTTTTCTTAGAATTGTGCTTAGTAGTTCATTCCATTATTTGTTGGATTAGTTAAGGAGAATCCTAGATTTGAGTTGTGACGACCAGTCCTCGTGGGAACGATCTCGTAATACGTACCATATCTACATCTGATTTGTATACTTGCGAGTTTAAAAATCATTTAAATCATGTTGGTTTAAATAAAATATCAAGTTTTTGGCGCCGTTGCCAGGGACTGTTTCGTTCCAAATTGAATTTAGGATTCTCTCTTATCATAATTCATAGCTTAGGATTTTACTAACTTAGAGTTCTTTTCTTTATTTTAAAAACTAACCTATTTCCTGTTTTGTAGGGTCCTGAAATAAACTTCTAGTTTGGTAATCCCTTTCTAAATTCTTTATTTTTTCTAATTTCTATTTTTAAAACTAGGATTTTATTTTTTAGAAAGTTTTTAGTTTCTAATTTTAGATTTAGATTCTTCTTTCAATTAACTTTCTATTTTCTAGTTTAGAAATTCTTCCCTTTTTAGAAACTTTCTTTTTAGAAATTAACCGTTGCTTAGGATTTTTCTATCATTATTTTAGGAAACTTAATTTATTATTATTTTTTTTTACAGGAAGTGAGGAAGGAAGCTACTAAGTGAAGGAGGAACTTCTTAAATTTTCTGACATCAATCATCTCCTTTTCCGGGTTCTTTCTTCCCATTCTTATTTACATAGTTTTAACTTGTTTTAGAATCTCATAGTTTTTAGGTCTAGTTTTATTTCTCTTAGGTTGCTTCTTAGTTTAGTTTTCTTTCTTCCATTGCAATAACATAGTTTATGCTAGGACGTAGATCTCTGAATATAGAACTAGCACCGTTTGATCCTGAAATAGAAAGAACACTTCGTGAAAGATTGAGAAATAATCCTGTTGAAATGGCGAATGAGAATGAAGTTAAAGCCCTCAGAGATTATTCAGCTCCTGTCCAATTTAATGCGCCTTCATGCATAGTGTTGCCAACCACTACGGCAGCACACTTTGAACTTAAACCTGGAGTCATACAATTGTTGCCATCCTTTTACGGATTGGATAAGGAGGACCCATATCATCATGTGAAAGAATTCCTAGACATTTGCTCCACCTTTATGTTCCAAAACTTCTCAGACGATTCGATCCGCCTACGCCTGTTTCCTTTTTCTTTGAAGGATAAGGAGAAAACATGGTTGAATTCTCTAGAAGTTGGATCTATCACTACATGGGACCAACTGTCTAAGAAGTTCTTAAACAAGTTCTTCCCCGTTCACAAAACCAATGCCCTCCGAAGAGAAATTACTAACTTCACACAAAAAGAGGGCGAGCACTTTCATGAATGTTGGGAAAGATGGAAGGACTTGCTTCTTAAATGTCCTCACCATGGTTTTGAGAAATGGTAACAAGTTCAATACTTCTATGACGGTCTGACACCCCAGAACCGTCGCATAGTTGATGCCACCAGTGGAGGGTCATTCATGACCAAAAGTGATGTCGAAGCGTGAAACTTCTTTGAAACCTTGTGTGAAAATTCCCAGCAATGGGACTATTTAAATAGAGGTGACAGAAGTCCCCAACCACAAAAGAGAGGTGGTATATATGAGATAGGAGTCATACCAAATCTATGCGCCAAGCTTGATAACCTGACAAAGAAAGTTGATGCTCTGGTATTAAATAATGGACCTCCACAAACAGCTCAAGTCGAGGCATGTGCCACATGTTCTAGTCCTGCACATCTTATGCAGTCTTGTCCATCTGGTGCAGCATCCCCAAAATTTCTCTCTGAACAAGTACATGCTATGAACACTTTTCAAAAACCTGGGAATGATCCTTACTCGAACACATACAACCCAGGGTGGGCTAGACATCCAAATTTTTCTTGGGCAAAAGGACCACAACAAGGAGGACCATCTGGAAATCCTCCCATGCAACCGCACCTCCAAGTTGGCAGTAAACAACTTCAACAGTTTCCGCAATATCAACAACTGCCTACACAATCAAGGAAACCATCTCTTGAGGATACACTCCATCTTTTTATGCAGAGTTCTCTCCAATTCCAAAAAGACACCCAACAAACCTTACTAGCCAACCAGCAAAGCTTACATGCAAATGCGCAATCCATTGCCAAGCTGGAAGTACAAATGAGTCAACTAGCTGCCACATTGAGTGAGAGAGAGAAGGGCAAGTTCCCTAGCCAACCTGAGGCTAATCCAAAGGGACAGTATGAGATTGGCTCTAATTCCAACCAAGGGCAATATCATGAACAGGCCAAATCGATCACTACCCTTAGGTCAGGCAAGCAGATTGACAACAGAATAGAGATGCCTAGAGATGAATCAAATTCTAAAACAGAAGATCAAGATGAAGCAGAAAGTCACACCAATGTATCCAAAGTCCAAAAGTTCTCTGACTCTCCAAGAGCCACTAATGTGCCACCCTACGTGCCCAAAGCACCCTTTCCTCAACGTCTAGCACCAATAAAGAAAAGAAACAACTTTGACGAAATCTTGGATGTGTTTAAAAAAGTGCAAGTCAACATCCCGTTGCTTGACGCTATCAAGCAAGTTCCTGCTTACGCCAAGTTTCTTAAAGATTTATGCACTCAAAAGCGTAAGTAGAATGTTCATAAGAAGGTCTTCATTGCAGAGTAACTCAGCTCCATGATTCAACATAACACCCCTCCTAAATTTAGGGATCCAGGAGCTCCCACCATTTCTTGCGGCATAGGAGATCATAAGATCGGGAAGGCATTGCTTGATTTAGGGGCGAGCGTCAATTTGTTACCATATTCGGTTTATGAGCAGTTAGGACTTGGTGAGTTGAAACTAACTAAAGTAACATTACAACTAGCTGATAGATCTGTCAAGGTGCCCCGGGGTGTTATTGAAGATGTGTTAATCCAGGTTGATAAATTTTTTTTTTCCAGTGGATTTCATAGTTATAGATACTCAGCTTGTCCAGAATCTTCATAGTCAGATCCCAGTCATTTTGGGTCGTCCATTTTTGGCCACATCTAATGCTATTATAAATTGCCGAAATGGAGTTATGAAATTGTCCTTTGGTAACATGAATATTAAACTCAATGTCTTTAATGCAGGATAACAATCCGCAGATTTGGATGACATATCTGAAGTGGACATGATCGAGAGTCTAGTGCAGGACTCCTTCCGCAAATCTTTTGAAGATCCACTTGAGACCTGCTTAGCACAATATGGCATGGATTTTGACATCGATAGTCCCATCCACGAAGTCAATGCACTGCTCGACTCTACTCCTATATTGGAATCTGAAAAATGGAGAGCGAAAGTAGAACCTCTTCATCCCTCTGAGACTCTTCCTGACAGCACAACTTCGAACTCTGAGAAGACAAAGGCGAGCAGGCTGCTTAATGTTCTTAGAGCATATAAGGCAGCAATTGAATGGAAGATAGCGGAAATACAGGGAGTATACCCCACTGTTTGTATGGATCATGCTGTGGAAATGTCGCGTGAAATGCAAAGGAAGCATGATCCCAACATGGAAGAAGTCGTTCGAGCAGAAGACCTTAAATTATTTGACGACAGTGTCAGTTACCTCCTTCAGATAGCACAGTTCATGGGAACTCACATCACCTGTCTAGGATTTGTTAATCAAGGTGTTGAGTTACTTCAATGTTTGTGGGTAACATTACTGCAAACCCTCACGAGACTACAACTCGTCCACTAGGGGTAACCTAAGGGTTTAAAGGCTTGTTGCATGCGCTAAATGCAATCGAGAACACCTGCGAAAGTGGTATAGGTAGGGTCTTCTTTTGTTTTTCTTTTTGTTATTTTTGCTTCTGTTGATTTCTCTCTTGTGCTAACTCGCTTTTACGTTGCAATTTTTTTTTTTTTTTGAGAAAGCTTCTTCATTCTCCATCCAGGTATTATCTTTCCATCACTCCTCTTTTACTCTCGTTGTCCCATGTGCATTGCTTGCTTATTTCTTTTATATTGAGGACAATGTAGATTTTAGGTTGGGGGTGGGAGATTAGGTACCTAATCAGTATTTTTTTGGTCTTGAGCAAAATTTGTGAAAATTTTAAAATTTTTTCTGGAAGTTCTACTGAATTCAAAGTGATTTTGAAGGATAGTTGTGATTTTAACATTATAAGATACGTGATATTATCAATTTATGACTCTTGGATTCAGTTATCAGTTAGATTTCACAGTCAATTTTGAATTGTTAATCCATGATTAGAAGTTGTAAACATTGATTGAGCCATGATTTCACATATCACATCTCGCTTACACATTAAGTTTTCGGTTCGATAACTGAATGATGAACTTGGTAAAAAGAAGAATTGAAAGAGTAAGTCACATAATCTTCATCATAGGTTTGCTCCCTATAGGTGCAGATTTGATTCTCCATAGTTGACATATGAAAAAAAAAAAAAAAAGTTAGGCGACAAGTTTTCGCCATAGGTTTGCTCCCTATAGGTGAGAATTTGATTCCCCTCATTTGCGTTACTGCTCATAAAGAAAATCAAAGGCTGGTAAAATGAAAAGTTAATCTGTGAGATAAGTGTTGGTTTCAAGCTTGGTTGTCACGAATTACTAATGATATCATGAAATTGACAATTGGATCTCTTAATGGTTATAAGCTGAGATTACACTATACACTCATGAAACTCAATGTTTTTAAATTGTTCTAATTAATGGATTAATATTTTGAACTTGATTATGAAGTTTACTGTAAGCTTGATTCCAAGAGAAAAACTCCACACACCAATCATGAATCTTACAATTTTCACATCTCAGCTATCTGTTCACAAGTCACTTGAGTTTACAAGAATTGTCTTTCATTTCTGAAATTATTTTTCGCATGTTTTGCTCGGGACTAGCAAAATGCTGGTTGGGGGTTGTGATCGGGTCAAATATTGCATCTCAGACCCCGACTATTGCCTGATTTTACAAACATAATAACACTTAACTTCATATTTTAATTGTGTTTTTATTTCAGGATGAAATCAGGAGCGTGGATTGAAAAATGATGTTAAAAGCATGGATTTGACGCTCCCAAATTACCAGAGCACGGGATGAACCTCAGAGGACCAGTATTGAAGAATTTACATGCCAGGGACCCGAAGAAATCAAGCTGTTCACGTTCAAAGGGGCCCGAAAAGGGTCCAGAATGCAAGATCACTTGGTTCCCACCATCCGATCAGTTCGAAACTTCATACATGGGATGAGGGCCGTAAATTAACCGTACATATTAAATTTCATCCATTAAAGATCTCGGGAAGTGGGTCAACGGCCAGATCAGCCCATTAACCTCCAATTTGGGGCCCACCTGATATTTGGAACTGCCTCAAACTTGGTTTTGGCAGTTGAAATTATATGAAGAAAAGGATGGACGGTGCAGATTTCTCATAAACATTATAGTGGACCCTGTATATGATGCATGTACACCATGCATACACATCTCATGCTATGCACCGGACCGCCCAAGACGGTCAGCGCCGCGCTATCTCTCTCAAAACTCAAACTCGCTAGCTACTGTTTCCAGCGTCCGCAAAAATGATCGACTGATTCAAGTTGTGGGTCCCACCTATTGTCCAAATGGACAATCCAAACCATCCATCCGCTTCCTGGGGCAGCCATAACCCACGCCTAGCTGACGGAATTCGAAGACATCAAGTCGTAGGATTTTTAACTGTCCAATAGCAAAACGGACGGTGAGTTTAGAACTCTGTGGGCCACACAAAAATGGACAAAAAATTGCATATTTTCGACCGAAATTTCGATAGAAATTCGGTGAACGGAGTGGATTTCGCCAGAAACATCAAGGTGGGACCCACTGATCATCGCAGCCGTCGGTTTCGCGTCCGCGTAACGAACGGACTGTCCATTTTTGCGGCGGATTGTGGGCCCCATACGTCACCCGTACGGCCAATCCAAGCCGTTAATCTTGTAGAGTGGTTCAAGCACTACAAAACCATGTTGATATTTTATGTCCATGCGTGTACACGTGCGTGATACAGAGGCCACAAACAGGCGGTCTTGTGACGTTCAAAACTGATTTTGTTGTAATTTCTTCTCTGGGCCGCGTCAATGGACATTCAAAACCACCCATTCCTGACTGAAATTTCGTCCTGAATCCAATGGACGGGGTGGATTTTCTAGAAAATACCTCTGTGGGGCCCACCGATCATGGCTGCGAAAATTTGCACTCCATGTCCTGCTACAACTCTGCTACTGACTTCAGCCCTCCAACAGCTATAAAAGAGTAGTTTTGGACGTGGGAAAGGCATTGAGAAACAGGGAATTCCAGATCTAGAGCAAGGGAGAGAAGAAAGAGAAGAAAGAGAAGAAAGAAGAGAGAGATCGATTAGTTTGGTGTTTTGTTTTCTTTTATGAATTTTGTTTAATCTTTTTGATGGATTTTATGGGTCACTAATCTCTTAGCTAGGGCTGAGATGAAGCCCCTAATTTGATTAACTCTTGTATTGGTTGAATTTACTTTGAATATTAATTAATTTGTTTCTTTCTCTAAGTGGGCTTGATTGGTTTAAATTCTATACCTCTCCATCTATGAACTTGACCAAGGTATATATATGGATGTTGTTTGGATGCTTATTATAGGTGCTTGTGTCTGATCAAGAACAGGTTTCCTATAGAGGAAGAAACAGAGTGCTTTAATGAACTATACATTCCATGTACCCGATCAAGGACATGGGATATGTTATTCATGGCATTGCTTAAAGGAATTAGACATTCTCTATGCCCGATTAAGGACACAGATTGTGCTTTCTCTATATAAGTGGTATCAATCTAGATCAAGGTGAATCAACAGACAAAACAAGGGTTAGGATAATTAGGGGTGGATTCGAAAGTCCTAGTGCTCTCTCTCTGATTGAATTTTCTTCCCTGTTCTTAATTGTTTTTTTCTTAGAATTGTGCTTAGTAGTTCATTCTATTATTTGTTGGATTAGTTAAGGAGAATCATAGATTTGAGTTGTGACGACCAGTCCTCATGGGAACGATCTCGTAATACGTACCATATCTACATTTGATTCGTATACTTGTGAGTTTAAAAATCATTTAAATCATGTTGGTTTAAATAAAACATCATGGGACTCCGATTCCAATCATGTGACTTGAATCAAACATATATCCCCCTGATCTCTACAAGTAAATCCTTGGAAACCCTAGTTACCACCTTTGAATTTGTTAATTTTGATCACTTTACTCACAATTACTCTCTCAATTAATTTAGATTTAGATTCACATCTTTTTCAAGTTCTTCTTCTAGTTACTTTCAGAATACATACAAGATTAGTCCCTGTGGATTTAACCTCGGTATCATCGAGATTATTACTACATCGCAGTCTTACACTTGGGGTTGTGAACAGGTATTGTGCAAGATACAATGATTCTATATTATGATAATTCGAGCGCAATTAATATCTCAAAAAATTCAATCCAACATTCTCGTACAAAACATATCGATATTTGATACATTATATTCGAGAATTAGTTGAAGGCAAGAGTATCGTGCTTGAATACATTCAAACTGAGAAGCAGTTTGCAGACATAATGACCAAACCACTTAACAGAAATAGATTTTCTAATTTAAAGCATGATATTAGTTTGTGTATTATTAATTAATTATCTCTCTTATGCATTTATTTTTTATTATATGTTTATATTATTTAAATGCATATCTTGATTATACACACACACACACACACATATAACCAATCGTGTACACACTCGACTGGACGAACCTTCGACCACTCGTGTACACACTCGACCGGCCGAACCTTCGACCAGTCAAGTGCATACTCGATCGGCTGAGGACCGTGCGATTTCACTCTAAAAGGGGAAAACACCTTTTTCATTTCATTTTCCACCTTATTCCTTGACTAGCCGGTGCCACTCTCGACCAATCCAACTTCCAATCTTGGTTGTAATTGTTTATTTTTTGATTTCCTTCTAGTTTTAGGTACATTTTTGCTAGTTTATCTAATATTTGGGTTGTATTTGTGATTTCAAACCCTCTTTGTAGTGGGTTTTGTCTCAAATCTGATCTAGCTTTAATCTATTCATTCTCTTTGATTTATTTCTTGTGCTTACATTATAAGAAACACTACTTTTAGCGACGAAAATTTTCGTCGTTAAAAATCATATTTAGCAACGAAAATTTTCGTCGCTAAATTCGTTGCTAAAAGATCGATGTACAAGGTTTTTATCAGCGAAAAATTCAAATCGTCGCTAAATGCAAGCTTTTTAACGACGAAAATTTTTGTTGCAAAAAATTTTTTTCAAGACCTTTAGTAGCGAAAATTTTCGCTGCCAAAAAAAATTTCAAGACTTTTAGCAGCGAAAATTTTCACTGCTAAAAAAAATTTCAAGACTTTTTGCAGTGAAACTTTTCGCCCCTAAAAAAACTTCCAAGACTTTTAGCAGTGAAAATTTTCACCGCCAAAAAAATATTTAAAACTTTTTAGCAGCGAAAATTTTCGCTGCAAAAGAAATTTTACAAGACTTTTAACAACGAAAATTTTTGCTGCCAAAAATTTTTAGTAGCGAAAATGTTCGTCGCGAAAAATTTTTCCAAGACTTTTAGTTATGAAAATTTTCGCTGTGAAAAAATTACAAGACTTTTAGCAGCGAATAGTTTCGCCGCTAAAAAACTTCCAAGACTTTTTAGCGGCGAAGATTTTCGCCACAAAAAAATATCCAAAACTTTAGCAGCGAAAAGTTTCGCTACAAAAAAATTTTTCCAAGATTTTAGCAGCGAAAATTTTCGCTGCCAAAAAAATTTTCAAGACCTTTAGCAGCGAAAATTTTCGCCACCAAAAAAATTTCCAAGATTTTTAGAAAAAAATTTTACACTGCTACAAAAATTTGCTCCACTTTTAGCGACGAAAATTTTCATCGCTAAAAGTCTCTTGTTTTTTTATTATACATCTCAAAATTCTGCACAAAATTCTTGATATACACCTGTTAACAATATATTTCATCATATTCATCATGATATACACCTGTTATATAATATATTTCATCATATTCACATTCACATCCAACTAAACCCAAACTAGTAAATCCATCCAAGCCTCGGTTACAAATAGAGGCTAAAAATGTTTAATTTTTTTAAATATTTATTTAAACTACTAATCCATTCATTCAATCCACTAATGAAACAATCAATCATGAAAGCCATAATACCAACAAAATAGTTAACAACTCAATCAAACAATCAATCTCACTTGTTTACTATTTAAAGTTTTCAAAACAAACTCAATCAAACTATTACACAACATTAGGTTCCACAAATAATACAAAGTCACAACGCAAGATTTGGGTATGACTTTTGCTTGGCTGATGAACAACTACAGCTTGTTCAGTAGTCTGAAAGCATCTGCAAAAAAGAAGAACTCGCCATTAGCAATAATTTATAGTGGAGTTCATATCGACAGTTAAAAGGGTAGCAGAGAACCGATGTAGGATAGACTTACTCCATGCACAATCTCCATCGTCTCTTCAATTTCTTTTCTATGAGCTGAAATGAGAGCCTCTTCTTCCTACACAAGTGAAGAACACAGTTCCAAACTAAAAAATAAAAAATAAAAAATCCCATTGCATACAGAAGCAGGCTTTGTACATAATTCCTCAATATGTGCCATGCAGAAAATTTTCCCTGGAAAAATGACCAAGATTTAAATGCAAAACACCATGGGAGAAAAAATAAATGCAATAGGAATCTTTGTACAAAGGTATCTTAGAACAGATGTTTCAAAACTTATCTCCAAATTAAGCAACTCAAAGAATGGTAAAAACAAAACTCACGTCATACAAATACACCATGTCATTCATGGAGCGTGTGATACATTCCTCTAAGCAACTCAACTTACCTCTGATTCTGAAATCCGTATTTCCTGGATCTGACAGAGCAAGACCAACAACAATTTTCTCGGGTGTAGACAAATGCAATTGCTTGGAGAGACCTTCTAGAAATCCTTCACTCATCACTTTACTTCTCAGTGTTTCACAGAAAACTGTGGCGAAATTTGGCCTACCCAAAAATTTTCATCGCTAAAAGTCTCTTTTGTATATATATACAGCTCAAAATTCCTGATATACACCTGTTAACAATATATTTCATCATATTCATCCTGATATACACCTGTTATACAATATATTCCATCATATTCACATTCACATCCATCTAAACCCAAACCCAAACATAAACTACATTCATCCAAACACAAACAATCTTATCCGCATCACATTCATTCACGCATAAATACATATAAGCTTAACATTATAAACAAAAATACCCTAAACCTAAACCTAAAACCTAAACCTTAACCTTAACCTATAACCTATAAGTTTAGGTTTAGGAAATGGGGTTCGGATTCGGGATCGGGTTTAAGTGTGGTTAGGGAGTTGAGATTAGGATTAGGTGTAGGTTTAGGGATTTGAGAATACGTTAAGGTTTAGGTTTAAGAAATCGGGTTCGGGTTATAGGTTTAGGTTTAGGTTAGGTTATAGGTTAAGGTTTAGGAAATTGAGTTTAAGTTATAAGTTAAGGTTATAAGTTAAGGTTTAGGTTATAGGTTAAGTTTTAAGTTTAGGTTAAGGTTATATAGGTTTAGGTTTAGGTTATAGGTTTTGAGATTTAAGAATAGGTTTAGGTTAAGGTTATAAGTTTAGGTTTAGAAATCGAGTTCTGCCCGGGATCGGGTTTAGGTTTGGGTTTTCAAGTTAAGGTTTAGGTTTAGGTTAGGAGTTGAGATTAGGATTAGGTGTAGGTTTAGGTTTAGGATTTAAGAATACGTTAAGGTTAAGGTTTAGGTTATAAGTTAAGTTTTAGGTTTAGGTTTAGGTTAAGGTTATAGGTTTAGGTTTAGTTTATAGGTTTTGAGATTTGAGAATAGGTTTAGGTTAAGGTTATAAGTTTAGGTTTAGGAAATCGGGTTTAGGTTTGGGTTTTCAAGTTTTGGTTTAGGTTTAGGTTTAGGTTAGGGAGTTGAGATTAGGATTAGGTGTATGTTTAGGCTTAGGATTTGAGAATACATTAAGGTTTAGGTTTAGGAAATCGAGTTCGGGTTATAGGTTTAGGTTTAGGTTAGGTTATAGGTTAAGGTTTAGGAAATTGAGTTTAGGTTATAGGTTTAGGTTAGGGAGTTGAGTTTAGGTTATAGCTTTAGGTTAAGGTTTAGGAAATTGAGTTTAGGTTATAAGTTAAGGTTATAGGTTAAGGTTTAGGTTATAGGTTAAGTTTTAAGTTTAGGTTAAGGTTATATAGGTTTAGGTTTTGGTTATAGGTTTTAAGATTTGAGAATAGGTTTAGGTTAAGGTTATAAGTTTAGGTTTAGGAAATCGAGTTCGGGTTCGGGATCGGGTTTAGGTTTGGGTTTTCAAGTTAAGGTTTAAGTATAGGTTAGGGAGTTAAGATTAGGATTAGGTGTAGGTTTAGGTTTAGGGATTTGAGAATACGTTAAGGTTTAGGTTTAGGTTAAGGTAATAGGTTAAGGTTTAAGTTATAGGTTAAGTTTTAGGTTTAGGTTAAGGTTATAGGTTTAGGTTTAGGTTATAGGTTTTGGGATTTGATAATAGGTTTAGGTTAAGGTTATAAGTTTAGGTTTAGGAAATCGGGTTCGGGTCGGAATCGGGTTTCGTTTGGGTTTTCGAGTTTAGGTTTAGGTTAGGGAGTCGAGATTAGGTTTAGGTGTAGATTTAGGTTTAGGGATTTGAGAATACGTTAAGGTTTAGGTTTAGGAAATTGGGTTCGGGTTATAGGTTAATGTTTAGGTTAGGTTATAGGTTAAGGTTTAGAAATTGAGTTCAAAGTTATAGGTTTAGGTTTAGGTTTAGGTTTAGGTTATAGGTTTTGGGATTTGAGAATAAGTTTAGGTTAAGGTTATAAGTTTAGGTTTAGGAAATTGGGTTCGGGTTCGGGATCGGGTTTAGGTTTGGGTTTTCAAGTTTAGGTTTAAGTTTAGGTTAGGGAGTTGAGATTAGGATTAGGTGTAATTTAGGTTTAATACATTTAAGTTTAGGTTTAAGAAAGTTAGGTTTAGTAGGTTTTGTTATAGGTTATAGGCTTAGGTTTCGGTTAGGTTATATGTTAAAGTTTAGAAATTGAGTTTAGGTTATAGGTTTAGGTTATAAATTAAGGTTATAGGTTAAGGTTTAGGTTATAGGTTAAGTTTTAGGTTTAGGTTAAGGTTATAGGTTTAGGTTGAGGTTATAGGTTTTGAGATTTGAGAACAGGTTTAGGTTAAGGTTATAAGTTTAGGTTTAGGAAATCGGGTTCGGGTTCGGGATCGGGTTTAGGTTTGGGTTTTCAAGTTTAGGTTTAGGTTTAGGTTAGGGAGTTGAGATTAGGATTAGGTGTAGGTTTAGGTTTAGGGATTTGAGAATACATTTAGGTTTAGGTTTAGGAAATCGGGTTCGGGTTATAGGTTTAGGTTTAGGTTTAGGTTAGGTAATAGGTTTAGGAAATTGAGTTTAGGTTATAGGTTTAGGTTATAAGTTAAGGTTATAGGTTAAGTTTTAGGTTTAGGTTTAGGTTAAGAGGTTATATAGGTTTAGGTTTAGGTTACGGTTATAAGTTTAGGTTTAGGAAATGGGTTCGGGTTCTGGGATCGGGTTTAGGTTTGGGTTTTCAAGTTTTGGTTTAGGTTTTAGGTTAGGGAGTTGAGATTAGGTTTAGGTGTAGGTTTAGGTTTAGGGATTTGAGAATATGTTAAGGTTTAGGTTTAGAAAATCGGGTTCGGGTTATAGGTTAAGGTTTAGGTTATAGGTTAAGTTTTAGGTTTAGATTAAGGTTATAGGTTTTGATTGAGGTTATAGGTTTTGGGATTTAAGAATAGGTTTAGGTTAAGGTTATAAATTTAGGTTTAGAAATCGTGTTGGTTCGTGATCGGGTTTAGGTTTGGGTTTTCAAGTTTAGGTTAGGGAGTTGAGATTAGGATTAGGTGTAGGTTTAGGTTTAGGGATTTGAGAATACGTTAAGGTTTAGGTTTAGGAAATCGGGTTCGGGTTATAGGTTTAGGTTTAGGTTAGGTTATAGGTTAAGGTTTAGGAAATTTGAGTTTAGGTTATAGGTTTAGGTTATAAGTTAAGGTTATAGGTTAAGGTTTAGGTTATAGGTTAAGTTTTAGGTTTAGGTTTAGGTTATAGGTTTAGGTTGAGGTTATAGGTTTTAGGATTTGAAAATAGGTTTAGATAAAGGTTATAAGTTTAGGTTTATGAAATCGGGTCGGGTTCTGGATCGGGTTTGGGTTTTTAAGTTTAGGTTTAGGTTTAGGTTAGGGAGTTGAGATTAGGATTAGGTGTAAGTTTAGGTTTAGGGATTTGAGAATGCGTTAAGGTTTAGGTTTAGGAAATCGTGTTCGGGTTATAGGCTTAGGTTTAGGTTAGGTTATAGGTTAAGGGTTAGGAAATTGAGTTTAGGTTATAGGTTTAGGTTATAAGTTAAGGTTATAGGTTAAGGTTTAGGTTATAGGTTAACTTTTAGGTTTAGGTTAAGGTTATAGGTTTAGGTTGAGGTTATAGATTTTGGTATTTGAGAATAGGTTTAGGTTAAGGTTATAAGTTTAGGTTTAGGAAATCGGGTTCGGGTTCTGGATCTGGGTTTAGGTTTGGTTTTCAAGTTTAGGTTAGGGAGTTGAGATTAGGATTAGGTGTAGGTTTAAGTTTAGGATTTGAGAATATGTTAAGGTTTAGGTTTAGAAACTAGGTTCGTATTATAGGTTTAGGTTTAGGTTAGATTATAGGTTAAGGTTTAGGAAATTGAGTTTAGGTTATAGGTTTAGGTTATAAATTAAGGTTACTGTTAAGGTTTAGGTTATAGGTTAAGTTATAGGTTTTATGTTAAGGTTATAGGTTTTGGGATTTGAGAATAGGTTTAGGTTAAGGTTATAAGTTTAGGTTTAGAAATCGGGTTCGGGTTCGAGATCGGGTTTAGGTTTGGGTTTTCAAGTTTAGGTTTAGGTTAAGGAGTTGAGATTGGGATTAGGTGTAGGTTTAGGTTTAGGGATTTGAGAATACATTTTAGGTGTTAGGTTTTGGTTAGGTTATAGGTATAAGGTTTAGGAAATTGAGTTTAGGTTATAGGTTTAGGTTATAGGTTAAGGTTTAGGTTATAGGTTAAGTTTTAGGTTTAGGTTAAGGTCATAGGTTTAGGTTTAGGTTATAGGTTAAGGTTTAGGGAATTGAGTTTAGGTTATAGGTTCAAAGTTATAGGTTATAGGTTTAGGTTTAGGTTATAGGTTTTGGGTTTTGAGAATAGGCTTAGGAGTATTGGTTTAGGTTAGGTATAGGTTAGGTTTAGGGAATTGAGTTTAGGTTATAGGTTATAAGTTTTTGGTTAAGGTTTAGGTTATAGTTATAGGTTTTGGGATTTGAGAATAGGTTTAGGTTATAAGTATAGGTTTAGCTTAGGTTATAGGTTAAGGTTTAGGGAATTGAGTTTAGGTTATAGGTTATAGGTTGTAGGTTTAGGTTAAGGTTTAGGTTATAGGTTTTGGGATTTGAGAATAGGTTTAGGTTATAAGTTTAGGTTAGGTTGTCGGTTAGAGTTTAGGGAATTGAGTTTAGGTTATAGGTTTATGTTATAGGTTTAGCTTAAGGTTTAGGTTGTAGTTATAGGTTTTGGGATTTGAGAATAGGTTTAGGTTATAGGTTAAGGGTGTGGTCCCTGCAAATACAGATATAAACACGGCCTGTCCAAATGGCCAGGCCCCTCCAATGTTGTCCATAGGAAACGGACAGCTTCATCATGGTCATAACAGCAGTTCCCACCTTCCAGGGACCCCCGCTCATCCGGATAGCTCCGACACACATCCGGGTCTGCTCTATTAATTTCGAGCAAATACATATATAAACACGGTCTGTTCAAATGGCCAGGCCACTCCAATGCTGTCCATAGGAAATGGACAGCTTCATCATGGTCATAACAGCGGTTCCCACCTTCCAGGGACCCCCGCTCAACATCCGAATAGCTTTGACGCACATCCGGATACATAAATGGGTATAGTTTCAAAGAAAATTATTAGCAATGTTTCAAATGCATACCTCCCTTAGAAAGTCCTTCGGTTGATCCTCATGAAAGTCTTGATCTATAAGAACCTTAACGGTAACATCCTGCATTCCATGATTGAATAAATAAGAAGATGCATCACCTTTATTTTCAAGTCAAACAAAAATGGGACAGAGAACCATGTAAGAAACACGAAGAAAAATGTGGATTTCTTTGAATATGATAGAGAGATTAGTCCAGAAACTGAACCACAAATTACTCTCATCAGGTTAGTTATTAGAATAACATTTTCAGATAAGTTCCCTACATTAAACAGTTGCCTATGTAATTCAATTGTCTTCAGTAAAATCTGATTACTGTCTTAAAAGAAATGCATGCCATGCATGCGAAACATCATTTTCAAACCAAACTACACTCGCTATTTTCAAATCTCACGCGACCACTTCATTCCCCCACTATCTCCCTCGATTTCCCCACTCTCACCTCTCCGTCTCTCTCTCTCTCTCTTGAAGCAAAAAAGAAGGAAAAAAAAAATCTCTTTTATGTTTTTTCAATCAATCTTCCATTTTCTTCTTAACAAGAAAATCCATATTTACTAATATTCCCAGTTTTCTATTTTTCAAAAGAATGAGTTCGGACTCCGAAAGCGTCGGCTCCAACACTCGTACTTTCAGCCCAAACCCTAACCAAGGACTCTAAAATTATCAAGTACTCATAAACATTCATTGCAAGCATTTTCTGTCTATGTGCATGACGACGATACTGTTGAGATCAATCCTCTTATCTTCATTTACAAAAACTCATAAAGAATCTAATAGCTTCCTGACCCAAGCACAATTGAAAACATGTCAAGTCAACTCAAATTTGCTAAATACCTATATGAAATCTTGTACAAACCACTGAATCAGGGATACCAAACTCACCGAGTCTTGGTTGGGCGTGTAAAGAAGCCAGCACATGGAAAAGAATCATAAACAAGTAAAATTTGCTTTCCATCCAAGGGGAATTTCATGACCCCTGGGCAGAGAATTGTTTTCCAACAAGGGCACGAGCATTACACAAATGAAAATTGTTGTGAGCTTCAAAGATCAAAGATCGCAAGGGGAGACATAATTCAATCAACATTAACAACAAATTCTGCTTATAGAGTTCACCGGCTGAAGAGTTGCTTTGGTCTAAATCTCATCAGCATCTCTCTCTGCCTGTAGTTCCAAGCAATATATGCAACCAGACAGTTATTAGAGAGCATCTACTAAGGGAAACATAAAGACTAATGGGAGATTGGGTATGAGTTAAAACATGCATGTAGTGTAACATTGTGAACCTGGCACATCAACTGAGATGGGAGACTTGGGTAGTTAGGAATATGTAAGTTTGCGGCTCTGTTAGTTAAAACTACCACCCGTCACACAGCAACTCATCCTGAAACATATATATTTCAAAGGGACCTATCAATTTATTCCTTAGCGAAACCAAGTCCACTTGGTTTTGGCAAGTTCTAAAGCCTTGGTTGGTGTAGCACATGTGTAATTTTCACTATTTATTTAGATGTCTCAGAAGCCAACACCAATTAGTCGGGATAAGGCTTAGATGATTGTGATTTAGATGTCTCATAAGTGGCAAACAAACTGAAGAACTAAGAAGCATAGAGCAATGTATTAGGTCTTCCCTATGACTTCTCTATTCACCAGCAACTAACAATATCGAAGCATCTTTTAATCTGAAAGTGAAAAGAAAATTCCAATCAGCCCAACTTTTTGAAGCTATAGAAGTCAAAACCATGGATCTCTTTAAAATATGACAGTGACTAAGAAAAATGTGTAACTTTTCAGCTAGATCACTAATTTTAAAGGGCTTCTTAGCCCATTAGCAACTCTAGAACCCAAGAGATACATGTGTCATATGAAGGAAACACATGCTGAGCCGATGAAATCTGTAGCAGCGTATAAGTCCATCCTGATGATTGCAAAAAGGTTTTAAGTTAGTCTTGTGAGTTGCTTTAATGCATCGATACATAACTAGATTCTTTTTTTTTCTATTTTGGATTATCAATTGTCTGAACACTAGAGACCACACACACTCAAATGAGCCATATGAAAGCAGCATCAATAACACAATGCAAAGAAACCAGATTGATTGTTACTATTTTTGAAAATTCCTCTACAATAATAAAGTGATTTACCTGGAGTAATCGAAGAGGAGAAGAATACACAAGATATAACTGGACTCATTTAAAATACAATGAAAATCGAAAGTGGATAGTGACCTCTTCGAGTTGCACAAGAAAATCTTTTTTAATGAAAGGGTTAAATCTACCTTAAGAAACAAATTGAACTATTTAATTTCCAAGCAAGAAAGAAACACAGAAAAGTAATTGAAGTTTAACATGACTAAAAAGAATTGGAAACAAGCATTAAACAGAATAAGATGCTCCCATAGGACACACAGAAACATAGGATTTTAAAAGAAAACAAAAGAAATATATGTGAGAGTGACAATCAAGCTACCTGCTCTTTGAAAGTTTCTTCATCCGTTAGGATTGCTATCTTCATGGATTCTTTATCATGCTGCTTTAGCCGCCTATTCATTAGCATTGCTTTGGCTAAAACCAGCCCATGAATCTTCGTTCAAAGGAACCTTCCTAAGATAAGCTCTAAAAAGTTCCTTTGAAAGAAGATTCCCCAATTTTTTCTCCTTATTAACTCATCATATACATGTTTTTATTCATTTCCCCATACGCATTTAACTTATTACAAGAGGAAAGGAAATGATATAATTCCAGTCTTGGATATACAAATGACATTATGGTTTTGGCCATTTGAGCCCATTTCTTGTTATATAGAGACATGTCTAGAAGCAGCTGAGAATCATGAGGGTGAGTGGAATTCTCATGGCATGCTTGGAAATTGGAAACCCAAGTTTGGTTAGTGAGGTTTGGTTGAAATGGAAACATGAAGTGAAAATCTTCAGCATCAAGGTAATCCTACAAGTATATATTGTATATAAAAAAAAAAAAAAAAAACCAACCTGGGTCCTTCAGTCTTCCAAACTCTAGTTGGGCCACAGAATAGCATTGTTACAATGGTTTCTATTAGGGTCCTTCACCCAATGTGGGAGAGGTGGCATTGACGGCATCATCTTGGCCAATCACACGCTTTCCTAAAAGTTGCACAAAACAAGATGGATTGGAGGGTTTTCCTTTGATGGGATGATTTTTGTTGTTTGGATAGCACAAAACAGGATGGATTGGACTCTGGTTTTCCATAACTTAGATTCTTGACACTAGAAACAAGGTGAGTATTGTAAGAAGAAAATTAGATTTCCACGTACTATACAAACAGTAAAAAAAACATATGTATACCTCCCAAAAATAAAAAGTAAACGGGAGTCTAGATTCAGATCATGTAACTAGTGTAGCAAAAAAAAAAAAAAAGAATTACATATGCTTGTGTCTTTCTGAAATAAACGGAGGCGGTTTGATAAAATCGCAGAAATAACCAACCATGCTGGTTAAAAAAGCATGGGTAATTGATTTTGATCACTTTAAATAAGAAAGAAGAAAGAAAATTGATCACTTCCAATGAGAAAAAAAAAGAAAGAAAAAAAAAAAAAGTTGTAAGGATTATTAATCTGACATGATAAATATTAAAAACTAGCATTAACGGTTCCCACCTTTGCTTTTGGAATGAGACAACCCTTAGATTCATCCTTCATGTCAACTGTAGACAGCAAAATCCTTGATCATGATGGAAAAAAAGATTATTATTATTATTAATTCACAAGCGTCGACAAGGGGACATGATAGGCAACAACCCAAGTTGGACTTACTCTTCTCAATAGCCAACCTGTATAAATGATACCAACCCATTTATTTGGTTCTATTAATCATGTTAATAACCTATGAGGATTTTTTTAGATAATCGCCTACTTGAAGAATCGAAAAGTTTGAAACTTTGAATGAAAAACCCTTTTTTTGGGTAGTAAAAAATCTATGAAATTCTTGTAGTTGTGTAGAAATTCAGCGATTGTCAGATTTCTGAATTGATCATAAAATGGTGGGTCCTACTTTTCACATAACCAAGTATAACATCCTACTTGTATGATTCAATGGGCCTACAAGAGATCCCAGCTTTATGTATACCTCGATATTGGGAGAAACAGAAATGCAAGGCAATACAATCCAATTAATCCCAAGTGAAACCCTGCAAGTTTCAACATTCAAAGACTGCACAAAGTCATATTTCATTGAAAGCTGCATTCTTTTCTTCTTCTTCTTCTTCTTCTTCTTCTTCTTTTTTTGTATTGCAGTCATTCTGTAATATTCCTTCCCCTCCAAGAAAAAAATGGTAATTGCATTTCAGAGTCCAAGTTCCTTCTCTGTTAGTGACTAACATGGAACTTCACGGTCAGGCATGACGTTTTCCAGGCCGGCTTATCCAAGCCATTAATACCATGGCCCCATCAAAGATGGACCATGCCTCCAAAATCTTCCAAATTTGAGGATGCTAGCCTTCCAGTGATCTTTGGCCCTTTGCTCTTAAATGTGGTATTTTAGCACACTTACCCGTGTATTTGTATGCAAATAAACAAATGATTAGCATTGTTTGACCGAGAAGATTTTTTGGGCATAGTCCATTGATGATGAGAGACACTTGTTCAATGGCATGGATCACCAAACCATGGGCCACACATGTACAAAATCCACACACAATAGGGAAGTTCCATGTTAGTCACATTTCAAAATCAAACAAAGAGAGAGCAAGGTATTATTTATCACACACCATGAAATAGAAGGATATAAAAAAGTTGTTCTTTTGTCCTTTTTCCATCAAATGCATGTGGAGATGTATACATGCAAGTTCCTAACAATAAAATATGTTCATCAAAACCACAATGCAGATAGAATAAATAAATGAAAAAGAAGATCTATAGAATGCAGATGGGAAGAAAACAAAGTAGGTCAATGTGACAGTAGATTTGAAACCAAAATAAATGTTCCTGATCTTAGATCAACAGTTGCATTGCCCTTCCTTCCCTTGAAAATAACATCCATCAGCTTGTGCAGAAAGTGACCAAAAGGCCCTCCATATGCAAAACCATAGAGCTGCAATTAAGATAGGATAGACAGTAGAGTTAAACAATACTAGACATCTTATAGACATAGGTTCCATAATACATAATATATGTGCATTGGCAACTACAAGACATTCAATGCGAGTAATTATATGATTAATGACCCAAGTCTTTGCACAAGTATACATGGGATCTCAATTCTAACAGGTGGGCCCGATGGTTCGGTAATCCAAGGCCCAACCATTGATGTGTTGTGTCCCACTGTTAATGGAACATGCCCTAAGAATCTCCCAGATTGAACCAATCTTGCAATTTTTCTTTAAGTCATTGGTGACAAATCATAGAGTTCCTCATCAACAAAATGCTTAAAGAAAGCTCTTTTTGGAAAGAAAAAAAAATTATGAATGAAAAATAGCATTCAAATTCATTTTAGCTATCCTCATCTTCAAGGATCCAAGGCAGCCACATGAGAAATGCCCCTCAGCCTGAAAATCTACTGGCAAACCTGCACATCCCTAAAAGAAAATAACAACCAACGACCTACACTCAACATGCACACATCATTCACATGATGAACGGTCCATCCCAATATACACACCATAGGACCACTCAATCGGCATCCTAGATCACTCACACGTGTGCCAAGGCAGCATTTGAGGCATGACTGGAATAATCCGAAGAGGATCGATCCAAAAGCGAGAGAATGAAGGGAATGGAATGAATCTTCCATGCCATTTTCTCCCTCTTTTCATTGCAAGAAGATAGAGAGAGAGAGAGAGGGATTAGGCGTTTCAAAGTATGGAGCTCGGATTAAACATATAACATTCTGAGATAAAAAATTACATGACTCACCTTAGAAGGGCGATCGATTGGCGACCGACTGGTGATGAAGCTGGCGCTCAAAAGAGGGAAGGGAGACGAAGAAAATGGCGGTCGAAAGAGGGAAAACGAAATTTCCTCTTTTGAAATGGAATAAGAGATCAAATCCACAAAATGTGAGTTTTCCATATTTTATAACATAAACTGTATTCACAGCCATACAATATAGGGATCATTTAGTGGATGGTTAAGATAATATTACATAATATAATTATAATTATAAACCATCTACAACAAGACCCATTATTTTAATGGTCTGGAAGCCAATAGCAAAACCACATTTTCTATGAATAAGTCACCACTATTTAACAAAGAAATGCAAAACTAACAGGTTTTCACTATACAAATGAAAACGGTAGCTTAGCTTTGGATCTGGTAGGGCTCTACGGGCCCCACCATAATGTTTGTGTTTAATCCACACTGTAGATCCATTTGTAAACAATCTTTTCAGGTTGATACCAAAAAATCAACTTGAAATAATTCTCTAGCGAACAACACCACAGGAAAACAGTAACGATTGAACGTCCACCCTTAAAAACATTTATTTAGCTGAGAATTGCTTTAGCTACATATTTTATCCGTCCGTAATTCCAACTAAATCCAAGCCGAATCTGCCAGACATCCATCTGCTGTGCCCTATTTTTTAGTAGTGAACTGCCAGCCTCCACATAAAGACCTCATTGTAAATTAGAATTTGTTCACAAGTGACTGGCCCATCTCTAATATCTTTTAGTTAAGACTTACGAATATGTTAGACTCTCCAGCTTCAGGAATTTAGATGGAATGGAACCATTCGATCTTTGCCATGCACAATTCAAACAACTCCAGTTGTCCAAGCTCGGCCGAAATGCTATTAACCAGTTCATTGTTGTTCAATTGCTTGTAAAAGGAAACTATTAGAAATAATTTACACGTAAATATCCCCGAAATGGAAATTTAATTTTAAAGTAAAAAACCTTCACAGATAGCTTAGCTTGGACATGTTCCCCAATTCAGGTGGAATTGGCCTAGTGAGCTTGTTACTGTGTAGGTACCTGAGAAGAATAAATAGGAAACACCATGACCAATCAGCAAGAAAATCCCTGTTGCATGAATACTCGACAATTTCAAAGCCTAACTTTCCCTAACGAAATCAAAAATGATTTCCATAAACTCAACCATTCCGGTAAAAACACACAAAATGCAGGAAAAAAAGGCACAAGATTGAATTTTCTGAAACTTTTTCCCATCAAACACATCAATACCCACTTTGAAAACACTGCTATGAAGGATATCATTGATGGCTTAAGCTGGAAGAATGCCATCAGTGATACACACACACACACGTAATATTTTAAAAAATATAAAAATCTATGTATATTGTAATTAAAA
The DNA here is from genome assembly GCA_030180095.1 of Magnolia changhungtana. Taxonomy (NCBI): domain Eukaryota; kingdom Viridiplantae; phylum Streptophyta; class Magnoliopsida; order Magnoliales; family Magnoliaceae; genus Magnolia; species Magnolia changhungtana. The sequence continues at coordinate 559,083 of JASAUF010000156.1, forward strand.
TCAATGGTTTTTTATGCCACAGGTTGTCTATTGTAATTAAATTCAATGGTTCATGGCCACTTAAAAATGATAATTAAATAAAATGAGTTCAGCTCATTTTTAATTGGCACACAAACGGGCTCCTAAGAGTCCAATTTCTCAATTAGTGGATAATATGGAATTCCTTATTATGCTAATATTTTGTATATATAGGCCTAATAGTTTGTTGATCTAGACCATTGGACTTTTTCCCCATCATGGATGGATTATACCCAATTTCTCAACTAGTTGATTAGAGCATTTTGGATGATCCAATCTTCAATGTGGACTTTCCATTCATTTCATACAATAATGGGCAATGCTCTTGAAAAAATCACAATGATTGGATCATGCGAAGAAATGCAAAATATATCAGGAAATGATTAATAAAATAGCTAGTAGAAATTTACAAGTTAAATTAACTATAAGTGGAAATTTTTTTTTTATTGATTTTCGTAGCTATATGTGGATACTTCGAAACCATTTTCATTTATATGATTGAAATAAGAAAATACCAACATAGCTTCTTCTTCTTCTTCTTCTTCTTCTTCTTCTTCTTCTTCTTTTTTGTTTAAAAATAAATAAATAAAACAACATTACCCATGAAGATCCCAATCTCCTCATATAGTTTGAGATAGGAGTTTTGGGTCGGCGCATGTGGGGATGCCGTTGACACGGTCGTAAGAGCACATGACGTTGCTAATGTCTTCTTCCTTCACACACATCTCGAATGGATGGAGGAACGTTTCCACCATGTCTTCCTTCACACACATCTCGAAAAACTGCTGTGTGCCCTAAGAAACAGTGTTGATGGAACATCCACCACTATGTGCCCCAAGAAACAGTGTTGATGGAACATCCACCACTATGTGCCCCAAGAAACAGTGTTGATGGAACATCCACCAAGATTCGGGATATCCTTTAACGTCCTAAAAGATCTCACTTAAGATCTTTAAAGGATAACATCGGATCCCAACGATCTTGAGAACCACTCATCTCGCGGACATCCCAGATTACAGCCAAGATATCAGGCAGGAGTCCTCCTGAAATTGTATTCTGGTTCTCCTATAAATATAGAGGTACCTCCCACTATCTAACGTACGTTCACTGAGAAACCCTAAATACTTGACTGATATCTCTTTTCTGGAGATCCTACCCAACTCTATAGGACCTCGATGCAGGGCCATCGCAATAGCATTGTAAAATCCATATCACACATCATTTGCTAGTTAATGTTATGATGTGAGACGAAAAATCTCGAGTAGGCTATAACACTAGGAAATGTACAATCACCTACCATTGCAACCAATTACATACATCTGGACGAATCCCATGGTAAGGGCCATAACTACCCAATCTGAGTCCCCGATTAAGCCGATGTTTGTGTTTAATTAATGCTGTCCATCTATTTTTAAAGATCATCTTATGATATGAAACAAAAAAATGAGGCATGTACTAATTTGAAATGGACCACATTACAAGAAATAGTGTTGAATGAGCGTCAACCATTTAAAACATTATGGGGCCATAAAAGTTTTGGATCAAGATGATTTTTGTTTTTCCCCTTCATCTAGGCATGTATGACCTAATAAACAAATTGGATGCCAAATAAACAGTACAGTGGGCCTTAGGAGGATTTTAATGATGGATATCCAATCACTATTGTTTTCATGTGGTGTGGTCCACCTGATATTTATATACCTCTCCTTTTTTGGGACCCACCATGATGTATGTTTTATATCCACACCTTCCATCCATTTGGAGAAATCATTTTAGGGCAATATTCATAGTTAAATCCAGAGCTCCAGTGGACCCAGCACAAAAACAATGGGGACAGTGACACCCACCATTAAAAACTTATAAAGGCCATGAAAGTTTTAGATCAAGTGATATTTGAGTTTTACCTTATTTCATGTCTTTTTTAACTTTTAACGAGTTGGATTTTAAATAAAAATTATGGTGGGCCTTAGGATAGTTTCAATGGTGGGAATCACTCTCTCTAGTGTTTTATGTGGTGAGGTCCACTACATGTTTTTATCTGCTTCATTCTTTAGGTCACGCCCTAAAATAATATCTCAAAATGGATGGACGGTGTGGATACAACACATACATCATAGTGGGTCCCACAGAAATTGGTGACATCACTTCAGTAGCCAACTCGCTAGTATCTAATCCGGGTCCGGCGTCCAACGTCCAACAGAGACCCTTTGCTCTCTCTCTCTCTCTCACCCTAATCCTCTCTCTCTCTCTCTCTCTCTCTCTCGTCAGTAGCTAATCTGCGTTCCCCTCTCCTCTCTCTCTCGCCCTAATCCTCTCCCTCTCTCTCAACCCATCTAGCGTCCAGTGAAAGAAGAACCTTTGCTCTCTCTCTCACACACACAATAGTCGTTCCTTTCTCTCCCTACACAAAGCAACGACGATTGATGGTACTCATACGATTTGCTTTGGCCGCCCAAATCACTGTTTCACCATGTATGAAAAATCTCTCTTATCTCCTTTTCAGATTTCATCCTTATGTTTTCAAATCTATTTAAAGGGTGAAGCACTTCCTCTTTCATCTCTCTGGATATGAGATTTCTTTGAAACTTTCTAGAATCGCAGAGGTAATTCAAGCATCCCATCTGATCTTACCGTTTTTGACCAATCTCCTTCTCTTTGTATTCTCATGCTTCAATTTTTCTATTTTCCATTTGATTTTATTTATCTATTTATTTTTTATTTTATGATATAGGGTTTGTAATGAGATTTGAATGAATGTTTCTAAAAGCTTAGTTTTTACATATTTTTGTTCTTAGAAATGGAAATTATGAGCTTAATTCTACTAATTTCCATATTGGGATACATCGACTTAAAATCTCTAAATTCATGCGGTGTGGTCCACTAGAGTTTTGGACTAGGGTGAGTTGTTGAGAGTTCCTTCGTCTTGGTGAGAGAGGAAGTGTGATGCACAAGTCAATCTGAAAAGTAGCTGAAATTGGGTTCTTAATAAATTCTTGCATTCGTTGTGTTTGTTGAAATTCTTGTGAGCATTGACCCATCATCTTCCCACTTGCTTTTTGTTGTTGATGTTTCTCCATGTGTGAGATCTGTGAATTTGTTATGTCAATTTCGGTTTGAAACTCTGCACGAAAGGTGTGTTTTAGAATCTAGAGGTTATATAGTGAGTGAACACATCTACAACTATGAACGTATGTTTTAGAATCGAAAGGTTATATATAGTGTTAGAAACTAGTGGATGGCTTAGAAAATTCAAAGAAGTTATATTAAATTCAGATTTGCTTCTTCAAATGTGAACACGGAGACTTCACCATGGCCCTAGTGATAAAAGAATTGGAGTCTGTTTGATTGGCTGGTGAATCCCATAGAACATGGATCTCATGGAAAAAAGGATAAGTAACTGTATTTCTATACTTGTATTTTAGAATGTGAGAAACCACTCACCATGTGATCTTGGCATTTAGGGTCAATAGTTCGAAAATGGAAATGATTAGACAATCCTAATCATTTTACCGGATGACACATCCAATGTTAACCAATATTACTTATTTGGTCTTTTTAGCTTTTATTTGCTTGGCACAGAATGTATAGTCAGATCATCTCATTTGCCAGATTTTTGAGCTATGGCTCCCCGTGGTATGCCCTAGCTGATGAGTGGTCTGAATCTCATCCAAATGACTCATGGTTTTCCTTTGTTCATGCAATTTTTAAAAAGGAAACTATTTTGTTTATGTAAGTTTTGTATTTGTTTGAATTGTTCTTATATGAAGCAATACACTGCATTTTCTATTAATCTAAATTATATTATGATTTTCAATTGTTTCCTAGTCATTGTTTAAGTAATACAGTGTGCATGTCATCCAATACATACATTGGCACTGCCTATGCCTGCGTGTATGACTGTTATAACACTAAATTGTCCATAGTTTGCACTAATAAGATAATACAGTGTGCATGTCATCTAATACATACATTGGCACTGCCTATGCATGTACATGTTCCAATACAGAGATTTAAACCATGCTTTTAGTGATGAAAGAATTGGAGTTTGCTTGATTGTCTAGTGAATTCCATAGAACATTGATCTCATGGAAATAAGGACAAGTAATTTGTATTGATATAGTTGCATTTTAGAATGAGAGAAACTACTCATCAAGTGTTCCTGCCATTCAAGGTACATAGTAAAAAAATGATCAGATGAAAAACCATTTGACCAGAGGACCCATGCAGAATCTCTGTATGCCACGAAATGTATTGTCAGGATCATCTCATCCACCAGATTTGTGAGCTATGGGCCCCTCAGTGGTATGCCCTACCTAATAAGTGGTCTAAATCTCATCCAAATGACACATGGTTTTCCTTTGTTGATCTGCATGTATAATTTCATTATTGTATATTATTCATCAGGTCCCTTGCCCATTGGAAAATAAGCCTGCATCTTTGCATGTACATGAAGGTAATGCTCCTGGATTTGATCTTCAATTGTACTTAATGTTCACATATACATTGCTAAAGAACTTTTCATTTTATCATAACTTATCCTGTATTATAGCATTCTGGAGTTCATTAGACCATTTTATGTTCCTAGAGTTGTTTAGAAGGTGAATTTAGTGGTATTTGAGCAAGACTAAAATATTTCCCCCCCTTTTTTTTTAATGGAAACAATAATCTGCTAACACATGTTCCTCTATGGGAAGTTTCTATTAAAAGCTTGGTGTTCGACATCTGCGCTAATCATATTCTGATTAGCATATGGCACAATTTCTTTTCAAGAGTAGAATTATGTTGACTTCAAGAAATTGCATGTTTGATATGTTGTTTTTTCATGTTGACTGCTGAAAGCAGACCAAGCATACATGTAAAGCAGCGGAAATTGCTGCCCTTGGAAGTGTTATAGGAGTAGTATCCAAGTTTTCTCATCTTCCATATTCCTAACTTTGGTTCTTTACTTTGTTATGCCATTGTTACAAAATCATTAGTTTCCTTTTGATAAGCTGAGAATTTGTTGACTCTGGTCACATGAGATAACGGTTCAAGAAACGAAACAGATGAGATTTGAACACTTTCCCATACTTGCAAAACCAAAAATCCTTCTATCTATCAGCTTTTTACCCATACCTGTTTTGTTCTTTATGTTAGCACTCAAAACCACGGCAAAGATATTAAAAAATACATGCACACACATGATAGATATATAGATATATAGATTTATAAAACAGACCCATATCTAGTATTGGAATTTTTGAAATTTTTCATACAACATGCTTAAAGTCAAAACCCCATATTGAGAAAAATCATGAAAATAAAGCCCATATAAAAGGAAGAAAAAAAAAGGCATCTAATTCGTTCCAAGTGTCATTGTTCCAATGGAAGACATGGACCATTCTCTTTCTTTCAATTAAAAAAGAATAACACACATGCACATGTTGATGGAAGAAACCCATATCTATTGTAGCTTCTCTTTCTTCTTTAGCTTTGCACACTACATGCATAGAAATAAGAGCCCAAAATAAGAAAATATTAATAAGAAGAAAACCCATATAAAAAAATGAATCAAACTTACTAGAAAAATCACTTTTGTAAAGACAGACTTATGAAATTCTTAGTACTTACATGTTGAAAACTAACAATTCCATAACAAGAAAAACTATCCAAAAAGATAAATCATGTTTAAAATAAAAAAAAAAACATAAAAAAGAGAGCCAATTCATTTGAAAAAGGTAAGATTTCTAGAGATGGGAATCCAAGATAGAGAGAGAAGCTGGTAGAAGTCATGCAAATAGCATGATGATAGTAGCATTACAACCAAAATGCCAAATTTAAAAACAAACAAAAACAAAATGCATGTATATGAATGTGTGTGTGGATGTAGGAATATATGAAACACTACAACAAAAAGGGGATTAGTCGGCACTTTTGGAGTCGCATTGTACTGGCGCTGAGCAAAATAGGGAGCTGCTAAATGAGGTGTATAAATACAAAAAAAAGGGGTGCGTTTGAGTAGTTTTGTTCTATGATTTAAATGTTAATCACAGTCAGTTTCAGAAAATTTTCAGCAACAGTCTGTATTTAAGGAGGAAACGGCAAAGGATCAAAGGGTTAGAATCTCCTAATCCAACAAAGGGCCCACCTGATCAATGATCTGAGTCATGGAAAGCCCCCTTTTTTGTTTTTTTTTCTTTATTTATTGATTTATTTATTTTTTTAAAAAAAAACATGGTTTTGTGGTTCTAAAGCTGCAAATGTATGTTATATGAACTTGTGTAGAATTAGAGTGACTTTGAAAACTTGAATGATTTTAATGAGGTTTTCTTCTTCTTCTTTCTGGGATTCGAATTTCCTTGTTTGGTTTTGGATCTGTGATTGAATGGTGCAAGAATTTCTAGAGAATAGTGGCGACTTTGAATTGGATTTCGTTCTGTTGGGGTCTTTTCTATTGAACTATTGAGGTTTTTAGAGAGAGTTTTCTTAACGTAGTATGTGACTTTGTTTGGGGATTGGGATTTCTTTCTTCTGAGTTTTGTTTGTTGAGAATTGTTGGTTTTATTGATTTTCATTTTCCTTTGGGTGCAGAAAAGCAGTATGAACCAGAACAAGGATATTCAGATCTAGGTATTATCGTAAAGCTTTTTCTTTTCTCTTTTCTTGATTTTAATTAAAGAATGAACTCATTAGTGATTTAGCATGAAATAGGGGAATGATCACATAGTTAGTTAGGGGCATTACCATATAATGCATTACCATATTCATCATGAGATACAAACTTATGTACCTATCATTGCGGTTTATCTTGGGTTAAACAAAGTTTTATTGCATTAGTGCTATCGATGTCGGCTTGACATGGATTGTGTCTTGCTTGTTGTCTAACTTGTATTGATTATTAGGCTTTGGGAGAGTGCTTTGTTATGTAAATTGCATTGAATTTTTTCTGGTAGCATCATGGAAAAACTGTCACACTTAAGTGTGCGAGAACTTAGTTGTATTACATAAATAAAGTGACGGGGCCTTCTTTTGTTCTAAAAATTATATCATTTACAAGTATGAAATGAAAAATTCAGTTGGACTCCTTTCACAAGGCTGTGGGTGGGTCATTGAGAAGAAATTTCTACATGCAGGTTTTTTATATCTTGTTTCTATGTGTAATCCCACTGCCTACTTGACACCTAAGCTATGCGTTCTATTGTGTTCCTTCTAAATTAACAGTGAGTCAAAAATTATGATGTTCTCTACATGGTTTTAAGCTTTGGAAGTGATATTCCAAGATCAATGCAATAGATGAATTTCTTTAAAACATTTGCAAAGGCTTCAACTTCAACAAAACATAGGGAGGACTCGTAGCTGCAAATTCTCCAAGATGGAAGAGGATACTTCTTCGAATCTTCTCTGAGCGAAAAGGGCGTCAAGGTGAGTTGTGTCATTTTCTTTTCTTTTACATTGTTAGGCATTGACCGATATTCACATAGGTCTTTTCTTTTACATTGCTAGGCTTTTATTGCAGGTTAGTGCATACTCATCCTTTGCAAAGATGGTGGGAGTTGGAATTGGTTTGGAGCAATAAAGAAGGAGAATGGACCCCATGACTAATGAACCGTAGTTCACAAACTACACTTGAGATTTCATTGGCACAGTTGATTACATATTATACACAGGTAAATTTCCTTGTTGCAAGATGACTTTGCCTGAGCTCTCTTTCCCACCATCCTTGCAAAGGATGAGTATACACAGCTATGCTTATCATGCTAGACCACATTTTCTGCAAAAATGTCACACATGTAGAACACCCTAGCTGAGAAAACAGTGGCTTACTCACCTCTATTAAATCAGGTTGACCCACTGATCGGGTGGAAATCAAAATTAATGGTGCGTCGGAGCTATCCGGAAGAGCGGGGGTCCTTGGAAGGTGGGAACCGCTGTTATGACCATGATGAAGCTGTCCATTTCCTATGGACAGCATTGGAAGGGCCTGGCCATTTGGACAGGCCGTATTTATGTATTTGCTCGAAATTAATGGAGCAGACTTGGATGTGCGTCGGAGCTATCCGGAAGAGCGGGGGTCCTTGGAAGGTGGGAACCGCTGTTATGACCATGATGAAGCTGTCCATTTCCTATGGATAGCATTGGAAGGGCCTGACCATTTGGACATGCCGTATTTATGTCTGTATTTGCAGGTACCACACCCTTAACCTAAACCTATAACTATAACCTAATCCTATTCTCAAATCCCTAAACCTAAACCTAATCTGGAAAACCCAAACCTAAACCCGATCCCGAACCCGAACCCAATTTCCTAACCTAAACCTTAACCTATTTTCAATTCCCAAAGTTATAACCTATAACCTATAACCTAAACCTAAACCTAACCTAAACCTATAACCTTAACTAAACCCAAAACCTAAACCTTAACCCAAACCAAAGCCTATAACCTTAACCTAAACCAAAACAGTAACCTAAACCTTAGCCTAAACTTATAACACGAACCTAAACCTAAAACCAGAACCTAAACCTATAACTTATAACCTAAACACCGTAAACTAAAACCTAAACCTAAACCTATAACCTAAACCAAAACCTATAACCTCAACCTAAACAAAAACCTATAACCTAAACCTTAACCTATAACCTATAACATAAACTTATAACCTTAACCTAAACCTAAAACCAAAACCTAAACCTATAACCTAAACCTAAACATTAACCTATTCTCAAATCCCTAAACCTAAACCTACACCTAATCCCAATCTCAACTCCTAACCTAAACCTAAACGTAAACATGAAAACCCAAGGCTAAAGCCGGATTAGAACCCAGAACCCGATTCACAAACCTAAACCTTAACCAATTCTCAATTCCCTAAACCTATAGCTTATAACCTAAACCTAAACCTTAACCTTAACCTAAACCTAAACCTATAACCTTAACCTAAACCAAAACCTATTACCTATAACCTAAACTTATAACCTATAACCTAACATTAACCTAAACCTAAAACCTAAACCTTAACCTATAACCCAAAACCTAAACCTAAACCTAAACCTAAAACCTAAATGTATTCTCAAATCCCTAAACTTAAACCTACACCTAATCCTAATCTCAACTCCCTAACCTAAACCCTAAACCCAAGCCAAGCCTAAACCCGATCCCGAACCCGAACCAGGAACCGATTCCCTAAACCTAAACCTAAACCAATTCTCAATTCCCTAAACCTATACCTTATAACCTAAACCTAAACTGAACCTAAAACTAAACCCGATTCCCTAAACCTAAACCCAAAACAATTCTCAATTACCTAAACCTATACCTTATAACCTAAACTTAAACCTGAACCTAAAACTAAACCTAAACCTTAACCTAAACCTATAACCTTAACCTAAACCAAAACCTATGACCTAAAACCTTAACCTATTACCTATAACCTAAACTTATAACCTATTACCTACCATTCACCTAAACCTATATCCTAAACCTTAACCTATAACCTAAGATCTAAACCTAAACCTAAAACCTAAATGTATTCTCAAATCCCTAAACCTAAACCTACACTTAATCCTAACCTCGACTCTCAACCTAAACCTAAAAGCTTAACCTTGAAAACCCGGACCTAAACCCAATCCCGAACCCAAACCCGATTCCCAAAACCTAAACCCAAACCAATTCTCAATTCCCTAAACCTTTACCTTATAACCTAAACCTAAACCTTATAACTTTGAACCTAAACCTATAACCTTAACCTAAACCAAAACCTATGACATAAAACCTTAACCTAAACCAAAACCTATTACCTATAACCTAAACTTATAACCAATTACCTACCATTCACCTAAACCTTAACCTATAACCTAAGACCTAAACCTAAACCTAAAACCTAAATGTATTCTCAAATCCCTAAACCTAAACCTACACCTAATCCTAATCTCAACTCCCTAACCTAAACCTAAGCTTAAACTTGAAAACCCAAACCTAAAGCCGATCCAGAACCAGAACCCGATTCCCTAAACCTAAACCCAAACCAATTCTCAATTCCTTAAACCTATACCTTATAACCTAAACCTAAACCTGAACCTAAAACTAAACCTAAACCTTAACCTAAACCTATAACCTTAACCTAAACTAAAACCAATGACCTAAAACCTTAACCTATTACCTATAACCTAAACTTATAACCTATTACCTGTTCACTCCCCAAGTATAGGGTTGTGATGTAGTAATAAACTCGGTAAGACCGAGGTCGAATCCCAAGGGACTAGAACTCGTACGTTATCTGAAACTAAGTAGAAATAGAACTAGAATGAGATGAAATCTAAATCGATTGTAATTTGAAGAATAATGATGAAATATTAATCTAAAACTTAGGAAAAATCAGAGAAGGGAAACTAGGGATTCAGAGGTTCCACTTGTAGAGATCAGGGAGATCTTATGCCTGGATTAAAAATCAAGGAAATTAACTGAACTGCCTTTGATTTGGTTTTCAAGAGATGAAAAGTATATGAATTAGAATGGATTCCATCACCAAACCATGCCCAGGAGACAAAGCAAATAACAGAATTAAACTAATTACCAACCAATCAATGTGTTTATGCAGGTTAGGAAGGGTACCGTCATCCGACCATGCCCAGGAGACGATGGTGAACAACAGGGCTTCCTGACGTCATAAACATAAAGAGGAAAAGAACATGCTCAAAGCCATTGCAGACCCATTGTAATTTCAGTCACAACAGACCATTAAAGACTGAAAACATTCCCTTAATAAAAAATAAAAAACCCAAATCAACATCAATTCAGTCTAAACAAAGGCACAAGCAAAGAGGCCTCCCATCATGCTACAAGCTTCACCTCCTGGCCCTAGCCAAGAGGTTTAGCCACACGTAGACATGGTGGACTAGATCTCTTAAAAAAATAAAATAATTAAATAAAATAGCAAAAGAAAAAAAAAATAAACTTTTTTTTCTCTGTCTCTCTCTCTCCTCACGTCTGCCCCAAGCCTCCAGCTTCCAGCCCATCCTGATCTCCACTTCTCCCTCTCCTTTTATAGGCAGCAAAATTGGTGAAGGCGTGCGTGCCAGTGACGGTGGCTGGGAGAGCTCTCGCAACTCTTTACGCAGCACCATGCGAACGTAATGATAGAAACCCAAGAATGCTGCCCCGCTGGTTCTCCTAGCGTCCACCAAAAGCTTTAAAAACACGTCCTTTTGAACGGTTTTGGATGGACTACAATATGGACGGCCTAGATCATACATCTGATTCATAGTGGTGGGCCGCTACTTTCTTGAAATTTCAGTTTTCCTGGATGTCTGCGAAACAGGGACGGCGTAAGATTTTCGTTGGATCTTAGTGGGGGCCCCGATCAAGCTCTGATGAGAAATCCACGCCGTCCATCGAATTCCCCTCGGAAAACCGGTCGACCATGATCAGTTTTGGGTCAGCTTCGTTGAGACTCAAGGCGTTTTTCTTGTGACCATCCAACCTGCGTTGAAGCCTTCATCTTCCTGTAACATTCACGGAAATCCGGAATTCCGTAGGAGTGTGGTCGGTTTGACCCTCTGATTACAATGAGCGGCTTGGATCATCACTATGTGTGATGATGGTGGCCCACTGCACTTCGTCCGCAACTCCCTGTTGCGAAACAGAAATCGCACACCCGTGCGCTGTGACATCAGAAGACCATTGATTGATGTCATCTGTGAAATCCACTCCGTCCATTGTCTTCAGGGCAAAAAACTGTCCGGGAAAGAGTAGATTTAATTGATTTCGGTGTGGCCCACGAAACTGTGCACTGTACCGTCCATCTTCCGTTCGGCTGAGATCGTCACACGATTGCTTGAAAGGTGACAAAAGGACACCTAGACGTTGGTCTTGTCTTTCCTACGAATCGAATGAACGGTCCAGATCTTCCGTTTGAACAGCGTATGGACCCCACAACTTAGAACCGGACGGACGTTGTTCGTCCGCTGTTTAAGCTGCAAAAGGCTCGGGTCAAACGTGGTTTGACCCAGCCCATGCATTCGGTGCAGCGCGGGAGCGCACCATGTGGTACACTCTCACCTTGTACATGGGGTCCACTGTAATGTATATGTGGAATCTTCTCCGTCCAACCTCTCAGGCACTTCCTTAAACATGTTGAGAAAAAAATTGAAACATATCCAGATATCAGGCGGGCCCCAATTCACAGATCTATGGTCTGATATATCCGTTGGGACCCTTCCACAGGGATCGAACGGATGAAATTCGACATGTACGGTTAAATTATGGTCTTCAGGCCATATGTGAAGTTTCGAGCTGAACGAATGGTGAAAACCCTGTGATCTTGCATTCTGGCTGACTTCCAGGCCACTTGAGCTTCAGTTTCTTGATTTTTTCGGATCTTGGCTGTGTAAAATCGTCGATCCCAATCCCCAGGAGTCCATCCCCTGCTTTTGTGACATCGGAGTGCCAAATCCATGCTTTTAATACCCAATTTCAGTTTAAGCTCCTGATTGCATCCTGCAACAAAACACAATTAAAACCGGGCGTTAAACAGTATCATACCTGTAAATCCAGGTAATAAATGGGGTCTAATATATAATATTTGACCCTCAACATTACCTAACATTAACCTAAACCTAAAACCTAAACCTTAACCTAAACTTCAAAACCCGATCCCGAACCCGATTTTCTAAACCTATACCTAAACCTTTACCTATTCTCAAATCCCTAAACCTAAACCTACACCAAATCCCAATCTCAACTCCCTAACCTAAACTTAAACCTAAACATGAAAACCCAAGCCTAAACCCGATCCAGAACCCAAACTCGATTTCTAAACCTAAACCTTAACCTATTCTCAATTCCCAAACCTATAACCTATAACTTTGAACCTAAACCAAACCTAAACCTATAACCTTAACCTATAACCTAAACATATAACCAAAACCTAAACTTATAAGCTAAAACCTAAACCTAAGACTAAAACCTAAATGTATTCTCAAATCCCTAAACCTAAACCTAATCCCAATCCCAATCTCATGTCCCCAACCTAAACCTAAACCTAAACTTCTAAACCCGATCCCGAACCCGAATCCGATTTCCTAAACATAAACCTTAACCTATTCTCAAATCCTTAAACCTAAACCTACACCAAATCCCAATCTCAACTCCCTAACTTAAACCTAAACCTAAACATGAAAACCCAAGCCTAAACCCGATCTCGAACACAGAACCCGATTTCTAAACCTAAACCTTAACCTATTCTCAATTCCCAAAGCTATAACCTAAAGCTAAACCCAACCTAAACCTATAACCTTAACATAAACCTTTAACCTAAACCTTAACCTAAACCAAAACCTTTAACCTAAACCTTAACCTAAACTTATAACCTTAATCTAAACCTAAAACCAAAACCTAAACCTATAAACTAAACATATAAACTAAAACCTAAACCTAAACCTATAACCTAAACCAAAACCTATAACCTTAACCAAAACAAAAACCTATAACCTAAACTTATAACCTTAAGCTAAACTTAAAACCAAAACCTAAACCTATGACCTAAACCTATAAGCTAAAACCTAAACCTAAACCTAAAACCTAAATGCATTCTCAAATCCTAAACGTAAACCTAATCCCAATCCCAATCTCGACTCCAAAACCTAAACCTAAACCTAAAACCTAAATGCATTCTCAAATCCTAAACCTAAACCTAATCCCAATCCCAATCTCAACTCCCCAACATAAACCTAAACTTCAAAACCCGATTAGAACCCGAGACACGATTTCTAAACCTAAACCTTAACCTATTCTCAAATCCTAAAGCCTAAACCTACACCAAATTCCAATCTCAACTCTCTAACCTAAACCTAAACCTAAACATGAAAACCTAAGCTAAACCAGATCCAGAACCCGAACTTGATTTCTAAACCTAAACCTTAACCTATTCTCAAATCTGAAGCTATAACCTATAACCTAAACCTAAACCTAACCTAAGCCTATAACCTTAACCTATAACCTTAACATAAACCCAAAACCTAAACCTTAACCTAAACCAAAACCTATAACCTTAACCTAAACCAAAACACCGTAACCTAAACCTTAACCTAAACTTATACCCTTAACCTAAACCTAAAACCAAAACCTAAACCTATAACCTAAACCTATAAACTAAAACCTAAACCTAAACAAAAACCTATAACCTTAACCTAAACCTTAACCTATAACCTAAACTTATAACCTTAACCTAAATCTAGAACCAAAACCTAAATCTATAAGCTAAAACCTAAACCTAAACCTATACCTAAACCTTAACCTATTCTCAAATCCACGAACCTAAACCTACACCTTATCCCAATCTCAACTCACTAACCTAAACCTAAATCTAAACTTGAAAACCCAAGCCTAAACCTCGATCCCGAACCCAAACTCGATTTCCTAAACCTAAACCTTAACCTATTCTCAATTCCCAAAGCTATAACCTATAACCTAAACCTATAACCTTAACATAAACCCAAAACCTAAACCTTAACCTAAACCAAAGCCTATAACCTTAACCTAAACCAAAACCCGTAACCTAAACCTTAACCTAAAACCAAAACCTAAACCTATAAACTAAAACCTAAACCTAAACCTGTAACCTAAACCAAAACCTATAACCTTAACCTAAACTAAAACCTATAACCTAAACCTTAACCTATAACTTATAACCTATAACCTAAACTTATAACCTTAACCTAAACCTAAAACCAAAACCTAAACCTAAACCTATAACCTAAACCTATAAGCTAAAACCTAAACCTATACCTATACCTATACCTAAACCTTAACCTATTCTCAAATCCCTAAACCTATACCTATACTATACCTAAACCTTAACCTATTCTCAAATCCTAAACCTAAACCTATACACGATCCCAATATCAACTCCCTAACCTAAACCTAAACCTAAACTTGAAAACCCAAGCCTAAACCCGATCCAGAACCCGAACCCGATTTCCTAAGCCTATACCTAAACCTTAACCTATTCTCAAATCCCTAAGCTTATACCTACACCAAATCCCAATCTCAATTCCTAACCTAAACCTAAACCTAAACATGAAAACCCAAGCCCAAACCCGATCCAGAACCCGAACCCGATTTCTAAACCTATACCTAAACCTTAACCTATTCTCAAATCCCTAAACCTAAACCTACACCAAATCCCAATC
Source organism: Magnolia changhungtana (assembly GCA_030180095.1). Taxonomy (NCBI): domain Eukaryota; kingdom Viridiplantae; phylum Streptophyta; class Magnoliopsida; order Magnoliales; family Magnoliaceae; genus Magnolia; species Magnolia changhungtana. The sequence goes on from JASAUF010000156.1 coordinate 574,266, forward strand.
TCAACTCCCTAAACTAAACCTAAACCTAAACCTAAACATGAAAAGCCAAGCCTAAACCCGATCCAGAACCCAAACCCGATTTCCTAAACCTAAACCTTAACCTATTTTCAATTCCCAAAGCTATAACCTATAACCTATAACCTAAACCTAAACCTATAACCTTAACCTATAACCTTAACATAAACCCAAAACCTAAACATTAACCTAAACCAAAGCCTATAACCTTAACCTAAATCAAAACCTATAACCTAAACCTTAACCTAAACCTATGACCTATAACCTAAACCTATAAACTAAAACCTAAACCTAAACCTAAACCTAAATCAAAACCAAAACCTATAACCTCAACCTAAACAAAACCTATAACATATACCTTAACCTATAACCTAAACTTATAACCTTAACCTAAACCTAAAACCAAAACCTAAACCTATAAGCTAAAACCTAAACCTAAACTTATACCTAAACATTAACCTATTCTCAAATCCTTAATCCTAAACCTACACCTAATCACAATCTCAACTCCCTAACCTAAACCTAAACCTAAACCTAAACATGAAAACCCAAGCCTAAACCGGATCCGAGACACGAACCCGATTACCTAAACCTAAACCTTAACCAATTCTCAATTCCCTAAACCTATAGCTTATAACCTAAACCTAAACCTTAACCTAAAACTAAACCTAAACCTTAACCTAAACCTATAACCTTAACCTAAACCAAAACCTAAACTTATAACCTATAACCTAACAAGAATTAACCAAACCTAAAACCTAAACCTTAACCTATAACCTAAAACCTAAACCTAAACCTAAAACCTAAATGTATTCTCAAATCCCTAAACCTAAACCTACACCTACACCTAATCCTAATCTCAACTCCCTAACCTTAACCTAAGCTTAAACTTGAAAACCCAAACCTAAACCCGATCCCGAACCCAAACCCGATTTCCTAAACCCTAAACCGTAAACCTATTCTCAAATCCCAAAACCTATACTTATAACCTGAACCTAAACGTAAACCTAAACCTAAACCTGGAGGAGCTGGCGAGGCAGAGGGAGGAGCAGGACAGGCAGAGAGAGGAGCAGGAGAGGAGGATAGAGAATCAGCTGGCGAGGCAGAGGAGGATGGAGGAGGAGTTGGTGAGGCAGAGGGAGGAGCAGGAGAGGAGGATAGAGGATTAGCTGGTGAGGCAGAGGAGGATGGAGGAGGAGTTGGTGAGGCAGAGGGAGGAGCAAGAGAGGAGGATGGTGGAGATGTGGGTGGAGCATGAGCGACGGATGACGGAGATGTTTCAGGCTTTCGTTGCACGCTTACTCACCGATGCCCCACCACCTCCGTCTTCATCTTTGTGATTTTTTATTTATTTGTTTATGATGTTAAGTTTATATGTATTTATGCATGAATGAATGTGATGCAGATAAGATTGTTTGTGTTTGGATGAATGTAGTTTATGTAGTTTGGGTTTAGATGGATGTGAATGTGAATATGATGAAATGTGTATATCAGGATGAATATGATGGAATATATTGTTAACAGGTGTATATCAGGAATTTTTATGGATTTTGAGCTGGAATATTTTTTTAAAAAAAGAAACTTTTGGCGACGAAAATTTTCGTTGCTAAAAGATATGTTAGTTCATTTTTAGCAGCGAAAATTTTCGCTGCTAAAAGTCTTGTATAGTATTTTTTAGCGACGAACATTTTCGCCACTAAAACTTTATGTAGTTTGGGTTTAGATGGATGTGAATGTGAATATGATGGAATATATTGTTAACAGGAATTTTGTACGGATTTTGAGCTGGAATATTTTTTTTAAAAAAGAAACTTTTGGCGACGAAAATTTTCGTTGCTAAAAGATATGCCAGTTATTTTTAGTAATGAAAATTTTTGCTGCTAAAAGTCTTGTATAATATTTTTAGCGTCGAACATTTTCGCCGCTAAAACTTTATGTAGTTTGGGTATAGATGGATGGGAATGTGAATATGATGGAATATATTGTTAACAGATGTATATCAGGAATTTTGTACGGATTTTGAGCTGGAATATTTTTTTTTTAAAGAAACTTTTGGCGACGAAAATTTTCCTCGCTAAAAGACATGCTAGTTTAGTTTTAGCAGCGAAAATTTTCGCTGCTAAAAATAGACATATTTTGAAAATTTTTAGCCGCAAAAAGTTTCGCCGCTAAAAGTTTTGAATAGTGTTTTTTAGCGACGAAAATTTTCGCCGCTAAAAGTTTATGTGAATATTTTTTAAAAAAAAGAAACCTTTGGCGACAAAAATTTTTGTCGCTAAAAGATATGTTAGTTTATTTTTAGCGTGAAAATTTTATTGCTAGAAGTTCAGTATCTTAAAGACAAGACTTTTAGCAATAAACTTTTAAGCCGCTAAAAGTCTTATGCGATCAAGACTTCTAGCGGCGAAAAATTTTTGCCGCTAAAAGTTTAAGAAAATGTTCCGAGTCTTTAGCGATGAAAATTTTCATCGCTAAAGGTCTCATACAGTATTTTTAGCTGCGAAAGCGAAAATTTTCGCAGCTAAAAAAAATTTATTCCACTTTGGTCAAAAATGTTTGGAGTATTTAGCAACGAAAATTTTCATTGCTAAAAGTCTAATGCACTATTTTTAGCTACGAAAATTTTCATCGCTAAAAGTTTCGTCGCTAAAAGTGACTTTTGGCGACGAAAATGCGTTTCGTCGCTAAAAACCCTCTTTTTTATAGTGTTAACATTATGGAGTATCGATCAAAGAGAACGATAACTTGAAAGAGTCGTGGTAGCTCATTATCTCGATTAGCTCCAACTAGTGTGAGAACCCTATGGGCCATCGACGAAGATTCGAAGCACGTCAAGGATTTTCGTACAAGAGATACCATGATTGAGAGAACCGATAATGTTGAACATATAACTCCATTCGGTCTTGTTCCAATTTTGACTGAAATCAGTTGGGGTCACATCCTTGGTTGGGGCAGAACAGCTTGTTGTTCCATTGCGCAAGGGATGTACGCTACAATTTGTGATGTCTCTTGAAGAACTTACGTTCACAATTAAATTTGTGGAAGGGACGTTTATAGTTGATCGCTATCTTATCTCGGCAATTGACTGTGATTGCTGTTGCAAAAGATTCAATTCTTATTGTAAATCTGACTGATAAAATGACTAATATTGAGCGACAAGTAATTACACATAAATTATGTAACTTTAATGCTAAATGAAAGTCAAGTAATGCCCTTCCAATTAACCAATTGTTTCCTAAATATCATATTCTTCATAGGATTTTCACTTCAAATGTCTATCCTATGTCAAGGAATAAGTCTGAACTTACTCCCTTCATGACTCGAGTTCTTCATTCTGTAGTGTCTGGTATTCAAGTCTGTCTTCCTTCATTAATATGTTACATCATTATTCAGTTCCGTTTACATCCTGGTCATGGATCGATTTTATTTGCCTACCTCATGACTTATGTTGCTTTACATTGTAATGTCTCAACTCTTACGTCTGAGGCACCGAAATCGGAACTACCTTTTAATAATACCAACCTGAATAAGATGAATCTAAAACCTCTTCCTTACCAAACTGAAGAAGAGGAGGAAGCATTGACTCCTACAGATACTATTATGAAAGATATTTTTGCTGAGAAAGATGAGTCTGATGATCCAGAAGATTCAGACTATCAACCTTCTCAAGTACATGGTATTCTTAAATCTTTGGAGGAGAAGGTTGAGGCACTACGGGTCTCATAGGACAATGTGGTTCAAATCCAAAAATCTACAATGAAGTACATGAAGAAGTACTTCTATCGCATCAGTCGAAGTTTGAATCAGCTTGACCCTTCTATGTCTGCTCATTCATCATCTGGATCTGATTGAGATCTTATCTTTTTAAGTACTTTTTATTTCAGTGTTATAAACCTGAACTTGTTTGTTTGGATGATTTCTTAACACTCTCTCTTAACCTTTTTAATGATATTTCTCGAACATTTAAACTTCCATATGTTGATTCCTTTTCTTCTATCTGGTTTAAATGCTGATTATTTATATTTCTATCTATCATACTTGATCATTTTCTAGTTCTTCCTTTGTCAACTTGTGACAAAAAGGGGGAGAGTTAGTTAATATTCGTAGAATGCATATTGATTGTATATGGCATAAGGAGAATGATAGCAAGTGCATGAATGTGAATGCGTACTTGAAAGGCTATATATGCTATGGAATGTGTTTTATGTTATGAATGGTACAAGGGAAGTATTGATTGAGGGTGAGTAGTAAATATTTTGAAATCTTCAACAAACTTCTACAACATGAGTACAAGAGTGCAAGGCTTCATTCTTACAATTGTAATATTATGTGTTTTGTCACGAAATTGACAAAGGGGGAGATTGTAAGTTCTATAATGTTTAAAGCACACTTTGTTTGTCAAATTTCGTCTAGTCAAAACATATTATCAAGAGATCTTCAAGTATGGTTCAAGCCTAGTCCAAGTTCTAGTAAAAGATCAAGCTCAAGTTCAAGTAGAAGATCAACCTTCATAAAGAAGCTCAAGTCTTTAATCTACTTTAAGACAAAGAAGTTCGGTCATTTTAGGTATTATAAACCCTAGAAAGACCTTAGGTTTAAGTGCTTTCAAAAACTATGTAAAGTTGGATTTTTATGCTTGTATTTGGTTAAGTTTCAACCAGTCTAAGGTTTAGCTCGACTAACTTAAGTCTTACTCGGCCAGTCCCAAAACAAACCGAAGTGAAACAGAAAATTTATTACTTCTTCGGCCAGTTGAGTGGCCTTCTTGATCAGTCAAAGGGCAATCTTCGACTAGCCTTAAGTTTCTTAGCTTGAAGTCTAGCAACTGAATTAGTTCGAATTTTGACACCTTCGGTCAGTCGAAGCCCACCCTCGATCAGTCGAACAGAGCCTTCGACTAGTCAAAGATTTGTTAAATCTTATCTCGCTGAAATCTGAAAATCCATTGGAACTGAATCGAGTGCTCGGGCCAGTCGAATAACCAACTTCTTTTCTTATAAATTGAGGTTCTCTCTCAATCCGAAAATTCACTCAAGACTATCTAAATCCTTCTACAAGTGAGAGAGAAGCTCCATTTATATTCAAGCTATTTAAACGATATTTATAAATTACTTTTTATAGCTTTTTGTTTAATTCCTTAATCTCAGACTCTGTCATTCTGATTCTAAAGAGAGTGGATACTACTCTTCTTATTGAGATTTAAATGAATTAATACAAGTAGCCATTAATTTAATCTTAATTAAAATCAATAGAACCCTAGACCTTTTCTATCAAACTGAACAATGAACATTCGACATTCAAGAAAAGAAGTTCTTCGGCTATAGCTTCCACTACGGTGAAGATAAGTATATATTTGTTTACTTTTTGTATTTATTTTTTTTGAGATAGTTAGAAAATCTCAGTGTTGGTTTTTCTGAGATAAACCAGAAAATCTCAGTAAAAGTTTTTGTTTGTGATAGCCCGGTAAAATCACAACTGTATCAGGTTCTAAGGAGACTTTAAGAAAACCTTATTCATAGTGAAAGCCAAGATTGCATAGAGAGTAATTTTGGGAGTGGAGTAGGTGTGGCTGTTTGAGAATAGTTGTTAACACACCGAACCACTATAATTCTTGGTGTTATGTGGTGAATGCTTTTATTTTTATGTGATGAATGGTTGTAATTTCTTTTATGCTAAAGTGGTGAATGCTTGTAATATTTAATTTTATATTAAAGTGATGAATAATAAATAAATCAAAGATCTCATGAAATAAGGATGCCCCCCCCCCCCCCCCCCCCCAAAGCGCAGGACTTCTTAATCTCTCATTTTCAGATGGCTTGGTGAAAATGACCTTGTCCAGTGAGTCTCTCACAAGCCATAGCTCTGTAATTTCCGTCTATGGGTCAAACCCCTTTCTTTCTTGTCTTCACCTCCTCTTTTCATTCTCGCTTAATTGGCACACATTGGTTAGACGGTTAAGAATGAAAATATTTAACAACTATAATTGAACTAGTTTTCATAACTTGGAGGTTAGGATTGCTCGAGCCATCTTATTTGGCAAATTTCAGTTAGAGACATTAGATTTCAAAATTTAATCATTTTTATTTGAGTTCATGTATGGCCATGAATATGGGTACTTAGTGTGTTACTGACTTGTTAAAAGAGCATGAGAGAGATTTTGTGTTCTTATAGAGGAGAACGGTTTGATTTCTATTGCTTTGGACTCGTAGATGTCTAGCTCATATAGATGGAGCCAGTGGACCGTCACACTTGAGGCCATCAAGATTAGAATGTTGCAAAAATATTTATGATTGTTGGATCATTAATGCAAATGTTTCAGACCGTTAGATCCTTAATTTGACCGTTGGATTAAAAACCTGACTATTTGGATCACTAAATGGCTGCCCATTTTTGGACCATTGGCATTAACTAGTGTAAGTTTGCAGCTCTTCTCTGCAACAAACAGATCTAATCATTTCCAAAAACTTATAAGCCAGTCTTCTCACACTTCGCACCCCTTGCATCGCAATCGCACCATCTCATGACGATTCATGTTAGATCGCAGGGGAGTGCCTCTACAGTCACACTGACTCACTGCTTATGCCATTGCTCATGCACGTGCATGCACATCCTTCTTTTTTAAGTAAATAAGCTATTCTTAAAACCATTTATAAACCTACAAGATTTTCCATCTCTAAGTGATATGGGACAGTGAAATCCAATTATTTTCTCAATTTTTTGTTATAAAAACAAATTGGAGGCAAATCAAAATTTTCAAAATTTTTTTGCATTTATTTAATTTAACTAATATAATATAAATTCCCAACAACAACTATCAATGCAGTCCATATAATCTAATTATCTATAATCTCTTTACAACTTGAAAAGTTTACATACATTCAAACAACTCTAAAAGTTTGACTTAATCTTGGGTTGCTTGTTGAAATAAGTATTTTATAGAATGTCTACCCTTAATTTTTATCAGGCCCATCATGTAGTGTATGCGAGACTTCAATTATTAAATGTGTAATCCCATGTTATACCTACCGCCAAAAAACCAAGGCTGATGAGGCCCATTAACAGCCCTAGGCTTATCATGTATGGCCATGTTTCATAAATTCCACTAATAGAATTTCCACCTATTGGCATGATTTTTGTAATATGGACCATCCCTATGGGGCCTACTGGATGGAACATCCTGATTCATACGTACTAACGGCCACACTCATGGTAGTGAGGGGCTCTTCCATATTCCACTTCAAAGCTCCTGTGTGAAGGTTCTGCTTTACGTTTTAGAGTGAGGGAAGTCATCCATGTGATGAGCCTCGGACAGAAGTGGAGTCCACATGACTCATTCACAACATTTAATCTCACCGATCAGCCCCAAAGAAAACTCAGGTTAGCCAAAACGGATGATACAAGTTATATGTAATCTAGAACATCCAGACCCTTCATCTATCCTCACTACGCCAAAACAGCGAAAAAAGGATGGTTGAAAACCGTCTCAAAAGGCCAAAAGGGACGGTCCTGGACCGTCGCAACGGCCGTCAAATTTTGATGTGTCGTATTTTTAAAGGACGGCCATAAACCGTCTCTAAAAAAGGACGTTCTTAGTCCGTCTCTAATGGTAGTTTTGCTTAAATCTGTAGAGGACAGTCTTTGACCGTCCGTTAAAAGGACGGCCCATGACCGTCAATAACAAGGACGGTTATAGTCCGTCTCTTATAACCTATAAAAAAACGGTCATGGACCGTCTCTAATGAACCTGGAAAGGATGGCCATGAGCCGTCCTTTCAAAGGACGGTTATAGACCGTCTCTTATGACCCAAAAAAGGACGGTCATGCACCGTCTCTAATGAGCCTGCAAAGGACGGTCTTCAACCGTCTCATATTTGCATATACACCTGTTCATATGATATTCTTTCTGATCTACACCTGTTACAACATCATATTCTTCCTGATATACACCTGTTATATAATATATTTCATCATATTCACATTCACATCCATCAAACCCAAAAACATAAACTACATCCATCCAAACACAAACAATATACACCTGTTATAATATCATGTTCTTCCTAGTATACACCTGTTACAACATCGTATTCTTCCTGATATACACCTGTTACATAATATATTTCATCATATTCACATTCACATCCATCTAAACCCAAACTACACAAATCCATCCAAACATAAACTACATTCATCCAAACATAAACAATCTTATCCACATTACATTCATCCATGCATAAATACGCTCACACCAACCCTGCAAAACTCCAAATCATGAGCCAAAATACCAAACAGTTTCTCATCCAACAAAAACCACATCAAACATTCAAAGTTCAACCACTTCAAAGAATCACAAACCTTAACATTAATTTTTAAGGCAACATTTTCAAGATACTGTTTATTGACTCTGGATGCTTGTCTCGGTTGGCAACACTGTAACACTATGCCCAACTCTATTTCACAAACACGTTTAATCTTTCCTACAAAATAAGAAAACAAAATGCTTTAATTGATTCATTCCACTCTCTAGGATTTAGGGTTTTGTTTGTACTCACCATATGAACAACTCATGTCAGGTAAAATGATAATAAGCAATTGGAGATGTTACTTCTTATCTCCACTTTATAGGTTTTCAGTGGCTTGTTTGTGTACATCCATCAGAGCCATCTCAATCCTATTAGGGCGATCGGTTTTAGGTTTAGGTTTTATGCTTAGGTTTAGGTTATAAGTGCAGGTTATAGGTTTAGGTTTAGGTTTAGGTTAAGTTATAGATTAAGGATTAGGGAATTGAGAATAGGTTAAGGTTTAAGTTTAGAAAATCAGGTACGGGTTCGGGTTCGGGTTTATGTTTGGGTTTTAGGTCATAGGTTTTGGTTTAGGTTAATGTTATAGGTTTAGGTTTGGGTTTAGGTTAAGGTTTAAGTTATAAGCTATAGGTTTAGGGAATTGAGAATAGGTTAAGGTTTAGGTTTAGGAAATCGGGTTTGGGTTCGGGATCGGGTTTATGTTTGGGTTTTAGGTCATAGGTTTTGGTTTAGGTTAAGGTTATAGGTTTAGGTTTGGGTTTAGGTTAAGGTTTTGGTTAAGGTTTAAGTTATAAGCTATAGGTTTAGGGAATTGAGAATAGGTAAAGGTTTAGGTTTAGGAAATCGGGTTCGGGTTCAGGATCGGGCTTATGTTTGGGTTTTAGGTCATAGGTTTTGGCTTAGGTTAAGGTTATAGGTTTAGGTTTGGGTTTAAGTTAAGGTTTTGGTAAAGGTTTAGGTTATAAGCTATAGGTTTAGGGAATTGAGAATAGGTAAAGGTTTAGGTTTAGGAAATTGGGTTCGGGTTGGGATCGGGATTAGGTTTGGGTTTTCAAGTTAGGGTTTAGGTTTAGGTTAGGGAGTTGAGATTAGGATTAGGTGTAGGTGTAGGTTTAGGGATTTGATAATAGGTTAAGGTTTAGGTTTAGGTTTAGGTTTAGGGAATTGAGAATAGATAAAGGTTTAGGTTTAGGAAATGGGTTCGGGTTAGAGATCGGGTTTAGGTTTGGGTTTTCAAGTTAGGGTTTAGGTTTAGGTTAGGGAGTTGAGATTAGGATTAGGTGTAGGTGTAGGTTTAGGGATTTGAGAATAGGTTAAGGTTAAGGTTAAGGTTTAGGTTTAGGTTTAGGGAATTGAGAATAGGTTAAGGTTTAGGTTTAGGAAATCGGGTTCGGGTTCGGGATCGGGTTTATGTTTGGGTTTTAGGTCATAGGTTTTGGTTTAGGTTAAGGTTATAGGTTTAGGTTTGGGTTTAGGTTAAGGTTTTGGTTAAGGTTTAGGTTATAAGCTATAAGTTTAGGGAATTGAGAATAGGTAAAGGTTTAGGTTTAGGAAATCAGGTTCGGGTTCGGGTTCGGGATCGGGATTAGGTTTGGGTTTTCAAGTTAGGGTTTAGGTTTAGGTGAGGGAGTTCAGATTAGGATTAGATGTAGATGTAGGTTTAGGGATTTGAGAATAGGTTAAGGTTTAGGTTTAGGTTTAGGTTTAGGTTTAGGGAATTGAGAATAGGTAAAGGTTTAGGTTTAGGAAATCGGGTTCGGGTTCGGGATCGGGTTTAGGTTTGGGTTTTCAAGTTAGGGTTTAGGTTTAGGTTAGGAGTTGAGATTAGGATTAGGTGTATGTGTAGGTTTAGGGATTTGAGAATAGGTTAAGGTCAAGGTTTAGGTTTAGGTTTAGGAATTGAGAATAGGTTAAGGTTTAGGTTTAGGAAATCGGGTTCGGATTCTGGATCGGGTTTATGTTTGGGTTTTAGGTCATAGGTTTTGTTTAGGTTAATGTTATAGGTTTAGGTTTGGGTTTAGGTTAAGGTTTAGGTTATAAGCTATAAGTTTAGGGAATTGAGAATAGGTAAAGGTTTAGGTTTAGGAAATCGGGTTTGGGTTCAGGATCGGGTTTATGTTTGGGTTTTAGGTCATAGGTTTTGGTTTAGGTTAAGGTTATAGGTTGAGGTTTGGGTTTAGGTTAAGGTTTTGGTTAAGGTTTAGGTTATAACCTATAGGTTTAGGGAATTGAGAATAGGTAAAGGTTTAGGTTTAGGAAATCGGGTTCGGGTTCGGGATCGGGTTTATGTTCGGGTTTTAGGTCATAGGTTTTGGTTTAGGTTAAGGTTATAGGTTGAGGTTTGGGTTTAGGTTAAGGTTTTGGTTAAGGTTTAGGTTATAAGCTATAGGTTTAGGGAATTGAGAATAGGTAAAGGTTTAGGTTTAGGAAATTGGGTTGAGTTCGGGATCGGGTTATGTTTGGGTTTTAGGTCATAGGTTTTGGTTTAGGTTAAGGTTATAGGTTTAGGTTTGGGTTTAGGTTAAGGTTTTGGTTAAGGTTTAGGTTATAAGCTATAGGTTTAGGGAATTGAGAAGAGGCAAAGGTTTAGGTTTAGAAATCGGGTTCGGGTTCGGGATCGGGCTTATGTTTAGGTTTTAGGTCATAGGTTTTGGTTTAGGTTAAGGTTATAGGTTTAGGTTTGGGTTTAGGTTAAGGTTTTGGTTAAGGTTTAGGTTATAAGCTATAGGTTTAGGGAAGTGAGAATAGGTAAAGGTTTAGGTTTAGAAATCGGGTTCGGGTTCGGGATCGGGTTTAGGTTTGGGTTTTCAAGTTAGGGTTTAGGTTTAGGTTAGGGAGTTGAGATTAGGATTAGGTGTAGGTGTAGGTTTAGGGATTTGAGAATAGGTTAAGGTTTAGGTTTAGGAAATCGGGTTAGGGTTCGGGATCCTGGTTTATGTTTGGGTTTTAGGTCATAGGTTTTTTTTAAGGTTAAGGTTATAGGTTTAGGTTTGGGTTTAGCTTAAGGTTTTGGTTAAGGTTTAGGTTATAAGCTATAGGTTTAGGGAATTGAGAATAGGTAAAGGTTTAGGTTTAGGAAATCGGGTTTGGGTTGGGATCGGGTTTATGTTTGGATTTTTAAGTTTAGGTTTAGGTTAGGGAGTTGAGATTAGGATTAGGTGTAGGTGTAGGTTTAGGGATTTGAGAATAGGTTAGGTTGTAGGTTAAAGTTTAGGAGAATTGAGTTTAGGTTATAGGTTTAGGTTAGGGAGTTGAGATTAGGATTAGGTGTAGGTGTAGGTTTTAGGATTTAAGAATAGGTTAAGGTTTAGGTTTAGGTTTAGGTTTAGGTGAGAATAGGTTAAGGTTTAGGTTTAGGAAATAGGGTTCGGGATACGGGGATCGGGTTTAGGTTTGGGTTTTCAAGTTGGGGTTTAGGTTTAGGTTAGGAGTTGAGATTAGGATTAGGTGTAGGTGTAGGTTTAGGGAATTGAGAATAGGTTAAGGTTAAGGTTTAGGTTTAGGTTTAGGTTTAGGAAGTGAGAATAGGTTAAGGTTTAGGTTTAGGAAATCGGGTTCGGGTACGGGATCGGGTTTAGGTTTGGGTTTTCAAGTTAAGGTTTAGGTTTAGGTTAGGGAGTTGATATTAGCATTAGGTGTAGGTGTAGGTTTAGGGATTTGAGAAGTAGGTTAAGGTTAAGGTTTAGGTTTAGGTTTTGGGAATTGAGAATAGGTTAAGGTTTAGGTTTAGAAATCGGGTTCGGGTTCGAGATCGGGTTTATGTTTGGGTTTTAGGTCATAGGTTTTGGTTTAGGTTAAGGTTATAGGTTTACGTTTGGGTTTAGGTTAAGGTTTTGGTTAAGGTTTAGTTTATAAGCTATAGGTTTAGGGAATTGAGAATAGGTAAAGGTTTAGGTTTAGGAAATTGGGTTCGGGTTCGGGATCGGGTTTATGTTTGGGTTTTAGGTCATAGGTTTTGGTTTAGGTTAAGGTTATAGGTTTAGGTTTGGGTTTAGGTTAAGGTTTTGGTTAAGGTTTAGGTTATAAGCTATAGGTTTAGGGAGTGAGAATAGGTAAAGGTTTAGGTTTAGGAAATCGGGTTGGTGTTCGGGATCGAGTTTATGTTTGGGTTTTAGGTCATAGGTTTTGGTTTAGGTTAAGGATATAGGTTTAGGTTTGGGTTTAGGTTAAGGTTTTGGTTAAGGTTTAGGTTATAAGCTATAGGTTTAGGGAATTGAGAATAGGTAAAGGTTTAGGTTTAGGAAATCGGGTTCGGGTTCGGGATCGGGTTTATGTTTGGGTTTTAGGTCATAGGTTTAGGTTTAGGTTAAGGTTATAGGTTTAGGTTTGGGTTTAGGTTAAGGTTTTGGTTAAGGTTTAGGTTATAAGTTTATAGGTTTAGGGGAATTGAGAATAGGTAAACGTTTAGGTTTAGGAAATCGGTTGCGGGTTCGAGATCGGGATTAGGTTTAGGTTTTCAACTTATGGTTTAGGTTTAGGTGAGGGAGTTGAGATTAGGATTAGGTGTAGGTGTAGGTTTAGGGATTTGAGAATAGGTTAAGTTAAGGTTTAGGTTTAGGTTTAGGGAATTGAGAATAGGTTAAGGTTTAGGTTTAGGAAATCGGGTTCGGATTCGGGATCGGGTTTATGTTTGGGTTTTAGGTCATAGGTTTTGGTTTAGGTTAATGTTATAGGTTTAGGTTTGGGTTTAGGTAAGGTTTAAGGTTTAGGTTATAAGCTATAGGTTTAGGGAATTGAGAATAGGTAAAGATTAAGGTTTAGGAAATCGGGTTTGGGTTAGGGATTGGGTTTATGTTTGGGTTTTTAAGTTTAGGTTTAGGTTAGGGAGTTGAGATTAGGATTAGGTGTAGGTGTAGGTTTAGGGATTTGAGAATAGGTTAGGTTGTAGGTTAAATTTTAGGAATTGACTTTAGGTTATAGGTTTAGGTTAGGGAGTTGAGATTAGGATTAGGTGTAGGTGTAGGTTTTGGGATTTGAGAATAGGTTAAGGTTTAGGTCTAGGTTTAGGTTTAGGGAATTGAGAATAGGTAGAGGTTTAGGTTTAGGAAATCGGGTTCGGGGGATCGGGTTTATGTTTGGGTTTTAGGTCATAGGTTTTGGTTTAGGTTAAGGTTATAGGTTTAGGTTTGGGTTTAGCTTAAGGTTTTGGTTAAGGTTTAGGTTATAAGCTATAGGTTTAGGGAATCGAGAATAGGTAAAGGTTTAGGTTTAGGAAATCGGGTTTGGGTTGGGGATCGGGTTTATGTTTGGGTTTTTAAGTTTAGGTTTAGGTTAGGAAGTTGAGATTAGGATTAGGTGTAGGTGTAGGTTTAGGGATTTGAGAATAGGTTGGGTTGTAGGTTAAAGTTTAGGAATTGAGTTTAGGTTATAGGTTTAGGTTAGGGAGTTGAGATTAGGATTAGGTGTAGGTGTAGGTTTAGGATTTGAGAATAGGTTAAGGTTTAGGTTTAGGTTTAGGTTTAGGGATTTGAGAATAGGTTAAGGTTTAGGTTTAGGAAATCGGGTCGGGTGCGGGATCGGGTTTAGGTTTGGGTTTTCAAGTTAGGGTTTAGGTTTAGGTTAGGGAGTTGAGATTAGGATTAGGTGTAGGTGTAGGTTTAGGGATTTGGGAATAGGTTAAGGTTAAGGTTTAGGTTTAGGTTTAGGGAACTTAGAATAGGTTAAGGTTTAGGTTTAGGAAATCGGGTTCGGGTTCGGGATCGGGTTTATGTTCGGTTTTAGGTCATAGGTTTTGGTTTAGGTTAAGGTTATAGGTTTAGGTTTGGGTTTAGGTTTAGGTTTTGGTTAACGTTTAGGTTATAAGCTATAGGTTTAGGGAGTGAGAATAGGTAAAGGTTTAGGTTTAGGAAATCGGGTTCGGGTTCGGGATCGGGTTTATGTTTGGTTTTTAGGTCATTGGTTTTGGTTTACGTTAAGGTTATAGGTTGATGTTTGGGCTTAGGTTAAGGTTTTGGTTAAGGTTTAGGTTATAAGCTATAGGTTTAGGTAATTGAGAATAGGTAAAGGTTTAGGTTTAGGAAATCGGGTTCGGAGTTCGTGGATCGGGTTTATGTTTGGGTTTTAGGTCATAGGTTTTAGTTTAGGTTAAGGTTATAGGTTTAGGTTTGGGTTTAGGTTAAGGTTTTGGTTAAGGTTTAGGTTATAAGCTATAAGTTTAGGGAATTGAGAATAGGTAAAGGTTTAGGTTTAGGAAATCGGGTTCGGGTTCGGGATCGGGTTTATGTTTTGGTTTTAGGTCATAGGTTTTGGTTTAGGTTAAGGATATAGGTTTAGGTTTGGGTTTAGGTTAAGGTTTTGGTTAAGGTTTAGGTTATAAGCTATAGGTTTAGGAAATTGAGAATAGGTAAAGGTTTAGGTTTAGGAAATCGGGTTTGGGTTCGAGATCGGGATTAGGTTTGGGTTTTCAAGTTAGGGTTTAGGTTTAGGTTAGGGAGTTGAGATTAGGATTACGTGTAGGTGTAGGTTTAGGGATTTGAGAATAGGTTAAGGTTTAGGTTTAGGGAATTGAGAATAGGTTAAGGTTTAGGTTTAGGAAATCGGGTTCGGGTTCGGGATCGGGTTTAGGTTTGGGTTTTCAAGTTAGGGTTTTTGTTTAGGTTAGGGAGTTGAGATTAGGATTAGGTGTAGGTGTAGGTTTAGGGATTTGAGAATAGTTTAAGGTTAAGGTTTAGGTTTAGGTTTAGGGAATTGAGAATAGGTTAAGGTTTAGGTTTAGGAAATCGGGTTCGGATTCGGGATCGGGTTTATGCTTGGGTTTTAGGTCATAGGTTTTGGTTTAGGTTAATGTTATAGGTTTAGGTTTGGGTTTAGGTTATGTTTAGGTTATAAGCTATAGGTTTAGGGAATTGAGAATAGGTAAAGGTTTAGGTTTAGGAAATCGGGTTTGGGTTGGGGATCGGGTTTATGTTTGGGTTTTTAAGTTTAGGTTTAGGTTAGGGAGTTGAGATTAGGATTAGGTGTAGGTGTAGGTTTAGGGATTTGAGAATAGGTTAGGTTGTAGGTTAAAGTTTAGAGAATTGAGTTTAGGTTATAGGTTTATGTTAGGGAGTTGAGATTAGGATTAGGTGTAGGTGTAGGTTTAGGGATTTGCGAATAGGTTAATGTTTAGGTCTAGGTTTAGGTTTAGGGAATTGAGAATAGGTAAAGGTTTAGGTTTAGGAAATCGGGTTCGGGTTCGGAGGATCGGGTTTATGTTTGGGTTTTAGGTCATATGTTTTGGTTTAGGTTAAGGTTATAGGTTTAGGTTTGGGTTTAGGTTAAGGTTTTGGTTAAGGTTTAGGTTATAAGCTATAGGTTTAGGAATTGAGAATAGGTAAAGGTTTAGGTTTAGGAAATCGGGTTCGGGTTCGGGATCGGGTTTATGTTTGGGTTTTAGGTCATAGGTTTTGGTTTAGGTTAAGGTTATAGGTTTAGGTTTGGGTTTAGGTTAAGGTTTTGGTTATAAGCTATAGGTTTAGGGAATTGAGAATAGGTAAAGGTTTAGGTTTAGGAAATCGGGATCGGGTTTATGTTTGGGTTTTAGGTCATAGGTTTTAGTTTAGGTTAAGGTTATAGGTTTAGGTTTGGGTTTAGCTTAAGGTTTTGGTTAAGGTTTAGGTTATAAGCTATAGGTTTAGGGAATTGAGAATAGGTAAAGGTTTAGGTTTAGAAATTGGGTTTGGGTTGGGGATCGGGTTTATGTTTGGGTTTTTAAGTTTAGGTTTAGGTTAGGGAGTTGAGATTAGGATTAGGTTTAGGTGTAGGTTTAGGGATTTGAGAATAGGTTAGGTTGTACGTTAAAGTTTAGGGAATTGAGTTTAGGTTATAGGTTTAGGTTAAGTTACTGAGTTAAGGTTTAGGTTGTAGTTATAGGTTTTGGGATGTGAGAATAGGTTTAGGTTATAGGTTAAGGGTGTGGTCCCCTGCAAATACGATATAAACACGCAAATACGAGATATAAACACGGCTTGTCCAATTGGTCAGTGGGAGCCCTTCCAATGTTTTGTCGGTAGGAAATGGTTTGACTTCATCATGGTCGGCGGTTCCCACCTTCCAAGGACCCAGCTCATCCAGGATAGCTCGACGCACATCCGGGCTTGCTCCATTATTTTCGAGCAAATACATAAATACGGCTGTCCAAATGGCGAGCCCTTCCAATCTTGTCCATAGGAAATGGTTTGACTTCATCATAGTCGGCCGGTTCCCACCTTCCAGAGACCCCCGCTCATCCGGATAGCTCCGACGCACATCCGGACTTGCTCTATTATTTTTGAGCAAATATATTAACACGGCCTGTCCAAATGGCCAGGCCCTTCCAATGCTATCCATAGGAAATGGACAGCTTCATCATGGTCAGCGATTCCCACCTTCCAAGGACCCCCGCTCATCCGGATAGCTCCGACGCACATCCGGGCTTGCTCCATTATTTTCGAGCAAATACATAAATACGGCCTGTCCAAATGGCCAGGCCCTTCCAATGCTGTCCATAGGAAATGGACAACTTCATCATGGTCAGCGGTTCCCACCTTCCAGGGACCCCCACTCATCCGGATAGCTACGACGCATATCCGGGCTTGCTCCATTATTTTCGAGCAAATACATTTAAAAACAACATAAATATATCTAAAAATATCTGGATACCTGAGGAAGACCTCCCATATTTGTATTGTTGGTTACTCATCCTTTTGTCTGCAAGCCACAATTGACCAACAATTTCTATCGCTACCTGTACTTTGAAACCAACAGAAATATAACTGGACCTGTACTCTGAAACCAACACAAATATAACTGAGAAACAATATAAAGAATAAGAAAAAATGAATTTACCTATACACATCATTAAATGTTTCCCTAAAAGGAGGTGATATTATATCTTTGATAGCCACAACCTGTATGACAGAGAAAAATACAACTGATACAGTGTTAGAATTCAAAGGAGAAAAAAGATTTGTGGCTGCACCGATATTTTAGTACATTATGAACGGCTGCCTACGTACCCAAAAAGTCAGATTGGGATCAAGCCACTACGTAGTTCTTTTTAATTAACCAAGTTACTAAAGGTCATAAATTTCATATTTAACAAAGTATCATTAAACAAGTCGTCTCAAATCGTTTCTGGTTGGTGCATTTAAAAAAAAAAGAACTAATACACAATCAATGTATATTCTTGTTACATCTCGTACTACAACAAGAGACAATGTTCTGTCAATACTTCAGTTACATTTGAAATTGAAATCCTTTAGTAACTTGGTTAATAAAAAACAAATGACAACAAGCCATAATTAATCAAAAGGATGCTGAAGATTAAATAAATAAAAAAGGCAACTTGATCAAAAAGGATTTCAGTGAATAATCAAGTTTTCGTCATACAAAATGTCCTAGAGTTCAAAAAGTTGAGCGAAACTATGAATATTCAAATTCTCATCAAGAATTTGGGCCAAACAACAATTTCACCAAATTGAATATCTTCAAATGTCCTGTCATCATTAAACAATTACATTTGTTTGTGCGAACATTGATATCATCTATTACAACTCGATGCATTCGGAGGGATGCCTGTAGTATCGACACCATCGCCCACTAGCAATTGTCCGATACGGATATCTCTCAATTGGTAAATTTGTTCCATCGATGGAGTTGTTGCAGAGTCTTCTCGAATACTTGAGGGTTCACTAAGTCGACGGTGGGCCTATAAATAAAATAATGGTTCCATGTAAATAATAATGCTACTTTTATCTTTAAAAATAATAATTATATCATTTGATCGTGGCAAATGCAGTACATGAGATGCAGCTGTATCAGGAGAGCGATGAAGTTGTTGGCTTTGATGAGCAATTTGTTGTCTAAGTTCAGCAAATTGTTGCTCAACAATCATACGAAATTCTTGCATTTGAGTCATTGATACTTCAAATTTAGCCTCAATGGACATACGTGCATTCCTCTCCGACCGAGCTTCTATGATGTAGGGGGTGGCAACCTTCATAGAAGTCTTAGAAATACTCAAACCCATGCCCCTAACCCGGCCTCTGCTATCACGACCACAAACCTAAACAATAATTTTTAAGTTTAGTAATGTGTGTATATTATTATTTAAAAAAAAAAAAAAAAAAACACCAACGACAATGTATGTAAAGTGAGTAGAATTGATGGAAAACTGTGAAAGCTGGGTCATGGTCTAAATCCTTGTGCTTACTGGAAGGATCACTGCCAGCTATCGATAATATTCTTTCCTGTTAGAAGATAATTGTTACAATAAATCCTTCATTGTACTTATATAAAAAAATGATTAAAAACTGAAAAATTATTCTCACCGCTATTTCAAGATGTGTTTGTGTTGGATAAGACCCATCAGGTCTGCTATGAGTGGCAACAAACAAGTCGGTCCTGGTGATGATAGTATTTGGATTTTCTTTTCGCTGTAATTATATAAGCAAATTAGTTAACAAGAATTTATATTCATCAATTAAATTGTCAAAAAATATAGTACAAATTACCATTTTCTCTAATGTCCTAGCAGCACCTCGTCTTCCAGTCGTGTGAGGGCATTTCACCTGTGCTCTGGAAGTCTTTCCCTTCTTACGAAGATTGATTAATAATTCTGTGGATTGTAGATTAATGAAAATGTCCCAATCCTCTTGCTTCACACCAATGGGACAATTTCTTCTTCTTTCTACATCATTATCAAATTTATCATATTCCTTTCGCAGAATGTATTTCCATACCTTCCAAGCTTTGCATACTTTCGAAAATGCATATTCTTTTAACTCATCATCGATGTCGTACGTGGCCTATTTTATTAAATTAATAATCAAACAATCTTATTGAGTAAGAATTAGAAATAAAATCAAGAACAAACATGCTCACCAAAACCATAGACCAGATATTATCTTTAATTGCACCAGGCACTTTGCGCCAATCAGCAAATGAAATTGGACAGTGTGTCCTGCCAAGTTGCCCTAAAAATGTGTTAAAAGGCGCTAATGTTTCTCCGACTGGTTGTTTATATTCATTTAATTCAACTCTCTTCCTTGTATTGCTTCCTTGGGCTAAAGTTGATGAACCACCAAAATCCGACATAATTCCTGCAATTTTATAAAATAAAACAATATCTCATTATTATGTAATTGGTATTCTATTAATATTTTGATAGCTAAAAAATTGTAACAATCATTACTAAATAGAATTCAACTCACTTTCAAACTGATTTGAATCTTATTAGTTTCTTTTCCGTTTCCTATGACGTGAGGTACTCGGCTCACTCTCTACCCATGATTTTTCCTGTACATCTTCTTCTTCATTTAAATCATCGATTAATGAAAGTGCTGAAGAACCTACATTCCTTCTGGCCTCAAACTCAAGTGGATCTTCAAATGCATATGCATCTTTCGTCAATCTCTTAGGAGCGTCCAATACAACATGCCAGTCATCTCTAGTTGGATCCTTACAGTAGAAGACCTGAGCTGCCTGAGATGCAAGAATAAACGGCTCATCGTCTTCCTTTAAGTTCCGTCTAAACCTTCCTAGATTGACAAATATCAAATTTGTTTCGGGATCTATGAAACATCCATTCAATTTATCTTCAATATGCACCCAATCACAGTAGAAGAGTGCTACTCTGAAGTCGAAGTAGTTCAATTCAAGAATTTGTCTAATGATGCCATAATAAGTGACTTCTTCTTCTATAGGATTCCTATCCCTGGCGCTTGCCCTGAAGCTAGTTAGCGCTTTCATTGAGACTCCACTGTTCTGTGTTGTTTTGTTCATTTGAATTGTGCATGCTAAAAACATATCCATTTATTGAGTAAGTATTATATGACATGCATTTGAAGTCAGGACCTTCAGCAATTCTCTTAAATTGAGACATTTCTTGATTATGTAGTTGATGTCTTAACCAAGGAATGTACTTCATTGGTTTTCCTGCTGAGAGATTACCCTTACGATTTTGTCCCATACGTGTTTGGCCCTGGATGTATGTTTGGTACTTCCTATAAATTTCAAATCATAGCAATTATTTATATATATATATATAACAATGTTTATTACCATAAGCTATTTAAAAATATAAAAAAGAATAATATACTTCATTAACTTACTCCTTCCATTGATGATTTTCAACGTGATGTTGCAAAACCCATCTGCGTGCTTGTTGATATTGCACTGTAGTAAGATTATAAACTTTTCCTTTCTTATCATTCTGGGAATCACCAGCATTTTCATCATCATTGAATATTTTTAGTCCTTGCTTATGACCTCCTATTGTATTATTAGGATAGTATTCCATGCAGTACATCATAGATTCCTCTATAATGTGGCGTTCCACAATACAGCCCTCTGGGTAAGCTTGATTCATCACATACTTCTTATATGTTCTCATCATCCTATTAAATATTAAAATTAGGTATTGATGAAAATATATAAGCTATTTTAAAAAAGTTAATAAATTAAAACAGTTAAAGTTACCTCTCAAAAGGATACATCCATCGATATCTGACAGGTTCGCAAACTTGTGCCTCCTCCGCCAAGTGCACAACAAGATGTGTCATAGAAACGAAAAATGATGGTGGAAAATACTTTTCGAAAACACATAATGTTTCCACTATTTTATTTTTCATTTCTTAAAGCTCCATACGATGAATTTCTTTAGAACATATGACGTTAAAGAATCTTGACAATTGTATAATGGCGGCGCATAATGACTTTTCTTTATTGAATGAATGCATCAATAATACGGGTAGTAACTGCTGCATTAGAATGTGATAATCATGTGACTTAAGGCCCTTGAGGTGATAGTCATCCATACTGATATGATGTTTCCAGTTTGCACTATACCCTCTCGGAACTTTCAAATCACTCAAGGTTCGACAAATCAGTTCTCTTTCAGATCTGGATAATGTGAAAGGAGCCTTAGGCAATAACAACTTACCATTTTTTTCCTCTGGCCAATATTTCGATCTTATCTTCATATCCATAAGATCCTGACGGGCTTGTAAACCATCCTTAGACTTGTCCTTCATGTCCATGATTGTTGCAATAAGGTTCTCAGTAACATTTTTCTCGACATGCATCACATCCAAATTATGACGAATGGGCATATGCTCCCAATACGGCAATGTAAAGAAGATTGATCTCTTCGACCAAGCAGTAAGGTTATACTCCTCATCCGTGGTCTTCTTCCTCTT
Organism: Magnolia changhungtana; assembly: GCA_030180095.1. NCBI lineage: Eukaryota > Viridiplantae > Streptophyta > Magnoliopsida > Magnoliales > Magnoliaceae > Magnolia > Magnolia changhungtana. The sequence goes on from JASAUF010000156.1 coordinate 595,741, forward strand.
ATTTCCTATATGCTTTCCGAACTTGGTTTGTATATTATTCATTTTAACCAATACCTGTTCTCCCGACAAATGCTTTGGAGCTTGCCGATTTTCATCATTCCCATTGAATCGAGATCTTTGGCTCCTAAAGATATGAGCTCTTGGGAGGAATCTTCTGTGCCCCATATAAGAAAACTTCTTTCCATGTTTTAGCCAAACAGAGTCAGTCTCCTCACTACAAACAGGACATGCATACTTTCCTCCTGTCCTACACCCAGAAAGATGTCCATAAGCTGGAAAATCATGTATTGCCCATAATAAAATCGCCTTCATTGTAAACCTGTTCTTCCCGAACGAGTCATATGTTATCGACCCTTTCCACAATTCATTTAATTCTTCAATTAATGGTTGTAAATATACGTCGATGTCATGCCCTGGACCATTTTTTTCTGGGAATTAAAAGTGTTAACATAATAAATTCCTTCCGCATGCATAAATGAGGTGGAAGATTGTATGGAACAATCATAACAGGCCAGCAATTATATGAGATGCTCATATGCCCAAAGGGATTGAATCCATCTGTTGCAAGTCCCAACCGAACGTTACGTGGATCGCATGACAAAATCACTAAATTTTCTATCTACAAACTTCCACATAGAAGAATCCACAGGATGACGCATGTACGAGTCATTTTTAGCCCCCTTTGAATGCCACAACATATTCTCTGCAATCCATGATACGCTATAAAGTCTTTGTAACCTTGGTGTTAATGGGAAGTATCTTAGTACCTTCCATGGTACATGTGAGACTCTTGATCTTACAACACTATTCACTTTCCATCTGCTTGCTTTACATGTAGGACAACTTTCCTTATTAGCATGCTCCTTCCAGTACATAATACAATCATTACAGCATGCATGTATCACCTCATAGTTCATACCCAACGAACTGATCAATCTCTTTGCATTATAGGTACTATCCGGCAAAGAGTTCTCGCTTGGCAAAATCTTCTTGAGCAGTTGTAACAAAGTCGTAAAGCTATTATCTGACCACTGATATTTAGCCTTCATGCTCATTAACTCAACTGTCACTGACAACTTTGTATACTCACGTTTACACGATGGATATAGGGGTTGTACCGCATCCTCCCTTAATTTATTATATTGAGTATCATTGTCTATGTCATCTTGGTGACTACTACCATGTTCCTCATTGACCTCATTCATACATGCATCTAAGTCATCGGGTTGAACACGACCAAAAGCATCATTAACCAAATCAACCATTGGGCAACAACTCTTCATTACAATCAGTGGCGGATGTACTAGGAGCCTTGGCATTGACACCCATATTGGGAAGTTGTTCTCCATGAAAAAACCAAGTTGTGTATGTCTGATCTATACCATTCATAATCAAATGCTCAGAAACTGTACTTAGTATTTTCTTCCCACGCACATTACGACATCTAGCACAAGGACAACTATACCAATCAATACCTCCCGAATTCCTTTTTGTAAATATAATAAATGATTCAACGCCTTTAATGTATTCATCACTCAATATATCTTTTGTCATCCAATTCTTGCTCGGGGGCATCAAATCCATATCTGATATCACGTGCATGCAGCATATAAAAAGTGAGATACAATATAAACAAGAGGCTTTTCATAAACTGTCAAAACATGCCACACGTGGTCACCAATAAGAAAAAAATAAAGATCTATATATATCCACAAATATATGCACATGATTAGGCGTAGGTTTTAGGTTGTAGGTTTTAGGTTATAGGCTACATCAAGTTATGAGTTTTTAATTATTGACTCGCATATGTAGACTGAAATATGAAAAGCAGTCTTACCATTCTTGCACTAAATGAAAATATGAAGTTTCAATCCACAAAAAGAAAGAAGTAATAATTCAGAAGTTATTTAGGAAACAAGAAGCAGGAAAATGCAATAAACAATACCTATTTGTAATGAAGTTTTTTGTGCCTACATTGCAAACATAACATCAATCTAAAACATAAGTATTTCATCAGTAGTCTTTAATATGGATGGTCTAGACCGTTACATAGTCCAATCAACAATTTTACCCATCTATTTCCTATGGCCCATCTTGGATTACTTATGTTTATAAAGAATCACTTCTGTCATACAATCTTAACCATACCATCCATGGCTTGGGAAAGGATGGATGTAGAAAGTTTGGTCAAATCAAAGATGGATTGGATCATCCAATCAGTCGATTTTGTTAAGTAGCCTATATAATTTATTTTTGACTCTAACGGACAGTTCAGATCTAACAATTAAGATGTTCAATTGAACAACTAGTAGCACTACAAATTATCTCTAAGAGCACTGGAGCATTTCTACTTAATTAATGTAGATTTTACATTTCGCTGCCTTTTTCAAACGGGTTTTCAAAAAGCTACCTAATTAATCCATATGATTAATTAAAAATCCACTCCCTTTGCATTTTTTTTTTAAAGGGCCGTGGGTGTGCAAGAAAATGGGTCATCCGCTTGGGTGAGCCTCACTAGCTACCATGTTTATGTAAAATCCACCCTGACCATCAGGAAAGTCACCTCATGCTAGGCCAAGGTCCCAAAAATCACTCCCATCCATGATCCAAGAGAAACGGGTGATTATGTACTGGACAATGATAGCCCTCCAAACTGTTTTCCTTGGTAGGGTTAACCTGAATCATGATGAGTCTGAGTTTTAAGACATACCTAAATTTTGATTTGCTATCTGATTGGAGTGGATTTCACATAATTATCACAATAGGCCTTGTAAAAATCAAGTGTAGACTTCTTTCCTCAACCGCCTTCTTTGCCTCCGAGATGGTTTCTAAAATGGTTTCTAAACAAATGAACTCTAAAACTTTAAAAGTTCTATTACCTCCAAGAAGTTCCACAACAATCATCTTTCCAGACTTTTTTCAGCCCAGAGTCCATCCTAAACCCAGTTTTCACTACTTCACAAACTTCAGCCCCTAGTGGCATTCTTGTAATCAAAAAATTATGAAATAAAGTTAACGGTCATGATTAATTGTTCATATCCCTCCAGATGGACGATCAATGGATTGCTACCCAAAACATGTGGCCACCATTGATCATTTATACCCAAGGATGATCAATATGTTGCCACCCTAAAACTAAGGCCACAATATATCATTTATATCCCTCCAAGGATGATCAAAGTGTTGCCACACCATACCTATAAGCAGCCCTTATCCTAAACTCTGAAACTTTTCATTCTCATCAGGGGCGGCTCTAAGGGGTAGGCAGGTGAGGCAATCGCCTAAGGCCCCCTAGTTATGAAGGCCCTGTATTATAGGAACAGGCTTTTAATACTCTGACAGCTTTTGATAATCTATACACATGCACTAAGAAATTGCAACCTTTGAATATTTTTAAATTAAATTAAACAGATATAAAAGTGGGTCCTATGGTTCATGAAAAACAAAAACAAAAACACACAATAGCTGAATCTCCTAACTGGTTGATTCTTGTACACTAAACAAATTATTTGAATTCAACATACAAATTCCCATAATTGGAAGATAGAATAGTTAAATCAATGGATTTTTTGTAATTTAGCCTCTCGAGAATGGATCACCTAATTTGGACGGTTTGGATAGAGTCAAAATATGCTATATTAACAATCTAGGAGTGCCTATTTATTACCTATAACACTACTAGGTACTATACAATTCTAAATTCATTATTCTCACAATAGATGTGGATTGCGGATTGCGTGCAGACCACTTTAGGGATTCCTGTAGCCCTGAGCTCTAAAGGGTCCACATTATTATATGTGTTATATCTATTCTGTTGATCCATTTTTTCAACCCATTTTAGAATATTAGAAAAAACATGAAGCAGAACCAAAGCTCAAGTGGACCACAACACAGAAAAAAAGTGGATATAGAATGCTCACCATTAAAAACTTTTCAGTAGGCGGCAGAAATTTTAGATAAGCAGATATTTATGTTTTCCTTTCATCCATCTAGGATTCACCTTATGAACGGTTTAACAACTTTATCTATCGAAATTGATTTATTGGGTAAACTTGAATACAAAAGTTTAATTAGTAATTTTGCATCTAAAAAGATAAAAAGCAAATTTATGATTTAATTTTGAATTTATTAAATTTTTTTTTTAAAATTAAAAAGCCTCATTTTTATGACTTGCCTAAGGCCCCCAAAAATGTTGAGCCGCCCCTGAATCTCATCTGCAGTCCTAATACTATATATAAACATCTAATTCCAGTAAAACCAGTCCCTCTTTAGGCACAATCTCTCCTAAAATAGTCCCATTGAAACCAGCCTATTGCCCACCTATAAGCCTAACCTACAATCTGACCCCAAATTCAGCCTCTAATTGTTCCCAACATTTCTACAATCTGTCTCCTTTCAGCACTAAACACAGCACCCCTAATCTGACCACAGTCAAAATAAATCCACCCCATACCTGTCCCAATCCTCATTTTATAGTGGACATTACAGACCAGCAATCCTCATTTTATCCAAAGCTTAGCTGGACCACACACAGGAAAGAGTGGGGATTATGACATCCACCATTGAGACTGTCATAGGGCCCACAGCGATGTTTATTTGTCACCCAACTTGTTCATAAGCTCACACAGACATAGGGAAAACACAAATATCAGCTTGATTCGAAACTTCTGCTACCCTAACAAGTTTTCAACGGTGGGTCTTCAATTCCTACTGTTTCCTGTGGTGAGCCCACTTGAGCATTGGATATGCTTCCATTTGGGCTCATGCCATGAAATGAGTTGAAAAATAGAGGGCCTGCATGGATAAGACACACACATCGCAGTGGCCCCAGAGAGTTTACTCGCACGCTGAGTTACAGAGTATGCAATCTACCTTATCCAGCAGAGACATTTCATCAAACACATGTTGTGCACACCTTAAACATTCACAACAACTAATGAATGGCAAGACTATACTATGTCTGCATCCATTGTATAGAGAAGAGTACCTGGCCGGGGAAGAGATGAAGGCATGGTGGGGCTGTCGCCGCACTGGATCGAGGATGATGCAAGTGAGGAAGAGAGAGAGTCGGGGTAGGAAGAAGCTGAGAGTCGCCCGGGTGTCTGGGACCGGGACGGAGAGAGAGAGAGAGAGAGAGAGAGAGAGAGAGAGAGAGAGAGAGAGAGACTCGGCGGAGCGCGGTGTGTCGGGACCGACCAGGACGACGACAAAGAAAGAGAGAGAGAGAGAGAGAGAGAGAGAGAGAGAGGGCAGAGGCGTGCTGATCGAATGAGGGAAACATTGGGCGCGGCTCTGTTTTGAGCGCGCGCCCAAAATTTGGGCGGATCGGCCATGGCTGATGGCCGGTGCTCTGTGGGCCCCACCATGATGTATATGTTTCATCCATTCCGTTCATCCATTTTTATAGATCATTTTAGTGGTTGATACAAAAAACTATGGGGATATAAATCCTAGGTGGGCCACACCACAAGATAAAAATAATAAATGGATATTCACAATTAAATTCTTCTTAAGGCCCACCATACTATTTATTTGACATCCAATCTGTTGATTTAGTCATAAAACCCAGATGAAGGGAAAAGATAAATATCAGCTTGATCCAAAACTTTTATGCCCCCAAAACGTTTTTAATGGTCAAAATTCATTTAACACTATATCCTGTAATGTGGTTCACTTGAGATTGAGATATAATTCTTTTTTTCTTTTTATCATATCATAAAATGATATATAAAAATAGATGGACGGCATGGATGATACACATTCATCATGGTGAGCCCCACAGAGCACTGACCACTAGCCAATGGCTGGTGTCAGGGGGAGTGGTCAATCCTTTCCCCATCATAGCATACACATGTGATTTAATCTCCATTTAGCCTTCAATGTAGATGATTTTTTGTTTTATGCCCTATAATAATATTTTCAAATATATAGACGGCTTAGATAAGGCACGTATATTACCCTAAGCGTACGTATTGAGTAAATCCTATGGGGCCACCATAATTTATTCATTTTATTCACTCTATCCATCCATTTTAACATATAATTTTATTACATAAGCTCAAAATTGATGCATATAAAAATCTCAAGTGGACCACATCATAGGAAACAGTATAAATTGAATGTTTACCACTGAGAAATTTTGGGAGGCCACTAAAGTTTTGGATCAAGTTGATATTTTAGTGTTCCCTTCATCCATGTATTTGTGATCTATTGAACGGGTTGGATGACAAATAAAAATCACTGTAAGCCATAGGAAGATTTCAACTGTGGAAATCATTATTCCCACTGTCTCCTATGGTATGGTCCACTTGAGCTTTGGATATGCTTTAATTGTGGACTCAACCACTAAAATGATCTGGAAAAATGGATTAACGGTGTGGATAAACCATGACTTTGGGCCACGAGCTTAAAAATAAAGTTAATCCATGACTTGGGTGGGCCACACCACATACTATAGTTGAGAGGGTTATACCCTCCGATTAAAACATTCATAATTATTTATTGGGCCCACCTAGATGTGGTTCATAGATCCAGCCCATTCATCATGTGTGTCCCACTTGGATGAGGAGTCAGGCCAAGTTTCATACACATCCAAAACTCATGTGGGCCCCACCAATTAAATGCTTTTATATGTTTTTGGGATGTCTTCACATAGTTTTAGATGTTATGGCCCACCTGAGTTTCGTATACGACTGATTTTTGGACTTTAAGGGGACATCAAATGCATGGTGTTGATGTTCTACATACATCATGGTGGGGCGCACACAGATTAACCTCATGGGAAGTTCCCACGAGGTGACCTTAGGGCCCGTTTGGCTGGTGGATTGGAAGGGATTGAATGGTATTAGGGTGGATGGCATGGATTTCTAGGTAATGATGGTGTTGTCAGTGGATTGTCTTGAGATCCATGGGATTGCTATATCACTGGACTGCTATATCCAGTCTGTTTGGCACGCCCGACCAATCTTAGGATTAAACCTTCCCATCCCTTCCAATCCCTCGAACCAAACATGTCCCAGGCAAATTTGAACAGATAAGGGTGGATTGGATGGGATTTAAAGGTAATGATGGTGTTGTCGATGGATTGTCTTAAGATCCATGGGATTAGGATAAGATCACCGACTCTGTTTGGCACGCCCGATCAATCCCGGGATTTAACTTCCAATCCCTTCTAATACCATCCAGTACTCCCTTCCAATCCGACCGGCCAAATGAGCCATTATAATACCATTTCACTATTTAAGTAACTCCTTCCGGGCCCGTTTGGCTGGGTGGATTGGAAGGAGTTGAATGGTATTAGGGTGGATGGCATGGATTTCAAGGTAATGAATAATGATGGTGTTGTCAGTGGATTGTCTTGGATTGCTATATCACGGGATTGCTATGTCGAGTCTGTTTGGCATGCCTGGCCAATCCCGGGATTAAACTTTCTCATCCTTTCCAATCCCTCTAACCAAACACGTCATAGGAAAATTTGAACGGATTAGGGTGGATTGGATGGGATTTAAGGGCCTGTTTGGCCGGGCAGATCCCATGGTATTAGGAGGGATGGGATCAATTTTAAGGTAATGATGGTGGTGTCAATGGATTGTCTTAAGATCCATGGGATTGCTTATATCTTGGGACAAAGTTCACTGGGGGTCTGTTTGGCATGCCCTGCATATCCTAGGATTTTACCTTCCAATCCATCCAACCAAGGGATAGGATCAATTTTAAGCTAATGATGGTGATGTCAGTGGATTGTCTTAAGATCCATGGGATTGCTCTTATCTCAGGACAAGTTCGCTGGGTCTGTTTGGCACGTCATGCCTATCCCAGGATATTGCCGATCCCATCCCTCCTAATACCATGGGATCTGCTGGCCAAATAGCCCTAAAGGTAATGATGGTGTTGTCAGTGGATTGTCTTAAGATCCATGGGATTAATATTGCTATATCCCGCGATTAGGTCACCCAGTCTGTTTGGCACTCAGGCCAATCCCGGATTTAACTTCACCTTCATATATTTTATGTATATCGACACTGTCCATATATTTTTCCATCATATTTTAGGATGTGATTTTAAATCATAAGAACTCAATAATCTCAGGTGGGTGATCATACCAATCAAAACAATATGAATAACTATTAAAAACCTTTTGAAGGCCACAAAAGTTTTGGATCAATTTGATCTTTGTATACCTTCATCTAGATCTTCTTTACATTATCAACAAGTTGGATTGCAAATAGACATTACTAAAACCTTACGATGGGCTCTTTATAATTTTTAATGGAGAGGTATTATATTATTATTCTTTCTAGCTAGTGGTGTGGTCCACTTAAGATTTAAATCTATACAATTTTTTTATACCCAGCCAAAAAATGAGTTGGAGAAACATAAGGGCGACAAGGATATACAATAGATCATCAAAATCTCACTTTTGTTATCTAACTTTTCAATTTTTATTGTCAAAATACAAAATCTAGTTTTCTTTTATATATATATATATATATATATATATATATATATATATATATATATATATATATATATATATATTACAATTTGTCAAAATTTTCACAATTTTGTATAATTTCTTAAATTTTCTTTTTCAAAATATCATTTTTTTAAATCTCACTTTTATTATATTACTTTTGAATTTTTGTTGTCAAAATACAAAATCTAGTTCTCTTTTTCAAAAAATATTTTTTTTTTTTTACATTTTATCAATTTTTTCACAACTTTGTTTAATTTTTAAAATTTTCTTTTTCAAAGTATCATTTTTTTTATCTAAATCTTGTTATACAACTTTTTAATTTTTCTTGTCAAAATACAAATTTTAGTTTTCTTTTTTTAAATATATATTTTTTTACAATTTGTTAATTTTTTCATAATTTTGTTTAATTTTTTATATTTTCGTTTTCAAAATATCAATTTTTGATTGAAATCTTTTTTTCCTTCAAAATTATTAATATAATTCAAAGATCTTAATTTTTTTTTCCAAAATCTAGGTTTTTATACAATTATAGTTCTTTTTTTTTTTTTTTTTTTTTTTTTTTTTGCTGGTGGCAGGAGCATTACAGACGGTTTAAGACCATCTCTAATAAGGACGGTTTTTTATAGTCTCACATGACTGCTATAAGACGGCCAATGACCGTCTCTAATTAAGATGGCCTTTGTCAGTCTCAAAATAAGACGGCCAACGACCGTCTCTAAACCGCTGATTTCAGGCAGTCTCACTTGCCAGGAAAAAACAAGGATCGATGCCGTCTCTAATAGAGACTTGTTGTTACGAGGAAGGACCGTCTCTAATTGGGACGGTGATCGACCGTCTCAAATTTTCCAATATAAGACGGTCAAAGACCGTCTCTTATTAAAGACGGTCTACAGCCGTCTTTTATCCCCAGTTAATGACGGATTTTGGCCATCTTAAAGGATACGTGGACGTTAAAATTTTTAAGACAATGTTAAGGACGGTCAAGGGCCGTCTAGAATTTTAGAGACGATTGATGGCCGTCCCTAAAGCATCTTTAAACCAAGCAATTTTAGAGATGGTCCAGAACCGTCTCAAAATCCGTCATTTTTTTCCATTTTTCACGTAGTGCCTGAATGAATGAATGGATGATTGGCCTGGATTTTTAAATTTTAAAAAAAAAAAAAATAAAAAAAAAAAAAAAAAACAAGTTGTTCCGCAGCTCAGGTAGGCCCAGTGAGAATGTTGGAGTAGCCTCCACCTTGTTACCTATACTGTGGCCCATCAGATTCTTGGATCAAGCTGATTTTCAAGCATTGAAGTTAACCTAGGGGTTGTATCCTGCGGAAGGTTTGGATGCGATACATTCCCCACATGGGCTCCACATCTAGCCGGTACCGCTTGGGCGAGGATTTGGTGCTGCCCCGGCTTGTTCGGAGCTCCGGACAGGCGAGACTACGAGGGTCACCGAGCGGCTACTGTTTTATCCACACCGTACATTCATTTTTTCCCTATCATTTTACCGTACTGGACCAAAAATAAGGTAGTTCTAAGGCTTAACGGACCACGCCAGAGAAAGCAGCGGTGCCAAGGACGCCCACCATTGACATCATCTCAGGGCCCACCCTATCGTTTATTTTCCATCCAACCTGTTGATATGGTCATATACAATGGATGAATAAAATAAAAAACCAAATATCATCTTGATCCAAAACTTCTATGATCCCTTGGAACTTTTCAACGGTAGGAATTTAATCCCCATCGTGTGGTCCATTTGAGCCTTGGATCTTCGGCATGTCCGATCAAAATCTAAAATGACATTAAAAATGGATAAATGGTGTGGATAAAATTCATACATTAGGGTGGCCCCTCAGTGGCCCCTAGCCCCCCCTGTGGCGGGTTCCAAGGCGGGGGCAATACTTCATCCTGTCGCAAGAGCGTTGAAGTAGAATTGGAAGCGGATTGGCAGGTATTACGTGTAAGCTGGGCATCGGTCCGGATCGGATCAGATTGGGACCAACTCAGGCCGATTTGAAATCTCTATGGCTGGACCCAAACTCATCCGATCCGGGACCAAATTCAGGTCACCTAACTCGGCCCAATCCGAAATGTACTTTGCCTGATCCAATTCGAGTTGGACTTGGTCAAGAAAACCAAGTTGGATCGAATTTGGCACGGTTCGGATCGGTCCATATTAAAATAGCCATGAGAACAAGACGCATGTCCTTTTCTTCCTTCCTGATTAGTTGAAATGCTACGTTAAAAAAGCTCTCCGACTGGAGGCATAACCCACTGGACTTCCAACAGTATGAAGAATTTCTTCCAGGATATCCTAGAAGACTATGGGATTCATGAACGTCCAACTACCTCCAAATAATTCACTGTATCCATGGCATGTTACAAGACTGATTTTGGAGGACCGTGTAGGACTTAACTGCAGAAGTCCCAGAATTGCTAGAGTTCCAGACCTATCTATCCTCTTCTGCCATAGTGCTTCCAGGACCATGCAAATATTTCTATCAAACTGGCAAATTCATTGATCTCCTTGTCAAGAAGAAAGCTTGAGGGAGATGGCGTGAAGATATACAGTGCTCAGGTTAACTATGGTTAGTTAAAGTAACTGTGATTGAGTTAAAGATATACAATCAACTGTGTTTAAAATAAGGAGGGTTATTTCATCCTCCAGCTGAGTATGAAACTTGATACATAGGCAGTTAGAAATGGCATACGTGGCATAATTTAATACAAATTAAACCGTTAAAATTGTAATACTTACTGTATTTAAGTTAAATTTAAATATATATATATATAGTAATCGTAACTTCAAATTCGTTGATACATTTTTTTGACAATAAGAGCATTGAATATTTTTATTTTCTAAATGTCCAATAACTATAGAGAATTCTATTATACAGATGAAAACATTGAAAGAAATCCTGACCTTATGGTACATGTCAATTAATTCCAGTAATTTGGATGGTTTAATTTGAATTATTTGTATCTTAATTAAGCATTTTTGAGTAATTTCTAATTGCCTAAGTATCATCTATCACTCTCCGAGAGAGTATCAAGTATTTCTTTCATTATAATTTAAAACTGACCGTTGTTCATGGAGGTATGATTGCCACACGCGTGTACAAAGCCCACTGTTCTACACCATCTCTTCGCCAGAGTGCTATGGATATGAAATATCCAAGCCGTCAATCAATTGAATCCATAGATTTATTCTCCAAATAGTTTTTTAAAGTTTAGGTGGGCCCCAATTGTTTAAGAAATGAGGACAGCTTAAAAACTTCCCCCATGTATTTTAATCTGTAGATTTCTTTCTAAAAAATTTGACCATCCGATCAATGGACCGAACTTTATTCTTTTTAATTATAAAAATATATTTGGGCTATCATGATGTGTGGATTGGATCTATATTCCATCTCGTTGTTCTACTGACATATGCTTGAGTGGCTCTATACGCGAGAGTGAGTTTAGAAAAGCTATGCTTGGGTCTTATGGCGGTGGAGGGTCGGATAATGCACGGGAACCAATACTTGCACGAGATACTGAGAGGAGGGAGAGCACGGTTTAGTAGCCCGTCCATCCACATTCGAATATGGTCCTCGGGTCCCACAACTGTAAATGGGCCAGATGATCGTGATTGGCACCATTCATCTAGTAATAATGATGGATGGTCATAATCAAATATATTACTGATAGGGTGATCTTGTACATCTAACAAAAAGACTTCAAGTCAAAATTAATGATGACATGACCCTGACAAGGAGCATTTGTGCAAAATCAAACCTTATCTCTACAATCAGTGGAGCTTTTCACGCAAAACATGAAAATTGATGACTTCTGTATTTTTATGAATCCATCGCTCAACCAAAAATGGATGGTTGGGATCATTTCGGGTCTTTTATCTTCTTGACAAGGGATAAAATAAATACTCTCTTTTGAAAGAGTTGGGTACTTTTTGGTACCACCCTCCAGAGAACTGAAGCCCCATATCCTGATGTCCAAGTGGTGAGCTGCTGTCCTTTCATTTTTGCCATATTTGCATGAATTCACTTTGTGAGATGGGTCAGGTTGAAAAGCTTCGACAACCTTATGCCGAGGCCTCTCTCCTTTGATATGCTAATATGATTTCCATTTACTGGTTTGTCTCTTGTGTGGTTGTGCGGCCTTTTTTTTCATCCTCTCTCCTTGAAGGAATGGAAGAGGGTCATGGAGTAAAGGGGCATATTGGAGGGACTGCCTATTCAAGAGGAATTGAAGTTCCTTTTATGTTTTCTGGAAACTTTTGCTACTTGGATTTTTAGTTCCATGAACTTGAACGACACCAAACAAATGGTCATTGGGCACAGTCCGGATCGGATTCTGGATTGGGTCAGGTCGGATCAAGACTGATCTGAACTCGACCCGAAAAGATTTTGGATCTGGTTGGGGCTACTTGATCCACACCAATCCAGACCGTCAGTTCGATTATGATCGGGTCTAATCGGGCCGGATCCACCGGATCAGATCTGTTTTGCCCAACTTTACATGTACTCGAAAGACAAGTGCTAACACTCCTCGAACTCCGTTTAAAAGAAATCAAAGTTACATAGCCCCAAAAAGATATATTTAATGAGCCCGGATCCCATGTTATTAGGCAAATAGGAAATCCCTAATTGCTCGCTGCTCATTGGTCCACGTGACTGTTTACATTTAAAATAAAAATTAAAAAATTAAAAATGAAAAACTGACTCGAACTCCAAAATACTATAAAAAAAATATGAGAAGAGAAAAACCCAATTGAAAGAAGAGGAGAGTGTTCGTGATCAACTAAAAGAAGAGGCTGGATTTTTGGGGAGAGCCCTCTTCACTCCCTGCTCTCCCTCTTTTCTCTCACCTTCTCTCCCAGCTTTTCCTACTCACTTAAGATTTATGTTAGGTCTAGACTCATGCAATGACGAGGTTATCTATGCGGCAATGGATGAAGGCTAATATGGAACAGGTATGTGGGATTTCCCCCATTCATTTAGTGATGTAATCATCTATGATCAATGTTAAATGCTTGTTATAAGCCACAAAAGTTTTGATTATACCACCATTTCCTTTGGTGTGGTCTACCTTCAGCTTGGCCATTCTTCAATTTCTGCTCATACCATAAAATAAACTTGCTATATATTGTTTTCCCTTCATCCAGGCCTTTGTAACCTTATCAATAGGTTAGATGGTAAAAAAACATTATGATGAACCTTAAAAAATTGTAATGGTGTGTAAGACCCGTATCCTAGTCCGTACTGTTTCGTCAACTCCCGCGGTCTTTTCAGTCGAATTCTGGCAACCTGTAACTTATAATAGATGTTTACGCGCAACCCTAAGTCATATCCCATAGATTTGAGTCGGCTTAATCCGAGACTTATATCATTGCGACCGCACTGTCGCCGCGGTTCCAACGTCATGTCTTGCATACCGATCCAATTCCTTGGCAAGGAGATGTGGGCTCACGTTCAATTCGAGGAAAATGTCGCGTGTTGCAAAACCCAAGAGAATCTCTACAATATGTCACCTCAATCAATCCCATCAATGGTCAAGTACATGTCAAGTACACATCACCTTATACCCTATCCCCAAGCAACCCTATAAGTCAACAATCCCTTACAGAACTCATACCCTTCTTATACAATCTACCCCAAAAGTCAACAAAATCTTACACAACCCATCCCTCTCTCACATCCATCACTCCATCCCATCTCCTCCCTCTCTTATTTCTCCCTTCTTTTCCAAGCAACCCAAAACACAAAAGAAACTCACGTCCAAGCCCTTCCATGTGAGAAAAGAGTGTGTTGTGTGGCCCACTTCTCACCCCAAGATCTATCATCCTAGCCCTTCATTTCTCATCATCTTCCATCAAAGAGAGGCACAAGGAGATCATCGTTCCATCGGACCGAGAAGATTGAACAGTGGGTGCTTTATAGGCTTAGATTTTCATGTTTTGATGATGGGACAAGTGAGGCCTACCGATTGATGGTATGAATCTCACTTTGGACCCTAGATATGGACCCACTTGATGTATGGAAGTGAGGGCCTATAGTGTCGGGGTCCCTCCATCACTCTCTCTCTCTCTCTCTCTCTCTCTCTCTCTCTCTCTTTCTCTCTCTTTTTCCCCTTGTTCATGGCCCCATCATGTGTCTTTTATCCATGTTGTCCATCTTTGTGGGGCCCACTTGATGGACGTGTAGGATTTACACCGTCCAGGCCACGTGGGCCCTACTTTAATGATATGGGAAAACACAAATATCAGATTGACCAAGCGGGCCACGTCCACGAGGGACCCACCTTGATAATTACGTCCACGTCTGGCGTCCCTGGACGCTGGACGTTGTGAAGGACAGTGGGTGTACAAAAAAAAAGATTTTTAAAGCTATTTGGGTGGGCCACTCATACAGGCCCCGCCTTGATGTATGAACCTTATCCACGCCATCCATTCCATTCCTCAGTTCATTTTAGGTGTTGAGCTGAAAAATGGAGCCATTCCGATTATCTGGCGGGCCATTTCTTAGAAAACAGTGTTTTCTACTGTTGAAACTCACTCCGATATCTCTATACACCGAAACATGCTCAATATTGGGCTTGATGGATCTGTTATGAACTATAGAATCCAATGGGTGGGATGGATTCTTCTGGTGAGGGCCCCACCTGTGAAAAACCTCAATAAAATGAAAATAATATATATATATATATATATATGCAAAGAACCTTCTTGCATTGACGTCTTGAGCAGGCGCCTTACTCTCTGGGGCATGAAAGATGGGCTGGGACCATGGGTCCCAGCTGCAGGCCCCACGGTGATGTGTGCCGAACATCCATACCATGCATTTGATGGGCCCTTTAGGGGCAGTTGGTCCCCTCCAAAAATCAGTCGTATGTGGGAGTTAAGTGGCCCACATGGCAAGAAATAGTGGGATTGAGCATCTACCATTGAAATCCTTTTGGAATTCACAAAAGTTTTGGATCATTATGAAATTTATTTTCCTCTTTATTCTAGTACGTGTGACCTTATTAACAGATTGGATGGCAGATAAACGTTATGGTGGGCCCCACGTGGGACCGACTGATGTAAGTATTTTATCAACTCTATCCCCACGTGTGGTAAGTGGGGTGGTTAGTGGACGTCACTGCAGCTATATGGCTACTATAGTGACATTACCAAAGTCTGTGGGGCCTGCCTTGACTAATGTGGTATTTGTCCACACCGTCCATAAGCAGTGGACCCCTCATGATGTATGTTTTATCCACGCCGTTCGCCATAACATGTGGGACTGACCATGATGTATGTGTTTAACCCACTGTCCATCTATGTTTGTCAAATCATTGGCTACCTTATGATGTAGGCCGTCCGTTGAGGCCCACCTAGATATATATAAGGCCATGTGATGAGATCCAACTTAATGTATTTGTGGGCCGTCCGTTGAGGCCCACCTTGGTATATATATGAGGCCTATATGATTAGGCCCATCTTGATGCATTTATGGCCCATCTGTTGAGGCCCACCTTGACATATATGAGGCCCATATGATACGGCCCCTTTGATGTATCTAAGGCCCATAGGTTGATGCCCAATGGGATGTACACAAGTCCATTATAATGTATAATTCTACCATGGTTTATTAATGATGTTTATGGCGGGCTATGCCTTGGGAGCAATGATGGTTTGACGCCCACATTGTAAGTACAATGTTGGTTAAATGTCCACATTATAACTTTCCTTAAGGCCAATTGTTATGCCCATACCTGTTGTGTGTAGGCCGTCTAGGCCCATCTTGGTTGTGAGGGTAGTTCATCACCGTATAACATACATAGTATAATTCCATGATTGATACCCATTCGCATCATATGTATGCTCGATATGAGGAGTGACTGATCATAACATATGTCATTGGACAGATTATTTATGGGACTCACTGATAGGAGTTACTCACATGAGCGCGTGGTTTACGCGGGATTGTTGCATGACTGGACCGTGTGCTTCATGCATCTTGCATTTGTGTGTCTTGATCATTGTACGCCCTAGCGACATCAGGGCCGTGGCTCCACAGGCACATCGCGAATGGCCATATCGGATACCGAAAATACTTGGTTCTAGCACTGTGGGCACTTAGGATGTCCTTGGGTGAAAATCCCAGAACCTTTTTGGTAACAGGAGATGCTCCAACATTTAAACCAAGTGGATACATGAGCACTCAAGTGCTGAATACCAGTAGACCGTATTTCCCACTATCGTGGTTGGTTGGAAGGGGATGTGGCCTTATCCGCCCGAGTGAGGGGGTTGTGAGCTAGGCTGAGTTTGACCAACTCACAAATGAGTCTGTTATCGATGAGTCGGGTAGGTATTGGTAAACTACTGGTCAGGCGGATAGTGTAATCTATTTCACTTACTGGGCTATGTGGCTAGTGAGGTGACAGTCAGTGTGAAGTGTATTAGACCCCGATGATATCCCAAAGAGAACTGTACTGATATATATACTTGATGAGGACTGGCATGCTTGCTTTTACATCTCACATATGACATGTGGCTACATAGGCCTCGCATCGCATAGCCTTAGTATGGCCGATAGATTCATGCCTTGCATCACATAGCTTTGGTTCAGCTGATAGCATTCATGGACTTACCCGCATATTTACGCATTACTCTGATATTGTACACTTGGCACTTGACTTGTACATACACTTACACCACCTTCTAAGCTTTTGTAAGCTTATGCACAACCGTTGCTGCAGGTGTCGTTGGAGCGCAACAGCGTTGAGGCAGGAGTGTGCATTAGATTATTTTGGAGCCTTTTGATCACCTTGTATTTCCCTTTCCGCATTGTACTTAAAGTTTTTGATATAGTAGGTATGTGGTGATGTTGTTTTGTGACTTGGTTATGCTCCATTACAAAAAATAAAATAAAATTCACACTGAAAATCCTCCTTGTAAGATCCCAAGATCGGAATCTGGCAAATGGGTGTCGGAAGCCGAGAATGGGCACTTAGGAGGCTGTCGGCGCCGGATTCGACGATCGGAAATTTTGTGAGCCCGTTTTTCGAGTTTGGGGGGTGACATGGTGAGTATTTAAAAACCACTATTTTGTGTGGTGTGGTTTCATATTTGATACATTTTATGGGATACATGGGCTTATTTGGTTTCCCAATCTAGAATGGTAAAGGATTGTAAATGAGTGATGACCATTTACTCATATCACCTACATTTGGGTTTGATGATGATTTTGTTACATTGTTTCACCCTGTAACCACTATAAAAATAGTGATTTTAAAAAGTGAAAATATAATGACAATATTAAAATTTACCTCCTTTTACGAGTATATTTAAAAGGAGTTTGGATCCCCTATTTGTAGCAAAATAGGGAGTGTTTATTTGTTTCATGTTTATCAGTCCACGTCATCCTTGCTAACGTCAGCTATAGACTCTATGAAAAAAAGAAGGAAAAAAAGGAAACATAATATTGAGGGTTAAATATTGCATATCAGACTCCAGTTATTGTCTGGATTTATGAACATGGTACCATTTAACGATATGATTTAATCGTGTTTGTGATACAAGGTACATTTGTGAGCTTGGACCGAAACAGGGTGCTAAAAGCTGAGATTTAACGCTCAGAATTCACCAAAGCAAGGGACGAACTCCAGGGGACCAAGATCGATGGATTTACACACCAGAGATCCTAGAAAATTGAGAAACTGAAGCTCAAGCGACCCGAAAATCAGCCAAAATGCAAGATCACAGGGTTTCCACCATTCGTTCAGCTCAAAACTACATACATAGCCTGAGGACCATAAATTAACCGTACACGTCGATTTTTAGCTATTGGATACCTCTGGAAGTGGCCCAATGGAAAGATCAGCCCATAAATCAGTGAATTGGAGCCCACCTGGTATTTGAATATGCTTCAATTTTGTTCTCAACGCCTTAAATGAGCTGGAAAAATGGATGGACGGAGATGATTCCTCATATACATCACAGTGGACCCCAAAGTGTGGTGCGTGTACACAACGTATACAAGGCTGGTTGTGACCATTACATCTAAAGTTGGTCAGTGCATGCTGACCGACTAAACTTCTCAAAAATTCAAAAACGCCAGTGACGGACGTGCTTTTGATTGGGTTTTGCTTGTGGGCCACACACATCATACATTATAATGATCAGATCCGTCCATTATGTCTCTAGGGGGAAAATACCCTCGCCATGCTTTCCCTTTTGGTCTGTACACATGTACACATGTGGATCGTTAGAAAACGCAGGATGGACGATGGAGCAGAAAGATCGGTGGACCACACCTAATCCAAGCCAAACAAACCCTTTCAAAATAGTTTTTCGAGGGCATTTCAATGAATGGTGTGGATTTCCTGCCTGACTTCAATCAGTGGGACACCAGCCATCATAGCGTTGACGTACGCCGACTCTGTTCGCAAGCAGGAGCATTGTCGATCGCTAGTGGGCCTCCATCTTAGTTCAAAAGGTCAATCCGAACCGTCTATCACATAGAGGGACTCAATTTGGTCAGAACCATTTTGACCATTTTCAACCATACACGCATACATGTCCGCTATAGTGATCACAAGAGGACCATTCAAATATCGTTGCAGCAAGAATTCTTCCCTGGGCCGCATTAATGGATGATCAAAGTAGACCATCTCCGGTCAAAATTCTGAGGAGAAGCTGATGGACGGCATGGATCTCTCAAATGACAGCTAAAGTGGGCCCCACCAATCATCCTTATGCAGGAAGCCCTGTTGTTGTGCGATACAGAGTTTGGCCCTATTACAAACAGCCTGCGAAAGGCAGGTTAGTGCTCTACACACATCCACCGTCTTCAGCGCCTATAAAGGGTGAGAGAGAGAGAGAGGGGATCATCATCAGATCCTTGATCCTGAGCAGCCGTGGAGACATCTGGTGCACGTGGAAGAGTTTTAATTACATTCTGCGAGAATTGGGTAAAAATCCTTATATTATAAAATTTAATTACATTGATTTATAATAATGTCATTTGTTATGAAAATTCATATGTTTTCATTATAGGCAGCGATGGACACCATACGCAGTCAGCCCACTCCAAATGGTAGTCAGCGGAGTGAGCCAAATACCCTGAGCGAGGTGCTTGGCACCCGTTCTGGATATGTGTGTGGGGTTGGCCATGGTTTCAAGCTTGTCATGCCCCAAACTCGAAAACCAGGCTCACAAAATTTTCGATCACCGAATCCGGCACCGACAACCTCCGTAGAACCCCATTCTCAGCTCCCGGCGGCCATTCACCAGGTTCCGATCCTGAGATGCTACGAGGAGGATTTTCAAGATCAGTTTAATTCGTAATAAGCATAACCAAAGGAATAACCCACAAACAACAACAAAAAACTCCATCACATTTCCACTATGATAAAAAACTTATAAGTACAGTGCGCGTAAAAGAGAAATACAATGATGATAGATAAAAGCTCCAAGATGATCTTCTATGCACTCCTACCTTAGCACTGCTGCGATCCAACATCACCTGTACGCAACGGTCGTGTATAAGCTTACGGAAAGCTTAGAGGGAGGTGAAAGTGTGTGCGCGAGGTAGGAATACAATCATGCCATATCAAACTAATGCAGAATATACTGGTGAATTCATGAATACTATTAGTCATAACAAGGCCATATGATGCAAGGCATGAATGATGTCGACCATACTAAGGTCATGTGATGCTAGATGCAAATCAAGCACACCAATCCTCATCTAAGTCCACATATCAATACAGCTCAACTCCGGAATATCACCGGGGTCTAATACACTCCAAACCAGATTGCCGCCCCATCTCGCTCAATAAGGTGAGTGGAAGAGACCTCATTATCCGCCTGCCAATATCGGGCCCTGCTCGTAGATAGCAGACCCATTCCTCGAGCTGGTCAAACTCGGCCTAGCTTTACCCCCTCCACTTGGGCGGGTAAGGCCGCACCCCCTTCCAACTAACTACGACACAGTGGAAAGCGCTGCCTTCTAGTAATCGGCACTCGACGCTCATGCACCCACTCGGTCTAGATGTTGGAGCAACCTCCTGGTACCATAAGGGTTTAGGGACTTTCACCCAGGGATATCTATAGCACCACATGTAAAACAAGATTTTTGGTATCCAATCCTGCCAACCACGATATGCCTGTGGAGGCTATAGCCTTAATGTCGTTAGTGCGTACAGTATACATGTCACACAATGTGAGATGCATGAATCATACAATCCAGTCATACAGCAATCATGCGTGTACCGCGTGCTCATGTGGGCATCTCCCTTCACTAGGGAGTCCCATAATAATCTGCCGAATGGCATGTGTTATGATCAATCACTCATTCATCAAAAGCATACAGATGATGCGCATGGGCATGTATCATGATGTTATGTTATCACATACCCATAATCGGTATTGATAACCGACGTCGGCCTCAATAATCGGCATCGACAGTCAGCATATAAACAAGGCGAGGTCTATAGATGATCAGCCGATCAACCATAGTATAAAGATCGGCACTCGACCGTGGTTATATCAAATCCGATAACATGAAGTCATCCATCTACGACAAATGGAGATCACTTATTTGCATTAACCCACTAAGGGAATGATGAGAATGGGCCTAACAAGGCCTTAGGGAAGGGCACAATGTGGGCATCCAACCATCGATCATTGCCCATCAATGTGGACATCTAACCAACATTGCTCCCGAGGAGTGGCCTATATAGGGTCAAACATATAGTGGACCCATGGCCTCACGTACAACCATGATGGGCCTCATTTACGTCACTTATGCCTCGTCATATGGGCCAACATACATCACATCGGGCCTCGAATACATAACAGGTGGGCCTTGCACCTGGGCCTCAAATATATCATAATGGGCCGCACCAACGAGCTTCATGTATATCAAATAAGCTGCACCGATGGGCCTCATGTATATCAAGTCGTGCCCACCCTTGTGTATTTTGAGACCCGACATTCATAAGATAACATAAAGATAAATGAAGTGAAAATAATATCAACTTAATTGGAAACTACCATGGCCCTTAGAAGTTTGAACGATGGATATTACTATCCACTATTTAAATGGTGGGGTCCACTTGAACTTTGGATCTGACTCACTCATTTTTCCATGCCATAAAATGATCTGAAAAGTGGTTGGATGGTATAGATACAGCGTGTGCATCATGGTGGGCCCCACCATCCAAATAGTGGATGGTGTAAAAATACACACATTAACGTGGGGCCTGCAAGCTTGTTGCCATCAAAAGGAGCAGTAATATAGCTATTGTACGTGCAACTTGCTGCACTAGAAGGGCAGAGGTGGGTCCAAGCCCTGGACGGCCTGGACATGGACAGTCACATAGAACAGGTGCAACCCCACACGTGGGGTGGGTCCCACCATCCCTGGATGGTGGACACAATCACATGCATGATGGTATGGCCCACCCCAATGGATGGACGGCGTGGATGGGTCCCATGGACCCCACCGTTTGTTCACACTTCACAGTTAGCCACTCGTACTAGGGAATCAATGCCAAGACCTCAGCATTGAAACAAGGTATCTTTCACCCAGTCTACCTCTTGAACTATGGATCTGGGTCCCACTGTCTTGACGATCTGGATCTCACGTGGGACCCACAGAACTGCTAATATTAAAAAGGCAGTGGGTCCCATCATCTGGTAGATGGATGGCATGGATCTAAAACATCAAGGTGGGCCGTACATGGCACCGTCCAAACAAACGGTGCTAATGAAACATGTAGACCAAGGTGGGGTCCACGAGTGTGGCCCACCAAAGGTTGCTGCGTATAGCAGCAACTCGGCTGGCTGTTGCCCAGCATCATGCCAGCCAATCCATTAAAAGGGTGGGTCCCACATGGGGCCCGCACGTATAGGTATATATCTGTATGTACATATATATATGTAATATTATATAATATTATATCATATTATATAATATAATATATACATATATTATATCCAACGTCCAACCACTGTCCAGCAAGTTGGACGGTGCTGGACGATTTCACCTACATCATGATGGTCCCACGCAATGGGCCACTAGGTTTGGATCAAGCCAATATTTATTTTTCCCTTTCATCTGGGCCTATGTGACCGTATGGTCGTGCGGACCTCGAATTGGGATCAAAGTGGCCCACTTGTTGGACGACATGGATGAAATACATACATCATAGGTGGGCCATGATCATAGGGAGAGAGAGAGAGAGAGAGACAGAGAGAGATCGGCGATGTCGGAGGGGCCCCACCATTATGGACCCCTCTTGAATACAAGCATACATCAAGGTGGGTCCCAACATATGTGGGCCCTTACATCATAAAAATTAAAGAAATGAAGATCCAAGATCACCTATCGTCTTCTTCTTGCTCCATTGGCTTCCTTTGTTCCTTAGCTTCGATTCTAATGAAAGATAATAGAGTTTTGATGGTTGAGATGGGAGATGGGAGGGTGGAAAGTGAGCCACACTAAAGCTCCTCCATGAGAGCTTGGGAAGCTTGGACGTGTGATGTTTTTGGTTGCTTGGAAATGAGCTTGAGAAATGAGAGAGAGAGAGAGAGAGAGAGAGAGAGAGAGAGAGAGAGTTGTAGGGAGAGAGAGAGGGATGGGTGATGAGTGATGGGTGAGGTAAGTGATGTGTGTGTAAGAACTTTATTGCCTTTTGGGGTAGTTGTGTAAGAGGGGTATGGGTTGTGTAAGAAATTGTTGACTTATGGGGTTGCTTAGGGATGGGTGTGAGATGATGTGTAGGGGTGCACATTTAACCAGTGGAACCGGACCGAAATCGACCAAACGGTCCGGTTTGGTCTGGTTCTAGAGTGCACCGATTCCGGTTCCGGTTCCGGTTCCAAAAATCAAAAAACCGGTGACATCGGTTCAGTTCTCGGTTTGGGGGTATGTAGAACCGAACCTAACCGTGAACCGATCTGTAGAACCAAACTGTGGATCCGATCCATAGAATCGAACCTCAAACCGAACCGATGTATTTTTGCACACCTTATAATTATTTTCTCTAAAACAATTATTTTTGTAAATGTATTTTTGCACACCTTATACAATATCTAAACCATTCATCAAATGGACTACAACATGGATGGACATGGGCTTGCAATTGGGCTGGATTATAAAAAGCCCAGAACCACGGAACCGATCCGGAACCAAACCAGTTTTAACGGTTCGGTTCCGATTCGGTTCTAGGGAGCTAACGGTCCGGTTCCGGTTCCGAATTTCCTAGAACTGTTAGGAACGGTTCGGTTCTGGTTTCACACCAGAACCGGACCAAGCCACCCCTAGTGATGTGTACTTGACATATACTTGACCCTTGATGGGATTGATTGATTGATTGAGGTGGTATTAGGTAGAGATTCTCTTGGGCTTTGCAACGCATAGCATTTTCCTCAAAATGAACCCAGGCCCATATCTCCTGGCCTGGATATCGCCTCGGTGCGCGAGACACAGCATCAGAACTGTGGCGACGGCGCGGTCACTAAGGTACAGGTCTCGGGTTGAGTCAACTCATGTTTGCAAGACTCGACTTAGGATCATGCGCAAACGTCGGATAAAGGTCGAATGTTGCCGGAATTCGACCGAAAAGACCGCAGAAGCCTATGGAATGGTACAATCTAGGATACAAGTCTTACAAAGATCATGACACCCGCTAGAGCTACCTCTATCCGATCCATCGCTGGGGAGAGCCCCCTACGCCGAGCTGATATGGCAGAGAGAGAGGTTCAGTAGCTACGACTCGTTGTCGATGACATCAAAGTGCAACTGGAGAGGCAGAGGGAGGAGGAGCAGAGAGGTAGGGAGGAGGAGGAGCAAAGGCATAGGGAGGAGGAGGAGAATAAGCAGAGAGAGGAGGAGAGGCGACGGGAGGAGCAGGAGAGGAGGATCGAGGAGATGCGGGTGGAGCATGAGCAACGGATATAGGAGATGTTTTAGGCTCTCGCTGCACGCTTTGCCATCGATGCCCCACCACATCCGCCTTCACCTTCGTGATTTTTTATTTTATTTATGATTTATTTTATATACAAATGTATTTGTGCGTGGATGAATGTGAGTTGTATATATGTGGATGTGGATAGGATTGTTTGTGTATGGATGGATGTGGTTTGTGTTTGGATGGATATAGTTTGTGTTTGGATGGATGTAGATGTAAATATAATGAAAATGTATTATAACAGGTGTATATATATTAGGAATTTTGAAAAAAAAAAAAAAAAAAAAAAAAAAAGAGACTATTACCGACAAAATATTGCATTGGTAATAGTAAGTCGAAAACTTATACAGACGAAATATTTCGTAGGTACAAATAATACAAAAATTTATACTGACGAAATATTTCGTTGGTAATAATATGTTGAAAATTTATACTGACAAAATATTTTGTAGGTAGAACTTAATACAAAATTTTATACCAATGATTTATATATGAGAGATACCGACGAACTAATCGTCGGTAATAGTGAGCTTATGCCGATGAATATAGTTGTCGGTAATGTCAGTATTAGCGGGTTTATGCCAATGAACATATTCGTCGGTGATAGTGGGCTTATAACAACGAATTATTTCGTCGATATAGTCTATGTTTACCGACGAAATATACTATTTTTTACTACTAAAAGTAACATGTTTGGCCAACAATTTTAGTCATCAGTATTTGTTTTACCATTGCCGACAAAGTCATATTTTGTCAGGAAAAGCCTTTAGCCACGATCTTATTGTGATGATCTTTTCGATGACAGATTTCGTCGGTAATGAAAAAAGATGAAATATTGACGAATTATGTCATCAGTAAAAGAACAATTTCCTATAGTGTATGTATGAAGGAAAAATGTAAATATAAGATTAATCCAAAACTTTTGTTGCCCATAAAAAGCTTTTAATAGTCATTCACCACTATTTGTAGTGGTGTCATCCACTTGACATTTAGATTCGCTTTAGTTTTGGGATCACGTCCTAAGAATATATAATAACAGGAATGGAAGGCATAAATATAGAAAAAATAAAAATAAAATAAAAAAATCATTAAAGTAGGCCCCACACGGTATGTGTAACAAAGGTGTTACCCAACAACACCTAATCTGCTCCCCTACTTTCTGTAAGCAATTTGCGCGTTGTGCCACGCACCACCTAGTTGTTGCGACGACATCACCAATTTTGTGAGCTCCACCATAATGTATGTGCTACATCCACATCGACCATTTATTTAGCGAGGTCAATTTAGATCATGAGCCTGAAAATTATGAAGATCTAAAGCTCAAGTGGATCTCACCACAGAAAGCAGTGGGGCACCGTGACACCCACCTTTAAAACCTTCCTAAGGCCTACCATGATGTTTATTTGCAATCCAACCTGTCAATAGGGTTTGGGCGTCACCCAAACATCGATGAAGACATAAAAAACAAATATCAGCATGATTGGAAACTTCTATGGGCCCTAGCAGTTTTCAATGATAAGCATTCAATCCCTGATGCTTCTTGTGATGTGGTCCGCTTGAGCTTTCGATCTATCTCATTTTTATGATTGTGCCCTAAAATAAACTTGGAAAATGGATGGATAGTCTGGATGTAACACATTCATCATGGTGGGTCTAATGGCAACATACCGCTCATGTCACACCACGCAATTCAATACTTGATCTCTTTCTTCTTAGGCGAGTAAAATGCTCCACCAGTTTTATCGGTTTCCTTTTAATTAGAAGCTATTATCTGAACAGTATATTTTTCAAATTTATCATCTAATTATGGAAAACGGAACACGACTCGACTGTATGTTAGGGTTGCATGCGCTCAGTACCATGGCTCAAGTGGACCGTACCACCTGAAGTAACAGTAATAATAACAATGACGTCCATCATTGAAACCTTCCAGAGGCCAACAGTAATAATGACAATGACGTCCATCATTGAAACCTTCCAGAGGCCCTCCGTGATGTTTATTTGCCATCCAACATGTATAAGGTCTTATAGACCTGGATGAAGGGGCATTTAATCCCTACTTTGTAATTCACTTGAACATTAGATCTACAATTCATTTTTTGGGCTCATACCTTAACATGTTAACATGATCCCAAAATGAATGGATGATGGGAATAAAACTCATATATCATGGTGGGCCTCATGGGGCCTTTGTTTGGACCGAGTTCGTTCACGAAAGGCCGGACGAAATCCGCTCCCCTTTCTAAAGTTTTTTTTGGGAGCTAGTCCGGTATTATCTAGTACCATTGCAGTGGGTGTTTCCCTGATGTGGGGTCCACCTTAATTTATGTTGTACATCCATACCATCCATCAATTTTTCCAACTCATTTTAATGCATGCTACAAAAAATAAAACGAATGAAAATTTTAAGTTGACCACACCACAGGAAACAATGATCATTCAATGTGACCATTAAAAAATGCATTGGGCCCATGTAATGTTTACTTGCTATTTAACATCTTAATATGGTCACACAACACATGGATGAAGGGAAAACACAAATATCTGCTTGATCCAAAACTTTCGTGGCTTTAAAAACATTTTTAATGGTAAGCATCCAATCCCTAATGTGTGTCCACTTGAGATTTGAATCTGTTTTATTTTTATTTTATCATGCACTAAAATGAGTTCAAAAACCTCGTGAGTGACGTGGAGATACAACATATATACCAAGGTGGGTCATAGTCAGGTAAACACTAACTAAGAAGTTACCTCCCGTTCTAAATCACCAGGTGGGGGCCACTGTTAAAATAAAATAACCTGTTAAGAATTGAAAGTAAGTTTATTAAAATGTTCCAGAGAATGGTTGGTTGGAGCAAGTGACCAATGACAGTTTCTACATGGCTGATTTTGGGCCCTAAATCTCATCTCAATTTTTCTCGGTCGATGGCGCGTGAGTTTTTTTTTTTTTTTTATCATGAATAGGCGCACCTGATGGACGGGGGCGTGAAATGGGCAAACAGTGTTGCAGAGACAAACTAGCAAGGTCCTTTTGAAAAGCTGATTTTTGCAAAAGAGGGCGCTGCTTGACATTGACCCTCGTTTTTCTATTATTTAGATTTTGTCTTAAAAAAGGTACCTTGACACGGACCTTCCTTACTTGGACTGCGGGTCATGAGATTTTGCGTGTGAAGGCGGGTTTTTGACTGAGCCCATTGTCTTGCATAGCATAAGGTGTTATCACGCTTTTGCAAATCCTCAACGCGTTTTCCAATAGTTGTATGCCTTGACCTAGATCCCCTCCTTAGAAATAGTAGCAACTAGAGGATTCGGATTCTACTATACCGTATTAGGCGAACCTTATTAGCTGGTGTACTATCATATTAGTTATTTAGGTGGAAACGGATTGGCTACTCCACACGAGCCCCACGTATGGTAGTTGGTGCTCTGTGGGCCCCTCCATGATGTATGTGTTTCATTCATCCCGTACATCCATTTTTAAAGATCATTTTAGGCTTTATCCGGAAAATAAGAGGGATATAAATCTTAGGTGGACCACACCATAGGAAAACAATAGTGATTAGATATCCATCATTTAAATCCTCCTAAGGCCCACAGTACTGTTTGTCAGACATCCAATCTGTTGATTAGGTTATAAATACCCAGATGAAGGGGAAAAACAAAGATCAGCTTCATCCAATACTTTTATAGCTCCCAAAAAGTTTTTAATGGTTGACATTCATTCAAGAATGTTTCCTGTAACATGGCCCAATTGAGATTTGGATATATCTCATTTTTTGTGTAATGCCGTAAAATGATTTATAAAAATAGATGGACGGCATGGATGAAACACATGCATCATGGTGGGGCCCATAGAGCACCGAACACCAGCCATTGGGTGGTGGCAGGGGGAGTAGCCAATCCCTTTCTGATTTAGGTAGCGTGTTGATGTCAGCAAATTCTGTGAGTCACATCAGAAGCTACGTGTTACATATAAGCCGTCCATCCATTTGGCAAGCTCGCAGTATGGATTACATTTCGATGAGATTTTTGAACAAGAGGGTGTTCCTTGACGTTAACCCTCTTTTTCTACTGTTGAGATTTGGCCTTAAAAAATGTACCTTGACATGGACGTTGCTGCAGGTCATGAGATTTTGCATGTGATAAAGGCGAGTTTTTGACAGAGCCCGTTATCTTTCAGAGCATAATAACGTGTTTCCATTATTGATGATGCGTTTGCAAATATTCAACACGTTTTCGCAATAGGTGTGTGCCTTGACTGAGATCACTAATTCACTCGCCCAACTTTGTGTGTGCCTTGACTGAGATCACTAATTCACTCGCCCAACTTTTGCACAGTTTGAATCTCTATTTTGAGGAATTTAGATTTTCTACTTGTTACAAACAGTTAGCATTGCTACAATAGATGCAGCCTAATATGTAATAATGTTGTCTAATCAGATCGTAACAAATAAATTTTTTTTTTTTTTTTTTTTTTTTAAATGATGGTTGCAAGCAGAGGGAAGCGGATTGGCTGGTGTACCATTTAGCTAGTGTTGACATCAGCAAGTCGTGCTCACTTTGAATGATACAATCGCCGGAAAAGTGGTTCTCTGATCATCTCTTAAAATTTAAAGTAGACAAAAGTATCAAAAACACAACCAGTATTGCAAAACCCCATCTATAAAAGAGCAAATGAGTTATACTCTTCTTCCACGGCTCATTTGCAAATTCGAGTCCTGATTACATTTCAGCTGCTCATCATGGCAGACACGGCAAAACAGTTTCCCCCCGCGCCCAAAGAATCCCCACCCAAACCCCATTCAGTCGCATTTTCCGTTATGTCCATATTAGCCATCTGTTTTCTAACTGTCAAAATAGCCATCTCAGCCGTCCGATCATTGGATGATCTTTGGTCATTTGCATTCGTCGTCTCGGTGTATGTCCTACTCATGCTTTTATTTCTCTTCCTCCATCTCTACGATCGAGCACCTGAAAACTCAGACAGGAGAAAAATTGAAGATTCCTATCTGGGCCGTCACCTCTGCGCTCAACATTGTTTTTGCGTATCATGTTGCAACGATAATATGTTGCATTGAAATATACTATTTACACATGTATCAAGATTAATATCATCAACAACAACGACGACCACGACCACAACAACGATGACGACAAGAACAAGAACAACAACAACAACAACAACAACAACAACAATAACAACAACGACAACGACAACGATCTCTCTCTCTCTCTCTCTCTCTCTCTCTCTCTCTCTCTCTCTCTCTCTCTCCTAACCTGAATATCCTACTTGATGATACAAATATTAAGTCTATAGTTATAAAAACAGAGCTATGTAAATTAATCATAATAAAACGAAGGATTATGGAACGAGGCCATGCGTTGGAAAATTACATCATGCATCGCGTTGGAGCTGTCCATCCGAGCAACATGTGACTTTCACATCATCGGCTGCAACCACAACCATATCAGCCTACGAAAGTAATACCATAACAAACAGAAATAACAACAACGAAAATATAATATTATTTCGAAAAAATAATAATCACCAGCACAAGGGAAAGTCATTCTAGACTTTTTCATCAAGGACAGACTGCCCATCGCAAGATTTGCACGCGCCGTAAAAATTGTTGGAGTTTTTGGGAAAGATGAAAAAGAAGTAAAATCCAGGAACGGTGCTGAAGGCGGCCATTCCCCAGACGATACATTTCATTGCAACATTCATTATAGTTGCAACACAATATGCGAAAACAATATTGAGTGCAGAAGCGACGGCCCAGATAGGAATATTCAATTTTTCTCTCCTGTCTGAGTTTTCAGGTGCTCTATCGTAGAGATGGAGGAACAAAAATAAAAGCATGAGTAGGACATGCACCGAGACGACGAATGCAAATGTCCAAGGATCATCCAACGATCGAACGGCTGAGATGGCTGTATTGACAATTAGAAAACAGATAGCTAATACGGACACAACGGAGAATGCGCCTGATTAGGGTTTGGGTGGGGGTTCTTTGGGCGAGGGGGGAACTGTTTTGCCGTGTCTGCCATGATGAGTGGCTGAAATGTAATCAGGACGCGAATTTGCAAATGAGCCGTGGAAGAAAGTATAACTCGTTTGCTCTTTTATAGACGGGGTTTCTCAATACGAGTTCGGATCCACTGTTTCGTGGAAACAGCGAGTGGCTGCATACATGTCGCGGATCACCAGTTTTATTAAATATATTAAAAAAATTATATTTCACGAAAAGTCTAAAAGGAAACGGTAGGCGGTTTCCATCTGGAAATCGGATTGCGTACCCTTTAGAGTACGCTCATATTGTACTGAGTAAACTCAGTTGGGCCCACCTTGTATGTATATGGTCTATCCACGCCACCCATCTGTTTTTCCATCTAATTTAAGAGGTTGATCCCAAAATTGAAATATATCCAAATATCAATTGGATCATATCACAGTAAACAGCGGAGATAATGATTTCCACCGTTGAAACCTTTTTGGGCCCTACAGTGATGTTTATTTGTCATCCAACCTGTTCA
This sequence comes from Magnolia changhungtana, assembly GCA_030180095.1. NCBI lineage: Eukaryota > Viridiplantae > Streptophyta > Magnoliopsida > Magnoliales > Magnoliaceae > Magnolia > Magnolia changhungtana. Next base: position 626,708 of record JASAUF010000156.1, read on the forward strand.
TAAGATCATAAAGACATGGATGAAGGGAAAACACAAATATAAAATTGATCCAAAACTTTTGTAGGCCCCTAGAAAGTTTCAATGGTAAACGTTCAACTCAATTGTTTTCTTTGGTGTGGCCCATTTGAACATTGTATATGCTTATTTTTTTGTCTCAAGCCTTAAAATTATGTGGTAAAATTAATTGACGGACATAAATCATGGTGGACCCATAGAGTTTACTCAGCATGCTGGCCCTGTTTGGGCAACTGTATTAGAAGGGATTAGGTGGGATTGTATTCAAAAAAACATCATTATTACTCATGGCAGGGCTTGTCCCCTGATTCCATGGGATTAGATTAATGCTCCGCTTTGTTGGTAATACGGTGGTACATTGAATGGATATACCCACCATCATTTGAAATTACCAGAATAACACATGTATTATATCTAAACCGTTCATTTGTTTTGTAACCTCATTTTATGGTATGGGCCAAAAAAGAGGTAGATCCAAAACTTACGTGGCCCCAAAGAAGTTTTCAACGGTAAGTATTCAATCCCCATTGCTTTTAGTGGTGGGTCCACTTGAGCTTTAGAATTACCTGATTTTTGGCCCATGTTCTAAAATAATCTCAAAAAAAGGGTGGACGGTGTAGATATAGCCCACACATCAGGGTGGAACCTACACAACTTGCTAGCATTGAGTGAAATTGGCACAGGACCCAATGTAATTCCATCCGATCTAATTCCAAGCTTTGCCAAACATGGAGTGGAATTGGCACGGAACCAGATGAATCCAATCCCACCAAATCCCTTCTAATCCTGTTGCCCAAACAGGGCCTAAGCGTAGTGAGTTACCCACTGGGCAATCTGCTTCCTTACCTTTGGGGATACAGCGCATGGGTTGAGTAGCGATACTCGCTACTAAAGTGAGGTCACTTATGTGGTCCCATCATAATGTATGTTTTGTATCCACACCATCCATCCATTTGGAGAGATCATTTTAGGGCATGAGCTAAAGAATGAATCAGATCCAAAACTCGAGTGGACCCCATCACGGAAAATAGTGGAGAGAATCACACCCACCATTAAAAACTTCTAATGGTCACAAAAGTTTTCGATTAAGCTGATATTTGTGTTTTCACTTCTTTAATGTTTGTGTTAACTTAAGGTCCACCATAATTTTTATTTTAGTTTCCATTTGATGTTTCAACGCCGAGGTTGAGTAGCTAGACTCGCTACTAAAGTGACGTCACCCAGTGATGTTAGTCCCACCATGATGTATGTTTTGTATCCACACTGTCCATCCATTTGTAGATATCATTTTAGGGCATGATTTTGTATACACACTGTCCATCCATTTGTAGACATCATTTTAGGGCATGAGCCAAAGAATGAATTAGATCCATAACTCGAGTAAACCCCACCACAGAAAATAGTGAAGAGAGTACGCTCACCATTAAAAACTTCTAAGGGCCACAAAAGTTTTCGATCAAACTGATATTTGTGTTTCCGCTTCTTTAATGTCTTTGTTAACCTATGAACAAGTTGGATCTCAAATAAAAATCACGATGGACCTTAGAAAGGCTTCAACGGTGGACGTCACTCTCCTCATTATTTTCTATCGTGGGGTCCACTCCTGCTATGGATGTGCCTCATTCTTTGGATCATGCCCTAAAATGATCTCTCCAAATGGATGGACAATGTGGATACAACACATACATCATGGTAGGCCCCACAGAACTTGGTGGCGTCACTTCAATAGTGAGTCTAACTACTCAACCTGTCGGTAGCTAATCCGCCTCCAATTTCTTTTTTCTAAATTTAATTAGGCCATGTTATCTCACGACAATTTTATAAGATCTATATATATATATATATATATATATATATATATATATATATATATATATATACAAAATCTACTTGATTAGCAAGAAATCTTAGCTACAACCCAGGATGAGTGATGTCCATAAGATCTTCATCGTGAGCCCACCTTGATCTATGCATTGAATTAGGAAAAGAGAAATTGGGTCGCAGCTACCCAAACTAAGAATTTAAAAAAGTTAATGATGTCCAATTTGCTTCTTGTTTGGCATCTGCATCTTTCAGGAAGCATTGCATCTGCTTAAATTCTTCCCCGAGCCATTCAACTTGGTGGCGAATCCCATGCAAGGAAATGGCTTCTTGAATGAGTGGGTCAGCGAGTTTAGGACTATTTCAGCCTTCCTCACCCTTTTCATCCTACAAATATATCAATGCAAATTTTAATCAAGGCCACCAGGAAGCCAACTGAATTTTGGTATTGAAACACCTAAGATAATCAAGGAGAAGAAACAACAAATCAAAAGTGGCAGATCACTCACCAGTCAGAGCACAAAAAGCTAGAGCAAAAAAACAGCTCCTACAAAGTTCTAATCCTGATTCAACAGCACAAAGTGTAAAATCCCAGAAAAAATAAAAATAAATAATAAAGTCAACCTTCAATCCATCTCTATATTCTCAAATTTCCTGTAGATATCAGCCAATGATACCAAAAGATCTCAGACTTCATTCTTAGTAATTTTATAACACAACTCACCTTCTAGCTTCTAAATAATCCCCGCAATGTCATAAAATAGCAGGTTTTGGAAACTGCCCCAAAAATGGCCCCACTAATTGAAATTAATGACCCCCTAAATCTTTCATGAAAAGTATGTTAAACAACTAAAAGTTTCATAAACAATCCCCAATTTAGAAGAGCTTAGATAGTCCCTAACTAACAAAATTTTCAAGTCTTGTAGGATTTTTAAAGTGCCTAAAATACCTCTCCATATTTCAAACTAGGAAACCTTAAATTTCCATTTGATATTTGCTTCTAGTTGTCCTCCAGTCAAGCATTGATCCCTGCATCAAGCACATTCTTTTTTAGCCCACTACAAGAATTGCTGAATTCAAAATCCTCCCATACAAGGAACTTCCGATGTTACGAATATATCACAAATTTCAAGTTTAAACCAATAGGATTCAACTTCAAATTGAGGTAGAGACATCAAAATATAATTGAGATGCAGTAAAAAAATAAATAAATAAAATCTAAACAATCAAATCAACCACCAAACTAGAATAAAAACAGCTCTACTAAGTTTCAATCGTAAGTCAATACTAGAACCTGTAAATTACCAACAACAGTCAACCTCAAGCATCAGCCTTCATAACCGAGAGTTTAACACAATTTCAATGCATTTGATCAACATGATTTTTAAATGGGCCATGATGCTCAATTAGATAAGAAAATCTTCAGTTTCAAAATCAATGGAAGTTACTGGATGGCCGGAGATGTGCATCTCGGATTATCTCGGATTAATTAGAAGAAAAAAAAATATTTATCCCCCCTCGTGAACATTTGAGAAAGGAACTCTTTTTTCCTGGAAGAGAAAAGGGAACACCAAGGAAAAAATACAAAATGATCGCTACTTAACCCAGCATTGTAACCTTTAAATTAGAGTCGCAAGCGAGAGTTAGGACTTATTTGCTCCTATTTTCTGCCATATATGGCAACCATGCAGTAACTGAGAGGGAAGAACCAAGTAAGAGGAAGAAAAGGAGATAACCTAGGGAAGGTTTTTTTTTTTTTTTTTTTTTTCCCTTCCAAAAATTCCCTTTCTTGAAAAAAAAAATGCCAAATATATCCATCCTAACAAAAACTGCAGTGACTGAATAATGTTTTTGGTGGATAGTTGTTAAGAATTCTAAGGTCGCAAAGAGCCAAGGTATGAACAAGGTAAGGCATTCACTACTCAAATTTGCAAAAATAAATTTAAAGCTTTGTTATAGCCTAACCCAACAGTAGAAAGTTAGCCTAACTTTAAAAAGACATCATACAATGCCGGCTTGAACTAGGGGCTGGTTTTTGCTCCTGATAGCATTCGTAGGGTCCACTTTTAACCAATCCAGATTGTTCGTTTGGTGGGCCATAGTGTATGCATATGGTGATCCTTATATAAGCCCGCGATACATGTTGGCCGCCAGGAAAAATGCACCAGGAATGCTACCCTTTCTTATAGTGTGTGGATGTATAAAGCCGGTCCGGAACAAGTACTCATTAATAAGCTCACCTCCCTATAAACAGTTATCTTAGTGTAAAACATTTCAAAAGATGCAATATAGAATTAATCAAATAGCTGCTTCCTGAAATGAGTTACGGATATTTAGACTGATTTTTATAGAATAACCTTGCCAGATTGAACTGCCAGGAAAAGGTCTCGGAAAACCTGAGCATCTCGGAAAAGGCAATCCACTTCCAGACATCCAAATGATCTACACGACCAGAAGTTATCAACAGTAAAGTTAGGTTATCAGTTTTCTGACAAGTGGCTCCAGTTTCTGGCAATCCAGGCCGCTGGTCTGCTTCATTTGACCATGGATGTACGAATTCCCAAAAAATCACCTCAATAAGAAAATTTAACCTTTCAATTGTTGGCTTACAAATATAAAGAAGAGATACACTAGCGGTCCACAATAGGCAGAGAAAATTCCCCAAATTGATGGCTAGGATCTTCCAATGTAGAAAAAAATTCGGCCATTGTCCATCCATGGTTAAATGCAACAGATCAATGGTCTGCATTAGAGAAGTATGGCCCCATACAATGTGTATGGCCCCAGACAATGCATAGTCATGGATAATTTGCAATGATATGTGTCACATGGGTAATGTAATAGGTAGGTAGTGGACGTTTGTCTTGTTCCCTACTCTCAAGGATTTCAAATCCAGTGGGCCCATCTAATTGCTGGCATGAGAACATACAACAAATGGTTGCCAAAAAATTAGATGGCTGTTAACAATCTGGACTTTCTTATAAAACAATAAAAACAACCAAATCTTGAACTTCTGGACCAAAATCTACTTATCTGTGGAATGTACAACAGTTTAAAGGAAATCGTCATGAATGTGATCTAAATTGACAATAATAGGGAAGTATGTTACCGTTGATCAAATCAGCAAGCATTTTCAGAATATTGGGGTGCAGTGCAAAAGCATCGAATTTCACAACACTCAAACAAAACTCAACACGCATGAAGACATTGCTATAAAATAAAAGACAGAAAAAAAATCTATTCTTCATTTCTTGTCACCAATGGTCAACAGATCATGCACTGTTTAGAAAATAGTGTCTATTTCCTTCTAGAGATGAACTGGCATATGCTTGGAGAATAAAACAGAACCAACATAAACCATCCATTCCATTTCATTCACATCATTTGGGACATGGGAAAAAAGAAAAAATGAAATTTGAATAAATATCAATTAAAAAGGAAAATCACTTGTTCAAAAAGGCTGCATGGACATAAGTAAAATGGACACAAGTTCTTAGATCAATGGCTAGGATCATATAACAAGCAAAAAGCATATGAATATACACCGTCCTAGTCACAAAACCATGGGCCCACTTTGATTTTTGTGTTGTAGAACTGGGAAAAAGGGAAAACACAAAATATCAACTTGATCCAAAACTTTTGTGGCCCACAAGAATTTTTTAATGGATGGCATTCAGTCAAAGTTGTTTCCTGTGGTGTGTTCCACTTGAGTTTTGGATCAGCTTCATATTTTTGCCCTGTCTTCACAGGGCCTTCACATTTCTCCTTGTGGAGCTCCATGTCCTTCTCTTCCGCACAAAAAGAAGCAACTGTTCTTATACTCACAACTGCATCACTAGCAACTTGACTTGCTTCCTCATACATAATCTACAACCATTTTCAGATATGAACTTGAAAATGGCATGTTGAAGTATTTTAAGCACTACATGTAACTATGATGTACTACAGATATAGCATAAAAGGGAGTGTGGACTCGCTATCGAATTGAATTGCAATAATTTGTTTCAGGTGCATTTGGTTGCACCAAATATCATGAAGCTTCACAATTAATCAGTCTAATTGGTGAAAATTTCATGATTTACATAAAAGTTGGTGCAACTAGAATAGATCGACCCCCGTTCTTTTTCGGTGCACTCGCTTTGTATCTCCGACACACAAGAAAGGACACAGTGCGAAGGAAGCAGCCCTAGCCTCTGTCCAGCCGATCATTCCACTGGCATCTCGCATTGTACCCTCAAAGCAAGTGCTAATGGAGAATGTGTGGATTCAAACTGCTGTTGTGCAGCAGTAGTGTATTCATCATCCATCCTCATTTCAGATTATTCAACAATCACAAGAAAACATTCCAAACTCGTGTATTAAAACGCATACATATTTCCAGAATAGATTATTCAACAATCTGCAGATTAAGTCATGAATTATTAAATGGTGCTGCCCCAGTCAAACTCCCCATCCTTAAGACACCTATCTTTTAATAGACATGCCACCCCAGCCAAACTCCCCACCTGACAATGCATTCCACCTAGATCAGCCTGTGGAGACTGGCCTTGGTACTAATGACTGGCATTGTAATATGATGCCGACAAAATCACATGCAGCAATACCGTTGACGATGCATCGGATGCAAACTTCCCTTCAAAGAATAAATGGTAAAAAAAAAAATGGTATTATCATCAAATCAAACACCCTATCACCAATAATCCATACAAGAACACTCCCCATCCTTAAAATGGTGAAACCTATTCCTATCCCTCACAACAATCTCCCTATTGAAAACCTTTGAAATCATCTTTGTAGCATCATGGCAACCTCTGCACACCCTAAGGTTCTTCACAATCCTTACGGCCACACCTTCATCCACACTAACCAACCCAAATGCAATGGCTACCTTCTCACTATGCCTATACAAAGCATCCTCCTTCTCCTCTTCTTCCATATCAAACAGGACTTGCTCTGTATTGGCCACATACCCAGCCAACCTCAACTTCCTATACATCTCTCCCAACATCATCTCAATCTCTCCATATCTTGGGTGTGTTTTATTCCCCACAAAGAACTCATGAATCTCACCGCCAGCCTCTATAACACTACAGCTAGGCTCTTTCCTCACTCCATTCACCTTCATCAGCTTCCTCACATTGTTGACTCCATCCCAATTCCTAGTATCAGCATACGGATTTGAAAGAAGTACATACGCTCCGGCATTTCTGCTCTCTAACTCAACAATCTTACTCAATGCAAATTCACCCAATTCAAGATTCCTATGAATTCTACAAGCATTGAGCAAATCCCCCCATGCACCCACATGAGGCTTGACAGGCATGTTGTTGATGAAGTCGACCGCTTCAGTTAACTGTCCAGCTCGACCGTACAAGTCAGCCATGCACCCGTAGTGCTCAAGCCTGGGTTCGAGTCTGTACACGCGGCTCATTGAGTCAAAGTGTTCACAGCCCTTGTCAACCAGTCCAGCCACACTGCAGCCAAGAAGAATAGAGATGAAAGTGATTTCATTCGGCAAAATTCCTTCTTCTTGCATTAGAGAGAATATCTCGAGACATCTCTCGCCAGCACCATTCATGGCTAATCCACTCATGCCACTGCTCCACGTATAAACATTCCTCTCTCTCATCCCCCAAAAAACTTCCTTAGCTCTGGTCATGTGGCCACACTTTTGAGTACATGTCTATGAGTGCAGTACCCAGAGTCACTGTCATTTGGAGTCTGTTTCTCTCTATGTAGATGTGAGCCCACCTGCCCTGATCCAAAGCCCCCAAGTGTGCGCACGCCGAAAGGACCAGAACAAACATAACGTTGACCGTCACGCCCTCCAATTGCATCAAATTGAACAAATGCAGGGTTTCCCTCGACTTCCCACGGTGAGCATACCCCTTGATCATTGCGTTCCACGCTATGGGGTCTCTATGCGGCATTTCATCAAACAGCTTCCTTGCGAATTCAATATCCCCAGAGCCTTTACAGGCACCCACCATCGCTGTCTGGGTCACCAAATCTGGATGGGCGATCTCCAAAAAGAGCAGTCGGGCAGGGCCGAAGGAACCCAATTCGGCATCCATGTGAATCAGTCCGCTCTGGACATGCGCATCGGCCCCGTAGCCACGACGCATAACAACACCATGTACCGCGGGGCCGGCGCCATGTGAGGAGTCCGTGGCGCACGTGTGGACGAGGAAGGTGAAGGTGTAATTGTCAGGGGGGAGGTTTGAATGGAGGATTTGGCGGTAGAAATGGAAGCTGTGGTGGGGAGTGGGGCCCTTGGAGTGGGCCCTGATCATGGTGTTTAAGTTGAAAAGGTTAGGTGGGGTTTGGGAATGGATGAGGTGTTGATGGGAATAGTTGAGGTTTTGAGGGGGTTTTTGGGAAATGGAAGCAATGAATTTCCCAAGGAATAGAGGATTGCTGAGAAGGCCACTTATGAGCATTTGGGTGTGGATTTGTTTGATTTGGTTGAGAGAGCTGCATGCTTCTAGGAATTCTATTACTTTTGGGTTTTGTTGGGAAATGATAGATGTGAGAGATGGCATTTTTCAGAGACGAGAAGAAGAGAATGCATTTTATTTTCCTGCCACCGCACTGAGCTTGTTTGCTCATTTTCTACTTGCTGGTGGACTTAATGGGAGTGATTTGATACTCTGGCTGTCTGAAGGTTGATACTCTTGGTTCGCGGATTAGCCACTCACGGCTTCAGTAGTTATCTGCCGCCGTTGAAGTGACGCCACCAAGTTCTGTTGGCCCATCATGATGTATGTATGTATCCACAGCGTCAATACATACAGCGTCAAGTTCTGTTGGCCCATCATGATGTATGTATGTATCCACAGCGTCAATCCATTTTGTGAGATTATTTTAAGACATAAGCCGAAAAATTTAGCAAATCCAAAGCTCAAGTGGACCCAATACACAAAACAGTGGACCCAATACACAAAACAGTGGGAAGAGTGACGCCCACCGTTAACACCTTCCTAAGGTACACCATGATGCTTATTTAAGATCCAACCTGTTCATAAGTTCACACGGTCATGGACAAAGGTAAAACAAAACTTTTGGGCTAGTTATCTTGAGTGACATTTTGGTATTTTTAGAAAGTTTATGGGCTAAATAAAGGTCTAAGGGTTGTGATTAGTTGAGGACATAGGTGTGCTATGTTGCGTAATATTGTTGGTTGGATCGAATAATAGGAGGCATAATTTTGACAAAACTAAGGGCTGAGGGGTCATTTTATCCCAAGCAGGCTTCTAAGACATAAGTTGCATTTTACCCTCCCCACTTAACCTGTGAAAGAAACTACGGGATTCCAAGTGGCGGGTGATACGTCATGCAACGCCTTCAACGTGGATGGGTCCCAATCAAAACTAGGACCTCAGGTGAGGTGTTAATTCTCCTCTGATTCTCTTCTTTCTACTTTATTGTTGTCGTAAAGTTAAAAGGGTTTGGGCTTGATTTGGGCCTTGGATTGGACTTGAACTTGGGCTTGGTTTTTGTCTTGGTTTTAGGCCTTGGACTGAGCTCAAATTAGTACATCAATCCCGGGTGGAGGTGTCTATAGAGCGACTTGAAGAGCCATAGATAAAGGGTACTAAGTGATAATGAGCTCATTTGGTATGATAATGCCTACAGCTTGATATTTCTATTACCAGGAACTTTAAGAGTGCTTGCAAAAGCACAAAACCTAAGAAAGAATAAACTCCATGCGTCCTTTATCCAGAGGAGTGGATACTGGATCGTCGGCGGATTGTGTTCACATGTGCCTTTTTAGTAGCACATGTGCTCTTGTTGAAGTATGAGGGAATATTTGATTGGAGTCACTAGTAGCTAGTTACTCCGCTTCCATAATCGGCTAGACCCTGTAAAAACTTTAGGAGAGAAAATCCAAAGGTTCTCTGCCCTAACATATATACAAAAATTGATTTTCAGAACAAATTACTCAACAATTTACAAATTTAAGTCAGATTATTCAACAATCTACATATTAAATCTTAAGGGAAGATCAAGAATGCATTACTATAAATTGACGTATGCAAGTGGCTAGCCACGGATAGTTACAACAGAATGTAGTTATAACAAAGGCTCAATTGGATAACATAGATATTTAAAATTTGAATTGCTACAACTATCCATTCAAAGATACTTGTGGTGGTATGTTAACAGATATTCCACCATCATCGACAGAGGTAACTGTGACCGGTGGGGGAAGGTTGGTAGTAAACATTATGCAAAGGGACGAGAATGAGTGGCTCAGTTAAGGGATGAGATAGCCAATTGGATATAGAATGAATCACGACACTCACATCACAATTAAAGATTTTTTGTTTAATTTCCCTATTGAAAATCTCAGCTTACCCACTTATTTGTGAGTGGTATGGAGTGCTTACCTTATGAGAAATATCATATTTCTTCATTAAATTCTCGAATGGTTTATTACAAAAATGTGAGCCCCCATCACTAATGATGCCTTGAGGTGTTACGAACCGGGAAAAGATGTTCTCTTTTAAGAATTTAATGACTGTTCGATGGTCATTGTTCCAGCACAGAATCGCTTCGACCCATTTAGTGACATAGTCTACGGCGAGCAAAATATATAGATTTTCAAAGGATTGGGGGAATGGTCCAATGAAATCGATGCCCCAACAATCAAATACTTCTATAATAAGGATGCGGTTCAAGGGCATCATATTTCAATGAGACAATGCTCTTAATTTCTGACAACGCTCATAAGCCTTATAAAACTCATGAGTGTCCATGAACATAGTGGGCCAGTAAAAGCCACACTACAGAATCTTGGCCATGGTCTTTTTAGCAGAAAAGTGACCACCACAGGCCTGAGAGTGACAAAAGGAAATGACACTTTGATGTTCATCGTTTGGCACACATTTCCTTAAGATTTGGTATGGGCAATATTTATACAAATATAGATCATCCCAGAAGAATTTGTGCACCTCAGTGAAAAATTTCTTCTTATCTTGCGCAGTCCAATGTGTCGGCGTGAAGCCTGTGACAAGATAATTAGCAATATTAGCAAACCAAGGTGAATGAAATACTTTTGAACAGTTGTTCTTTAGGGAACATGTTATTGATATGTGTCGTCTCAAGGGAATTAGGGAGATCAAGGCGAGAAAGATAGTCAGCCACTATGTTCTCTACTCCTTTTTTATCTTTTATTTCCAAATCAAATTCTTGGAGCAGGAAGATTCACCTAATCAGGTGGGGCTTAACATCATTCTTAGAAAGAATATACTTGAGTGTGGTATGATCTGTATAAATGACGATTTTGGATCCGATCAAGTAGGACCTAAATTTGTCCAAAGCGAACACTACAGCTAAGAGTTCCTTTTCTATAGTAGAGTAGTTCGCTTGGGGAGGATTTAGAGTTCTACTTGCATAATGAATGACGTAGGGCTTCTTGTCTTTTCTCTAGCCCAGGACCGCCCCAAGAGCATAGTCAGACACGTTGCACATAAGTTCAAAAGGAAGGCTCCAGTCGGGTGGCTGCATGATAGGTGTAGTAGTTAACATGCCCTTCAGCTTAGTGAAATCTTTATGACATTACTCAGTCCACTCGAATGGTACATCCTTTTGAAGTAGATTACATAAAGGACGAGAGAGATGACTAAAGTCCTTTATGAATCTCCTATAAGAGCCGGCGTATCCTAAGAAGGATCGCATGTCTCATATGTTCTTGGGTGGAGGTAGGTTAGAGATAAGATCAATTTTAGCCTTATTTACCTCAATTCCCTTGAACGAGATGATATGTCCAAGAACAATTCCCTTATGAACCATGAAATGACACTTCTCCCAATTGAGTACCAAATTCTTTTCTTCACATCTTTTCAGCACATATTTAAGATTCTCTAAGCAATTGCTGAAAGATAGAATAAAGACAAAGAAATCGTCCATGCAGACGTCTAGATATTGCCCTACCATATCAAAAAAAATACTCATCATGCATCGCTGAAAAGTGGCAGGGGCATTACATAGTCTGAATGGTATCCTTCAGTAAGCAAAGATGCCGTAAGGACATGTAAACGTACTCTTTTCTTGATCTTCAGGGGCTATCTCTATTTGGTTGTACCCGAATACCCGTCAAGGAAACAGTAATATGAATAACCAGCTAGCCTTTCCAAAATTTAATCAATGAAGGGCAAAGGAAAGTGGTCCTTCCTCGTGACGGTATTCAACTTTCTGTAGTCAATGCACATTATTCAACCAGTAGTAACTCTAGTTGGCACGAGTCTATTACTGGCATTAACTACAATGGTGATTCCAGACTTCTTGGGAACCACCTGAGTTGGACTCACCCATTGACTATCAGATATTGGGTATATGATACCCACATCCAATAGTTTAAGAACCTCGGCCTTAACCACTTCTTTCATGTTTGGATTTGGTATACGTTGTAATTGCTGAGAGGTCTTCTCATTATCCTCAAAGTAAATGCGGTGAGTACGAAGGGTCAATTCCCTTGAGGTCCACAATCGTCCATCCAAAGGTTCCCTTATGCTCAATGAGAGTAGATATGAGCATACTCTCCTGTTCTTACTCAAGGTGGGAAGAAATCACCACCGGGTATGTCTCATCTTAACCTAAATAGATATATTTCAAATCAGAGGGTAAAGGTTTTAAGTCAAGCTTCGGTGCCTTAAGGTCAGACAGTAGAGACATTTCATTAGTTTGGGGCAACTCTTCAAATTGTGGCCTCCACCGGTTAACTTCAAGTACCGGCACAGTATCAAGCATGGTACCCATCTCCCTAATCATGTCATTATCAAGATCATGGGAGTGGGCCAAGCACGTCTCTAGAAGATCAGAAGATAAGGTCAAAGGTGTTCTATCTTCCACGAAAGAGTCAATTATATTAATGTCTTGGAAATCGTCATCATCCTCTAACCGTCTGCCTGTATTGAAAAAGATATTCAACTCCAATGTTATATTCCTAAAAGACATACTCATAACTCCATTCCTATAATTAATGATTGCGTTTGACGTGGCAAGGAATGGGCGATCAAGAATGACAGAAATCTGAGTGCTCATGTTACTGATGGGTTCCGTATTCAGGACGACAAAATCTACTGAGTAGTAGAATCTGTCAACCTGGACCAATACATCCTCAATTATCCCTCTCGATACACAAACTGAGCGATCAGTAAGTTGTAATGTGGATAAGGTAGGTTTTAATTCACTCAAACCTAACTGCTTGTATACCGAGTAGGGAATCAGATTTACGCTCGCTCCTAAGTCAAGAAGTGCGTGCTCAATTCGGTAGTTCCCAATTACACAAGGTATGGTTGGGCTACCAGGATCTTTGAATTTTTATGGCACATTTTGCTTTAGGATGGCACTCACTTTCTCAGTTAAGAAGATTCTCTTTTAAATATTTTGTTGTCTTTTGGTCGTACACAAGTCTTTCAGGAATTTGGCATATGAAGGTATTTGTTTTACCGCATCCAGTAGATGAATATTGACCTTCACTTATTTCAACACTTCTAGAATGTCCTAAGAGTTAGAGAGAGGTTTTGGTGCAACTAACCGTTGGGGGAATGGGGCAACCGACTTGCCTTAAAGTTTCGGTTCCAATTCTTGTAGAGGAGTGCTAGGTCTATCATCATTGTCCTCTTCCAGGTTTTTAGGCTTTTCAGCCCTTACCAGAATAGATTTGTCAATTATCTTCCCACTCCTAAGAGTGGTGATAGACTTAGCTTGCTCCATTTGATTTGAAGAGCTTGAATCACTTATTTCATATTGCGGTTTAGGATTAGGGAAAAGTTGGGTTGGAAGAATGCTTTTTTTCCCAATTGAATTTTTTGTCTCATGCCCTTGTATGGCCTTTGAAATGTCTTGAAGGGTTTGCAATATACCCTGAGTGATAAGCTCTTGGTTTTGAATATGTTTTAGAATCAGATCCTCTTGAGGTCTCGGATCTTCTTGTATAGTGTCAAAAACTTGTTCACAACCCCAAGTGTAGGGTCGCGATGTAGTAATAATCTTGGTAAGACCGAGGTCGAATCCACAGGGACGGAACCTTGTACATATTCTGAAAGTAACTAGAACTAAAACTAGAGGAAGATATAATCTAAATCTGGAGCATGTAAGAGAATAATTGTAAATTATTTAACTAAAACTTGTAAAATTAAAAGGTGGGAAACTAGGGCTTCCAAGGATCCACTTGTGGAGATCAGGTAGATCTATGCTTGATTCATAAACACAATTGGATTTAGAGTCCCATCTTCATCCAATTGAAAGATAATTCATTAAAACTCAAGTCTAAACTTCTTTTGATCTAGTTTTCAATGAATGATAGGTATGAGAACTAGAAGTGATTCCATCACAAAACTATGCCCATGAGACAAAGTAAACAACAGAATTTAACCAATCCACTACCAATCTAAGAGAATTATGAATGTTAGGAAGGGTTCCATTATCCAACCATGTCTAGGAGACGATGGCGAACAACAAGGGTTCCTAAGTTCACAATCACAATAATGAAAAGAACATACCCAAAGCTATCGCAGATCTATTGTAATTCAAGTCACAACAAACCATTAAAACCTATGAATTTCATTATAATCAAACCAAAATCAAAGAGAGTTCAACTTAACATGAATCAAAGCCATAGAAACATCTCATCACACTATAAGCTTCACCTCTTAGGCCTAGCTAAGAGGTTTAACCAACCATGATCATGATGAACTAAAATCTCTTAAAGAAAAAACATTAACAAAACTAGGAAGGGAAGAAAAACTCAGCCAATGGCCGGCCGTCCCACGCTTTTTCTCTCTCTTCTTCTCTTGCTCCACATCCACAGTCTTAGATGATGCTCGCATTCTCTCTCTCCTTCCTTTATAAGAGTGGGAAGGTCGGTTGTTGGAGTCAGTGGGAGCTTGCACGTGCGTAGCCCTTACGTAGCTCCTTTCACATGCACAGCAAAAATCGGAAACCGACTTGCGCTTGGCCTAATTTTTGGGACAGTGAATGGCCTGTCCTTAGAATCTAACTTCATGGATGGGGTTGTGGCCTCCTCTTGCAACTTGTGGATGGTCCGGATCATGGATCCGACCGTGTCCATGATCACACAGTGGCCCACGGAGGACCAGACGTTCGGATGCTACATGTTTGCGGTGACTGCGCTGAGATGCTCGGTGGGCCCTTGATTGACTGCTATGTCCATTGGATTCGTGGTGAAATTTCAGTCAAGAATGGATGGTTTTGTTCAAGTTTGGTGCACCCCAATGGACTAAATCTTTCAACTGTTCATCCTGTGTTTAAAATGGTCTTCTTTTAATCGCATGCATGGGTGCTTTTGGATAGCATGGTTATGGTTGGCTTCCCCTTCCGGATTGAATGGACGGTTTGAATCAGTCATCTGAGTGACTGAGGTGGGCCATACTCAATCACAGCGTCCGTCCCTTGTAGACGCTGCATAAACAAGAAAGATGGATCGGGTCAACCGCCCTTTGACCAGAAGTTTGGTCCGGTGCACGGCTGGTATGCATACTCAATGTACACACACTATTGAATGTGTGGTCCACTGTGATGTTTATGAGAAATCTGCACCATCTATCTGCCTTCCCATCTAATTTGAGGGGTTGAGACCAAAATTAAAGCATATTCAGATATCTGGTGAGCCCCGAATCAGTAATTTATGGCTGATCTTGTCCATTGGGCCACTTCTACAAAGATCCAACGGGTAAAATTTTACGTGTACGGTTACTTTATGATCCTCAGGCCAGATATAAAGTTTTAAGCCAAACAGATGGTGGGAACCCTTTGATCTTGCATTTAGGACAATTTTCAGGCCCCTTTAATTTTAATCACTTGGTTTTCTCGGATCTTTGGCATGTGAATTCTTCAATATCGGTCCCCTAAGATCCGTCCCATGCCTTGGTGATTTTTTAGCATTAAATCTATGCTTTGAACACCCTTTTCAGTCTAAGCTCCTAAATTCACCTTGCAACACAAACTTGATTAAAATAGAGTATTAAACATTATCATGTTCACAAAACCAAGCAATAACTGTGGACTAATATGCAATATTTGACCCTCAACAATAGTTTGAGCATCCAATGGACCGAATAGTTATGTCAGCAAGTCTTATGAATTTAATAATATTAATCCGACCTAAAATTTATATTTTAAACCTTAAGGTAGAGGGACTCACTTTTATTGTAATTTGGACTTATCACGTGACTCGTCTGACTCGAAATCGTACTATTGTGCCTATGGATTTACATTGAAGTATGTGTACTATTTTCTACCATATTGGGGTTTATTTTATTATAATTAAAGATTAATTATTTCATGAAAACACTCTTGGACTTTTTATGGATTTATGAGGAGTGATGGATACAGTCTTGCCCTTCATTAATTTTGAGAGCGACGCGTGTTTCCACTCTATATTGATTTAGCTTTTGCTCCTCTCTCCTTTTTTGTATTGAGTTAGTTTAATGCTACTCTTTTCTTTTATGGAGTTAGGTTATTACTACTCTGTCTCTTTATTGAATTAGCCTTGTACTACTTTCTTATGTTATGGCTTGGGCATGTGTCTTGGAATTCCAAAACTCTCATGGATCAACTTATTTTCCTATTGATGCAAGTGATGTGTTGAAGGTGTAACGCCCTGAAAATCGAGAGTCGAGCAAAGCCCAACTCCCGAGTTCTAACTCATCACTTATACAACATAGATTATGATGATTATTATGAATGCATTCGAACATGAGTGATATTATACTAAAACAGCATATCGTACTCCAGGGATGATTAAATTAAGCAAGCGAAAGATTGTGATGGATATATAAAGTATATAAGTGATTTTAAATCCCCAGTAACAGGGTTGAATATATACATGCTTTGTGTCAAACTATATAAAATACCAAAATGTAAAGTGTTCAACTAAATCATATATCCCTGTAATTCCGTCGAATCAGAACAAGGTCTACATAAACCCGCATGATAACTGCATATATGAGAACTCCTCATCATCGTAGAAGTCTGGCTTACTTTAGTCTATCCTCTTTAAAGCCTTTTCGCCCTGAAATTAGCTAAGGCTTCTATTGGGTTCGTATTCAACGAGCACATTTGTGGATACTCTGACCTTGGCTATTGTAATTCAATTCATACCCATTGTTAGGCCTATTATTTAATATGAATTGGTTTAATACCTGGACCCTTAATTGCTTTCCTTCGAAGACTTCATTATTAATATTCTAAGAAAGATTCATATCCTATTTAATGACCTAATCTTACGTATAACTTAGATCAATTTCTTTTGATCCTGGGCCAGTGGGGCAGGGGCTCACCACACTTCTGTTGCGCTACTTTAGTCAAACGGATGTATTAGCTAACCTAACTAGATTGGGCTCATAATGTTCTATCCCCCTTAAAAATTATTTCTACTCTTAAGGCTCAAGATCTATGTCCTAATCCGTATGTCGAAACAATGTGTAATTCAGGACCTATCCTTGACATGAAATGGGATACGATCTTCCAATACATTGGTCTTCCTCCCATCGATGATGTGTGCTATAACATTAGTACCTATGGTTATAGAAAGGAGCTAAAATGATATATGTTGAGGTTGATTTCTGGGACGGGTGTGAGTTTGTGGTAAGATGCCTAATTCTACAAAAGAAGGACTTTTGCCACGGTCCCAACTTACCTTCTTTAATCATGTCCAGTTTAATACTCTAAGATAGTCTATACATTATTAGTACATAAGAAATTTGAGCAAAATAGCTTAATCGGCAAATTATGTTTTTACGTTCATATGAACAATATATATGCTAGAATGGTCTGTGATTCGAGACATAATTCTTAACTGTCTGTTGCCCATTTGAGGAATTTCTTGGGCCTAGATAGAAAAATCTCTATTAGATATATTCTTAACACTTCTCAAAGGTGAAGTAATAAACCTTTGGTTGTAAGTAATAGGGCCAACACAGAAGGAAAGTTTTGTAGTGAGTCTGAACCGGATACATAGGCCTTCTGCCTAGCCAGGACAGAAAATTTGTCGTATCAGTTCTTAATCCTAGTTGATCCCGATCTTCTGCTTGATCAAAGCATTGAGTTCATTGGTAACTACCAGGATTGAGAATTCGATTTAAACTGCGAATACTTAGCTTATATATATAGTTTCTCTACTCCATGTTCCCGATTATAATAAGTCCTTGGGAAGGTAATTCTAAGGGGTGTATTGATTTGACCTAACGTTAAATACAAGGGATATATAAGTTTTCACTAAGCGTGAATAATTTCTAAGTTAAAACAACTTTCCTAAGAGTTATTAAAGGAGTCTATAAGTATCAAGGGAATCCAACGAAAGAATGAGGTCTCCCTCCAACCTAATCAAGCTGACTAACTAAGTCTATCATTCAATTACTTTAGCATAATCAGTCTTTTACATTCCTTAGTATAACCAATAACCTAGTCTTAACTTATGAGTAGCAGTAATCCAAAGTCTACGTTTATACGCTAGATGATTTCATACTATTTCTAATACGAGAAATTGTTTTATCGCTTAGGGTCAAAAGTTGTCTGATTGGAATTGAGTTGTTCGAACTTGAATTTAGCTATGCTCGAGCACTTTACATATGCTCATACTAGCTAAGGAGGTCCTCTGGTTCATATTATTAATTTTATTAGTATTAGATTTCCTAAACTATCAAATTTTTCAAAATGTAGGAGTACCGACTCTAGGTCCAAAACTCTAAATGCCCCACCATTGATAGTCATTGTGGTTTGTATAATTCTCATTCCCAAGGTCGTGGCTCTCATTACTCCCCTCTAAATTTATTGGTTTAGGTCCTTAAGCCCTTAGGGTCCATTTTTGTGGTCCAACGTGCCCGTATTCGTATCATTTGGATCCATTTCAGGTTTGGAATTTGTCAACTAATGACTCCAACCCGTCGACTGACGGCCTAGAGGCGACCTAGGTCGATTCACGTGATCGAAGATACGCTGTGAACTAAATTACGGTATTCGGTCATGCCTATTGGCGAAACCTTGAGATCCTAACGTCGTCTCTAAATTTCATTGCCCCCTTCTTAAATCAGAGTTCGTCAGTGTGCGTCGTGTTACCATAACCTAGGTCCAGTTTAACATCTTGTAATGCCCTGAAAATCGGGGGTCGAGCAGAAGCTCAACTCCCGAGTTCCAACGCATCACTTATGTTGTCTGTATTAGTACATTAAACATAAATGAGATTAAACCAAAATAGCATATCATACTCCAGAGACGATTAAGTTAAGCAAGCGAAAGACTGTGATAGATATATAAAACGTCTAAGTAATCGTAGGTCTCCTGAGTATGATCATATTACCAGGTCAATAATTTACATGTAAAGTTTCAAAATATACAAAATGTGTAATGTCATTTAATCAGCAACCCTGCAAGCCCCGTCGATAAGGACGTGGCTCACATGAACCCGCCTGATAACTACATATAAGAGAATGCCTCCTCATCGTCCTCAAAATCTGGCTCCGCCTCATAGGTATTGCCATCACCTACAGCTAAGACAGAGTCTGGTTGGTGTTTAAAACACTGTCCCAGAACATAGAAGTGAGTGATCAACTCAGTGGAGCTATAAAGCAAAGGTTAACATGTTATCAATTCAGTCACGCAGTAATGATAAAGCAATACAATCAAGCATTCCTAAGTACTCTGGTTAATGCAAGGATGATATGTATTAATGATGTATGCCCTCGCCTGCACTCCCTCTGCGAACTTCATCTCACGGTCGCGGCATGCACCCCTTCCACAGTGCTCAACTCCAACGCCAAAGGCACATGCAATGCGGTGCATGAACGTGATTACCGAGTTCTTATTAGACCTTTTCATACAGCAGGATTGGGAAGCTAAGGTACCTCCCTTATATCATTTTCCAAACAATGATCCATTCTAGGGTCGTCTGTCATAGTAAATATCATACGATGTCGCGGTTCTAGGTCAAGGGCTCGTCACCTGATCAATGTAGGCCTAGTTTATACTCTAGTCACTACAGAAAGGCTCGTCGCCTCAACGCAGTCTCAGAGTATGCTCGAGGTCACTACAAAGGACTCGTCACCTGATCAGTGTAGGTCGACAGCTCGAATATAATGTCTCATACCACCGTATTCGGCTCACGAGGCGGTGTTGCTCACTGGTCACTACGGGGAGGCTCGTCGCCCCAGAGTAGGCCGACATCTCGACCACGGTGTCCCATACCACCATGCCCGACTCATGAGTCTTAGCGGATCGAGGTACCAAGGTTAACGGATTTTGCACTGGTAAGTTGGTACCTTAGATTCAAGCAGTAGCGTCTATACATGGTGAACATACATCGGGTCAATCAGGTTACTTGACGAGCTCGACTGGTATGAGCGTACATCGAGTTGTTCGACATGAAATGTTTAAGCACTCTGTGTGGCCTAACCACTATCGACAACCACAGTACGGCTCGGATTCATCGAATACGTCCTGTGTGGCGAAACTACCTCAGCCACTAACTCGAAAATCATTACCGATCGCCTAGACTACGTCGTAACCCCAAACACACTCCAAGAAATTGTATACGCATGTAGTAGCCAAAGATAGTATGTGACAACTAAAATCAAAGATAAATCTCATTTGAGCATTTCAATGAACACATAGTGTACATGTTAGCATACATAGGCATTTCAACAGTAAATCGCATAGTAGTAAGATAGGTTACATAAAGGAAACTTTAATTATGTATAAGGGGATTGAGAATCCTATCTCAACACCCTCATTAGGTACATCACATCAAGCATTTTCTCATTCAAGCAATTTACCAAATACTTAGACTACACCTATTACATACATGTAATAAATTAGTTAAAACGCATATCGTAGCAAATCTTCCACATCGGAGTTGTCACACGTACAACCATCATGTATCCTCGAACATAAATCATGGCAGGCATAAATCCCAATTCCATACTCATTCACACATTTCAACAAACATATAAAAATGCATTATAAATCAACATAGTTTATATATATACATAATATACGGAAACCCTCATATCTAAGCACATGTGATAGTAATCAAGCTAGTCATAAATCATTACTGACATTGAAAGCCTTGAAAACTATAACCTAAACATTTATAATATGCACCTTTCACCGATAAACAAGTATCGAACTCAGTTTGTATGTCAAGTCTTTGTCTACGGCACGACGGCCACCTATAGCACGAAATAGGTTAGCTATTTCATTACTTACACTATTTGAAACTCTAAAATATGTTAGGGTTAGGATTTATTACCCAAGAATGGAGTCGAAATCGTCAGGATAGCGATTCAGAAAGGTTGATTCAACCCGTGGAGTGGCAGGGATGAATCCCTACAACAAACCCTCACTCTCTCTCTCTCTTACTTTCTCTTTCCTTCTCTTTTCTCTCTTCTCTCTCTTAGGGTTTTCTAAATTTGTATGGAATGAGAGAGAGAGAGAGAGGGTTTAAGGGGCTTCTATTGGCCCATAACTAATGGAAATGGCCCCAGGGCCAAGGTATACTTAGGTTATAGTAAAAGGGAAACAGTTGCAGTCCAACGGAACACTTCCGGAGGCCCCTTTTTTGCATGCGGTTGGACTTAAGCTCCCTAATATTGGATCTAGGTTGAGTTAAGGTTTCAGTCCGATTGGATCTACAGATCGACCATGGAAGACCACAGGGTAGATATATTTTACTCATGCATATTTACAATCATATTTCATGTTAAATAAACTCAAGTTAGGCCAGCCTGACTTCTGGTTCGGCCAGCCTAACTATTTGTGCCAACCCTACAATATTTGGTCAAAAAGACGGATCTAAAAAGATCTTTTTGCGGTAGGTTCAGCTGGCCCAAGGTGGGTGTCGGCCAAGTTTCCAACAATGGAACAAAAATTGAATTCTAGGCCAAATAGGCCAGCGGAACCTGGTGTTCGGCCAACCAAACTTGGGTTTGGGCCAGCTAGCCGAAGTTTTGAAAGACTTTATCCCATGATATTCGAGTTTCGTTGGAATGTAATCTTTGAAGTTCGGCCAGTTTAAATTCATTTGGATCCTTGGCTATAAATAAAGACTCTTTCTTACTCTTTAAACCACAAAAATTTATAGATTCATATTGTGTTATAAAGAGAGATTCTTTAAGCCTCCTCAAGCTATTTGAGTTGTAATTCTTATTTTTATTTTAGCTAATTCTATTCTCCTTCACAAGTTAGATTAAACTATTTTTGATAGAGTAATCCATACTCTACTTTGAGAAAAGGATAATTGAATTTGCAGTATAGGGCATCATTCATTTTATTAAAAAATACATTAGATTCCTTCATTTCTTTTTGGGTTGAACTCATACAAAGACTTCATTTATATCCAAAGAAGAAGATCACTACATTCAAGCTACAGCTATGACTTCAACTCGTCAATCGAAGATAAGTACTATCAATTCATTTATTTTAGTTTGGGTTTTTCTGAGATAGCCCGAAAATCTCAGCGGGTTTGTTTGTGGTGACCTCGTGAAAATCACAAAGTAGGTTTGATTGTAATAGCCTATGAAAATTACAATAACTGTATAAGGTTGCTATGGTGATCCAAGAAAACCTTGAAATAGTGAAAGTCAAATTTGTGAGTGTAGTAATTTTAGAAGTGAAGTAGGTTACATTGAGGAACCGAACTAATTCTTTTATGCATTGTGGTGATTGGTTATTATTATTTGTACTTATATTGTGATTTATTTATTCATTGCAATAGTTTAATATTTTGATTTCAAAGACATTGTGAAATAAGTTTGTCCTCCCTAAATCTTTTAAGTGTAAGGTTGTCATATGAACTATTTGATATCAAGAATTCAATACTTTGCAAAATTGTATTAAATTGATTTATTATTTCACATTATATCGAAATATTTGGCATTGTCCTATTCCCCCTCCCCCCCTCAGGACATCTATAGCTCGTCCTTTTACCTTCCAAAATTCACACTTTGTGAACTTAGCATATAGTTGGTTTTTCTTCAGGGTTTGTAGCGTCGTTCTTAAGTACATCGTGTGTTATTCATTGGTCTTGGAGTAGATTAATTTATCATCGATAAACACAATCACAAATTAGTCCAAATATGGCTAGAATACCCTATTCATCAAATCCATGAACACAGCTAGGGCATTGGTCAAATCAAATGGCATAACTAGGAACTCAAAGTATCCAGAGCATGTTCTAAAAGTCGTCTTATAATTGTCTTCTTCCTTAATCCCCAGTTGGTGATATCCTGACCTCAAGTTAATATTGAAAAAATAACAAGCTCCATTCAATTGATCAAATAAAACATCAATGTGTGGGAGTGAATATTTGTTCTTGATCGCCATTTCATTTAATCGACGATAATTTATGCATGGCCGCATGCTTCTATCATTCTTGTTCATAAATAGCACAGATGCTTCCCATAGTGATGTATTTGGTTTGATAAAACCATGAGAGTTCAGTTCTTCTAACTGCTTCTTAAGCTCCTGTAGCTCCACCGGCAGCATACGATAAGGCTGCATCGATATTAATGTAGTTCCTGACACGAGATCAATGCTGAGATCTACTTCTCTTCTTAACGGCAAGCCATATATATCTTGAAACTTCTGGATAATCCTTCACTAGTGAAATCTGCTCTAGCATCAACTCCTATGATTCATCATCCCTCGGTACCATAATACTTTATACTTTTTTGTTCTTCTATTGCCCTTGGATTTGGAAAGGCTATATCCTTAAAATAGAGAAAGTTATTGTCTTAATATGACAGTCGATCTTGGCATGATAAGAAGTAAGTCAATTCATTCATGGGATAACATCATACCCATTTATCTTCATTACTACTAAATCTACTAACATTGAAATACCTTCCATTCTAATTCCATAGAATTTGCATATTTTGTCTAAGGTGACGGTTTTGTCCATAGATGATTCTGCTTGAATTAATTTACTAAGATATATATATGAGTTACACATCTAATCGTTCAACTACCGTGGTTGCAACAAAAGATATTGAAGGTCTGTAGTCAAACAATACGGCAATAGGCTGATCGTACATGATAATCATACCTTCTATGACGTTATTATTAACTTTTAGTTTCTCAGTAGACATAACAAAGTAAACCTTGGCTTTCATAGGTTGTTTTCTAAACGGTTGTCCTCCTTAAGAGTTCGAAGGTCGTGATGGTTGTTGGGGTCAATTTTTGTTGGTTCTGGGATGGTCGAGGCATGGAACGCAACGCTTGATAATATGAGTGTGAAGTCATGGACATCTAGGGTGACTGACTAACTGTTGCGTCGGTGTAGGGAATGGTAGTCATGAATATGACTGTTAAGTGGCAACAACTGCTTAATGTCTCTAAGTTGAGTCTTGCAAAACTGCGCCTTATGCTCGTACTTTCCTCAATACATGCAATTCCCTATAAAATATCACTCCTGATTATTCGGTGTCGCGGTCGAGATATTGGTATGTTGCCTCTTTTCTGACAGTTATTGCTGAGTTGGTGTGGTTCTATTATGATATTCTCTTAACTGAGCACAAGTCTGGTCGCTGTCTCTTTCAACTCACAAGGTTTTGTCAATGATTTCAGAATACTTCTTGATGTTTGTGTAGTAAAATCGGGTTCTGATATTTTGGGGGAGGCCTTTTTCAAATTTCTAAATTTTGTACTGTTTGTCTTCTACCACCTTCGAGGCATATTGAGATAAGTCGGTGAACTTCACCTCGTACTGAGCTACTGTCATAGTCTCTTGCTTTAACTTCAAAACTTAACCATCTTCTAAAGACGATAAGCATTAGGAAAATACTTCTCATGGAAATTGCTTTTGAATTTTCTCTATGTCCACATGTGCTCCATCGTGATCATTTTCTTTGTCGATATCCACTATATATCTGCTTCACCTTAGAGAACGAACATCGCTAACCTAACCATTTGGTTCTTTGGATAGTCCATTGCTTTGAGAATCTTCTTAACCTGTATCAGCCAATGTTCTGCTATTGTCGAATCTGAAGCACCTCTGAACACGGGTGGTCATAATTTTATAAATTTCTCCAGTAGGTCCACCCCACCTGATTGCTTGTGTTTTACCAAGGTCGGATTTCGCTGGCCTAGAAGTGCCTGATTCAGGTTTGCTATCATATTCCATTAAACGGTGAATTAGTCTTATTGTTTCTTCATCATAGCCTCCATCTAATGTACTAATCCAAACGTAGCATCCCACAGCTGGGAGCTAGATCCAATGAATTGAGCGCTCATAGCCGTCACTGAAAATGGTAGTTGCGCGCTAGGCACAACACCACCCAAGTTTCCTATTGGATGGGGGAGGGGCAGGACTTTCCATCTCTTCTCCTTTCTCAAAGTTCTCATCTTGCTCTTTAACTGCCATTTCAGATTCTATCGAAACGTTCAGATCTGTTGTCGGTTCACGAGGGACAGTGACGCTAGTCGAGGGGACGATATCGTGTAGGTTGTGTCTTCTTTGGGACCATCACGTCATATAAAACGAGCTTAAGTTTTATACATTAGCGATCTCTGTTACACATCTCTATTCAGTAGAACATGATGGGTGAAAGTTCATATTTCAGTTATTACAAAACTCAGGGTGTTGGTGGTACTTAAACTTGGTTTCAAGGTTCTTTATCAATCATCACAATCAAGGGTGAATCCTAAGTGTATAGATTCTAATTTTAGGGACCAACCGATTATCTAAGTGTGTATGAGAACATAACCTACAGGTCACTCTAAGTTTAACCTATCTCTGGTACCATTATGTCATGCCTTGAAATTGAGATACAGAGTGTGCACTCTCAAACCCAAGTTTCGGTCCAAGAATTGTATACCGAGTGTACATAATTCCACTCATCATGCATTTATTTGGAGGTTGTAAGACTCGTGTCCTAGACCGTACCGTTCCGCAGAATCCCGCGATATTTCCGATCGAATTCCGGCAACCTTCGACCCTTACCGGTATCTGCGCACGACCCTGATTCATACGTCGTTAACCCGAGTCGACTCAACCCGAGACTTGTACCATTGCGACCGCACCGTCGCCGCGGTTCCGATGCCGCGACTCGCGCGCCGAGGCGATACTCTGGCTAAGAGATGTGGGCCAGCGTTCGGTGCGAGGAAAACGCCGTGCGTTGCGAAACCCAAGAAAATCTCTACGAGATGTCCCATCAATCACCCATCAATCAATCCCATCAAGTCAAGTACACATCACTTCACACCATTCCCCAAGCAAGCCCCAAAGTCAAAAAGGCTCTTACACACCCATGCCTTTTCTTACACAAATGGCCATAAAAGTCAAAAAGTTCTTACACCCCATCACACCACATCCATCACACCACATCCATCACTCCTCTTTCCTTACAACCCCCTCTCTCTTCATTTGCAAATCCATTCCCAAGCAAGAAAAACTCCATACGTATGAGCCTCTCCCCCTTTCCTTCCAAGCCACAAGTGTGACCCACCTTTCCATCCCAAGATCCCCCATCCTAGCCATCCATTCATCATCTCCTCCATTGAAATTGAAGCTAAGGAGCTAAGGAACCCCTAGGAGCAAGAAGATCAAGTGGTGGGTGTTTGATAAGGATAGTTTTTCATATTTTTAAGATGGGCCAAGTGAGGCCAACCGATCAATGGTTTGGATCTCACTTGGGACCCTAAGATGTGGCCGATGGCCCGCTTTGATCACCATGATCATTCCATGATGGGGCCATTCTCCATGGCCCCCATCATGATGTTTATTTTTCTTGCTTTAGATAGGTCATCTAGACCGTCCATATTGGTGGGTGATCTCGGATCTCCACCTATTGTATCATTTGTTGATTTAGGGACCCACTTGTAGTGGGACCCACCTTGATGTATGCTTATGATCAAGAGGGGCCCATAGTGGCGGGGCCCCTCCGATATTGCCGGTGTCTCTCTCTCTCTCTCTCCCTCCCTCTCCCTTTCACATTTTGTGGTATGATGAAGTGGCCATGTGGCCCACCCGAGTGAACCCCATCTTGATGTATGAGTTACCCACGCCATCCAACCATTTGGTGGCCCACCCTGATTGCATGTTTGTGGGTGGGGCCCACCTGAAATACGTGCGTGATCAACCGTCCAGCGTCCAGGGACGCTGGACGTTACCAAATACTGAAGTGCGGGTGTGTTAACCGTGCAGAAAGAGAAAAAAAAAAAAAAGAAAAAAAGATATAAAATAAATTTGGTTTTTTTTTGGGAAGGGTTGCCTATGTAGGCCCCACCCTGATGTAAGGGTTAGATCCATGCCGTCCACCCCAATCCTTGCTCCATTTTATGGGTTGAACCGAAAAATGGAGCCAATCTGATGATCAGGCGGACCATACCATGGGAAACTGTATTTACCACGGTTCAAGGCTATTCAAGCCTTCCTTTCTGTTTCTAAGCGCCAAAAATACCGGATATTAGACTCATTTTGTGTATTTCGAGCCATAGAACGCGTTGGGCGGAGTGGATTCTCCGGTAACGGGCCACACACATGACTTTTCTATAAAAAATAAAAATAAAAAAAAAAAGACGAAGCAGCTTATTCTTGGCTTTGTCAGAGTGCGACGGGCCTAGTGCCTATGCTGTGGCGGGCGGACGATCAAGCGTACCCACGGCTCCCTAGTGGGCCCCACCATGATGTATTTATTTTATCCACGCCGTCCATTTGGTGGGCCACGACCTGAAGTGGGTCCCCTCCAAATTTCAGGCCCATCCATGACTCAGGTGGCCCACATTATAGGGAACCGTGTGAATTGAATCCTACCATTGAAACCCTTTTTTTAGGCCATTGATGTTTTGGATCAACCTGATATTTGTTTTTCCCCTTCGTCCAGGTGCTTGTGACCTTATGAACGGATTGGATGGCAGGCAAGCATTTCGGTGGGCCACACATGTGGAACCCACCATTGATGTATATGTTTACCACACCGTCCCACGGCTGTGGACGGTGGAACCCACCATGATATATCTCTGTCTTATTCACTGCGACCGTCGAGCCGAGCGGTGGAGCCCATTCGCATGTGTTTTATTCACACTGTCTACCGACAAGGTGGGCCCCCTCCATGATGCATGTATCGCATCCACTCGGTCCATCCATTTTGAAAGATCATTTTGGGGCATGGGCTTAAGAATGAACCAGATCCAAAGTCCAAGTGGACCCCACCTTGGCATGTTTTGAGGTCCATTTTAATATATTTGTGGTAGGTCATTTGGGCCCACTTTGATGTGGATGTAAGGCCCATGGAATTAGGCCCATTTGATGTTTTAGGGGCCTATGGGTTAAGGCCCATTGAGAGGTATTAGGGTCTATGGGTTGGGGCCGTTTGATATACATATGGGGCCTACTTGGTGTGGCCCATTTATTATATATAAAGACCCATGAGACTAGGCCCATTTGATGTGATCTAAGGCCCACGGGTTATGACCCATTGCAATGCGCGTAAGGCCCATTGGTACGGCCCATTGATGTGGCCCACTTGACGAATGAAAGACCCATATGTTTGGCCCATTTGATGTATTTAAGGCCCAATAGGGATGAACCTAAAGCCCATTGCAATGTGTGACCCCAACTGGGTTCATGTAATAGTATTCACTACGGGCTACGCCTTGGGAAAATGTTGGTTTGACGTCCACATTGCAAGTTTAATGTTGGTTAAATGTCCGCATTACGACTCTCCCTAGGGCCTATTGTTAGGCCCATACTTGTAGGCCGTCTAGGCCCATCTTCGTTATAAACAGCATCCATCACCGTATAACATGTTTAGTATAGTTCCATGATTCATGATCATACGCATCATATGTATGCTTGATATGAGAAGTGGTGATCATAGCATATGCCTTTAGGGCGGTGTTTGGGGACTCACGGGTAGGCGGTGTTGCCCCACATAAGCGCACGATATGCGCGAGATTGCCGCATGGTGGATAGTGTGATCATGCATTTCGCATTGAGTGATATGGTTACCGTGTACGCCCTAGCAAGAACATCGGGGTCGTAGCCTCCACGGGCGTATCGTGGTTAGCGGGATTGGATCTGGGAAATCTTGTTCTACATGGGGTGTTATAGATATCCCTGGGTGAAAGTCCCTAAACCCTTATGGTACCAAGAGGTTGCTCCAACGTCTAGACCGAGTGGGTGCATGAGCGCCGATGGCCGATTACCAGGAGGCTGCGCTTTCCACTGTGTCGTGGTCGGTTGGAAGGGGGTACGGCCTTACCCGCCCGAGAGGAGGGGGCAATGCTAGGCTGAGTTTGACCAGCTCGAGGAATGGGTCCGCTATCGACGAGCCGAGCCCGATATTGGCAGGCGGGTAGTGAGGTCTCTTCCACTTACCTTATTGCGCGCGATGGGGCGGCAATCTGGTTTAGAGTGTATTAGACCCCGGTGATATCCCAGATTTTGAGCTGTACTAATATGTGGACTTAGATGAGGATTTGTATGCTTGAGTTGCATTTCGCATCGCATGGCCTTGGTATGGCCGACATCATTCATGCCTTGCATCGCATAGTCTCGGTACGGCTAGTGGTATTCATGGATCATCAGCATGTTCCGCATTACTCTGATTCTGCATGCCGCATTACTACCTTGCGCACACACTTTCACCACCCTCTAAGCTTTCTATAAGCTTATGCACGACCGTTGCGTGTGTGACGCGAGGAGCCAGCAGCAATCACTGAGAGGTGGAGCGCAGAGCAGATCTTTTGGAGCTTTTTGCCCTTTCTCATTGTATTTCCCTTTATGCTCATTGTACTTGTTAAGTTTTTGATCATAGTGGAAATGTGATGGAGTTTTTGGTTGTTGTTTGTGGGTTATGCCTTTGGTTATGCTTATTACAAATTAAACGGATGCTGAAAATCCTCCTTGTAGCATCCCAGGATCGGAACCTGGCGTATGGGCGCTGGGAGCCGAGAATGGGGTTCTACGGAGGCTGTCGGCGCCGGATTCGGCGATCGAAAATTTTGTAAACCCGGTTTCCGAGTTTGGGGCGTGACAGAGGTGTAATTCAATGTATTATAAATTATCACCGGATTGACACTCACATATTCACACAACTGTATGATTTTCTATCTCCAATCTCATCACAATCACATAAATTAAATTCTGAAATTTAACGACGTCCACCCATTTGGGGGGACTTATTTGACTATAATGTTAATTACCATTTAAAAAATATGATTATAAACATTTCAAATTAAATCTAAACATCAGTATCTAAAAAGAATATAAACTAATTCTCTTATCAGTCAATTGCATAAACGAATCATTGATCCAATGCAACGAGTTCATCTTCCCCCAGATACGACCATTGGTCTTGGGTTTCATCCACCAATCGAGCCTCTTTATCCATCACTTGGTTTGGTTTCCTGTCTAGTTCGTCTCTGTATGGTTATCAATCCACAATGTTAGCTTACCAGCTTAGTGAGTGAACTCATCATGGTTCATACACAACACAATATAAGATAGCAAAAGTAACAATGAATCATATATATACAGGCATAAGTATGTATGCTGAGATTTCATGAAGTACATGTCAAGTGGGATGATCGTCCACTTGCTTGGTTTAGATATACGTCAACCCACATATGTACCTCGTAGGCTTCTATTGTAGGTAAGCATAGGCAAGGCCCACATATACTCCATGAGTAGGCTTTCACTGACGTGGGCATTTGGCAATGAATCTACTAGTAGAACCATCTGGGGAGATCCCCTAAGAACCCAAGCATGAGGTGTGTATGTAGTAATCTAGAGCGTGATTCTAGGAATCAACGCATGAACACTATGGATACATGTAACGCATGATCAATGTATATGTATCAACATATGCAATTCACATATACCTCTCACTGAAAGGAATAATGAATTCATGATGTCAATATTTTGTAGGTCCTGATATTCAACTTACATTAATAATCGTTCAGACCATGAATCATACAACAAGGATCATGCTAACACAATAGCATAATAAATTATATCAGTCATGGAAATCATAGCAATTATAACAATCGCATCATCTATCTTGACTGCACAAGTATGAAACACGTTGGGATTTACTCAACTATTCTTGGTAAAGTCAAATTGTTGAATATTCGTACGCTTTTGAATCTAGAATTCGAATCCCTATTAAGATGATTTATTAAATCACAAATTTAGCTATTTCCTTAAGTGGGGTTTACTTTAATTAATCTGAGATAACTCATTATCAATCCATTATGATCTTATTATTCCATTAACTTAGCTTGAAAATCAAACAGGGGACTACTGATCAATGTAGTTGATCGACTGAGCTACACCAAATTCCCTCGATCGATCCTCAAATTAATTGACTAATGATTTGAATCAGTTTGAATTTTAACTTCTTAAGTGACTGGACACTTTTGGTCACCTTTGATCGATCAAACCTACCCATTGGTTGATTAAAATAATTCAGATTATATTCAATTTGCTCGCTAGATAGATTTTTCTATGATCGATCGAGATCTCTTGAGGAAACCCTCGATCAATCTAACCAGGATTTTTTTTATTAATCTATATTATAAATTTTAAACTCTGCTGGACAAAAATCGACCTATTCGATTGATCGAAGACTAACCTCAATTGGTCGCTAGGTTTTATAACACAATCCGATCTTTAAATAAATTTAGGATTTTTCCTTCTCTCTTTAGCTTGTATGAATTCAATCAATCCAAGAGTTAGGTTGAAACCATATATTGATTATTCCAATCTCAAAGTTTGAGAAAATCGTAAGATTACTCGGATCCAAATTATCAAGGTCTACAATCATTGATTGAAGCCTTTTTATAGCATAGTCTATCATCATCTATATTATCCATAGATCGCTATGGGAAATCCACTAATCATATCACTCTAGGATTTGAGGCCCCGACACAATTTGGCCTTTAGAACTTTTGATTCGAATCGATTAAACTTAACATGGATGGATGCTCAAAGCTAATCTTTACAACTCAAGATCTCGCATAAAAGTTGTTTTCTCATCTTCATATCCACTGGTAGATCAAAACAATGGATGTAGGATCAATTTGCCATGTCCATTATGTAGATCTAGGATTTTTCAATCAGTAAACATAATAAATTTTTAAAAAGAAATAGTTAGGAACTTACTGAATAAAAGCCTCTTCTCTATTGCCCTCTCTCTCTCTCTGTTGTTTTTTTTAGTTTTAAGGTTTCTGTAGGAATTTTCATGTGATTTCTCCCTTTAAATAGAGAAGGAGACCTGAATCTAGAAGTTTCCTCAGGAATTCTGTAAATTTTTACAAAAAGTTAAATATTACTGTGTTAGGACCCGTTCCTCTGACCCAACCTTCAACCAAGACTACTCCCACCAATTAAACTAAGTACTTGATTTTTGTTATTAATTATAAAATTAAATTACTAATTCTAATTAGTACGGGTCTAATATGGATTGAAAATTCAGGGTCGTTACAATAGTGATCTTTAGAAGGAGAGAGTTTATTTTGTCATTTTCTACTCATCAATTGCTACGTACAAAGTTTTTATGATATTTTGGAGTCCAGATGAATGGTCGCAACCTGATCTTTACTAGATTTGATGCTACTCGATTGAGTCCCATGTTTGTCTCCTAGATGTGTTAGGATCCTTTTCAATTTGACCCATTTGGATTTTCAATGTTTATCAGGTTGATCCGAGCAGTTTTATTATGAAGATGCACTGTCAGGGTTTCCGGAGAGTGGTCGATTTTGTCATAATCGGATTGATTAAGTCCTTGATATGTTAATCCAACCCATTAGTTGTTTCAAGACATGCCGAAGATGGTCCCCATTTAATCTATTTGGATTTTTAATGGTTTCTAAGTCAATAGGAGACGATCTTATCCAAGTCAAGCTGAAGCTCAAAGAATAGTTTATTCTTATTTTATGTGGGGTGTCTATAAATATCATTTGATGAATTTTATGAAAAATATCATAATATTATGAAAATCTTGACCATATATGTCACAGTGCCTCCAAATAGATAAATGGGGAAATGCTAAGTAATTAGCACTAATGAGGACACACTAAGGAGGCACAAGTAGTCCATGCCCTCATTAACTTGGAACCAAGCCATTGATTTTAATATCCTAACTATAATCAATTGAAAACTTAGTTTAATACAAGTTCTGAACTCCTAGTTTAATACAAGTTTTGAACTCCTAATCCTAATTGTTGGTTATTTTATCCATTATATCGATATTAAATGCCTATTTGTAAATATTAATTCTGAAACTTGAGGCTGTAAAATAACACTGTATAAGGAAGTGGTTGCAATGATGTTGATTTTAGCATTAAACGCATTTGGGCACATCGAATGAGTGACAAGTCATATTCCTTTTCTTTTTAATGGTGCGTCGGCAGCAGTAGTCATGAAATATGGATCATCTCGAGTGCATCCTGTTTTTAGTTGTGTTTGGACTGAATGTTGAGGCCCATGTGTTGGAAATGTGCTTGTATTTTTAAATCTTGTTTAATTAATATTACTTCAAATCGGTAAATATACACGAGACATAATTCTATGATATGTACATGCATTTGTCAAATCATCGTAGTTGTCCGATCAGTGTGATTTGGGCGCTATGGTGTATCCATTATTGGGTCCACAAAATAGTTTGGGTCACCATGTGCAATTTGTACTGCACTTTATATTGTTGCATTGCTAGTTATATAATAGGTAATTTGCGATATGGATGCATACTTCTAGAACGGTAACTTTTTTGTGGTGAAGTAATTGATTATGCTCCGATTAGATGCTGAAGAAAATCAAATGAGTACTTCAGCTATGAACTGGTACTGCTCCGATTAGATGCTTTTGTTCCTATAAACAGGGTATTAAAAAGCACCATAACAGTTGTTGTAATGGGAACTGTAATCCTACATTGTTTTATGTAATGCTAGTAATTAATTAAATTTTTTTTCTATAGGCTTTTGTCGAAGCATCTTGAGGTTGATCATGTACAAGCCCCATGGATTTCATTTTTTTTTTCTATAATTTATCTTGGTAGGCTTGAATTCATGAGAGTTTTCTTCAATTATTCTAACTAGAATCTTATTTTCTCTGAACACTCCAATTTGTTTTTATTTTAGGTAGTTATGATATGGAAAACAATTGCAAGAGCTTACGACTTAGCTGCTCTCATGTATTGGGGACTAGCAACTCATATCAACTTCCTGGTATGTTTGGGTGCATGCCGATCGGACCTGAAAATTCGAGTTGTTTCATGGCTTTTAGCATTGGAATTGGGATGGTGCAATTGGATAACTATTACAAAGAACATGAGGAATGGAGAACATAAGTCCTTCAGTAAGATCTACTGATGCTTAAGTTCTTTCTGCTCATATGTGGTTGGGGATGATTTGCAAGGAGTAGAGATGAACTTTTCTTTGTTTCTATATTACCTTTTCTTTTTATTTATTTTTATTTTTTTATTTTTTTTGGGGTTATTTCTGATGGGGTTTTCCTCAGTTCAAAGGAGAGGTAGCGCAGTTTTCTTATTTGACTCTAATTCCTCCGCTTATGCACAATTTCCTTATTTGAGTCTAATGCCTCTGGCTCTCTATTTAAGGGATTCCAAAACGAGATTAGGGTATTCTATTTTAAGGGGTTCTCACATCCAATGTGAGAGAGAGAGAGAGAGAGAAAAGAGAGAGAGAGAGGAAGCTTGTAGAAGGGAGTCGACGTCTCAGGGCTTTTATGTCCTCGTAATCGATGAGATCTCTTTGTTTTTCTTTTATTCTCTTATTGTTTATCCGCTCCTGCGTGAGTGAAGAAGGTTGTAATGTTCTACTTCATAATGGATTGTTGATCTGGACAAGGTCCCATGGTTTTTACCTCTTTGAGGGTTTTCCACGTAAAAATCTCTTGTGTGATGTGGTTTATGCTTTGATTTATTTCATTGCTTTATTATTTTATAATTCTGGTTTGTTTCGGGAGGCTAGATCCTAAGGTTTTGTGTAAGGCCCCCAACAAAGTGGTATCAGAGCTAAGTTCATTGAACGGGTAGGATCTGTTTTGAATTATGGAAGGTGGCTCATCAAAGATGATCAGCCTCAATGATTCTAACTAGACCATATGGAAGGCTAAGATGGAGGACTTGCTTTATTGCAAGGACCTATATTCTCCAATTTTAGGCATATCAGCAAAATCCAAGGATATGTCTGATGATGATTGGAAGAAAATGGACCGAAAGGTAGTGGGGTTCATTAGACAATAGGTGGCTGATTCTGTGTTCCACCATGTGTCTACAGAGACCTCAGCCGCTAGTCTATGGTTGAAATTAGAATGGCTGTATGAGAGGAAGACAACCGGTAAAAAAAAATTTCTAATAAGGCGACTTGTGAATCTCAAGTTCAAGGATGGTGGTTCTGTGGCCGAGCACATGAATAAGGTCAGCAATATGGTGAACCAACTCTCCTCTATGAAGATGGTCCTGGATGATGAATTGCAGGCTCTGCTATTGCTTAGTTCATTGCCTGACAGTTGGGAGATATTAGTGATGTTTCTAAGTAACACCGCGCCAGACGGAAAGATTTCCATGGAATAGGTTACTATCTGTCTCTTCAATGAGGAGACAAGGAGGAAGTCTCAAGGGTTCACTCAGCAAGAGGCCCTTGTGACACATGAACGGGGAAGAGGAAAGAACAGAAAAGGCGGGAAGGCCTGAGATAAATCAAGAGGCAAGTCGAGTAACAGGAAGGATGTTGATTGTTGAAATTGTAGCAAGAATGGCCACTACAAGCATGAATGTCGTGGTAAGAAGAAAGACAAGAAAGGAAAAGGAAATGAGAAGGAAGATGAATCAGATTTCACTGTGATCGCTTCAGATGGCGACGTTGTAGTTATTCTTTCAGCAGATCATGATATTTGTCTCATGGCTACGAGTTAGGACACCAACTGGGTGATTGACTCGGGAGCTTCTTTTCATGCGACTCCACACAGGGACTTCTTCACAAGCTACAAGTCAGGTGACTATATGACTGTAAATATGGAAAATTCTTGCATATCGAAAATCGTAGGGTCGATGATATTTGTGTGAAGACCTATGTGGGCTGCACATTGGTTCTC
Source organism: Magnolia changhungtana (assembly GCA_030180095.1). Classification (NCBI taxonomy): domain Eukaryota; kingdom Viridiplantae; phylum Streptophyta; class Magnoliopsida; order Magnoliales; family Magnoliaceae; genus Magnolia; species Magnolia changhungtana. The sequence continues at coordinate 662,625 of JASAUF010000156.1, forward strand.
AGGGATGTGAGGCATATCCTAGACCTTCGCCTCAACTTAATGTCAATGAGAAGGTTGGATGATGATGGCTATGAAAGCCGGTTTGCTGGTGGGCGCTGGAAGCTCATCAAGAGTTCATTGATCATAACCAGAGAAAAGAAGTGTTGCACCCTTTACAAGGCAAGTGTCGGTATGTGGAAGGGTGACTTGAATGCAGCGGAAGATTCAACTATTGACATGTGGCACAGGCGTCTAGGCCACATGAGTGAAAAAGGGCTTCACCTACTAGCAAGGAAGCAGCTCCTTCCAGACATGACAGGTACACCTCTCAAAACCTGTATTGATTGTTTATCAGGAAATCAACATAGAGTCTCATTTATTAAAACTGCTTCTCACGTTAATAAAGTGCATGCATTAGATTTAGTTTATTCTGATGTTTGTGGTCTTATGAGGACAAAAATCTTGGGTGAGGCATTGTATTTTGTCACTTTTATAGATGATGTATCTAGGAGGGTTTGGGTGTATGCTTTGAAATCCAAGGACGATGTCCTTGGTGTGTTTAGATTGTTTCATGCTATGGTCGAGAGAGAGACAGGTAGATCATTGAAGTGCATCCACACTGACAATAGTGGTGAATACATTGGCAACTTTCATGAGAATTATAAGTCCCTGGGTATACGGCATGAACAGACAGTTCTCAAGAACCCTCAGCATAATGGTGTGGCTGAGTGAATGAATCGCACCATTGCAGAGAGAATCAGATGCATGTTATCCCATGCGAAATTGCCCAAGACGTTCTAGGGAGAAGCAATGCACACAGCGGTGTATTTGATAAACAGGTCTCCATCAGCCCCGTTGAATGGAGAAATACCTGAGAAGGTGTGGACTGGACAAGATCCATTATACAGTCATCTCAAGGTGTTTGGATGCAGGACATCCGTTCACATACCAAAGGACGAGAGGTCCAAGCTCTATATGAAGATCAAGCAGTGTGTGTTCTTGGGATACGGTGATGAAAAGTTCCGTTACAGATTTTAGGGTCCAACCGAGAAGAAGCTCTTCAGGAGAAGAGATGTAGTTTTCTTTAAAGATCAGTGTATAGAAGACATTTGTAAGACAGAGAAGAACTAGCTTAGTTCAGGTAAGCTAGAGGACATGGATTCGGTTATTCCTCCCGTGGTGCCCGATGACGGGGGAGTACAATAAGGTGCAGAGGACGAGGGAGTTCCTTCAAAAGATGGACCAAGGGAGCAACCCCCACTTGATCCACCTGTTGAGCCACAGGTGAGGAGGTCATCTAAGGATAGACAGTCGTCCAAGAGGTACTCGCTACATGAGTACATTATATTAACTAATGGGGGAGAACCAGAAGATTATTCCAAGGCCCTAGCCAACAAGCATAAGGGGGAGTGGTTGAAAGCTATGCAAGAGGAGATGAAATCCTTGTATAAGAACCACACCTATGATATGGTGAAACTGCCTAAGGGCAAGAAAGCTCTGAGCAACAAGTGAGTGTTCAGAAAGAAGGTTGAGCAGAAGAATTCACAGACAAGGTTCAAAGCTAGACTTGTGGTGAAAGGGTTTGGTCAGAGGAAATGCATAGACTTCGAGGAGATATTCTCACCAGTGGTAAAGATGACATCCATACGGGTGTTGTTTGAGTTGGCGACTAGCATGGATCTGGAGATAGAGCAGTTAGATGTTAAAACTGCCTTCCTCCATGGTGACCTCGAAGAAGAGATATACATGCACCAACCAGAGGGGTTCGAAGTTAAGGGCAAAGAGCATATGGTGTGTAGGCTGAGGAAGAGCTTATATGGGCTGAAACAAGCTCCACGACAATGGTACAAGAAGTTCAACTTATTTATGTTGAAACATGGGCATGACAAAACGGAGTCGGACCACTATGTGTTCACGGGCAAGTTCTCAGATGGTGATTTCTTAGTTCTGCTGTTATACGTTGATGACATGCTCATCATGGAAAAAGACATCAAAAATATCGACAGGCTAAAACAGGAGTTGGGCAAGTCATTTGCGATGAAAGACTTAAGCCCAGCTAAACAAATCCTAATAATGGAGATAACCCGTGAAAGAAGCAGTAAGAAGCTTTGGCTGTCACAAGATCGGTATATAGAAAAAGTCCTAGAGCGGTTCAATATGAATGCAGTGAAGCCGGTCAGTACTCCACTGGATGGTCACTTTAGATTGAGCGACAGGTAATGTCCCAAGATGAAGGCAGAGGTAGAAGAGATGCAGAAGATATCCTACGCGTCAGCTGTAGGAAGTTTGATATATATTATGGTGTGTACACACCTAGACATAGCTATGCAGTTAGTGTTGTCAGCCGGTATCTTGTCAATCCTGCCAAAGAGCTTTGGGCAACGGGGAAATGGATACTGCGGTATCTAAGAGGCTCATCCGTGCATATGCTATGGTGACAGAAAACCTGTGTTAGAGGGCTACAAAGATGTTGATATGGCAGGTGACATAGACTCCAGGAAGTCTACATCAAGGTTCATGTTCACGTTTGCGAGGGGAGCGGTCTCTTAGTAGAGCAAGCTACAGAAGGTCGTAGAATTTTCGACGACAAAGGCTGAGTACATTGTGGTCACAGAGGCATGTAAAGAGATGCTTTGGATGAAGAGTTTCCTACAGGAACTTAGCCTGGAGCAGAAGCAGCACGTGGTCTATTGCGATAGTCAAAGTGTTATACACTTGAGTAAGAATCCAAGTCAGCACTCCAAGTCAAAGCACATAGAAATTCGGTATCACTGGATCAGGGATACTTTGGAACAGAAGGTATTACAGCTTGAGAAGGTCCATACGGACGATAATGGGTCCGACATGATGACCAAGGCATTGCTCAAGAGCAAGTTTGAGGTTTATAGAAACCTGACTGGCTTGAAGAATGTGAATTCCTCCTGAGTCGGAAAGGGAGAGATTTCATGGAGTTTTCCTCCTCAATTCAGAGGAGAGGTAGCGCAGTTTCCTTATTTGGATCTAATTCCTCCGCTTATGCGCAGTTTCCTTATTTGAGTCTAATTCCTCTGGTTCTCTATTTAAGGGGTTCCAAAACGGAATTAGGGTATTCTATTTTAAGGGGTTTTCACGTCCAAGGTGAGAGAGAGAGAGAGAGAGAGAGAGAGAGAGCTTGTGGAAGGGAGTCGTGTCTAAGCGCTTCGACGTCCTCGTGATCGGTGAGATCTCTTTGTTTTTCTTTTATTCTCTTATTGTTTATCCACTCCTGCGTGAGTGAAGAAGGTTGTAACGTTCTACTTCATAGTGGATTGTTGATCTGGACGAGGTCCCGTTGTTTTTACCTCTTTGAGGGTTTTCCACATAAAAATCTTTTGTGTGGTGTGGTTTATGCTTTGATTTATTTCATTGCTTTATTATTTCATAATTCTGGTTTGTTTCGGGAGGTTAGATCCTAACATTTTGTGCAAGGCCCCCAACAATTTCTAACCTTCTAACGGAATTGTGTAACCATATGTGAGAGACATGACAGCCCTTGTAAGAGCTTGTAAGACAGAATATACTCTCGTTATGCATGTAACCATATGTGAGAACATTTCACATTTGTTTAATCTGTATAATCTACAGGCCTGTTTGGATTTGTGGAAAGCATGGAAATTAAAGAGAGATAATTTCCTGAGAACCTTATTAGGAGAAAGCATGCGAATGGAAATACTATTTCCCATGTTTGTTTGTCAATAACAATTTCTCAGGAGTTGACAAAATAATATTTTCTCGAGTGTGAAATTTAATATGAGGTTTCACAAGTTCATTGTACAGCCTGAAATTTGGCCTGATCCAAAAGTCACCTAAGCCATACCACGCGGAATATTTAAAATCACATCTAAAACCTTTTAATTTCATGTTGTGAGGCCTGCCTGAGATTGAATGAGGCTGACGTTTGGAGCGTCTGTTCATTGCAATGAGGATCGCTGGATTAACGGGTTTGATGTCATCTAGACAACATGTGGACCCCACACAAACCTATAAAAGGCATTTTCTCCCATTGTAGCCTGTGGTGTGGTCCACCTGGGCTGTAGTTGGGCCTGATTTTTGGCCTCAGTGAGTGATTAACACTAAGGGCCCGTTTGGATACCACCAAATAAGTTACTTTTTTTACTTACACCAGTAGATAAGTGACTTATTTCAGATAAGTAAGTTTGGTTTATGATTAGTTATAAGTAACTTTAGTTAAATTTTTTTAGCTTTTCTGCTTTTCATAAGCTGCAGAGAGAGGCACCAGGAGAAAAGAAAGGGAGGAGAAGGTGATAACTGATGTTGTGCACATTCTCGAGATACCTTATCATGCATGGCAAATTTGCACAATCTGTCTTAAATGTTTAGCTGGTCACCTTCCAAAAAATCTAGTCGGTCCAATCCATGCGTAGGCCTTGTGTAGTAGAGTACAAACTATTTCTCTGTTATTTTATAATTTATCCATTTTACTAGGACATGTGCAGCCAACATGGTTAGAGAATCAGCTTGGTTTTCTGGCAGGGCATGTCATGGCGGGTCCCGCCTGATAAATGACTTGAATATTGTACAGTTGTGCAATGTTGGCATGAATCTCCTCTTTCAGTTTGATACCTGTGAATCTAAATGCCCAAACATTTCTTATAAGAGGCCAAATCGTATACCAGTATTGTACGTACAAAAAACTATACAAATTCTATTTGAACTATTCATCTTCAATATCAGCTTAATTGGGATGCTCGTTTTCAAAATTTAACCTAATCAAACCGTTTAACAAAAGATAATATCCCCAACATCAGCGATAATATCCCAGATGCCAGGGAAATATTTGTAAATATGGAAAAATTAACAGAAAATTTTTAACACAAATCTCTATCTTTTGAATTTATTTTAGAATGGTGCACCTTAGGTGTTTTTGATTACTTTTGTTTTCTATAGAATAAAAGTTTGGATTTGGAAATAAATCACGACTCCAAACAAAGATGGACCAAAACTCAAAAGCGATGAAAAATTTATATAAACTTTGTTTCTTTTTTCAAATGTTAGCTTGGATTGTAATGAAAATCCATGTCTATGAAGGATGTTCATCCATTGACATAACCAAAAAATTAATATTTAAGTGAAATGGGAGAATTTTTTATTTTTTTTTTTTTAAATCATAATTTATCATTTTTATATTTAAAATGCATTCTTCATTGTTAACTAATGTAGAAATTTAATATATTAATGAGTGTTGGCCAATTTACTGATTGGCTATAATTATTTTTGTACTTATCTTTTTGACAATACATTGTTAAGGCCCTATAAAAAAGAAACATATTATGTGTACTTGTTTCATAAAATATTGTGTGTAAACATGTGTTTTCTAACACCTGGTAAAATTTCACTAAAAAAATCATTTTTTCCCAACAATTCTTTAATATTTTCCTCACACAGCAATACTGATACATGTTCCACATCCCTTGTTATTGATATATGTAATGATACCGATACTCTGAATGCTAAGTTACTGTAAGGGTCAAGGTCGGGCCCATAATATAGAGCTGTGGGTTTTGCCTGAGTCTCACTTGGAAGACTTATTGTACTATAGTACAGAAGCTATGACCTTTGAATCTTGGATTTGAGTATGATCCATTAAATACTCATCTCCATGCACAATCACCATTGAACAGATGTTTCTTATGATGGCCTGGGTTTCATTTAAGATGCACTCGGGGTGGAAACCAGCCACAGTGCCATGCATGCTTCTGCCAAACAAATATTGCAAGTACTTTTGGCAGGACTTCTGCCAAAACTGGCCCCAACTTGGACAATTATCAATTCATCCAAATCATGGTTCTCAAGCTGGGTGAATCGACTCAAAACTTGGCTGAGTGAAATTGACTCGGCAGGCAAACTCTCTTCAGAGTGACTCCGTCCCAATTCGACCAGACTCCATCTAGCTTGCTCGCCTGGTTTGCTCAGCACAACTTGTTGTGACTCCGGCCAAGTCGCCAGCCACCATCAAAGAACGAAGCATTTCCGTCAATTCTGACCATTCGAATGGATGGGGTGTACTGTAAGAGGGGTCTGCCTCGTTAGGGTGGGCTGTCAATGGGCTTCTTTTAGGCCCAGCCCAACACTTAAGACATAAGGCATGGCTCTCGCATAGCAGACCCAAGCCCAAGAACTAATTGAGCCCAGAGCCAACAAAGTCCAGCCCGACAACTGATAAAATCCCTACTGCTTTAATTTTCTTAATCTATCTATTAATTAAGTGGACCACACATGCACAAGGATATAATTGGGCCAAAGAAACAATTTGAATTTGAATTGGATATATTTATTTTTATCTGTACCAAAATGCTGGTCGTCATTTAAAAATTGGCACATTTCCTTAAGTTGTCATTAAGAAATATTGAACACAGCATTTTCAATCTTAAAATTCAAACCCTAAGAAGATCATCTCATTGCCATTAAGAACCAAAGGAATAAGATGGTTCTCTCTATTATATATATATATATATATATATATATATATATATATATATATATATATATATATATATATATATATATATATATATATATATATATATGAAGTTGGGTTGGGTCAGAGTAAGCTTGTGTAGAGATAAAATGACTTAAGCCCAAGCCTGAAGCAAAATTTGATCAGACCATTCATGCGAGGCCCAAGCCTAACTCGCATATCACGCCCCAAAATTCGGATACAGAGTGTGTACCCTCAGACCTGAGTTATGTCATATGACTTGTACACCATGTGTACTAAAACCATTCATTCATACCATTTTCCAGAGGCTTGATTAAAATGTACACTAAGTTTTCAAACTCAAAACTTAAACAAAACATCTCACATTCATTTAATTCAATCACACACATATATCCACCATCATGGTTATTTATGGGCATTCAATTCACCTATTAATAACATTCGTAAAAGTTAATCACAGTACCACCGATTAGCCATTTGGGGCATTATTAAATTATTCACTAAAAGAACTAATAATTCATAACTTTCAGTTACTCAACTTAAAATTTATTCAAAAATATAATTAAAGGAATAACATAAGTTCAACTAGATATGGTAATGATTTAATATATTCAACTCATCTTCGTCAAGATAGGGCCATAGCCCTTGTGAATCGTCCACTGGTTTACTTTCATATTCTGAAACTTGAGCAATGGTTTCATCGTCCACTAAATTTGTATGGTTTTGCAATCAATAAAACGTCAGCTACTCAGACCCAGTGAATAAATCCATCATAATTCATGCACATCATAATTAAAATAGAATGCATGAATGACATTAAATGCATGGATGCGTGAATGCATCAAGTGAGTTGATCAGTCCATTTGCTTGAGTTGGATCCCATCAACCCACATCTCCCCCTTTTTGGGTAAGCTTCCACTATCTTGGTAGGCTTTCATATAATGTGAGCATCCAAAGATGGTCCCCTAGGTCACCCAGTACTTAAGTACCTACAGGTTATTCAGGAATTGCCCCCAAGTATTCAAAACAGTTATGCGATGCACGACATGGATGCAGGATGAGAATGACTGGTGCATGATATTAACAGTTGATAAATATATACACATAATAATATATGACATTCCAATTTTCAACAAATTCAATAAGCATTCAATACTAAATATCACAATCATCAAAACAATTGGATGTCTATTTTAATAACAATAGATAGAAAACATGTCAGGATTACTCACATAATGGTTTGACGAGGATGAATTGTTTTTCGAATAATTGAAATATGATAGTTTTGAATTTTATAAAACACAAATAAATATAGAATCATTATACTAATTTATATGAATTCATATAATAGAGTCCACCTTTGATCGATCGAGGACATGACAGGGTCCACAATATTCTCATATCTAGATCTTTTCAGATCCAACCCTCGATACAAGGTATGTAATCACAACCATTTCATGCGGTTTACTTGATTAATTAAAGTGGTCTCTAGCATTTTTAATTAATTTTAAATAACCTAACAATTATAGTTAATCGTAAATCAAATGACTCAATTCATCAAAGTTCTTAAATTCGGAGTATAAATAGTATGTTTTTACCCTGCATCGGTAGGACCGAGTTAAACCGACAAAGTGTATAATCTGTCAAAAACGGTTAAGATCTCTTTGTCGGTTTTGATCGATGATCCTATGTGTCAAATTGACAAACTCTGGAATTGTACTCCATGTTTTAGAATGAATAAAAATTTTGAGATTTTTCTAATTCAAGATCTAGAATACACTTTAAATTCATCGGTCAGATCCTAACCGATTAATGACCCTGTTAAGGAATGGTTTAAGTAGGGCCCAATAATCCATTTGATCTAAAACCTTAATAACCCACATGACATTTTTTATACTTCTCTACAAATACCACTTAATTGACACGGTCCACCTGATGGTCAGATTGACTTAATATTTGTGGTTCTAACATAATTCAATCTCACTAATCAGATGGACAGTATGGATCGGATTTGATACATCTGATGATCCACTGATCATATGGAACAGATCTAAGCCATCCATCAATATCACAAAATTTCATATTGATAATAGGTTAATAGATCGCTTAGATCCAGACCATTTATATTTCTCAAATAAAAAAATAATTCAAAGTATCATAAGTACAATCCTAACCTTTCATTCTTGTGACCCATCAAACAGTCAAATCTACCCATATTCTCTGGACCACAATTTATATTTGTTCTAGAATGAGTATACATAATGGGAATATGATTTGATATGTCCGATCACCATTTTAGATCTAAGGTGTAAATAGTTCTTATGGTTAAATATGATAAAATGACCCATCCACTGATCGGATCGATCTGAAATTCAAGGCACTATTATCTTTTGGTGCATAGAATCAAATGACTCATTCAAATTTATCTTAATACAATCAGATGTCATCCATTAAATTTATTCCTAAAATATTACTAACTAGATCTGAAGTCATAAAATATTACTTTGTTAAATTTTTCTATACACACCTATACAATGATCGTGTATATGATCCACACCATCCATTGTATAGATTGGGAAGAAACTAACAACATAATAAAAAATTAAAAAGATCTAAAGATTGGAACTTACCTGATTAAGTCATTTTAGAATCTCCACTCTATATCATTTGATAAAAAAGTTTATTATTATTATTCTAAAAATCGATTCTATAACCTCACCTGAAATTAAGATTCAGGGTGGCAAGAGCCGTCAATCCCTCATCTTCTCTCTCAACCAAAAATATTTCAACAAACTTAGTTATTAACTTTTTATTTTTTATTTTTAAATTAAAAATAAAATATTTATTATTTTAGTTTTAAGTCTAAAAAAATGCAGGGTTGTTACATCTCATGTCATGCTGTTAGGCCAAGCTCTGGTCTAGCTCATTGTCTCATGTGGGCTACCCAACCCATTGCCACGCATAGGATACGGTGGCTGGTTGCCACCATTTTATTCTGAATATCACCATTGAGAAGCTATAATCTTATAATCATGTTTCATTTATGATCCTGATCTTTAAATCTGGTCTAAACAGTTAATAATCAGGGCCAAAGCCAACAACAAGCCTAGCCCATTGACAGCCCTGGTTGCAACAAGTGTTCCTTATCTGACCCTCCATTACCTACTTTGGTGCTAGAAAAACTAGGTAGCCTCATCGTTATGTATATGTTTTATCCACACCATCATTTCAATTTTCCGTTTTATTTCAAAGGCATGAGCCAAAATTGAGAAAGATCTAAATCTAAGGTGGACCACACCATAATAAACATTGGTGATTAAATGTCCACCATTAAAAACCTTTTGGGGGCACTGCTTCCTAATGTGTGGTCCACTTCAGGTTTGGATCTCCACATTTTTTAGTACAGATCTAAAAACATGGATGGACGGCGTGAATAAAAAACATACATTATGGTGGGTCCAACAGAGCATTTCTATCCCGGATGAGCACCGAGGTCGGTACTGGCCTGGTCAATGCCAAAACCAAGTCTGTCTACCAATGCTGGTATGCCTTCTCACATCATGGATGATACCAGTGCGGTCTCAGTCGGTCGCTGCCCATCCTAAGGTCTTCGCAATACCATTATCTCTCAATCTACTATTGACTCAAATGACAAGACACGCCACTGCCGTGAACGACTAGCTCTTCACTTGTAAAGGTAAAGGAAAACTCATGTGGTACGTGGCAGCAGATTTCATGATGAGATCACCAAGTTCAGTTTGATGCAAGTATTTTATCTTACACTGCTCATATATATTTCCATACCATTTTAACTACGAGAAAAGAAATAAGATAAATCCAAAGCTCATCTGGACCACACCATATAAACAAGTGTGAATTGAACGCCTGTCGTTAAAAGCTTTAGGAGGATAGGCTATAAGAGTTTTGGATTCTAAATTCCCAAACATCCATAAGATCCAGCCTATACAATGGCTGGCTCATTTCAGCAGAGCTCTCCGGTAATTTCTTTCTTCTTCGAACACCTTTTATTGCACCTATATATATATATATATATATATATATATATATATATATATATATATATATATAACTTGATTTCATTAACTTATCCCTTTTTCTTCCAGGTTTAAAGGCAAACCATTCACAAGAGCTTGAACGTCTTTGAAAGGATATGAAAAATCGTGTCAAGTATTCTGTCTATGGGGAGCTCGCATCATTCATTGGTTATTGGCTAAGCGTAGTAGTTCTCCCAAGCTCGAAGTCAGCGGATGCCATTCGCCCGTCGTTATTTGTAGTAGCAAGTGCTATGGCTGAGGGAGTCAAGTATTCTCTTGCTCCTCCTGTTCTATGTTCGATCTATAGAGGCTTTAGAGAGATTGCTTCCCATGTAAAAAGCCCTTCTGTCGGTTCTACTTCGACTTATATGCCCTGGCATTATTTTCTTGGCTGGCTCGATGTCTATTTCCCATGGACTTTCGACGTGCAAGAAAAGGCTTACGTTCATCCTTCGCAAGTCCCTCTCTTCTTCTTTCAGAAGAGATCTATGTCAAAGAGATCCTACGAATGGGCGAAAGATGCCATCTCTTCCGATGACAAGATAAATTATTTTCATTTCGATTTGTCTCGCTACACTGTAGACACGGAGAAATCAGACACATCATCGCTTACCACGGTAAAGAGGGGATTCTTTCTATCAATCAAATCATGCAGCCTCTCATCGAGAGAAGGGACGGAGTTCTAGCAAGAACCGTATTATCCTAGCCGCTTTGGCCGTCAATTCGGCTTTGATCAAGCAGTGCCAGAAGATTGTGGGTTGGTTACCCGAAGAATGCGGAGTTACGGCACCGACCTATTTAATTGGGCAATGGTTTGGAAACAATTACTAGGCCGAGCTGATTCTTCCTTCATTATTCCAGGCTACGATCATACCCCTAAGGCGTCATACAACCATATGAGGTGGTGGGTGCACGAATCATATTTGGTTAGAAAAAGTCTGTCAATGGATAGACTCATATGGCTCCCACCTCCTGGTCTTAAGGGTCGCATCATTGAAGCTAAAGTCGGTTTCATCGCAGAAACCAGTCATGCCCCCTCTGTTGGTCATCACTACGTCAAGATATCTATGGACGAACCTATTCGCAAGATTATGACGCCCCAGACTCGGTAATTGGACTCAGAAGGAACCCAATGGCCGGTTCTGGCCGCAACAGCCTCCGCAATACCCTATTCTCGACTTTTGAGGCAGGTTCCGATCTTGGGATCCTATAAGGAGGATTTTCATAACAATATAATCATTTCCAACATGAGCATACCCAAGATCATAGCAAGTATATCTGAGAATAATAAGTCACACATCACAAAATTCACTAAGAATTTGAACTTTTACAAGCTTCATAAGGTCCAAAAGGATATACATAAGATGATAGAAAAGAAGAGAAAAGTCAGCAACACTGGAGTCCTCAAGCTCAACTCTACTCCAAGCTTTGCCGCTACGACGCCTGCTTAGAATCACCTACATGCATCAATTGTGTATAAGCTTATAAAAGCTTAAAGGATGGTGAAAGTATATGATAATGGTGCACAGAAGAACTGGAAGAGAAACATGCTCCATGACAATATCACCAGCCTTATAGAGGCTTATCATGAATACGATGCAATGAGTACTGGGTGTCATACAAAAACTTAAGTAGGCTGCCGGGTTGGGGCAAATTGGGCCCAGGCTAGGCCCAGTTCGGGTTTTGGTTAAGTGTGATTCCAGGCCCAAATCTGGACCATTGGTTGGGATGAAACCAAGTGGGCCTGGTCGTTCTAACGTGGCCCCAATTACCTTGTTCATGGGCCCTTACAAATTCCCCTCTCAACTTCGATAGTTAGATAGATTAAGGCCCTGGGAATTTATTGAGATGGATTGGTTAGCCATGAATAGATGGTTTGTACCCAATCTAGTTATTGCAAACAAAATGTTAATAATAATATTTCATTTAAACCTTCTTAAATATCATCCTTAATGTTAGATTATAACTAGATTCATTAAATGATAATTATTATTATTATCATTAGGAAATACCATTATTAGTAAAGATTTTATTATTATTACTTATATTATTTAAGAGGTTATTAGCCATCATAAGAGGATTAGATAAGGTCGGTATATTCAAAAAAGAACTTGTGAACCATCATTATTAGTGTTGATGGATTAATGATAGCTCTTATGAGTATTATTTGATCTGTTGTATAATAATAATGAGAATAATAATAATAATAATACTTTAGGATTCAAATCCTAAGACCCAAGAGTAGGACTAAACCCCAGGGTGAAAACCCTAATTCCACATCAAAACCCTAGGTAGTGATTAGAACTTGGACCTAATAGTAAGAGTTCATGATTTGTGGTAGGATACAATTCTAAAGGTGCAAGCACTTAGCGACACTAGAAGGCGATTCAAAGTATAAGGTGATGATTCTTCCCTTTAAGCTTTCCATCTTCTCATTAGTTTAAGTTATAGTTTTTATTTAAATTCATAATTAATATCTCCCCTTATAATCACATGTGTTAGCTGGTAGAAATTGAATTGTTGTATTACATGCTTTATGATTATCCTATATAATTGTTCATGCTTGTGGATTTCTTTTTGTGGATTGCTTATGGAACTTAAACTGGTACATTAGTGGAAAATTCTCACATATGAATGTACACCTATACTTGGGATGTAACTTGACTAGTTGTGATCGTAATGGACCTTCGATTTGGTGGTTATCGAGTGGTGGTCTAGATGGATCATTGATGTGGGCCTACCATCTAGGGTAGTTGTGTCAAATAGTTTTTAAGGATGGTCTTTTATCACATGGTTCTGATACTCGCCCTATGCGGCCTACTTTGATATCGTCATATGTGGCTTTATTCTGGTATTTTTCCTATATGGATTAGATGTTTTATACTGTGCAACCATGCGATGGTAAGCCTCATATACTGTAATATGATTAGCCACTAGTCGATGGGTTTCCATTAAACATCCTAAGATGGTTGTCTCATGGGCCGGGGATGGTAGAATGGGACACTATGCCCGAGCCGTCGACCTACGTTGGGCCATGTGCTCCCTGTAGTGACTATGAGCTTACTTAAATCGGTTGGTTGGAATTGGACTAATAATGGGCTAGCAAATCTGCATACATGGCATTTTTTCGATGACTTGAATCACTCTACCTTACGATTACGCTAAATGTTACGCTTATGACCAGTCATTCGATTGTGATAATGACTCGGATCACTTTGCCCTGTGATTACACTGAATGTTACGCTTATGACCAGTCTTATCCTTGGATAATGACCCCAATACCCGTCCGGATGTTTTTTCCAGGACACAAACCGTCTGGATGTTTTACCCAAATCCATGATTGCATTCATGCATCCATGCATCTAATAAGACTGTATTTACTCTATTTTGGTTATCTGGTTGTTTTATAACTATGCTTACCTAATGCGGCGGTATGAAATCTTGAGGGGAATTCACACTGAGTTGGCCACTCATCCATCAAATATATAACCGTACAGGTAGCACAGGTGGCCCAAGTAAAATTCAGGTTTGTATTATTGAGGAGCAAGCTACATTTGATAGGGATGCATGATTGTGATTGCTAAGAGTTGCTACAGGATTTCATATCTCAAATTTGATGTAATTTACTTTATTTCACATGTAATAGTATTTCATTTTGTAATTGTAAGAATCAGGACATTGGTTTGTATAAATCATTATGGGCAACCTCTTGTATATTCTAAATAAAATTTAAATTTTTCCTTTTATGCTTACTAGTCCATTCTACGCTCATCTGCTTACTCTGATGAAAGATAAAAGAAAAAAATATTATATCTGACCATCCTTTAAGGTTAACACTCGGGTTTTTGGGAAACGGGTCGTGTACTCGGGTCCTGAAGATTTAGGGCGTTACACGTAGCCTCCACAGGTATTTCGTAGATGGCCAAATGGGACACCAAAAATCTGTTATGATGGCGTGCTATAGATATCCTTGGATGAAAGTCCCAGAACCCTCTTGGTTCTAGAGGTTGCTCCAATGTCTAGACCGAGTGAATGCATGAGCGCATGAGGGCCATATACTTTTAGGCCACGTCTCCCACTGTGTCGTGGTCGGTTGGAAGGGGTTACCTACCTGAGAGGAGGGGGCAATGCTAAGCTGAGTTGGACCAGCTTGAGGAATGGGTCTGCTATTGACGAGCCGGGCGTGATATTAGCAGGCGGATAGTGAGGTCTCTTCCACTCATCTTGTTGCGCACGATGGGGCAGCAATCTAGTTTAGAGTGTAATAGACCCTGATAATTTTCCAGAGATGAGCCGTACTGATACGTGGACTTATTGAGTAGGAGTGCACACTCATGCATTTGTTTCATTCACTATCCACTCGGGCTGGTGGTGCGCAACTAATTGTTGTGTACCTTCGCATGGCCAGGATTTCGGTTGGGCGTGCGACTGACCTGAGATCAGGAGTTTACCACATTGAGTCTGACTATCCAAATTTAGGTATGGGACTGGTTTGGATAGAAGTCCCTTGTAATGGACCCCATAGCCTACGATACTACGTACTATGATCCTGACTTCACTCTAGCTTGGTCATTTCATTCACACCGCATATTACATTGCATTGACAGTATTTAGCATTTTAGGTTGCCATGTTTCTGCATCGATATGGCCGTTAGTACTCATGCCTTGCATCGCATAGCCTTAGTACGGCTGATGACAATCATAGACTTATCAGTATATTTCTGTTTATTTCGATATTGTATGATTTATGGCATTATGTCCTCGGCATCTAATATTTGGCTCACTCTGACACCTCATTTACATAGCTGATTTGCATTGTATACCCTGATATTGTATGACTCATGGACTTGTCAGTACTTTCGCTTACTCTGATTAATCTGATATTGCTTACTTGGTACTTACCTTGTGTACACACTTTCACCGCCCACTAAGCTTTCTATAAGCTTATACACGATAGATGTGTGCAGATGGCGTTAAGTTGCAGCAGCATTGAGCTTAGAGTGTGTAGTGAACTTATGGAGCTTTGATTTTTGACATATATATTTCCCTTTCAGCATTGTATTCAATTGTTTATATTAATAGATATGTAATGATGATGTTGCCTTTGTGATTTGGGTAAACTTGTGGTTATGCTTATTACGAGTTAAATGTACATTGGAAATCCTCCTTGTAGGATCTCAGGATTAAAATTCGGCATATGGACACTGGGAGCTGAGAATGGGGTACTACGAAGGCTGTCGGCACTGGATTCGACCATCGAAAATTTTGTGAGCCCGGTTTCCGAGTTTGGGACGTGACCGGAATAATCTTTCATTCATAGATCAAGTCATCTAAACGTTGATTTTGAGATAGGATCATCATATACCCAAGTAATCTACGTGTCCATCATAACCAACCGTTTAATCAACTATTCACCACTAGGTAAAGATATCTAACTGTCTACTCTGAGTTCCTGATCATAGTAAACTAGCTACTAGATCTCAGCATCCACTCGTACACATATCAAATTAAGATTCTAACCAGTTCATCTTATTCACCACCTATGAATATGCTTAACCCACTATCAAAACTATAATATGAGAAACTTATATAAGTGAACAAGTCACTTGAATCTAACAGTATACATATTTTACCTCTTGATCACTCAAAAAATTCACTTATGATCATTCATTTACAAAACTGACCATAAACTCACTCACATACATGATCAGAGTATTAACCATTAATTTTTTCTATTTTTAACATATCATCTGACCATCTATTATGTTAGTTGATATATGTAAATTTTTTTAATTAGTTTAGTGAATAATTCCTTATTTATAATTATTTAGATATAAGTTCTTTTGTAAGAATTACTTAGAAACGTGCCTACAACCATGTAGAACCATTAGATTTTCCAAAACTCTCATATCAGCAATAATTACGAAAATGTCATTAACCTAGACTCCTGAATTCTAGATCATATGGTTTCCACGATCCGTTTGATGTGAAATTTTATACCATACCTATGTATCATAAATTAACCATACATGTTAAATTTCGGCCCTTAGATCATTATAACAGTGACCCAATTGACAAATCAACTCCTTAACCATTGATTTTGGTGTTCATCGAGTGAAGAAACTTCGTGGGTAGTCATAATAGGATATCTTCCTTCATGTGAATGACTTGGATTGTCCATCATGTAGACCATGTGTGAAATATGAAGACCCCACTTTGGTAGAGTTTTTCTTAGGCGCGAAGTTATCCTATCAAGGCCTACCAACTCTTTATAAATCTAGATCTTTCAATTTAACTACTTCCTTCCGTCTATCACAAATCAAATTTGGACCACACTTTAATCTCATATGACGATGAGGTTATACAAAATTTACGCCCCGATCTATGATCCTACATCGTTGAAGGTTTAAGTCAGTTCCTTCATTTTTGTATAAAATATGAAATTTTAGATTTAGGCTTCTTTCACCATCGATCAACCATCGATTTTTGTCCAACCATTTGCCTATCCTGACTACACATTTTTCTCAAAATTGGGCCTTGATCATTAAGAGTTGACCGTTAATTGAGATCAAGTTCATTTCGACACCCGTTAGGAGAATTTTTAAGATAGGTCTGTCTAAATTTCAGATCATCAAGAAAATCATATACCTTGTCTCTATTTGACGACCCTGACACAATGGACAAATTACATTTAAAGAAAGATCGTCAAAAATGAAAAAATTGGAGAAACCCAATCCAAGTAGGATGTGAAACACACCCCTCCACACGCCCACTCGTTTTAAAAAGGGGTGTGCATTCCCCTCTCCACTCGCATGCCCAATCTCCCAAAGCCTAAGGGGAGAGAGAGAGAGAGGGAGAGAGAGAGAGAGAGAGAGAGAGAGAGAGAGAGAGAGAGAGAGAGAGAGAAGCCTAGACACCCTCTTCCTTCTCCATATGCATGGTGTATCTCTCTTGTTCAAGTGATATTGTAATTCATGTGAAAGTTTTCCTACATGGATATCTACCTAGGGTTTAGATCTAAGGCTAAAGTGAGAGATTTCTCTAAGTTTACGTTAATTTAAGTTTATTAGATTCATCTTATTTTTACAAGCTTCCATATTACCGTGAATCCTCCCTACAATTGTTTAATTTACCATCATCAATTATTCATCCTTTAAAAATAATGTTGAATTCAAAAGAAAGTAATGCCTAACATTCATGAATTTTAGAATTCTAGTATCTAGATTGTGTCTCAAAGATCACCTGAGTTCATAGAAATTGTCTTGTAATTCTCAACTTAATTTTCGCATACTTTGCTCGGGACTAGCAAAATTTGGTTGGGGTTGTGTTGAGAGTCAAATATTGCATATTAGACCCCAATTATTATCTCGGATTTATGAACATGCCACCGTTTAAAATCCTAATTTAATCGTGTTTGTGATGCAAGGTACATTTGCAAGTGTGGACTACAAAAAGGTGCTAAAAAGTGTGTATTGGATGCTCTGAAATCACCACAGCAAGGGACAGACTCCAGAGGATCGATATTGAAGAATTTACACGCCAAGGATCCGAGAAAATCAAGTCGTTCACGTTAAAGAGGCCTGAAATTGGTACAAAATGCAAGATCACATGGTTCCTGCCATCCGATTGACTTGAAACTTCATATATGTGATGGGTGACATAAATTAACCGTACATATTAAATTCCAGTCATTGAAGATCTCAGGAAGTGGGCTAACAGACAAATCAGATTATTAACCATCAATTTGGGGCCCACCTGATATCTGGATCTGCATCAACTTTGGATTCAACGCTTTAAAAGGGGAGACCAAACATATGGTTGGAGTGGATTGATCATAAAAATTACAGTGGGCCCTGTGTATGAGGCGTGTACACATGGCATGCGCACGTACGCCGAGTACCGCGCCAGCTTAAGGCGGTCAGCGCTGCTGACCGCGACCACCTCCCGCATCCGCCCGCAATGGATTTCAAAAACGGCAACTGTCGTTTTCAGCTAACGCACGAACGGCGCTGTCTGATTTTTCGGACGATTGTGGGCCCCACACATGCTCCGTACGGCTGATCCAAGCCGTCCATCTGGTAGAGGGCCTCGAAAGGATCGAACCCAAGCTGATATTTTGTTCCCATGCATACACACGTGCGAAATACAGAGGCCATAATCGGGCTGTCTCGCGACGTTCAAAAGTAGTTAGCGTGATTTCTTCTTTTGGACGCATCAATGGAAAGTAAAAACCTTCATATTTGGCCGTTTTTTTCGTCACGCATCTAATGGACGGCGTGGATTCCTCCGTCAAATTCAGTAATGGGCCCCACCAACCTCAGCAGAAAACGGAATTTTCCGTTTTTTGAAACAGCGTTAACGCTGTCTGGTTTCGGTTCGCAATTGTGGGCCCCACCCATCGTCCAAACGGACAATCCAGACCGTTGATTCGTTTTCTAAGGCGGCCACAATCCACGCCTAGGTGGCAAAAATTCAAAAGACAGTGAAGATTAGTTTTAACCGTTCAAACAACGGTTGGACGGTAGAACGTGAAATCAAGTGGGCCGCGTCAGAAGCAATCCAAAACCCACAATTTCTTACTGAATTGGCGAGACGAAGCGAATGGAAGGAGTGGATTTCCCAGAAATTTCCGGCAGGAGGCCCACCAAGCATCGCAAAATCAGAGGTTTACGTCTCTGTTACGCGCAGTCCGCAAGAACTGTCCGATCTGGAAACATAGTGGGCCACCGTCCGTGATCGGATTGATGATCCAAACCGTTCATTTGAGTGGGCAATGGGTTCTTAGCCTTGCCACGCTGACAGAATTTGAGGAAGGGAGGATTCCTTCTCTCGAAACCACTTCAAACGCGATCAGGCCATGCAGTTGTTGGCGCAGAGACAGACATGTGTGGAGTCGGCCGCACGAATGCGTAAGCTCTCCACCGACTCCAGCTGTTCCAGCCGACCTCCACCTCAGACTCCATCTTCCTATAAAAAGACCAAAAAGAAGAGAAAAAGGGGAGAGCTTTGGTGAACGAGAGAGAGAGAGAGAGAGAGAGAGAGAGAGAGAGAGAGAGAGAGAGAGAGAGAGAGACTATTGGAGTTTTTTCTATTTTTCTTTTCTTTTTCTTTTTCTTCTTCTTTTGTTCTGTTTGAGGGATTCAACCCAACATGGTTATTAAACCTCTTGGCTAGGGCCAAGAGGTGAAGCTTGTAAGCGTGATGGGTGATATTTTACTGATTCGATTCATATTTGAACTACTTTTTTGGTTTGATTTTAAGGAATGCGATTAGTTTTTAATGGTTTGTTGTGACTGACATTATAATAGATCTGCAATAGCTTGAGTATTTCCTTTTCCCTTCTTGTGATTATGAAGCCGGGACGCCACATTGTTGTTCACCATCGCCCCTTGGACATGGTGGAATGATGGAAGAACTCTTCTGACATTCATACATCACTCGATTGGTCATTGAATTGGTTTAATTCCATTGTTTGCTTTGTCTCATGGGCATGGTTTTGTGATGGAATCCATTCTAATTTATACCCGTCTCATCTCTTGAAAACCAGATCAAAAGGAAGTTCAGATTGAGTTCATGAATCTAGTGTAGATCTCTCTGATCTCTACAAGTGGATCCTCTGAATCCCTAGTTTTCTTTCCTTTAATTCTCTAAATTTTAGATTACTATTTCACCATTATTCACTCAATTTATACTTGATTTCGATTTCATCTCATTCTAGTTCTATTTCTAGTTAGTTTGAGCACGTACAGGTTTCGGTCCTGTGGATTCGACCTCGGTCTCACCGAGTTTATTACTACATCA
This sequence comes from Magnolia changhungtana, assembly GCA_030180095.1. Classification (NCBI taxonomy): domain Eukaryota; kingdom Viridiplantae; phylum Streptophyta; class Magnoliopsida; order Magnoliales; family Magnoliaceae; genus Magnolia; species Magnolia changhungtana. Next base: position 682,938 of record JASAUF010000156.1, read on the forward strand.
CAACCCGCACTTGGGAGTGAACAAGTTTTAAGCGCAATGAATTCTTGGGATTGACGACTACGTTTCTGAAGATAACTGGTTTTAGGATTAGTTTAAGATTAGGACCTTTTTGATTCTTAAGTTTTATTTTTTTTTCCTAATTCGAGTTTTCCTTTAATTTTTAGAAATTTTATATTTAAAGTAACTTTCTATTTTTAGATGGTTTTCCTTTTTAGAAACTAACCCAACTTTCTTATTTTGTAGGATTACGAGATAGGTTTCTAAATTGGTAATTTCTCTCTTCTTACTATTTCTAGATTAAGATTCCTTTTTGTTAAAGTTTCTAATTCTAACTCTTTTAGAATCTAATTTTGTTTCCTATTTTATTCTGTTTAGAAACTAACTTTCCTGTTTTGTAGGCCTTTTAGAAATTTCTAATTCGGTAAGCTCTTTCTAAATTCTACTTTTATTTTTAGAATTTCTATTGCTAACTTACTTTCTAGTTTAAGAACTTTCCTCTTTTGTTTTAGAAATTTTATATCTCTTAGGAATTTCTCTTTTTCTAAATTAGAAACTAGTTTTTACTGTTATTTCTCTTCTTAGGATTTTCTAATTTTAGGTTAGAATTTCTCTACTTTCTATTTTTAGAACTTTTTTTTTATTTCTAGGCTTTCATTTATTTTAGAATTTTTTTTTTCTTTTTTAGAAACTAACATTACTTTCTATTTTAGGATTAAGATTTCTAATTCAGAACTTTCTAACTTTACGTTTAGAAACTTTCCTCTTTTGTTTTTTTTAGAAACTAACTTAGCTTCTAGGTTTAGGGAACTTTCCTTTTTAGAAACTAACTTTCTATTTCAATTATAGGAACTTTCTACTTTAGACTTTCTATTTTAGAAACTAATCTCTTTTGTTTTCTTTTGCAGGATCTTAACATAGGAACTTCTATTTGGTACCTTCCTTCTAACTTCTCCTCCTTTTACTTTCCATATTGCTGTAGGATCTTTTCTTCTATTTTTATTTTTATTTTATTTTTTTTATTAGATTTAGATTGAGGGTTTTACTATGTATATGCATGAGTGGGAACGTCAATACGCTGAGATAGCTTTTGAGCATGCGAAACAGTGTGAAGGGATGTATGATGATTATGATAAACATCACCTATGTCTCAAAATTTTCCGAAACAATCATCGAGAACCGACCTGAGCATAACACTCCATCGGTTAAGAAGACTTTACGCGATCATATACGGGAGAACAATTACACCCCACGGACAGTACGTGAGTGTTGGGGTTATCATAACTATGGGAATGAGAATTATTATCACCCATCATCGAGAAAAAGAAAACAATGCGTGATTATATTATGAGTGATAATAAATATTACCAACCATCGGATTCTCCCACCTATGATCCGTTTGACTATAACCAATGGAAACATCAATGTCGGGAAAATTTGAACCGACTATATATCATAGTGATAATCCTCTTGGGTCCTCTACTTTTGAAACCCAATCGAAACAATCCAAGAGGATTCACTTGAAGCTCATGAAAGCACAAGAGCAATTCAATCAACTTGTCATACAATCATGCGAATTGCTCAAATCCTCAATTCCAAGCATTCGGATCACAACTTAAGGAGAAGGAAGAGGCTAGGTTATCCTGACCTCATCCTAATCTAGAAGCGAGAATGTGAAGAAAGTGATCATAACTCGATTGTGGCGTAAAGCGAAATTACGAATAAGAAATTGGATTCCATTAATGAGCGAGATGGTTCGATTTCCGATGAGTCGATCTCAATGATTTGTCAAAGAAATGATCAAGAGACGTGGGTGTCTTTCAAATATAATGATAGTGACACACTTCACTCACATGACACACATGATTACTTGATGAGGTGAGGTTAGTTTATTCGAACCGCAACCTAATGTAGGAATGGAGTGTGAGGAATGTGATCTCATCCCAAGTGCATACCGCACGAAACTGAATGATGAGTATTGGGATTCAATCTCAAGTGTGGCCCCTGTGAATGATCACGAGGTTTAGGAAGTTGTCAACTATAATGATCCACTCCACCTGCCTGATATGATTGATTTGAATGTGGAGAATGAACCATTTTCAACTAACCCTTCCAACTCTTGTGATGCATGTTTGGACCACTGCCCTGAATTGAATGATGATATGATTCGGCGATGGATGATTTGCTTGATTTATCTCTGGAATTTGAAACTACCCAGTTAGGGCTACAATCTGAACTACACACTTTAGACGATTCAATGCCTCCACTGAGAAGCTTCAATGACCAGAGTCTTCACATCAATTCTTCACCTATTGATTGTCCATCTGTCTGTAAAGGGCAAGAGCAAGCGAGCATGCATCCATCTACTTCAAAAGATGATGGAATCCTTGGGCTCATCATCACAGATTTCGATACAGGAGACGAGTCACTCCCAGCTGACTTTCCCACATCTTTGAACTCATGCTTGGCACACCTTGTGGATCCCAATGACCTCATGATACAAAAAAAGGTGGATTCCTTACATGACACCACCTCGGTGGTTGTCACGGACCAAGCGCACCCTTACTCTGAAGCCACTTCTTCCCCAGCTCCTAATTGTTTACCATTAAAGGAAGATGAGTTGAAAATGAAACCGAAGTCTAGAACTTTGGAATGTGTTGAGGCTACATCACTTTTGGCGAAGTTTTCTAAACTTTATCTATTTGTAGTCTCTGATTCACCATGGGATACTAACGTTGGAACTTCTTCTGTCACAGGTGAATCGTATATACTTTGGATACCTCAAGCAATTCAATGGAAAAATTCTTATGAGGTACATAAGTTTCTCTGGAAAGTCATGCTCCAGGGCATCCAAGCCTATTGCAAAAATGGCTTTTGGATGATCTTGTTGAGGAACTTATTGAGAAACTTATCAAGATACTGGCCGGAAGAGGAACCTTGCAGTATGATCGAGTAGTTTTTCCCTGCTTTCTTAGGATTAGGGTAGTTTGATTTATGTTATTTTAGGATAGAAGGTAAACTTAGCGCTCCTAGGAGGCAACCCAACTTTTCATTTCATTTTCCTAGTCAGTTAATTTAATGTTTGTGGGTAACATTGCTGCAAACCCTCACGAGACTACAACTCGTCCTCTAGGGGAAAACCTAAGGGTTTAAAGGCTTGTTGCATGCGCTAAATGCAATCGAAAGCACCTGCGAAAGTGGTATAGGTAGGATTTTATTTTTTTTAAAATTTTATGTTACTTTCTCTCTTGTGCTGATTGGATTCCATGCTGCGATCTCTTGGAAAGTCTCTCTCGACTCGTTACCCAGGTACTATCTTCTTATCACTTCTCATTTACTTTCGTTGTCCCATGTACATGACATGCTTACATCTTTCACATTGAGGACAATGTAGATTTTAGGTTGGGGGTGGGAGATTAGGTTTCCTAATCAGTGTTTTCTTGGTCTTGAGCAAAATTTGTGAAAATTTTTAAATTTTTTTTCTGGACTTTCTTGTACATTCAAAATGATCTTGACGGCCATCTTGGATTTAGAGTTACAAGATAAGTGATGTTGGTAACTTATGACTCTTGGATTCAGTATCTATCAGATTTCACAGTTAAGTTCGAAATATTAATCCATGATTAGAAGTTTTAAACATTGATTGAGTCATGATTTCACATGTCACATCTCGCTTACACATTGAGGTCTCGATTTGATATTAAAGGATTAACTTGGAGATCACTATGCGTAAAAGGAACCAACCTGAGATATTGAAAGGATTGGGTAGAATGGTCTTCACCATAGGTTCTGCTCCCTATAGGTGTAGATTTAACTCCGATAGATGATATGAAAAAAAAAAAAAAAGTTAGGCGACAAGTTTTCACCATAGGTTTGCTCCCATAGGTGAGGATTTGATTCCCCTCTTGACGCTATTGTTCATAAAAATATCAAAGGTGATAGAATGAAAAGATGATCTAAAAGGCAAGCGTTGGTTTCAGTTTTGGTTGTTATGAATTCGTTGTTAATTACCTGTGATATCATGAAATTGACAATTGGATCTCTTAATGTTGATAAGCTGAGATTACACTCTACACTCATGGATCTTAATGTTCAGAATTTGTCTGATTGATAGATTAATACCTTGAACTTAATTATGGAATTTACCATGCACTTGAATTCAAAAGAAAGTAATGCCTAACATTCATGAATTTTAGAATTCTAGTATCTAGATTGTGTCTCAAAGATCACCTGAGTTCATAGAAATTGTCTTGTAATTCTCAACTTAATTTTCGCATACTTTGCTCGGGACTAGCAAAATGCTGGTTGGGGGTTGTGTTGAGAGTCAAATATTGCATATTAGACCCCAGTTATTACCGGATTTATGAACATGCCACCGTTTAAAATCCTAATTTAATCGTGTTTGTGATGCAAGGTACATTTGCAAGTGTGGACTACAAAAAGGTGCTAAAAAGTGTGTATTGGATGCTCTGAAATCACCACAGCAAGGGACAGACTCCAGAGGATCGATATTGAAGAATTTACACGCCAAGGATCCGAGAAAATCAAGTCGTTCACGTTAAAGAGGCCTGAAATTGGTACAAAATGCAAGATCACATGGTTCCTGCCATCCGATTGACTTGAAACTTCATATATGTGATGGGTGACATAAATTAACCGTACATATTAAATTCCAGTCATTGAAGATCTCGGAAGTGGGCTAACTGACAAATCAGATTATTAACCATCAATTTGGGGCCCACGATATCTGGATCTGCATCAACTTTGGATTCAACGCTTTAAAAGGGAGACCAAACATATGGTTGGAGTGGATTGATCATAAAAATTACGAAGGCCCTGTGTATGAGGCGTGTACACATGGCATGCGCACGTACGCCGAGAATCCGCGCCAATGCAGGCGGGCCGCCGACCGCGACCACCTCCGCATCCGCCCCGCAATGGATTTCAAAACGGAATCGTCGTTTTCGGCCTAACGCACGAACGGCATACTGTCTCGATTTTTTTCGGAAGATTGTGGGCCCCACACATGCTCCGTACGGCTGATCCAAGCCGTCCATCTGGTAGAGGGCCTCGAAAGGATCGAACCCAAGCTGATATTTTGTTCCGATGCATACACACGTGCGAAATACAGAGGCCATAATCGGGCTGTCTCGCGACGTTCAAAAGTAGTTAGCGTGATTTCTTCTTTTGGACGCATCAATGGAAAGTAAAAACCTTCATATTTGGCCGTTTTTTTGTCACGCATCTAATGGACGGCGTGGATTCCTCGTCAAATTCAGTAATGGGCCCCACCAACCTCGCCGAGAAAAATGGAATTTTTCATTTTTTGAAAGCAGCAAATGCGCTGTCTGGTTTCGGTTCGCAATTGTGGGCCCCACCCATCGTCCAAACGGACAATCCAGACCGTTCATTCGTTTTCTAAGGCGGCCACAATCCACGCCTAGGTGGCAAAAATTCGAAAGACAGTGAAGATTAGTTTTAACCGTTCAAACAACGGTTGGACGGTAGAACATGAAATCAAGTGGGCCGCGTCAGAAGCAATCCAAAACCCACAATTTCTTATTGAATTGGCGAGACGAAGCGAATGGAAGGAGTGGATTTCCCAGAAATTTTCGGCAGGAGGCCCACCAAGCATCGAAAAATCAGAGGTTTACGTCTCTGTTACGCGCAGTCCGCAAGAATTGTCCGATCTGGAAACGTAGTGGGCCACCGTCCGTGATCGGATCGATGATCCAAACCGTTCATTTGAGAGGGCAATGGGTTCTTAGCCTTGCCACGCTGACAGAATTTGAGGAAGGGAAGATTCCTTCTCTCGAAACCACTTCAAACGCGATCAGGCCATGCAGTTGTTGGCGCAGAGACAGACCTGTGTGGAGTCGGCTGCGAATGCGTAAGCTCTCCACCGACTCCAGCTGTTCCAGCCGACCTCCACCTCAGACTCCATCTTCCTATAAAAAGACCAAAAAGAAGAGAAAAAGGGGTACAGCTTTGGTGAACGAGAGAGAGAGAGAGAGAGAGAGAGAGAGAGAGAGAGACTATTGGAGTTTTTTCTATTTTTCTTTTCTTTTTCTTTTTCTTCTTTTTTGTTCTGTTTGAGGGATTCAACCCAACATGGTTACTAAACCTCTTGGCTAGGGCCAAGAGGTGAAGCTTGTAGCGTGATGGGTGATATTTTACGGTTCTGATTCATGTTCTGAACTACTTTTTTTGGTTTGATTTTAAGGAATGCGATTAGTTTTTAATGGTTTGTTGTGACTGACATTATAATAGATCTGCAATAGCTTGAGTATTTCCTTTTCCCTTCTTGTGATTATGAAGCCAGGACGCCCTGTTGTTCACCATCGCCCTTGGACATGGTGGAATGATGGAACTCTTCCTGACATTCATACATCACTCGATTGATCTGTTGAATTGGTTTAATTCCATTGTTTGCTTTGTCTCATGGGCATGGTTTTGTGATGGAATCCATTCTAATTTATACCCGTCTCATCTCTTGAAAACCAGATCAAAAGGAAGTTCAGATTGAGTTCATGAATCTAGTGTAGATCTCTCTGATCTCTACAAGTGGATCCTCTGAATCCCTAGTTTTCTTTCCTTTAATTCTCTAAATTTTAGATTACTATTTCACCATTATTCACTCAATTTATACTTGATTTCGATTTCATCTCATTCTAGTTCTATTTCTAGTTAGTTTCAGAGCACGTACAGGTTTCAGTCCCTGTGGATTCGACCTCGGTCTCACCGAGTTTATTACTACATCACAACCCTGCACTTGGGGAGTGAACAAGTTTTTGGCGCCGTTGCCGGGGATTGACGGCTACGTTTCCTGAAGATAACTGGTTTTAGGATTAGTTTAAGATTAGGACCTTTTTGATTCTTAAGTTTTATTTTTTCCTAATTCAGGTTTTCCTTTAATTTTTAGAAATTTTATATTTAAAGTAACTTTCTATTTTTAGATGGTTTTCCCTTTTTAGAAACTAACCCAACTTTCTTATTTTGTAGGATTCTGAGATAGGTTTCTAAATTGGTAATTTCTCTCTTCCTTACTATTTCTAGATTAAGATTCCTTTTTGTTAAAGTTTCTAATTCTAACTCTTTTAGAATCTAATTTTGTTTCCTATTTTATTCTGTTTAGAAACTAACTTTCCTGTTTTGTAGGCCTTTTAGAAATTTCTAATTCGGTAAGCTCTTTCTAAATTCTACTTTTTATTTTTAGAATTTCTATTGCTAACTTACTTTCTAGTTTAAGAACTTTCCTCTTTTGTTTTAGAAATTTTATATCTCTTAGGAATTTCTCTTTTTCTAAATTAGAAACTAGTTTACTGCTATTTCTCTTCTTAGGATTTTCTAATTTTAGGTTAGAATTTCTCTACTTTCTATTTTTAGAACTTTTTTTTTATTTCTAGGCTTTCATTTATTTTAGAATTTTTTTTTTCTTTTTTAGAAACTAACATTACTTTCTATTTTAGGATTAAGATTTCTAATTCAGAACTTTCTAACTTTACGTTTAGAAACTTTCCTCTTTTGTTTTTTTTAGAAACTAACTTAGCTTCTAGGTTTAGGGAACTTTCCTTTTTAGAAACTAACTTTCTATTTCAATTATAGGAACTTTCTACTTTAGACTTTCTATTTTAGAAACTAATCTCTTTTGTTTTCTTTTTGCGAGGATCTTAACATAGGAACTTCTATTTGGTACCTTCCTTCTAACTTCTCCTCCTTTTACTTTCCATATTGTTGTAGGATCTTTTCTTCTATTTTTATTTTTATTTTATTTTTTTTATTAGATTTAGATTGAGGGTTTTACTATGTATATGCATGAGTGGGAACGTCAATACGCTGAGATAGCTTTTGAGCATGCGAAACAGTGTGAAGGGATGTATGATGATTATGATAAACATCCACCTATGTCTCAAAATTTTCCTGAAACAATCATCGAGAACCGACCTGAGCATAACACTCCATCGGTTAAGAAGACTTTACGTGATCATATACGGAGAACAATTACACCCCACGGACAGTACGTGAGTGTTGGGGTTATCATAACTATGGGAATGAGAATTATTATCACTCATCTGAGAAAAAGAAAACAATGCGTGATTATATTATGAGTGATAATAAATATTACCAACCATCAGATTCTCCCACCTATGATCCGTTTGACTATAACCAGTGGAAACATCAATGTCGGGAAGCTGAACCAGCTATATATCATAGTGATAATCCTCTTGGGTCCTCTACTTTTGAAACCCAATCAGAAACAATCCAAGAGGATTCACTTCAAAAGCTCATGAAAGCACAAGAGCAATTCAATCAACTTGTCATACAATCATGCGAATTGCTCAAATCCTCAATTCCAAGCATTCAGTCACAACTTAAGGAGAAGGAAGAGGCTAGGTTATCCCAGCCTCATCCTAATCTAGAAGCAGAATGTGAAGAAAGTGATCATAACTCGATTGTGGCAGAAACTGAAATTACGAATAAGAAATTGGATTCCATTAATGAGCAGATGGTTCAATTTCCCGATGAGTCGATTTCAATGACTGTCCAAAGAAATGATCAAGAGACGTGGGTGTCTTTCAAATATAATGATAGTGACACACTTCACTCACATGACACACATGATTACACTGATGAGGTTGAGGTTAGTTTATTCGAACCGCAACCTAATGTAGGAATGGAGTGTGAGGAATGTGATCTCATCCCAAGTGCATACCGCACGAAACTGAATGATGAGTATTGGGATTCAATCTCAAGTGTGGCCCCTGCGAATGATCACGAGGTTCAGGAAGTTGTCAACTATAATGATCCACTCCACCTGCCTGATATGATTGATTTGAATGTGGAGAATGAACCATTTTCAACTAACCCTTCCAACTCTTGTGATGCATGTTTGGACCACTGCCCTGAATTGAATGATGATATGATTCGAGCGATGGATGATTTGCTTGATTTATCTCTGGAATTTGAAACTACCCAGTTAGGGCTACAATCTGAACTACACACTTTAGACGATTCAATGCCTCCACTGAGAAGCTTCAATGACCAGAGTCTTCACATCAATTCTTCACCTATTGATTGTCCATCTGTCTGTAAAGGGCAAGAGCAAGCGAGCATGCATCCATCTACTTCAAAAGATGATGGAATCCTTGGGCTCATCATCACAGATTTCGATACAGGAGACGAGTCACTCCCAGCTGACTTTCCCACATCTTTGAACTCATGCTTGGCACACCTTGTGGATCCCAATGACCTCATGATACAAAAAAAGGTGGATTCCTTACATGACACCACCTCGGTGGTTGTCACGGACCAAGCGCACCCTTACTCTGAAGCCACTTCTTCCCCAGCTCTTAATTGTTTACCATTAAAGGAAGATGAGTTGAAAATGAAACCGAAGTCTAGAACTTTGGAATGTGTTGAGGCTACATCACTTTTGGCGAAGTTTTCTAAACTTTATCTATTTGTAGTCTCTGATTCACCATGGGATACTAACGTTGGAACTTCTTCTGTCACAGGTGAATCGTATATACTTTGGATACCTCAAGCAATTCAATGGAAAAATTCTTATGAGGTACATAAGTTTCTCTATGAGGTACATAAGTTTCTCTGGAAAGTCATGCTCCAGGGCATCCAAGCCTATTGCAAAAATGGCTTTTGGATGATCTTGTTGAGGAACTTATTGAGAAACTTATCAAGATACTGGCCGGAAGAGGAACCTTGCAGTATGATCGAGTAGTTTTTCCCTGCTTTCTTAGGACTAGGGTAGTTTGATTTATGTTATTTTAGGATAGAAGGTAAACTTAGCGCTCCTAGGAGGCAACCCAGCTTTTCATTTCATTTTCCTAGTCAGTTAATTTAATGTTTGTGGGTAACATTGCTGCAAACCCTCACGAGACTACAACTCGTCCTCTAGGGGAAAACCTAAGGGTTTAAAGGCTTGTTGCATGCGCTAAATGCAATCGAAAGCACCTGCGAAAGTGGTATAGGTAGGATTTTATTTTTTTTAAAATTTTATGTTACTTTCTCTCTTGTGCTGATTGGATTCCATGCTGCGATCTCTTGGAAAGTCTCTCTCGACTCGTTACCCAGGTACTATCTTCTTATCACTTCTCATTTACTTTCGTTGTCCCATGTACATGACATGCTTACATCTTTCACATTGAGGACAATGTAGATTTTAGGTTGGGGGTGGGAGATTAGGTTTCCTAATCAGTGTTTTCTTGGTCTTGAGCAAAATTTGTGAAAATTTTTAAATTTTTTTTCTGGACTTTCTTGTACATTCAAAATGATCTTGACGGCCATCTTGGATTTAGAGTTACAAGATAAGTGATGTTGGTAACTTATGACTCTTGGATTCAGTATCTATCAGATTTCACAGTTAAGTTCGAAATATTAATCCATGATTAGAAGTTTTAAACATTGATTGAGTCATGATTTCACATGTCACATCTCACTTACACATTGAGGTCTCAGTTTGATATTAAAGGATTAACTTGGAGATCACTATGCGTAAAAGGAACCAACCTGAGATATTGAAAGGATTGGGCGAATGGTCTTCACCATAGGTCTGCTCCCTATAGGTGTAGATTTAACTCCCGATAGATGATATGAAAAAAAAAAAAGTTAGGCGACAAGTTTTCACCATAGGTTTGCTCCCCATAGGTGAGGATTTGATTCCCCTCCTTGACGTTACTGTTCATAAAAATATCAAAGGCTGATAGAATGAAAAGATGATCTAAAAGGCAAGCGTTGGTTTCAGTTTTGGTTGTTATGAATTCCGTTGTTAATTACCTGTGATATCATGAAATTGACAATTGGATCTCTTAATGTTGATAAGCTGAGATTACACTCTACACTCATGGATCTTAATGTTCAGAATTTGTCTGATTGATAGATTAATACCTTGAACTTAATTATGGAATTTACCATGCACTTGAATTCAAAAGAAAGTAATGCCTAACATTCATGAATTTTAGAATTCTAGTATCTAGATTGTGTCTCAAAGATCACCTGAGTTCATAGAAATTGTCTTGTAATTCTCAACTTAATTTTCGCATACTTTGCTCGGGACTAGCAAAATGCTGGTTGGGGGTTGTGTTGAGAGTCAAATATTGCATATTAGACCCCAGTTATTACCGGATTTATGAACATGCCACCGTTTAAAATCCTAATTTAATCGTGTTTGTGATGCAATGTACATTTGCAAGTGTGGACTACAAAAAGGTGCTAAAAGTGTGTATTGGATGCTCTGAAATCACCACAGCAAGGGACAGACTCCAGAGGATCGATATTGAAGAATTTACACGCCAAGGATCCGAGAAAATCAAGTCGTTCACGTTAAAGAGGCCTGAAATTGGTACAAAATGCAAGATCACATGGTTCCCGCCATCCGATTGACTTGAAACTTCATATATGTGATGGGTGACATAAATTAACCGTACTTATTAAATTTCAGTCATTGAAGATCTCGGGAAGTGGGCTAATGGACAAATCAGATTATTAACCATCAATTTGGGGCCCACCTGATATCTGGATCTGCATCAACTTTGGATTCAACGCTTTAAAAGGGGAGACCAAACATATGGTTGGAGTGGATTGATCATAAAAATTACAGTGGGCCCTGTGTATGAGGCGTGTGCACATGGCATGCGCACGTACGCAGTACCGCGCCAGCTTAAGGCGGTCAGCGCTGCTGACCGCGACCACCTCCCGCATCCGCCCGCAATGGATTTCAAAACGGCAATCTGTCGTTTCGGCCTAACGCACGAACGACGCGGCATTTGTCGATTTTTCGGACGATTGTGGGCCCCACACATGCTCGTACTGGTGATCCAAGCCGTCCATCTGGTAGAGGGCCTCGAAAGGATCGAACCCAAGCTGATATTTTGTTCCCATGCATACACACGTGCGAAATACAGAGGCCATAATCGGGCTGTCTCGCGACGTTCAAAAGTAGTTAACGTGATTTCTTCTTTTGGACGCATCAATGGAAAGTAAAAACCTTCATATTTGGCCATTTTTTCGTCACGCATCTAATGGACGGCGTGGATTCCTACGTTAATGGGCCCCACCAACCTCAGCAGAAAACGAATTTTCCGTTTTTGAAACAGCGTTAACGCTGTCTGGTTTCGGTTCGCAATTGTGGGCCCCACCCATCGTCCAAACGGACAATCCAGACCGTTGATTCGTTTCTAAGGCGGCCACAATCCACGCCTAGGTGGCAAAAATTCAAAAGACAGTGAAGATTAGTTTTAACCGTTCAAACAACGGTTGGACGGTGAACGTGAAATCAAGTGGGCGCGTCGAAGCAATCCAAAACCCACAATTTCTTACTGAATTGGCGGAGACGAAGCGAATGGAAGGATTGGATTTCCCAGAAATTTCCAGCAGGAGGCCCACCAAGCATCGCAAAATCAGAGGTTTACGTCTCTGTTACGCGCAGTCCGCAAGAACTGTCCGATCTGGAAACATAGTGGGCCACCGTCCGTGATCGGATCGATGATCCAAACCGTTCATTTGAGCGGGCAATGGGTTCTTAGCCTTGCCACGCTGACAGAATTTGAGGAAGGGAAGATTCCTTCTCTCGAAACCACTTCAAACGCGATCAGGCCATGCAGTTGTTGGCGCAGAGACAGACCTGTGTGGAGTCGGCTGCGAATGCGTAAGCTCTCCACCGACTCCAGCTGTTCCAGCCGACCTCCACCTCAGACTCCATCTTCCTATAAAAAGACCAAAAAGAAGAGAAAAAGGGGAGAGCTTTGGTGAACGAGAGAGAGAGAGAGAGAGAGACATGTTGGAGTTTTTTCTATTTTTCTTTTCTTTTTCTTTTTCTTCTTCTTTTGTTCTGTTTGAGGGATTCAACCCAACATGGTTGGCTAAACCTCTTGGCTAGGCGAGAGGTGAAGCTTGTAGCGTGATGGGTGATATTTTCTGATTCGATTCATGTTACGAACTACTTTTTTGGTTTGATTTTAAGGAATGCGATTAGTTTTTAATGGTTTGTTGTGACTGACATTATAATAGATCTGCAATAGCTTGAGTATTTCCTTTTCCCTTCTTGTGATTATGAAGCCAGGACGCCCTGTTGTTCACCATCGCCCCTTGGACATGGTGGAATGACAGAACTCTTACTGACATTCATACATCACTCAGATTGGCTGTTGAATTGGTTTAATTCCATTGTTTGCTTTGTCTCATGGGCATGGTTTTGTGATGGAATCCATTCTAATTTATACCCGTCTCATCTCTTGAAAACCAGATCAAAAGGAAGTTCAGATTGAGTTCATGAATCTAGTGTAGATCTCTCTGATCTCTACAAGTGGATCCTCTGAATCCCTAGTTTTCTTTCCTTTAATTCTCTAAATTTTAGATTACTATTTCACCATTATTCACTCAATTTATACTTGATTTCGATTTCATCTCATTCTAGTTAGTTTCAGATCACGTACAGGTTTCAGTCCCTGTGGATTCGACATCGGTCTCACCGAGTTTATTACTACATCACAACCCTGCACTTGGGGAGTGAACATCATACGTATTACATCACTTTTTGGAATTAGATGTTGCAAATAATCACTTCATGAACACATCGTGTCACGTAAATCTTATAATAGCATTGTTGTGTCACCTTAAGATATTTGCATAAATGCATGTTAACGTTGGATACGTCGACGAATTCTGTAGTATGAGAAGCGGGACGAGCCAGGTTTTCTATTAACTACATTCCACATTGTGATGACCACTATGTATCACTACAAGAAAGTAGGCCTTTAGCCTCAATTCAAAAAAAGGAGGCTAAATATGGATTTTAGCCTCGATTGTAAAGGAACTGAGGCTAAAAATTCATTTTTTGCCTCGGTTGATGAGAAACTGAGGCTAAAAGTCTGTCATTTTGCCTCGGTTGGTGAGCAACTGAGGCCAAAAGTCTGTCATTTTGCCTCGGTTGGTGAGCAACTGAGGCTAAAAGTCTGTCCGTTTGCCTCAGTTGTTGAGAACCGAAGCCAAAACTCTACCCTATTGCCTCAGTTAATGAGAAACTGAAGCTAAAAGTCTATCCTTTTACCTCGGTTGGTGAGAAACTGAGGCCAAAAGTCTACCCTTTTGCCTCAGTTGTTGAGAACTGAGGCAAAAAGTCTGTCTTTTTGCCTCGGTTGTTGAGAAATTGAGGTCAAAAGTCTGCTCTTTTGCCTTGATTGGTGAGAAACTGAGGCCAAAAGTCTGTCCTTTTGCCTCGGTTGGTGAAAACTGAGGCCAAAAGTCAGCCCTTTTGCCTCGGTTGGTGAGTAACTGAGGCCAAAAGTCTACCCTTTTACCTCGGTTGGTGAGAAACTAAGGATAAAAGTCTTCCCTTTTGCCTCGGTTGAAAAAATGGAGGCCAAAAGTCTACTTTTTAGCCTCAATTACATAGGAACCAAGGCCAAAAGTCTACTATTTTGCCTCAGTTACATAGGAACCGAGGCTAAAGGTCTACTTTTTAGCCTCAGCTGCATATGAACAGAGGTCACAAGTCTACTTTTTAGCCTCAATTGCATAGGAACTGAGGCCAAAAGTCTACTATTTTGCCTCAGTTGCATAGGAACCGAGGCCAAGAGTCTGTTATTTTGCCTCAATTACATAGGAACCGAGGCCAAAAGTCTACTTTTTTAAAATTTGAGAACTTTTAAAAATTTCCTAAGAACTAAGAATTTTTTAAAATTTTGATAACTTCTAAAAAATTAAGAATTAACTTTTTTTGAAAAATTAGGAATAAAAAAAAGGATAATTTACTTGTTGGGCACTCATCTTTGTAAGCATGTTCTTTGGTTTAAGCTCCAGTGGAGACCCGTCCATCAGAATTTGTGGGCCTCACTAGAATAATTTGTTTATTGGGCACTCATCTTTGTAAGCATTCATATTTGAATTTCAGAGTTTGTTACTTAACATTTATACCGTTCATTTTATGAAAGTAATTAGATAGTTAGGATCATTTGTTTGATGCAAATTTTTTACATTATTGACCAATTACAGTGGGCCTCGTAATTTGAACGGATTGGATTGAGGTGAATACGGCCGCTTATAAAGAAACCTTTGTGACTGTGTATATGGTTGTTCATGCTCTCCAGAGTATTAATGTTATTAAAGAGAAAATATAAGTTCACTCACTTGCGTGAGATGTATGAAGCCTTCGTGTCACACGAGCTGACTTGGAACACATGATTAATATCAGGTCCATTCATCAGGTGATCTTACATTTTTTATTAAAGGTTAATGGTGAGAAATAAATCACCAATTAAGCCTACCTTTTAGCCTCAGTGACATAGCAACTGAGGGTAAAAGTGTACTTTTTAACCTCGGTTGCTTAGGAACCGAGGCCAAAAGTTTATTTCATAAAAAAAAAAAAAAAAGGATTAATATTTCACAATGTTTACTCTTTTTCTTACCAGAGTAGCCCACTTCCTCTTGATCCAAACCGTTGATATGAAGGCCTATTGGCTAACCATCCCCCATAAAAATGGTCTTCTATCTTCTATCCATGGAATGTGGAATATTGCCACATTTTATTTCTTACAAGGGTCAGGATCTCTCCATCCAGAGAATTTTTTTAATTTATTGTCCATTTATAGTGGGGTCCTTATCTTCATCGGTTCGGATCATTGACTCATGTATAATTTCACCTCCTTTTAAGTACAAGTACCAACGGTCCACTTAGGAAGCTTCTCAACGTGTAAACCTCAACTAACGCACATGCCAGCAAATACACCAGCATGGCACACGATTGCAAAATCCAAGCCATTCATTGGAAGGGCACCATTATATAGATTCACTGTCACAGGAACCAGATCGGTCCACTAAACAGGTGGGCCACAATTAATTGAAAAAAAATACCATTGTGAAAAAAAATCAACTGAAGTTTTATAACACGTCCATTTACTTCTGATTTAGTGGCCCAAAAAAATGAGTGGACCACCTTTATATCTTTATAGAAGCATATATACGATGAGATCTACATGATGAATAATGGACTGGATTTATTTCATCTTCATCATGCAGTCCCACGAACGTGCACGTGTGGAATTTGTAACATGTGTTATGAAAAAAAAAACCCAACCTCACTTCCTCCTCCTCTCGCTCTCCATCCTCTCTCTCTCTCTCTCTCTCTCTCTCTCTCTCTCTCTCTCTCTCTCTCTCTCTCAATTGGAAGAAGGAGGAAGACCTCCTAGAAGATCTCCTTCTCATTTGGAAGGAGGAGAGATTCCTTATCATTTGAAAGATCCAGCCGGCTAAAGATCCAAATTAGTTTTGGATCAGTTTAAGGTAAGCTCGATTCTTTTCTCTTTAACGATTTTACAAAAAACTGAAATTCAAAATCAAAATCAAATTTGATTTCACTATCTATGCCTTGAAATCCCTTCTATTTCTGGTTTGAGATTTCAATCGATTCATCTGTCTCTGCTGAATAGCTGGTGGCACTCCAGGAAAAAGTAGGACGTAATCTGCTTTCATCAGCTCTCCATCTTCTCTTCTTCGAGATTTCCATCTCCAAAGGAAATGCCTCTCCATCTCTTCCATGAGCTTTCGATCTCTAGAGGAAGCCTGCAAAATCCACGTTTGGCTCTACCTTATCCTCCGAACCCTTGAAATCATCGAATCATTAGATCTACGGTCTCTCTCTCTCTCTCTCTCTCTCTCTCTCTCTCTCTCTCTCTCTCTCTCTCTCTCTCTCTCTCTCTCTCTCTCCAACATTAGATCCTTAAAAGACGGTGAGCTTTTTTCCAATTTTTTCCACATAGGGTTTATTTTATTATTATTTTCTCCATTTTTGGTGCTTGATCTGTTTTGATTTGAATCCAGCTCTTGTCTCTCAATTTTGATAGATTTCATTGGATTTTGATCCGATTATTTTTTATGGATCTGTTTTGCTTTCGGATCCAATTGTCTGAAGCTTTGCTTTTTTATTTTTGTTTTAAGATGATGATACATGGTGCCTTCCTTTTCGATTTTGTCTCAATTTGGTTATTCGTTTGAAGCAGTTACTCTGATTTGCAGTTTGCATTATTTGAGGACAGAGGAAGGGTTTTAACTTTCAATTAGGTGAGCTTCCCCCCCTTTTCTCCAATTTTTTTTCCACTAAGGGTTTGATTTTTCTAATTTTTTTTCTCGATTTTTGGTGCTTAATCTGTTTTGATCTGAATCCAACTTATGTCTCTTAATTTCGATAGATTTCCTTGAATTTTGATCCAATTCCTGCTGATTTAAGTTGTAATTTAGGTTTATATATTTAGAAATTAGAGATTTATCATTGATTTATGTAATATCAGGCATTTGAAATACATTACTATGCATTGATAATTTCGATACAGTCATAAATCAACATCTGTTTGGGGCATGACAGGGCCATAACATTCAACTGTTACATATTACCATGTCCTGTTTTTCTCTTGTTCTAAACTGTGGTAGTGGAGAAGGTCAAGCTTGATATGTTCTTTGTCTGTTGAGATACATTTCTAATGTTTATGGGTTTTCTTTTGTGAATTTTGAATGTGTCATAACATTCATCATAACATTCATAACATTGAATTTCTATTTCAATTTTAAATATCAGATTCCAAATTTCAAATTTTGAAGTTGAATATTGAACACAGTGGCCCCGAATGCAAATCAACTCATGGATGTCTACTCTAACTTGTTCCTTGTGTTGTTGGTGATGTCCCTATGAAAAATAGTTGAAAGATAAAGAAACTCACGTAGATGTCGAGTTCATGCAAGTTAGGGGAGCTTCTAAATAAGCAAAACGCCACTAATAAATCATCCAGATTTTGGAAATTTATGCTCAGAACTTGAATTAAAGCCGAGTCACAACGAAACTGCTTGATGACTTGGTTGATAATGATTACAGCTGAATACCTATTCAGTGGGATCCCCTACCCAAACAGAACCTAAATAAATATGGAGGCTCTGTTTGGCACACATCTCTTAAGAATGCATATTTAGTAGTTCCAAAAATAAGTAGCTTTCATGGGGAAAGTATAGCTTATGCTTATGCAAAACCAAGGAGGGCCCCACATGGAGAGTTACTGGGTCAAACTAGGCTCTATCAACATCACAACTGTTAAACCACAAGAGACTGTATTGTCCTAAAGATTCTAAATCCAAGTCCAGTAGCTTGAAGTCCCTTGATCTAGGGTTTCTACATATCATATTCCTTTGACCCTATCCAAGAAAGGAACTCATCTTATTTCTTTCTTGATCTTATTTAATTTATATTTTAATGGCATCATTTATTTTCTTTCTTAGAGGTCCAACTTGTAACTCCTCAGAACCCACTCTGCTGTAAGACATCACAGTGTATGACGGTTCCCAGTAGGTTAAGTTGCAAGTTGGTGTACATGGTTACTAGTATATACCTTCTCTACTTGTATGTTACTAGTATATATTATTATACGATGTTAATTATTTAAATTTCTTTAGAACAACAACCCATTTGGTAGAAGAGGTAACACTTCTAGTCGTGCTCCCTTAGTAGTAGCTAAGGGATGTGTTGGTGACTCTAGAGGAGTCCTGAAGCCTTGGCGACCAATTTATACTAGAATATAAGATAGTAGCAGGACCAATGTTGAGTAGAGTAATAACTAAAGTGGAATGACATGAATTTTGGGCAGAGTATTGCATTGTTCAAAGTTGGATACAAGTGATGGATAAGAGCTTGATGCAAAAGTCAAGGTAATGTATTGAGCAATACTTTCTCCTTCGAATTTGGATTCCTTGTAAAGTTGCATTGTTCTAAGAGTTCCCTTTGTTTCCTTGGACAATATAGGGTGAGCTTGGATTATGTTAAGGGCATGAAGGAATTCATTGAGTTTGCATTCAACAATGCTGCTCGCGAGGGGAAGATCTTATGTCCATGTGTAAAGTGTGCCAACCTCTTTTGGCATGCTCATAAAGAAGTGGTAGATCATCTTGTGTGTGAGGGAATTATGCCGAATTACACCCGAATTACAACAGTGATTTCAATTTATTTGATTAATTTAGAATTATCAATGCAGTACACACAGATGCCCAAGGGGTAATGTGGGTGGATGACAGCAAGCAACTAATGTGGAGGCAGCATATGCTGGACTGAACAAGTCTGTGGTTCTTCTTGGTGGGTTGCAAAGGTATACATCCAGTTTGGTGTTTGTAGTCTTGTAGGACTTGAACAAAAAGTTGGTGAAGGATATCCCATATTTTTCTTGTTTCTCTAGGATCTGAACATGCAAGATTCCAGTGGTTTTGAAAAGCTGGTAGAACCATTGAAGTACCATAGATGTGTTGTTACTATAAGCATCCTCCTCTTGCTTCCAAAGGCTGCATATATAACCATTTTAAGTTGCACTTATGTTTCTTTTTCCTGAAACCATGCTCATCTCTGCATTTGATGTTTATGCTTTCATCATTCATGAATATTTCTCAAATTAGCTTACAAACTAATAAAATCTTTGGATGTATGTCCTAAGTTTGGATCTTCAGGAAAAATGATTCAGAAGACATTGTGTGATTGTGGTCTTGGCATTCCTTGTGTTAGAGCTACTAATCTGGAGGATGCTGTGAACATCGCAAGGAGTATGGCTAGATATGGTTTGTCTTCTTCCTAATGCTAACAATGTATTATAAGAAGTATGGTCTTGTTCTTCACATTTACTGGTTTGTTTCCAAGGCTATGTTTGAATGCACTACTGAATTGAATTACAATAATTTGTTCAATGGAGTGAAAGTGATCAATTTGTAATTACCTTAGTATTTATACCGAGGGGATAGAATCCAACTTGCAATTCCGTTCCTTTCCAGTTGGAGTTTGAAGGGAAGTAATTGCAATTGAAAGGCTAAGTTTTTATTGTGAAAATTAAGGAAGCAATTACAATTTGACTATTTCAACTTTACTGTAGTTAGTGCAGTTCAGTTTAATAGAGAATCCAAATGCAAAATTGGTAATTAAATAACTGTGTAATTAGATATCTTTAAGATTTGCAATATGTGGTGTATAGCTTGAAGACTCAGTTAGTCAACCTCGGAATAGTTCAAATGATTTTTTCTCAGCTCAAAAGCAGAGTAAGGTGCTGGCTCCACTGAGAAAACCATTCGACTTGCCTGAGATTTGTCATGACTCCTCATGTACCTTTTTCTTTTCAGAAATGTCTTAACAATCACAGGTTGGAGTGCAATGTTGGCTAGGTCTGCTTGTTGGGTCAAGAAAGAGCAATTGTATAACTGAATTAAACTCAATGCATCTTAATGAACTTGTTTCCTTGATAAAAGTTTGAAAATAGTTGTGAATTTCAAACTAGTAATCTTCTCAAAGAAAGTGAATATCTCGAACCACCATGCCACCGTCTGCATTGTTGATTCTTTTAGCTTTTTTATATACTTTTAACTGCTTATAACTATTTTAAATATTTATAACGATTTAAATATTTTCAACTTGGTTATTAAATGCTGAGTTGAATCAAGTGAAGATTTGATCGAGTCTTCTGAGTGACTGGACCTTGTGGGAGGTCAAGTTTTGAGTTTTCGGGTTTTCAACAATGTTCCTATGCAGCCATTAGTCATTAAAGAAAAGAAAAAATAGTTTCTAAGCAGCCATTTGCCTCTTTGGAAGTCCTGCAAAACCCATATGCAATAGTTGGGCCGTCTTTAATGTTCAAAAAAAGAAAAAAGAAAAAGCAAAAGTTGGGCTCTCTATTTCATAAATGATATGATAATTGGCAGGACCTTTTTTCTTATTGCATGATCATTTTTAGAAACACGGATGTTGAGATTGGCAGCTCTGCAATCCACATTTTGTGGGGTGTCCAAACAGGCCTTATATCTATTTTTGTTTTAGTTTTTTGTTCCACAGTACTCAGATCCTTTGGCGTGCATTCCAAATCCCAATTGCTATGACTAAGATCTGAATTTGTTCAACCTTTTTTTGGGTTGAATGCAGGGGATGCAATCTTATTGAGTCCTGGGTGTGCAAGCTTTGATGAATTCAGAAATTTTGAGCATAGAGGCAAGGTCTTCCAGGAACTAACACTTTCAGCTAAAGCTGGAGCAGCTTCAACTAGCATGGAAATCTTTTCAAGGTAAAGGGGAACGAAAGTCCCATCAAATTATTGACGGAGGGTGGGAGTGAATTATCCACTATTGGGGTAATTAATTTCTAACTTAGTTATGAGTAATGATTGGGAATGTGGAAAAACCGAAAACAAAAATGCTTTTCATTGTGAACTTTTACTATGTTTGAGAAAAAAGTAGCCTTGGAAACTGATTTCCATTTCCCAGCTTTTCATAAAACCGTGGACACATTTATTTCCCCCAAAATAGACCTCGAACATAAAATCCATGTAAAATGTGGAATCCAAAACGAAAAATGGAAGGAAAATAAAAATCCATGGCATGGATTCCAGTTTACATTTCTGCATCAGGTTTTTTTTTTTTTCTCCATCCGAACACCCTCTTGAACAAAATTAAGAAAGGTAACAAAAAGCCCGTTGACTAAAATCCCAGTGTCAAGTGAAATCAATTGTGGATATAGCAGGTGAAGATGAGAAGAAATAACAATCTTTTCCACATCCTATCTTTTAAGATATGGACGGACACAAAGAAATACCCTCTAAATTTAAGGGTTTTCAATCAGTTTTCTTGTTAGTTATTTGTTGTTTGCTATTTTGTAATGCAGTGGATAACAGCAGAAGCAGCAGAAGATGAATGGGCAGTGTTATCTCAGGGTCCGCCAAGCACGACGGCACCGGTGATGACGGGCACGACCATGACTTTGTATTATTTGTGGAACCTAATGTTGTGTAACAATTTGATTGAGTTAAACTTTAAATAGACTATTGTTAACTGTTTTGTTGGTATTGTGGCTTTCATGATTGATTGTTTCATGAGTGGATTGAATGAATGAATTAGTAGTTTAAATAAATATTAAAAAAATAAAAATAAAAAAATTAGCCTCAATTTTTAACTGAGGCTTGAATTTAGCCTCGGTTGTTGATAACCAAGGCTGAAATTCCCATGGCTAAAGGTTATAACTTCGGTTGTTGAGAACCGAGGTTAAAAATAGATTTAGCTTCGGTGGGAGGCAATTGAGGCTAAAATTTAGATTTAGTCTCAGTTGAAAACAATAGAGGCTAAAGTTTTGAGAAAATTGAAGCTAAAAAGGTTTTTAGCCTCACTTGAAGAACCGAGGCTATAAAAGTCATTTTAGCCTCGGTTGCTAAAACTGAGGCTAAAGCCTTTAGCCACGGGGGTTTTAACCTCGGTTTGGATAACTGAGGCAAAACTGAGGCTAAAGGCTTTAGCCTCAGTTTTTAACCTTTTTAGCCACAATTTTGAACCGAGGCTAAAACCCTCTTTTCTTGTAGTGTATGATGGACCGCATATACTACGTTAGGCATGCATTCATGTATATTGGTTGTGCATACTGATATCACTCGTAGTGGTGGAGTACGAGACGTATCAGAACCATTATATTACTTTTATGAATCTATTGAATTATTGTTAATCTTAAAGGATAATCATCACTATGAGTAGGGCATTGACCATCTCCAACCGTACAGATGATGCACGTGATGTACAGATTAAAGCCCTAAAGGACCATCTCCCTATGGAAGATTATATTGAATGAATAAGAAGATAGTTTTATGATTTAATTTTATATTTCCACTACAAACTTGATAATGTAATAAATTCTCATTGGGAGAGCATTTAATAATTTGTTGAATTCTTTTACTTAAATGAAATAATAAACACAGTCGATGCTATTCTCGTGAATGATTACCTTCATGAATGTAATTGAATGTGATTTAAATGATATATATATATATATATAGTGCGATTTTTAAAGCATCCAATTTATACATTATTAACATACGAAATTCTTGAGTACGAGTACATATTTGAGCTGCGAAAATTTTTGGGCGTTACAGTAGCAAGCTCAAAGTCTTTAGTTTAATCTTAGTTTAATTTTCATTTTGTTCACTGTACTACTACAACAAGCCAATTAGTTTAGTCTAAATATCCACAAACTCGTCGTCAAATCTCCTAAATTGTTGAGTTCTTAGTAATTCTTCGGTCACGACCTACTAACCAAACTCTACGACTATCTCACGACCGTCTTAATTCAGAAGATTGTCAAGACCACAACCATTTCGCTAGCTTAAGTAGCTATCGATAATCTCTTTATATATATATATATATATATATATATATATATATATATATATATATATATATATATATATATGGGAAAAGGTACTATGCGCTCGAGCGTAAAGCGGTCGTCCGTGAGGTCGAGCTGGGTGGGCCCCACCGTGATGCCTTTCGAATATCAACACCGTCCACCAGATGTACCATTATATGGTGGGCCTGGACGGCCCAAAATCAAGTAAATCCGCGACTTTAGTGGGCCACACCACATATAGAAGTGCAGAGGGGTCGTGCACCATTAAAACATTCATAACCATTTTTGAGGGCCCACCGAGATGTTTTTTGTAAATCCAGACCATCCATTATGTGTGTCCCACTTGAATGAGGGTTAAGACCAAGTTTCAGGTGCATGGAAAACTCAGATGGGTCCCACCAGTGCTTTTATATGTTTTTGGCATGTATACTTATGGTTTTATATGGTGTGGCCCACTTGAGTCATGGATTGAACTGATTTTGGGCCGTCCAGGCCCACCATGGAATGATGCATCTGGTGGACGATGTTGATGTTTGAAAGGCATCACGGTGGGGCCCACCCACCTCTACCTCACGGACGACCGCTTTACACTCGAGCGCATAGTACCTTTTCCCTATATATATATAGCCAATTGTAATGCATCCCTATTCAGATTAATAAAATCAACATTAAGCTTTTTTTATTACTTTTCATTGCTTTGTTTAGAATGCGACCAAGCTATCACCGCTATAAGAAAAGTCTTTGTTTTAAAGCAAAAGGATTCCATTAAAAATAAATTTTTAAAAAAAAAACTAACCAACCTCTTCATAAATTATCTTGATTACCTTACTAATTAGTGGTTGCTTAGATGACCAGTATTCATACATCTACTTAGCCTAACCAGTATTTTTCAGTGTTAGGGTCATTAAGTTTTTCAGTTTGATTTAAGTTAAATGCGTCTCTAACATACTTAACATTTAACGTACTTACACACTTTTAACTTATCTGAAATTGAGTAATTCATTACATACGTGGCTACGTATCCAAAATAAATAGCAACACCACATACATTCTAAAAAGATTTTAACGACGACTGTCCCTACCCAATAATTCCTGGTTCCTAACTTATGGTTTACGTTGGAATTTTGGGAGACGGGCAGAATATCAGCGAGCGCAGCTGAAGAACATGGCTTGGTGAAAATGACCTTGTCCAGTGAGTCGCTCACAAGCCCAAGCTCTGTAATTTCGGTCTGTTGTCAAACCCCGACTTTCTGGTCTTGTCCTACTCTTTTTAGATAGAAAGGTTGTACCTATAATATGAAACATGAGTTTTTTTTTTCCAGGTTTTAAATTACAATTAAAAGTTGTAATGTGTTAACAGTTACAGACATATGCAATTATAAGTAAATATTCCAAAAATAAAGAATTTTGATATCAAAAAATTAATTAAAAATTTTGTTTCAAATTAAGTTAAACCATGTATTAGATATTAGATACGTTGTCCTTAAATTGTAATTTGCCCACTCTCTTCTCAAATTATATATCATTAGGTTGTGAGGGAGCTCCTCTACATCCACACTGCCCATGCCTTAGCTTGTGCATGTGTACCCGTGCTCCACATTTGAACACACAACCCAAACTCTTTCTCCTTCTTTTCCAAATAAGCTATTCTCAACACCATTTATAAACCCACAAGATTTTCCATCTTTAAGCATTGTGTGGGATAGGGAAATCCACTTTTTTCACAATTTTTTATTTAAAATTATAAGGAAATCAAAATCAATCACATGGCCTCCACATATCCAGTACCACTTCATCCAACCATTGCATCCACTGCATACATCATCAATCACTTATTACTTAGTTCATTGTATTATTGATTCCTGACCATCCCATTGATGCATTGCCATGCATCTACTGGACAGTTAGGATTGTTTGATCGATATGATTTCGTGCTGTGCCCCTTCCTTTGGGTCCCACTGCCAGGATGGTCCAGATAACCATGCATGCATGCGTTTGTGCTCATTGAATGGGTGCAAAGCTGCAGTGGATCTTGATCTCCAACTGGATCTTGATCTCCAGGTCCTCAACAACATGGGAAAAACATTAAATAGCAAAAGAGCCTTGAGCAACGATTAGGTATAGCCCCGGCCTGTTCTAGCTCCGGATAGGCAGAGGTTACAAGGGCTACTATGATTTATTACTAGTCCATCTATTTTTTTCATATCATTTTAAAGTATTGGACCAAAAATAAGGTAGATCTAAGGCTCAACTGCACCACACCGCAGGAAGCTAGGGTGCTGAGGACGCACACCATTGCAAACCTTCTCAGGGTCCACCTCGTTGTTTTATTATCCATTCAATCTATTGATATGTTCATGTACACATGGATGAAGTGAAAAAAAAAAAAACAAATATCATCTTGATCCAGAACTACTGTGATCCCTAAGAACTTTTCAATTGGTAGGAATTTAATCCCCATAATGTGGTCCATTTGAGCCTTGGATCTTCACTATTTTTGAGATGAAAATCTAAAATGATATGAAAAATAGATGGAAGGTATGGATAAAATTCATACATCTCGATGGCCCCTCAATTGGCCTCGTAGCATCTACTTGTCCCGAGCTTCGAACACGTAGGGAAGTACTAATCTATGTGCAATAGTCTTGAAGTAGAATTCGAAACCTCTTCTTGCCACGATCAGGAAAAACATATTTGTTGTAACGTGATTGGGAACAAAGATCAGCTTGATCAAAAACTTTGAAGGCCCCCCGAAGAAGTTTTTAATGGCTGATGTTCATTCAACACTTTTTCCTGTAATGTGGTCCACTTGAGATTGACATATACCTCATTTTTAGTCTCATGCCCTAAAATGATCTAGAAAAATAGATGGCGGCATGGATGAAACACATACCTCATGGTGAGGCCATAGAGCACCGACCGTACCTCATGGTGAGGCCATAGAGCACCGACCGTCAGCTATTGGCCGGTGGCAGGGGCAGTAGCAAATCCATTTCCGTCAAAATCCATAGGACGCGGATTTCCTCGGAAAGCCTTTCGCAACAAGTTCCTGCCCAAGGATGGTGGGTGGGCCCACCAGAATGTTTGTAAGAAATCTACCGGTTCATCCGTTTTTCGAGATCATTTTAGCATACTCGACCAAAAATGAGTTGGATCCAAGACCCAAGTGGGCCACGCGAGAGGAAACAGTGGGGATTCAGTGAGAACCGGTGAAACTTTCTTGTGGCTATAAAAGCTTTCTTTCTGACTTTAAAAAAAATAAAAAAATTTACTTCATCCTAGTTTCAATAACCTTATAGACATTTTTGATGGCATATAAACATCAAGTTGGAGCCCAGGAAGCTTTCAACGGTAGGTATTTCTTTTCCCAATTTTCCCTCTCGTGTGGCCCACTTGTGCCTTTGAACCATCTCATTTTTTATTGCTTCCCTTAAAATGAGCTCGAAAAACAGATGAATAGAATAGATTTCTAAAAAGAGTCTGGATCCTAATCCTCATTGGTCCACGTCGCCCCTCCCAAAAAAACATAAAATAAAATAAAATAACTGCGGACGCCTAAACCAGAGGATCCGGACTCTTCTAAAAAACGTGGCGGTGGTCTCCACTCAGCATCCTCGCGGAAATTCTTGCGGAAGGGCTTCGCAGTAAATCCGCGTCCATGTAAACTCTCATGACGTCCAGTCCAAGCAAGGTATATTTTTTGGAGGCCAAATCTCAAAAATCCAAAAAGGAGGGTCGATGCGGAGGAACACCCTCTTATGCAAAAATCTCATCGAAATGCAATCCAATTTTGCAAAGAAGCTAGTTTAAAAAAAAAAAAAAAAACCCGCTTGATGTTCAAACACACGCGCCATTGACCGAGAAGAGTTTGAGATGGTACGTAAGGCCCAAAATCAGCCACGTACAAACTGCCATTGGTCACTTGCTCCCATCATCCATTCTCAGGAACATTTCAATGGACCTTCCTCTCTATTTTGAACAGGTTATTTTATTTTAACAGTCGCCGTGTTTCCCTGACCATGCCGTATATACGTCGTATCTCCACGTCACTCGGGAGGTTGTTGAACTCATTTAAGTGCCAAGATCTAAACAAATAAAGCAGATTCAAATCCCAAGTGGATACACAGTAGCGATTGGATAATTACCATTAAAAACTTTTTTAATGCCGTAAAAGCTTTCGAAAAAGCAAATATTTGTGTTTTCCCATCATCCATGTGTTGTATGACCTTATTAAGATTTTAAATTGCAAATAAACATTACATGGGCTTTTTAATAGTCACATTGAACGATCATTGTTTCCTATGGTGTGGTCAACTTAAGATTTTCATTTGTTTTATTTTTCGTAGCATGCATTAAAATGAGTTGGAAAAATTGATGGATGGTGTGGATGTACAGCATAAGTTAAGGTGGACCCACGATCAGGGAAACACCCACCGAGGTGGCACTCAATAATACATGACTAGCTAAAAAAATAAAAAAATAAAAAATAATATTATTAATAATAAAAAGAACTTTAGAAAAGGCAACACTATCCCCCAATATTTTGTACCTTGTTATTAAAATGTAAATTAACACCCAAAGTAGTTAATAGTGAGGGCAAGTTTAAAATTTTTATTTTGATCAGACTCTCCGTAAACAATGGGAGAGCTGCTTGGTAGGACAACTATACAAATAAACTCAGTAAGAGCAATGTCGATTCATATGGAATTGGAGAGAACACAATGAAAGCTAAATGAGTTATTTGGTTTTTAATCCAGCATAAAATTGAATAAAGAGCTTTTAAACAAATAATAAAAATAACTAAGGATACAAGAATGCCCAATCAATAGAATTTAAACTTAATTCGTCTTATCGAGTTGATAATGCAATTAGAATTGGATTCTAATCTGTTTTAATCAAAATATAACATCGTAAATTCAATTATAACATCCAACATAAATTAGAATTAAGACATATTGATCTCTCATGAATAAATAGGTAATCAATCGTAAAGAATCAAAAACATCTGATGTACCCAGAGACAACAATAGATCAATCAATTTTACAAATTAATTCATTCTTCAATATAGGAATTCAATCACAACTAATTACAATTCAACATGAAAACCTAAAAAAAAATTCATTAAAAATCAAATATCCATCAAAAGATTCATCCCTTAGCCTTAGCTACGAGATTAGTTAAGCATAACTAATATCTTTAAAAAATAAAAGAAAAAAGATGAAAAACAAATTAGAACTGAAGAATTGAAAATGAAGAACGGCTCCATGAAAGCTCTGTCGCTACTTGGTTTCTCTCCTAAGCTCTTATTCATGATTTGGGAAGCTTAGAACACCTCCTTAAATAGAAAAATCTCACATTGACTTCAAAATTGCGCACTTTTATTACACTTCGATCGCACCGACGAGCACCTTTGTTCAAACCGAATCCAGCTAAACATTTCTTCGATTGGAGACAAATTTTTTATATATAAAAAAATCACTAAATTCTCTATCTCCTTATGGTTAGACTAGACCTACCTTTCAGCCACACCGAATTAGCTTTGAAAATCCCCTGTTTGTTGCTAAACTATCTTTGGCACTTCCAATCAGACCGAATATGACTTCAGTGAGACTGAACAATATGTTATTTTTATTATTTGACTGCTTATTTTTTCCAGAATTTTCTCTATCTTTAGCACTTGATTTTTTTGGATCATTGGTATGTCAAGTCTTTGTCTTTAAGCTCAAAACATTTATGCCTTTAACTTGAACTCTTTTAATCCTTGATTCCACTACTTTGAGCATATATTCATCTTTTGTTCCAGAATTACCTCGCATGTATAAAACATATCTTAGTATATCAAATTAACATTGGAATGCATAAGAAACTAATGCAATTGAAATGATAAATATGTAATATTTGAGTCTCAACACTGCCCATATATTTATCATTGTAATAAGATTATGTCATTATAGTTCATCTCTTTTTCACGTACAGCAACATAAAATTGCGTCCAATTTTGGATGAAGTCTTCGGTGGTCTTGAAAACTATAAGATTAACTCTCCTTACACATCGATCTTACAGTTTTCAAGATCAAAGAACCATTCACACTTGAAAGTATTTTTTTATTGTCATCTACGGAAAAAAAAATGTTTATTTATTTATTTTTATTGGACTCTCCATAAATAACGAATGAGCTGCTTATATACTCATTATGGTGATAAGATCAGGTTATGTTCATATCTTTTTTTGATAAGACAACATAAAACTATGTTCGAGTATGAATGGATTTTCAGTTTTGAAAACTATAAGATTTACTCCCCTTAGTCCTCAATCATGTAGTTTTCAAGACCAGTGAACCATTTACCTTTGAAAGTAATTTTGTATTGCTGTTTAGAGAGAAGAAAAAAATTGTTTATTTTTTTTAATCGGACTATCCATAAACACTGAAAGAGTTGCCTATATACTTATCATTATAATAAGGTTAAGTCACTGTAGTTCATCTCTTTTTTCCATAAGATAAAACAAAACTATATTTGAGTATGAATGAATCTTCAGTTTTGAAAACCGTAAGATCGACTCCCCTTATACCTTGGTCTTGCAATTTTCAAAATCAGAGAACCATTTACCTTTGAAAGCAGTTTTGTATTGTCGTTTGGGGAAAAGATAAAATATTTGTTTGTTTACTTTTACCGAACTCTCCTTAAAGGATAGATGACCAGACTACATAATTTATAATAGTGATAGGGTCCCTGTAATTTATCTTATCTTTTTCCCAACCGGTGGTAGACTATCAGGAGTTTCAAACCGGGTCAAAGGTTCGAGTACCCACCGAGTGGTGAAATCATGACTGGATAATCATCAGCGTGTGTGGGGTGTGTGGGAAAAAGAAGAAAGAAAAATTTGTTTATTTTTAAATATATATATATATATATATATATATATATATATATATATATATATATATATATATCATGTCACTGTAATTTATATTTTTCTTTTCCCAACACGAAATTGCATTCAAGTGTGAACATATCTTTGATTTTGAAAACTATAAGATTAACTCCCCTTGACCTCGGTCTTGCAGATTTCACGACTGGATAATCATCTGTCCTGTAAATCAATTTTGTATTGCCATATGGGAAAAAGAAGAAAGAATAAATTTGTTTATTTTTTTACCATAACAAAGGAAGAACTGCTTACATAACTTATCATATATCCTGATAATATCATATCACTGTAGTACATCTCTCTTTACCACATGTGGCAATTAGATATGATTACAAAGAAAACAACCGCGCAGGTGACGACTACCAAATTTATAACTCTAAGGCACAAGTGATCCTACTCGCCAAGATGGCCGTGACCATGAGGCCCACCTTGACTAGTGTTATATATCCATACGGTAGTTTCAGTTTTTCAGCTCATTTTAAGACATGAACAAATAAAAATTAACCCACATCCAAATCTCAGCCATAGAAAACAGTATTGATTAAATGGCCACCATTAAAAAATTTGTTGGACAAAATTATCATGGACATTTATCTCTTCCTCAGGATACTTGTGGACTTATCAACTTATCAACGTATTATAAAACAAACATTCTGTCCACACCATAAAATGAGGTTACAAAACAAATGAGTGGTTTAGATATAACACACCGGTGTTATTCTTATTATGAGTAATTTCAAATGATGGTGGGTATCCATCCAATGTACCACCGTATTATCAACAAAGTAGGGCATTAATCTTATCTCTGGACAACAGGACAATCCCTACCATGATAATAATTATGTTTTTTGAATCCCATCCCACCTAATCCCTTCTAATCCCACCGCCCAAACTGGCCCTTAGGCTTTTATCGGTAGGTGAACCGTCTTGATAGGATGCGGATTGCGTGTTACCTCCGCCCATCTTTAGCCACGAATGGGCAATTCCGTGGGCGGGCCCACTGTGATCTATCGGTTTATCCATGCTGTCTACCTCTCTTATCGGATCATTTTAAGGCATAAGTACAAAAATTAGGTGAATCAAACGCTCAAGTGGACCACACCAAAGATGACTCTCGCATTTAGTGCGTCTGACATCTTATGCTTTGTGCATTTAATGCAACCAAGCTTATTATTTGTTGTGGTCCACTTGAGCGTTGGATCTGCCTCATTTTTGTGCAAAATCATTAGAATGATCGTCCGAGGAGAGGGATGGACGGCGTGGATAAACCGATAGATCACATTGGGCCCGCCCGCAAAACTGCCCGTTCGGGGCTAGAGACGGGCGGGGGTAGGACGCAATCCACGCCCGTCTTGGTAATGGCATGGCCAATACATTACTGTTTGTGATTCGCGGAGTGAGCTTTTCACCAGCAACCTACACCAATACAGGCATTTGCAGGGCCCACCGTGATGTATGTTCTTTATCTGTGCCGTCCACCCGTTTTTACACCTCATTTTAAGGCATAATAAAATAAATGAACCATATCGAAAGCTAAAGTAGACCACACCACAACCATAACAATGGGGATTACAGCTACGGTTGAAACCTTCATAGAACCCACAGTAATATTTATATGTCATCTGAACTGTTCGTAAGGTTACACAGTCCTCCATGAAGGGAAAAATCCAAAATTTGTGTGGCTAGCCACCAAGATGTTTTTAACGGCAAACGTTCAATTTCCACTGTTTCTTCTGGTGTAGTCAACCAGATCTTAGATATGCTTAAATTTTTGGATCATTCCATTGAATGGTTTGGAAAAATGGATGGACGGTGTGGATAAAATAAGAACATCACATATGAGCCCCACAGATTCCTTACAACACGTCGCTTGACATTGTTAAGTTCACCGCGCAATCCGCATCCTCGAATCATAATTTCATGCCACAACTCATTCTAGGACAGAGGGGATTAGGTGCGGCCCAGCCGTAACGGAATACGGTGCGGCGCGACGTGGGGGCCCACCTTGATATATGTATTGTGTATCCACGCCGTCCATCCCTTTTTCCATATCATTTTAGAATGGCTGCAAAATTGATCACTAAAATGATCATTTTTGATAATGGCGGACATTCAATCACCGTCGGCGCGACGTGGGGGCCCACCTTGATATATGTATTGTGTATCCACACAGTCCATCCCTTCTTCCAGATCATTTTAGACATGGCTACAAAAATGATCACTAAAATGATCATTTTTTGATAATGGTGGACATTCAATCACCACTGTTTCCTTATGACATGGTCCATTGGGATTTGAATCTGTTTAAATTTTAACGCCCTCAAATGATCTGTTAAAACGGACGCACGGCGAGGATATACGAGAAATACGTCAAGGTGGGCCGCACTGTATTAAGTGCTAATTCGCTCTCTAGGTGTGGGAAGCTGCTGAGTGCTGGCTGCCTGATTTTTTTTTTTTTTGTTTTTTCCCAAGAGGACAGCACACATTTTTGTCTAACTTGGTTTTGCATTTCTTTACCTGGTTTTGCAAATACTTTATCACGTATGAAAGTCAGCAATTCGGCTACTTGCTGACGTGTTTCGTAAGAGCCATCGAAGTCGGAAAGAATAACAAAGAAAAAATAAAATAAAAAATAAGACTCGTTATCGGAATGAAAATAGTAACAAGTATTTTTATTTTCAAACCAGGTAAATTATTTGATTTATGATTCATGGGAACAAAACAAGAACCGGCCTGCCTTGGTATAAGTACTGCCAGGCTGAGGAATAAAAGAACATTTTGTAAATAATAAAAGTGGTACACTTCATATTGTTTTGATCCTTCTGTATAAATTCAAAACCGAAGCGTTTCACCGTCAGGATATCTTCGACATCTATCTTACGTTTACAAGTGTGAGCGGGGTGCAGATTTGAATTTATATCCATGCTATTCATCCGCTTTTCCAACTCATTTTAGTATATTTTTCTAAAAATGATGCAGATCTAAATCTCTGGTGGACCACGCAACATCGAAATTGTGGTGATTCAACGCACAACCGACCTGAATCAAGGGAAAACATAAATAGCAGTTGATTTCACAAAACGGGCTGCCTAAGACACTGTGGCCCACCACGAAAGCTACTTTTTTTTTCTAAACGTTGAAAGCTAACATCAGGCAGAGGTTGGTGGAGTATGTTCTCTGCCGACAAGCTTTGATTAAAGTCTTGAGAATATTGACAGCATAGGCCCCACTAACGAAATACGAAGTTCATCTGCCCTTGCATGGTCAACTGACTCTCCCGGTGGAAAGTTTTCATTCTTTCCGAAAGATAACGAATTACTGGATCACCGTCCACAGGATTTTGATTCATACCTTCATTGTTTATCATCGGCCCAAGGGGAATCCTCGCTCTGATACCAATTGACGCAGAGATGAACGTGATGAAAATAACTACTCGAATCCACAGAGCTTCTCTGAACTCCTCACAGAGACTTCTCGAATCCACAAGGAAAGAAAGCAGAAAATAGAAATAAATTCTAAGAAATTCGAAATTGATTAATTGATGACTAAAAACGAGTTCACAACCCTTTAAATAGGGGTACCAAGCAATAGAAAAGAAATCAGAATCAAACTACAACTAAAACTCCTAGAAATCGCGACTTACTATAAATAGTAAACTTACTATTTATAGACGGCCGTGATGTCTACTAGTGCGTAAGGTTTTCGGCCAAAAATAGTAAGTGTCATATTTGGCTTCACCAAACCGTTCCCCTAATTATTCTAAGCTCTTTTCACGTTGGACACAACTCCTAAAGCCCGACGGATGAAGAGTTATAATCAAACTAAAACTTACTATTTATAGTAAAAACGAAATTAAAACAGGGAAACGACCGTCAATCCAGGGGTTTTTCGCAATTCTGGGCTGCATAACCCGGCATAGCAGGATTAGTTGGCTAAAGTAGCTCGTTCTACCCCAAAATCATATATTTTACGTCAGGTAACTCATTCCGGATTGTGAGATACGCCCGATCTAAGATCTGATGGTCCAGATCACTTCTGTCGTCGACTGGGCCTTTTCTGATGCATCTTGGCCATGAAACTGTCCGCGACCCACTCTACATCATATGGCCAATTTACTGATGGGCTATAATTATTTTTGTACTGATCTTTTTTCCAATTGTTGAGGGTCAAATATTGCATACTGGACCCTAGTTATTGCTTGGATTTACGAATATGATGCTACGTAACGGTCTATTTTAATCATGTTTGTTGTGCAAGGTGAATTCACGAGCATAAGACTGAACAGGGTGCTAAAAGTTGAGATTTAATGCCTAAAATTCGCCAAATCTTTGGACGGACCCCAGGAGACCAAGAACGACAGACTTGCATGCCAGGGATCCAAGAAAATCTAGAAACTAAAGTTCAAGTGGCCCAAAAGATATCCAGAATGCAAGATCACAGGGTTCCCATCATCCGTTCAGATCGAAACTTCATAAATAGCCTGAGGACTATGAATTAACCGTACATGTCAAATTTCAGCCATTGGATCCCTGCGGAAGTGGCTCAACAAATAGATCAGCCCATCAATCTCTGATTTGAGGCCCACTTGATATCTTAATATGCGCCAATTTTGGTCTCAACCCCTCAAGTTAAATGGAGAAACAAATGAATGGAGTAGATTTCTTGGGAAGTCACCCTAGGTGGACCCCACATCAACTGGGGTGCACGCATAAATGTGCACCTGCACTATACTGAGCCAAGGTAAACAGTCAAACTCGGTTCGACCGCAAGAAATCAAAAAAAGGAAGGATTCTTCCTTCCTGTTCTCCCGCTGCTGCGAACGTCCAAACAGAGCTCCACAGACGGCCTTCAGTGGGCCACTATCTCGATCTGTACGAGCAATCCGGACCGTCCATTCTAAGTCCAAGGACCATATGACCCAGACCTAGAAGAGGGAATTTAAAGAGGATAGCTTGATCGATCTTTAACAGCTCAAACATGGAACGAACGGAAGCAAGAAAAGTTCTGTGGGCCACACCGAAACTGAGCAAAATTCACCCATACCTGACTGGTTTTGCGAGGGGAATCCAATGGATGGAATGGATTTTCCAGGCATCACCGATCATGGACCCCACCATCGTCACAACGTAAGGGCCGTGCGCAGGCTCTGCGTCCGCAAAAACCGACCGCAGTGGACCACTGTACGATCAAAGGGATGATCGGATCGATGATCCGATCCATCCAGCAGATGCAGAAAGGGGTCCTGACCCCATTCATGATGCCAAATCAAATATCTGGGGCCATCAGCCACCACAATTCCGAGCCGACGCAAGTCGGTTTCCAAATTTTCTGTGAATAGTGTTCTTTGCTGCGCAAAACTAGAGGTCGGTTCTTCCTCTCCGATTCCAGCACGAATTTCACTCCTCCCTGCTGCCTATAAAAACAGAAGAGAAGGAAGATCGAAAGAGGGCAGCGGCTGAGAGCTGGGGAGCTTAGGCAGCCGTAGGGCAGGCAGAGAGAGGAAGTAGTATTTTTAGTTTTTATTATTTGTTTATTTTACTGGTTTTGTTTTCATGATTTTTGGAGAGATCTAGTCCATCCATGTCAGGCTAAACCTCTTAGCTAGGGCTAAGAGGCGAAGCTTGTAGCATGATGGGAGACTCTTTGCTTGTCATTTTTGTTTAGACTGAATTGATATTGATTTTAGTTAATTAAGGGATTGTTTCTAGTTTTTAATGGTCTGTTGTGACTAAAATTACAATGGGTCTGCAATGGCTTTGAACATGTTCTTTTCTTTTTCATGTTTATGACGTCAGGAAGCCCTGTTGTTCACCATCGTCTCCTGGGCATGGTTGGATGTCGGTACCCTTCCTAACCTTCATATCATGTTGATTAGTTGGTAATTAGTTTAATTCTGTTGTTTACTTTGTCTCCTGGACATGGTTTGGTGATAGAATCCATTCTAATTCATATATCTTTCATCTTTTAAAAACTATATTAATGGTAGTTCAGTAAATTTCTATAATTCATGATACTGGCATAAGATCTCCCTGATCTCTACAAGTGGATCCTTTGAATCCCTAGTTTCCCTTCTCTAATTTTTCCTAAGTTTTATATTATTATTTCACCATTATTCCTCAAATCATAATTGGTTTAGACTTCATCTTAGCCTAGTTTTAGATCTGGTTATTTTCAGATAACATACAAGTTCCAGTCCCTGTGGATTCGACCTCAGTCTCACCGAGTTTATTACTACATCACAACCCTATACTTGGGGAGTGAACACCAATACATTATTAAGGCCCTATAGAAAAGAAACATATTGTCTGTACCTGTTTCTTAAAATATTTTGTGTAAACATCTGTTTTCTAACACCTTGTAAAGTTTCACTTAAAAAAATCATTTTTTTCCCATTAAGTCTTTAATATTTTCCTCACAGCAATATTTTTCAGAGTATTGGCTGATGGGGTTTTTTGCCTCGTGCTCGACCAGTCGTGAGCCCTGCTCGACCCGTCGAGGGCTGGTACGACCAGTTGTGGGAGTCGAGTCGTAGCTCGACTCAAAGTCCAGCGAGTTCGGACTATTTTTCTCCAAGGTTCTCGACCGGTCGTAGGTGACCCACGACCGGTCGTAGGTGGTCTACGACCTGTCGTAGGAGGCTAAGACCAGTCCTGGAATTTCCAGGACTAGTCGTAGGTTACGCAGTTTGTTTCGCGATTTTGCGCGAAACTGCGGATTTGAGTCCTTTCGCAACTGGGATGCGGAAAGGAGTTTCCCAAAACTATAAAAGGGGTTGCCTAGGGTTTTTTCTAGGTATCACAAAAATAGCAAGAGGGTTTCCTAAAGCTTTAAGGGATTTGCTAAAGGGTTTAGGGCTATCAAAGGTGAGAGAGAGGGAGAAAGAGAGAGAGGAAGCTTATAGAAGGGAGGTTCTGCTCGTGGAGGTTCTCTACTTTGCAATCTACATCTCAACGCTTCATGTCCTCGTAATCGGTTAGATCTCTCCGTTTTCTCTATTTCTCTTATTGTTTATCCACTCCTACGTGAGTGAAGAAGATTGTAACGTTCTACTTCATAGTGGATTGTTGATCTGGACGAGGTCCCGTGGTTTTTACCTCTTCGAGGGTTTTCTACGTAAAAATCTCTTGTGTGATGTGTGATTGATGCTTTGATTTATTTCATTGCTTTATCCATAATTCTGGTTTGTTTCGGGAGGCTAGATCCTAAGGTTTGTGCAAGGCATCCCAACAAAGTGGTATCAAAGCTAAGTTCATTAAACGGGTAGGATCGGTTTGAATTATGGAAGGTGGCTCAGGATGACGCCTCAATGGTTCTAACTGGACCATATGGAAGGCTAAGATGGAGGACTTGCTTTATCATAAGGACCTATATTCTCCAATCTCAGGCATATCAGCAAAATCCAAGGATATGACTGATGATGATTGGAAGAAGATGGACCGAAAGGCGGTGGGGTTTATCAGACAATGGTTGGATGATTCTGTGTTCCACCATGTGTCTACGGAAACCTCAGCCGAAAGCCTATGGCTAAAATTACAAGGGCTGTATGAGAGGAAGACAGCCAGTAATAAGATATTTCTGATAAGGCGACTTGTGAATCTCAAGTTCAAGGATGGTGGTTCTGTGGCCGAGCATATGAATGAGGTCAGCAATATAGTGAACCAACTCACCTCTATGAAGATGGTCCTGGATGATGAATTGTAGGCTTTACTATTGCTTAGTTCATTGCCTGACAGTTGGGAGACATTGGTGGTGTCTCTAAGTAACTCCGCGCCAGACGGAAAGATATCCATGGAACAGGTAACCAGTTGTCTCTTCAATGAGGAGACAAGGAGGAAGTCTCAGAGTCTACACACAAGAAGAGGCTCTTGTGACACAGAACGGGGAGAGGAAAGAACAGGAAGGGCGGGAAAGGCCCGAGATAAATCAAGAGGCAAGTCGAGTAACAGAAAAGAGGTTGAATCTTCGGAATTGTGGCAAGAAGGGCCACTACGAAGCATGAATGTCGTGGTAAGAAGAACGACAAGAAAGGAAAAGGGAAGGAAGATGAATCTGATTCCACTGCAGTCGCTTCAGATGGCGACATGGTAGTTATTCTTTCTACAGATCACGATGTATGTCTCACGGCTACGAGTCAGGGCACCGACTGGGTGATAGACTCGGGAGCTTCTTTTTATGCGACTCCACACAGGGACTCCTTCACAAGCTACAAGTCAGGTGACTATGGGACTGTGAAGATGGGAAATTCTGGCGTATCAAAGATCGTGGGAGTCGGTGATATTTGTGTGAAGACCGATGTGGGTTGCACATTAGTTCTCAGGGATGTGAGGCATATCCCAGACCTTCGCCTCAACTTGATGTCGACGGGAAGGAATTTGGATGATGATGGCTATGAAAGCCGGATTGCTGGTGGGCGATGGAAGCTCATCAAGGGTTCATTGATCGTGGCTAGAGGAAAGAAGTGTTGCACCCTGTACAAGGCAAGTGTCAGTATGTGCAAGGGTGGATTGAACGCAGCGGAAGATTCGAGCTATTGACATGTGGCACGGGCGTCTAGGCCACATGAGTGAAAAAGGGCTTCAGCTACTAGCAAGGAAGCAGCTCCTTCCAGACGTGACAGGTATGCCTCTCAAAACCTGTCTTGATTGTTTATCAGGGAAACAGCATAGAGTTTTATTCATTAAAATTGCTTCTCATGTTAATAAAATGCATGCATTAGATTTGGTTTATTCTGATGTTTGTGGTCCTATGAGGACAAAAACCTTGGGTGGGGCATTGTATTTTGTTACTTTTATAGATGATGCATCTAGGAGGGTTTGGGTTTATGCTTTGAAATCCAAGGACGAGGTCTTTGGTGTGTTTAAATTGTTTCATGCTATGGTCGAGAGAGAGACAGGTAGATCATTGAAGTGCATCCGCACTGACAATGGTGGTGAATACATTGGCGACTTTCATGAGTACTACAAGTCCCTGGGTATACGGCATGAACAGACGGTTCCTAAGACCCCCCAGCATAATGGTGTAGCTGAGCGAATGAATCGCACCATTGTTGAGAGAATCGGATGCATGTTATCCCATGCGAAGTTGCCCAAGACGTTCTGGGGAGAAGCAATGCGCACGGCAGTGTATTTGATAAACAAGTCTCCATCGCCCGTTGAATGGAGAAGTGCTTGAGAAGGTGTGGACTGGACATGATCCATCGTACAGTCATCTCAGGGTGTTTGGATGCAGGGCATCCGTTCACGTACCAAAGGACGAGAGGTCCAAGCTCGATATGAAGATCAGGCAGTGTGTGTTCTTAGGGTACGGTGATGAAAAATTCGGTTACAGGTTATGGGATCCGACCGAGAAGAAGCTCGTCAGGAGCAAAGATGTGGTTTTCTTTGAAGATCAGTGTGTCGAAGACATTGGTAAGCCAGAGAAGAACCAACCTAGTTCAGGTGAGCTAGAGGACATGGATCCGATTACTCCTCCCGTGGTGCCTGATGACGGGGGAGTACAGCAAGGTGCAGAGGACGAGGGAGTTCCTTCAGAAGATGGACCAGGGGAGCAGCCCCCACTTGATCCACCTATTGAGCCATAGGTGAGGAGGTCATCTAGGGACAGACAGCCGTCCAAGAGGTACTCGCCGCATGAGTACATTATGCTAACCAATGGAGGAGAGCCAGAAGATTATTCTGAGGCCCTAGCCGACGAGCATAAGGAGGAGTGGTTGAAAGCTATGCAAGAGGAGATGAAATCCTTGCATAAGAACCACACTTATGACATGGTGAAATTGCCTAAGGGCAAGAAAGCTTTGAGCAACAAGTGGGTGTTCAGAAAGAAGATTGAGCAGAAGAATTCACAGACGAGGTTCAAGGCCAGACTTGTGGTGAAAGGGTTTGGTCAGAGAAAAGGCATAGACTTCGAGGAGATATTCTCACCAGTGGTGAAGATGACATCCATACGGGTGTTGCTTGGGTTGGCGGCTAGCATGGATCTGGAGATAGAGCAGTTAGATGTTAAAACTGCCTTTCTCCATGGTGACCTGGAAGAAGAGATCTACATGCACCAACCAGAGGGGTTCGAAGTCAAGGGCAAGGAACATATGGTGTGTAGGCTGAGGAAGAGCTTGTATGGGCTGAAACAAGCTCTACGGCAATGGTATAAGAAGTTCGACTCGTTTATGTTGAAACATGGGTATGACAGAACGGACTCGGACCACTGTGTGTTCACGCGCAAGTTCTCAGATGGTGATTTCTTAGTTCTGCTATTATACGTTGATGACATGCTCATCATGGAAAAAGACATCAAGAAGATGACAGACTGAAACAGGAGTTGGGCAAGTCTTTTGCGATGAAAGACTTAGGGGTCCTGGGCTAGACAGATCCTAGGAATGGAGATAACCCGTGACAGACAAATAGAAGCTTTGGCTGTCACAAGAGCGGTATATTGAGAAAGTCCTAGAGCGATTCAATATGAATGCAGCGAAGCCGGTTAGTACTCCACTGGATGGTCACTTCAGATTGAGCGACAGGCAGTGTCCCAAGACGAAGGAAGAGGTGGAAGAGATGCAGAAAATACCCTACGCGTCAGCAGTAGGAAGTTTGATGTATGCTATGGTGTGTACACGCCCAGACATAGCATATGCGGTTGGTGTAGTCAGCCGGTATCTTGCCAATCCTGGCAAAGAACATTGGGCAGCGGTGAAATGGATACTACGGTATCAAGAGGCTCATCCGAGGTTGAGCCTATGCTATGGTGACGGAAAACCCTGTGTTAGGGGGGCACGTATGGATATGGCAGGTGACATAGACTCAAGGAAGTCTACATCGGGGTTCATGTTCACGTTTGCAGGGGGAGCGGTTTCTTGGCGAGTAAGCTACAGAAGGTCGTAGCATTGTCGACGACAGAGGCCGAATACATTGCAGTCACAGAAGCATGTAAAGAGATGCTTTGGATGAAGAGGTTCCTACAGGAACTTAGCCTAAAGCAGGAGGAGCACGTGGTCTATTGCGATAGTCAGAGTGCTATACACTTGAGCAAGAATCCAAGTCAGCATTCCAAGTCGAAGCACATAGAGATTCGGTATCACTGGATCAGGGATACTTTGGAACAAAAGGTGTTATAGCATGAGAAGGTCCACACGGACGATAATGGGTCAGACATGATGACCAAGGCTTTGCTCAAAGGCAAGTTCGAGGTTTGTAGAAACCTGGCTGGCTTGAAGAAGGAGGATCCCTCCCGGGTCAAAAAGGGAAAGATTTGATGGAGTTTTTTGCCCCGTGCTCGATCAGTCGTGAGCCCTGCTCGACCGGTCGAGGGCTGGTACGACCAGTCGTGGGAGTCGAGTCGTAGCTCGACTCAAAGTCCAGCGAGTTCGGACTATTTTTCTCCGGGGTTCTCGGCGGTCGTAGGTGACCCACGACCGGTCGTAGGTGAGCTACGACCAGTCGTAGGAGGCTAAGACCAGTCCCGAAATTTCCAGGACTAGTCGTAGGTTACTTAGATTTGTTCGCAATTTTGTGGCGAAATCATGATTTGAAAGTCCTTTTCGCAACTGGGATGCGGAAAGGAGTTTCCCAAAACTATAAAAGGGGTTGCCTAGGATTTTTTCTAGGTATCACAAAATAGCAAGAGGGTTTCCTAAAGCTTTGCAAGGGATTTGCTAAAGGGTTTAGGGCTATCAAAGGTGAGAGAGAGGGAGAAAGAGAGAGAGGAAGCTTATAGAAGGGAGGTTTTGCTCGTGGAGGTTCTCTACTTTGCAATCTACATCTCAGCGCTTCTATGTCCTCGTAATCGGTTAGATCTCTCCGTTTTCTCTATTTCTCTTATTGTTTATCCACTCCTGCGTGAGTGAAGAAGATTGTAACGTTCTACTTCATAGTGGATTGTTGATCTGGACGAGGTCCCGTGGTTTTTACCTCTTTGAGGGTTTTCCACGTAAAAATCTCTTGTGTGATGTGTGATTGATGCTTTGATTTATTTCATTGCTTTATCCATAATTCTGATTTGTTTCGGGAGGCTAGATCCTAAGGTTTGTGCAAGGCATCCCAACATTGGCAATATTGACACATGTTCCACATCCCTTGTTATTGATACATGTAATGATACCGATGCTTTGAACACCAAGTCACAGTAAGGGTCAAGGTCCAGCCCATAATATAGGGCTGTGGGTTTTGCCTGAGTCTCACTTTGAAGATCAATTGTACTACAGTATAAAAGCTATGACCTTTGAATCTTGGATTTGAGTATGATCCATTAAATACTCATCTTCAGAGTCGGCAGCCACCATAAAAGAACGAAGCATTTTGGTCGATCCTAACTATTCGAATAGGGGGGTGAATTGTAACAGAGGGTTCTGCCAGGGTAGGGTAAGTTGTCAATGGGCTGCTTGTGGGCCCAGCCCAACCTTACGACAAGGCCTGAGCCTGGCCGAAAGCTGGCATGGCTCTCACACAGCAGGCCCAAGCCCAAGCCCGAAGTGATTGGGTCCAGAGCTGACAAAGTCCAGCCTGAAAACCGATAAAATCCCTATTCCTGCTTTAATTTTCGTAATCCATCTATTAATCAAGTGGACCACACAGGCACAAGGATATTATTGGGCCAAAGAAACTATTTGAATTGGATATATATATTTATTTATATACCAAAATGCAGGTCGTCATTTAAAAATTGGCACATTTCCTTTAAGTTGTTGTCAATGAGAAATACTGAATTTGTGTCCATGACATTTCCATTCTTAATATTCAAACCCTAAGAAGATTATCTTATGGCTATTAAGAATGAAAGGAATGAGATGGCTCTATTTCTCAATCTTTCTAGCTTGCTTCTACGAAAACAAGGTCGAAAGGTTTGGAAAACTGCGGTGTAAATGAATATAAATAATACTTCAAGATAGATCACCAATCTTAAGATAGAATTATGGCATACTTGTAGAACATAATATATATAGATATGAAGTTAGGTTGGGTCGGAGGAAGCTTGTATGGAGATAAAATGACTTGAGCCCAAGCCCAGAGCAAAGTTTGATCTGACCATTCATATGAGGCCTAAGCCTAGCTCGCATTTCATGCTACTAGGTCCAAGCCCAGCTCAGAGTCGATCGAGCTCATTGTGTCAGGTGGGCTACCCAACACATTGCTACGCTTAGGGTATAGTGGCTGGTTGCTATCCCCCAGTAGAGTTGTACACGAGTCGAATTGAAATTGGATTGGGCCGAGTCAAGTTTGTTTTTGGAGCTCAAACAAATTTCGAGCCGAGTTCGAGCTTGCTTGAGCTCGACTTGACTCGTATTGAACCACAACTCAAACCGACTCGGATCAAATCAGCTTGGTGACTCCGTTATTTTGATATGAACGTTGTTCGCGGAGTGTTTGATGAAATGACTCAATGATGTGTTG
Organism: Magnolia changhungtana; assembly: GCA_030180095.1. Taxonomy (NCBI): domain Eukaryota; kingdom Viridiplantae; phylum Streptophyta; class Magnoliopsida; order Magnoliales; family Magnoliaceae; genus Magnolia; species Magnolia changhungtana. Next base: position 726,425 of record JASAUF010000156.1, read on the forward strand.
GTGAGGAAGGAATGGATATGTCGGTTGTTTGATTTTGATGCTGCTCTCTATGCATTTTATGAAATACCTATGAAATGTTGTTACCGTTTCACATTATGTAAGAAATTGAAGTTGCACTCTACCTATTTGAGAAAATGTCCAACAGGTTTGAACTAGGGCTGAAAGTTGTGCGGGTTCAACCCGACCAACCCGTGACCGACCCGACATTGGGTTGGGCTCGAGCAGGATGTATCGGGTCCGATCTCAAGCTTGGGCTATACAAACACCAACTCGATAAAACTTGGGTTGGGCTTGAGTTGAGGTCTCCGGTTGCTCGACCCAATCCAAACCCGATCAATATATAAGTTACTTATAAATTATAATTGAGTGTGGATCATTTGAGTCAAAGGTACACTAGCGATGTCGGGTCTCATTTGTCCACGTCATTTCCAATGACTTAAGCTAACAAGATATGCCGAATTTCTCTCTCCCAAATAGATTGCGTGTTATGCTACGTGACTTTTAAAGGAGTAGTTGTCCTATATTTTAGCTTGTTTTTTTAAAGAAAAAATAAAGTTATTTATAATGAATATTCACATATATAATTAATAAAATCATAGATACAAAAAATAAGTTCTATATTGAAATACAATAAACTAATGTAATAACGAAAATATTAGCATGTATACAAGCAAGCCCACTTGGGTTGGGAATTCCCAACCCGAGGTGAGGTTGGGTTGGGTTGAGGTATAGGACCCTTAGGTTGGGTTAGGGTTGAGCACCAACCCAACCCAACCCAGCCGTAAGCGACGACCCGCGTACAACACCATTCCCCAGTCAACCATTTTATTCTCAATACCACTGTTGTGGGGCTATAATCTTATAATCATGTTTCATTTACGGTCCTGATCTTTAAATCTGGTCTGAACAGTTAATAATCATGGTTGAGGCCAACTGCAGGCCCAGTCCAGCCCTAGTGCAACGAGTGTTCCTTATCTGGCCCCACCGTTGGGTATATGTTTTATCCACACCATCATTTCAATTTTCTATTTTATTTCAAAGCCAGGAGCCAAAATTGAGAAAGATCTAAATCTAAGTTGGACCACACCGTAGGAAACAGTGGTGATTAAATTCACACCATTAAAAACTTCTCAAGGGCACTGCTTCATATTGTGTGGTCCACTTCAGATTTGGATCTCCACATTTTTGGGCACATGCGCAAAGATGATCTGAAAACCTGGATGGCCGGCGGGAATAAAACACATACATATGGTAGGTCCAACAGAGCATTTCCAACCCGGATGAGCACCGAGGTCGGTACTGGCGTGATCAATGCCAAAACCCAGTCCGTCTGCCAATGGTGGCATGCCCTGTCACATCATGATGATACGACTGCTGTCTCAGTCGGTCGCCGCCCATCCACAGGTCTTCGCAATACCATTACTTCTCAATCTTTTTTTTTTGGCTAAGCGTGACAAGACAAGGGACTGCCGTGAACGTCACGGCTGGCTCTTCCCTTAAGGGGCTGTTTGCTTTTAAGAGAAATGGGAAATGCAAGGAAAATAGTGATTATCACGATTTTCTGCGTTTGGAAACTCATATGAGTTTGTGCCAATGAAATTGGTTCAACGGATGTAATTTTAATTTATTCACTACGAGGTAATGCGTACGATATATCCATTCCATCAGTCTATTTTATTATAATATTTTGGAGAATAAGATAAAAAAGGAAGCAAATCTAACACTCAAATGGCCCACGCTAAAAGAAACAGTGGCCCTACAAAGTTTTTAACGATAAGTATTCAATTCTCTTTTTTGTATGACGTGGTCCACTTGAGTATTGGATATGCCTCAAGTTTTTACTCATGCTATGAATGCAAATGTAATAATGGATGAACGGTGTGGATAAGCGAAATGCATCACAGTGGGACCCGCAGATATTTTATAATATTCTTAATTTTTGTGTCAAAAAGTAAGCAGTCGAATGAGGATGCTTCAAATTCACGGGAAATAATCATTACTTTTTTACGCGCGATTTACCATCTCACCGAAAATTTTCGGTGAGATTGTAAATCGCGCGTTAAAAAGTGATAATTATTTCCCCGTGAATTCACGGCATCCTGATATGACTGCTTACTTTTTGACACAAAAATCAAGAATATTATAAAATATTTGTGGGTCCCATTGTGATGCATTTTGCTTATCCACACCGTTCATCCATTATTACATTTGAATTCATAGCATGAGTAAAAAATTGAGGCATATTCAATACTCAAGTGGGCCACGTCATACAAAAAAGAGAATCAAATGCTTACCGTTAAAAACTTTGTAGGGCCACTGTTTCTTTTGGCATGGGCCATTTGAGTGTTAGATCTACTTCATTTTTTTTCTCATACTCCAAAATATTGTAATAAAACAGATTGACGGAATGGATATATCATACGCATTACCTTGCAGTAAATAAATTAAAATTACATCCGTCAAACCAATTTCACTAGCACAAACTCCCAGGAGTTTTCAAACGCAGGAAATCGTAATAATCACCGTTTCCATTGCATTTCCCATTTCTCTGAAAAACAAACAGGCCCTAAATGTCAAGGAAATTTAGGACTGTGGGCCCACCTTTTATCAAACTGTTACTATGGAAGAATACAAACTTTATTTTCCAACTTAGACCTACTCGTACGGACAGTAAATTTGAGGACGAAAATACCCTCCCTTCCTTTTAAAGACGAGCGCTGACGCTCCTCCAACCGAGAGTTGTACGAACGGCTCAAAAGAGATCAAAGTTACGTGGCCCACAGCTATGTATTTATTATATCCACAACGTTCATCCCTATTTCGAGATCATTTCAGAGCATTATCTAAAAAAGAAAATCATATCCAAAGATCAACTGGACCACAACACAAAGAGCAGCGGGAAAATTGATTTTCACAGTTAAAAATTTTGTAAGGCCCATCATAACATTTATTTTCCATCCAATCTATTCATAAGGTCACAAAGGCCTGGATGAAGAGAAAAAACAAATTTCATAATGATCCAAAACTTTTGTAACCCCTACAAGGGTTTCAATGGTAGACGTTCAATTCCCGACTGCCTTTTACAGTGTGGTCCACTTGATAGTTAGATCTATCTTATTTTTCTTCTCAAGCCTTAATATGAGCTCGTCAAATAGATGGACAGTTTGGATATAACACAGACCTCATGATGGGACCCACAAAGGCAACACAGGAAAAAAAAAAAAAACTTAGATAGAGGCTGCACTGGTGCCCATGGCTACAGTTATAATCCGTAGCTATAGTGTATCGAAAATTGCAACATTTCTTAGGCAAGCTTGTTGGATAGTTATGGAATTTTTCGATATATAGAAGCTACAGTTATAATCCGTAGCTATAGGATCCGTTACAAAGAGAACTTTTTATCCCTCACATTTTTCTCTAATACATAATTATATAAATATGTATATAAAAGTATATAAAAATATTTTTCTATCTTTTAATTCATTTCTTTTCCTATTTATTTAACATGCATATCCCCTAAACTAGAATGATTTACTTCACGTACCACATATGATTTTAGGGTAAGAGAAGCTAATTTAGCTAACCAACCTAGTTATTTTCCAAGATTCCATCGGGTCGATGGTGGAAAATCCATTTCATTCACTTTGTGGTCAATTTCAATCACTTCGCGGTCAAATTGAAAATTGAGCGGGACAAACTGGAAATTGAGCTGGCCAAACTAGACTACGTGTCAAAATTCTACATGATAAGACAATATTGGCTTTTCCGTTTTGGTTTACCATAGACGATTCACATTCAACTGAAAAAAAAAATAAAATAAAGGTCTAGATATTGGTAGCTGGGAGGTTCAAATGACAGGTTTTCTGGGACTTGCTCTATCCACCGTTGGACACAACAAACCAACAGTCTGGATTAACGAACTATATGCTTCATTTATTTGAGATAAAATACGGTTTATACCGTCGAAAGATGTGTGCTAATCATCACATGATTCCTCCTCCACTGTGATGAAACATGTGGGAGATGCCAACCATTCATCATATAGGTCTAGAACATATGCCCCACCTGCCCAGAAAGCCATCTCTATCTCCTTACGTGGCGACCCACGCATACAAAGATTAACTATAAGGGTTAGGTCTATTTCATGACCCAACCAGTCTGATTTGCGAAGATGTAACACCCATTCTTAAAATGACCTAGATATAAGCATGTCAGCATCCCAATGTTAAAACGGGGTCAGCTACAACGGGTCATTGATGTGTTGTAACAGCACAAGTAGGATTATAGCTATTGGATTTGGGTCATATTAGAATGATCTCAGTTTGGCCCGCTCAATTTTCAGTTTGGCCCGCTCAATTTCCAGTTTGGCCCACTCAATTTCCAGTTTGTCCCACTCAATTTCTAGTTTGGCCCGCTCAATTTTCAGTTTGTCCCGTGCAATTTCCAGTTTGGCCCGCTCAATTTCCAGTTTGGCTCGCTCAATTTCCAATTTGTCTCGCTCAATTTCTAATTTGGCCTACTTAATTTCCAGTTTGTCCCGCTCAATTTCATGTTTGCCCCGATCAAAGTTATATGGGCCCCATAGTTATGTATTTATTATATCCACAACGTTCATCCATATTTCGAGATTATTTGGGAGCATTATAAAAAAAAAAAAAAAAGAATCATAGCCAAAGATCAACTGGACTACACCACAAAGAGCAGCGAGAAAATTGATTTTCACAGTTAAAAATTTTGTAGGGCCCACCAGAACATATATTTTCCATCCAATCTATTCATAAGGTCACAAAGACCTGGATGAAGAGGAAAAACAAATTTCATAATGATCCAAAGTTATATGACCCCTAAAAGGGTTTCAATAGTAGACGTTCAATCCTCCACTGCCTTTTACAGTGTGGTCCACTTGATAGCTAGATCTTTCTTATTTTTCGTCTCAAGCCTTAATACGAGCTCATCAAATAGATGAACGGTTTGGATAGAACACATACCTCATAATGGGACCCACAAAATGCGGGGATTACAACGAAAAAAAAAAGAATCTAGTGAGTTAGGGTCAGTGGGACCCTATAACTACGGATTATAACCGTAGTGACAACCGTAGCTTCAATATATCAAAAGTCTTTCGATATTATCGAAAAAGTCCAGAACTGCCAGCGAGTTTGCCTAAAAAATCTTGCAATTTTCGATACACTATGGCTACGGATTATAACCATAGTTATAACCGTAGCTAGACTGCGTGCGCGGCAGTGCCGCGGCCGTATGTGTTTTTTTTTGTTGCTTTTGTGGGTCCCATCATAAGGTTTGTGTTATATCCAAACCGTCCATCTATTTGGTGATCTCATAGTAAGGCTTGAGACGAAAAATAAGATAGATCTAACTATCACGTGGACCACACTGTAAAAGGCAGTGGGGAAATGAACGTCTACCATTGAAACCCTTTTAGGGGTTACAAAAGTTTTGGATCATATGAAATTTGTTTTTCCTCTTCATCCAAGTCTTTGTGACCCTATGAATGAACTTAGATGGGGAGGATTTCTCACAAACATCACAATGGCCCCTTAAAGGTTTTTAATGGTTGACGCTCATTCAACACTGTTTCCTATAATGTGGTACACTTGAGATTTGGGTATACCTCATTTTTGGTCTCGTATCATAAAATGATGTGGAAAAATATATGGACGGCATGGATGAAAAGCATACACCATGGTGGGGCCCACAGACCACCGACCATCCGCCATTGGCTGGTGGCAGGGGGAGTACCCAATCCGTTTCCGTGAAAGGAGGGGTATTTTCATCCTCAAATTTGTTGTCTCTACGAGCAGGTCTAAGTTGCAAAACAAAGTTTGTCTTCTTTCATAAAAATAGCTGGATCAAAGGTGGGGTCCACAGTCCTGAATTTCTCAAACTCATATGGCACACGGCAGCAGATTGCGTGTTGAGATCACCGATTTTTTAAACATGATGGTAGAAATAAGATAAATCCAAATTGCTCACATGGACCACACCACGTAAACAAGTGTGAATTGAACGCCTATCATTAAAAACTTTTCCAAGCTATAAAATTTTTAGATTAAGGTTTTATATATATATATATATATATATATATATATATATATATATATATATATATATATATATATATATATATATTATTTTTATCCATATCCATGACCCTATAAACAATAAATAAGGGCCTGTTTGGGGGCATAGATTTGTAACTCATGGATTCGGAACCCCTTGGATTTAAAATCATCGTACTGTGTTTGGCACCCTGAATTGATAATAACTTTAAAACATAAAATGTGGCTTGAATTTAATTACTAAATTAACTTTAATATCTCTAATTACTAAATGTATGTAATGATTAACACAGCGATTGCAATAAGCCCACTGAAATATATACTTTACTTGAAATTGATGAAATTACAAGTCTCGCAAGTACAAAATCATGTTTGAGCGATTAACCAATGATTTTTAACTATTGATTTACATGGATAATGTTTGGATCCATCATTATATTAAAGTAATTGTTGAGGTAAAAATCTGGTTCACCCTTGCCGAGCTCCTAAACTTCCAAGCACCCGCACAATGGGAGGAAGGCAACGGAGACCCTGGCTAGAACTAGAGTTGGGCATTTCTGACCCAATCCGGTGAATCCGACCCAATCCAAACTGAACCAATGGCTTGGATCAGTGCAGATCGGGTAGGGCCATTCAGATCCGTCAAATTTTTGAATCGAGTTCGGATTGAACCCGATCCGATCTGATCCAATCCAGACCGGATCTATTAGTAAGTACGTATTTACTATTTTACCCTAACATATATATATATATATATATATATATATATATATATATATACCTGGCCTTTTATGTTTTTACCCTACCCTACCCGCACTCGAACGCTTGCCGCGCCGAACCCTAAATCCCTAAATTATCTCGTCTTTACCCGAACGTAGCAGCTCACCTTCTGTAAAGATTACGAAGCTCCTCTTCAATAGGCAAAACCAACCATTTGAGCCTACTACTTCTGCTGCTGCTGTTGGTGGTCTTACATTGTCTGTACAACAGCCAAACAACAGCAAGAACAACAGCAGTCTATCTCCATTTCCAGATCCAACCATGACAAGATTTCCCAGTAAATATCTTTGCTTTTTTAACCTACAGCTTTTAAGGTGTTTGATTTATTTCCTTTGATGGAATGTGTTTGTTTATGAAAATTTGAAGGGATGGGAGGTGAGTTTTTCAGCTTAGCTCAATGGCAGGAACTGGAGCTGCAGGCATTGATTTTCAAGTATATGTTGGTTGGGGCTTCTGTTCCTTTGGATCTTGTTATGGCAGGAACTGGAGCTGCAGGCATTGATTTTCAAGTATATGTTGGTTGGGGCTTCTGTTCCTTTGAATCTTGTTTTGCTAGTTAGGAAGAGTCTGCTCAAATTTAAATATGAACTGATCCGAACCATGCCCAATCCGATCCGACTCGGTTTTCCTAACCGAGTTGAACTCGGATCGGATCAGGCCATGTACATTTCAGATTGGTTCGAGTCAAGTGACCCGGACTCGGTCCTGGATCGGATCGAGTTCGGGTCAGGCCATTGAGATTTCAGATCAGATCGAGTTGGACCCAATCAGATCCGACTCGGTCCAATGCCCAGCTCTAGCTAGAGCAGGGGACCCTCCAATGCCAAATTCAGGCTAGGAATCTGGGTCTAGTATTGTAGAGAGGTTCTTGGGTGAAAAATTTTGAGTACCTGTTCTTGTAGGTGGGTCCTCTATTTATTACGTTCATAGGATAGGGTGGCCGGTCATCTTAGGCACGATCTCAGCCAGTAGGCGAGATGTGTGCGAGTAGTTATGTTGTCAGTTACCCAAGAATCGTGCATTAAGTAGTTATCTTTGTCGTGCGTTACTAGGAGGGAATCTCATGCCTTGATGATCTGGCTGAGAAAAGACGATCTGAGCTGAGCTCGTCTAAGCCGAGGACAACTTGGACTGGGCTTAATATTGACTTTGTCGCTTAGTCGAAGATAGTTTGAGCTAATCCAACCACATCTATCTCAACCCAAGTTATGGCTCAGACCTAACCTATCGTCGGCTCTGGCTATTCTCAACAGTCCTTTGGTCAAATCAGGTTATCTAGTTCTCGGCAAGTGTGAGCGTCCAGTAGCTTGAGGTCCCATCCTGCTGAGGACTATGTTTGTCAGCTCCATGCTAATTCCCTTAGGTAAAGTGTCTCAGGAACAATCGTTCGTCTAGCCAAGCTGACTTTGAAGGTGGTCGGGCCGAGCCATCCTTGAACATGGCCAGGCTGGCTGACCTTGAAGGTGGTCGAATTATATCTTCCCACAACAGAAGCCCCCTACTTCGTGAGTTTGCAACGCAAGCTCGGGGAGTAAATTTATATAGTGAAGACGAATTGGTGGTCTGTTACACTTCCTCTGATGGTTAACACCGATAGCAGAATCGAGGAGAATTTGCAACTATGGCCTGGTGCAATCTAGGTGATATACTCTACGGTGGACACTTTTCGACTGCAGGCCTATGGTCGATGGACACTTGGCAAAGGTCAAGAACACGTAATGACAAGATGAACGGGGAGCTGCCGCGTGTAAAGTAGTGGGTAAGGAGACGACTCTTCGCTCGCCATATTTAATGTTAATCATCAAGGCTTGTGCACGGCTCGAGCACTTGCATCCACTGGACTAATCAGACGTCACCACGTACAAGGTGGTGCTCGAGAGAATGACTCTTTGCCTCTGATAATCAATGATAGTCATGATCGCTTTCGGCCGAGCATGGTAAAAAAGCAGCCATCTCCTTCACTAGCCTCGTCATTTGCTTCTGCTTAGAAATTTTCATTGTCTTCAGACTCCCGAAGCAGGCGATTTCCTGCGAGTCTTCTCTTTCTCTGACTTCACTCTCAGTCCCTTTATTCTCGTTTAGTCCCATTTTCCATTGAGAGTCCGATGTCAAACGACTCGGATGACATGTGTGAGGTCTATGCTTTCGACGGCGACTCTGACCCGGGGAGTTTAAGCTCCAGGGTTGAAGCCTTAGCAGAATTACTCTCTGCAGTGCCCCTATGGTTTGTTAAGATGACCACTTGGCCCCGAGCCAAGAAACCTAAGGGTGCGAGGGAAACTGCTCGAACTCAGGCCGAACGACCCTCCAAGCTCGTCCCCGGGGGGTCGGTCATGACTGATGCCAAGATGGTGGAAGTCTGTTCCGAGTTCTAGATTCTGGACTCTATTAATATTCGAGCTCCAGCTCCACTTGACGTCCCCGGGAATCCGGTCAGGGGGGAAGTTACTATATTCATATATGCTCTCCAATGCGGACTTCGGCTTTCAATCCATCCATTTGTGAGAGTGTTGACTGCACATCTGAGGTTAGCTCCAGGGTAGCTCATCTCAAATGCTTGGAGGTCGCTGTTTGGGGCTTACATCATCTGGTATCAGCTCAGGAATAAAGAGCTGATACCAGACGAGTTCATGTACTTATACCAAGCCAAGCACAACCCTGTCGAGCCGAGCTGGTACTACTTCTCATTAAGGATGCACCGTAGTCCAGGCCTCATTGATAAACTCCCTTCTTCCAACAAAGGTTGAAAGAATAAGTAGTTCTGGGCGTCGGGGGAGTGGGAGGCGCCCGCTGCCAAGCTTGCCAGTCTTTGGGTCAGAGTGCCCACCAAATTTTCCCTCTCAGGTCAGAATTTGGGAGAAGACGTCATTCTTCTTTTTTATTTATTATTATCTTTCTCTTCTTTTAGAGTACCAGGTTGACCTGTTTCCTTGTGATGTTTTGCAGATTTTCCAAAGGGGCCACTTGAGCTCTCTCCCTTCCTCCAAGCCTAGGTAGACAGGGCGAGAGTGCTTAAAGAAGAGCTTCATCTTTGGCACAAGCTCATTACCCTAGATTTGCTGCATCGATCTGGGCTTTGTCCATCAATTCCTTCTCTCTCCTCTCTTGGTAAGTGCCCGCTTGTCACTTAAAATTATAATGTTAGTACCTTGTTGATTTGAATCGTGCTTTCTAGGTATGATCGAGCCTCAAAAGCTTGGGATGAGGAAGCAGAGTCCCTCCATCGAGGAGATGCTCCGATCAAAGACCACTGCTCGGAAGAAGGGGAACCCCTCAGTTGCTCGAGCGGTGTCTACCATTGTCGAGCCTATGTTGGAAGTTCCGGCTGGGCGACCCTTGGCTGACTAGCCATCTCTCGCAGGGGCTGGCAAGGGAGAGATTCCTAAACCGATTACCCCTCCTTGGCCAAGAGCCGAGGCGGTTACCAAGGCATATGCAGGGGAGAACCCTCCCACCCCTGACGTGGTCATGGCCGAAGGGGAGACTCCACCAGGCCTAACGGCTGTGGAGCGGGCCTAATGGCCATGGAGGTGGCCTTCCTCGTCTCCGATGATGTCGATTCACCGACTAGGAGTGCCGAGGCGCCGGTAGCCAAGCCCCTCCCTTCAGCTGCTAGTGGGGTTAGAGTTGTGGGGTCGACTCCCCAGACTTCAGACAGGGCGAGGACATTTCTGTCGGGCTATCACATGTCCTACCTAGCCAATTGGGCAGCATGACATGCCCAGAGGTAGAGATTGCAGAGCTCCTGACATCCCGTCCAAAGTCCTTCCTGACTGATTTAGCATAAGTGGTGCAGATGACTAGGGAGAGGGAGTTGACCGAGGTGACTCTCCAAGAGAGGGCGGTCGAGATCGAGGCTCTGAACAATGCCCTCGAGGAGAAGATGGCCAAGGTCGGGAGTCATTGAGAGGATTAGGCCGAGGTTGTGGCTTTGTTGAAGTCCACACGCGAGGAATGAGATGCTCTGAGGACCTAGTTGGCAGAAGCCCTGGAGAAGGAGGGCATGGTGATGGCCAAGATGAGTGGAACAAAGTCTCATTTAGGCTCAGCGAGGGCTGAGCTAGAGAGGGTAAAGGCCCACCCTTCGTCTATCATCGATGATGCCACCAAGTTGATGGCTGATCTGAAGAAGGTGAAGGTTGATTCCGCTGCCGAGGTTGAGAGGGCTTTGGTCGATCAACAGGACGAGTTTGAGGCATCTCTACCATCGATCAAGGTCGCTGCCGTTGAAGAATACAAGGCTTCAGCGGAAAGATCTGCTGAGGCTGACATCTTTTACAACTACGAGTACAACGCTTGCGTCAAGGATGTAAATGGTGATTATATAAATCTATCATCGTGACTCTTCCTTTTAATATTAATTGTGACACATGATTGATTGTATTGAATAGGAAGCTAATAAAAGGTGATTATATAAATCTAAGATGCTTGTAAGTGAAATGGATCTCTTAAATTTATACTAGCAACACCAACCACTCCACACTACTTGCATCTTGCCTAACGATGATAGTTCTTTGTTCTTATCAATGTTCGTAATATAAAAAAAAAATGCAATTTAATGTAATACCAAGATGGAGGGTTACTAAAATCCATGCACACATGCCTAGAAATAACAACTTTTAATGGAGTTTAAAAATAAATACTTTCACTAATTGAGGTGATCACATTGGTGGCTAGCGCAACTGGTTTGGATCTTCTCATTTTAAACTTATGAATTTCACTTTCATGATCTTACTCTCAATGGACCATCCTTAAAGAGTCTGTATTTAGCCTAAGATATGGTTGATGTTGACCCTATGTATCATTGATGTTGGTTAGCGTTTTATGGCATTTCTACTATGAATTTCATCATTTCCCATAAAGGATTGTTCATAGAACTATTATTGAGATTATTTGAACCATATTTCCTAGTACCATCTCAATGTTCATTGTTATTGTAAACACCCCACCCATGCTAACATCTTGAGAAAGCTAAGACAATCTAGGAACTATGATCATATCCTAAACCGGCCCCTAACCCCTGCTTAAAACCTAAAACCCTGGTCCCAAGTCCCCAAACTCCCAACCTGTAACCCGAAACCGCAATCCAAGCCGTCCAGTATGCACACCGCTTCGCCTATAACCTATACCCTTGCTAGAACCCTCTATCCGTACCTAAATCCACCACTCTGAGTCCCAGAAATCTAAAACGAAGATCACCGGACGAACCAAAGCACCATATGAAACCCGCACGCGCGAGTCCGGCTCGAACCAAGCCCAGGCGGTAGTCTGACTACCGCGGGTAGCAATCTGACTGCCGCCTGCGGTACTCCGAGTTCCGTCGCTCACGGCCGTGTGTGGACAACTGTCCCAGCGTCCAAAAGTCAACTTTGCAATAGATTTATCCCTCCAAAACTCACCATTTACCTTTTTACCAGCCTTAGAAGCCAATAGGATTGTGCTACGTGTCACCCCTCTCTCCTTAACCAATCACAACCCTTCATTCCAAAATTTTAACCCTTACCTAACCACTATTTACCATTTCACCATTGGAGAAGGCTATAAATAGCCCTCTCCTCTTCTCATTTCAAAACAACAACAAAGAGAGGGAGAGAGTGAGAGAGAAAGAGAGTGAAGAAGAGAGTGAGGGAAAGGGAAGGAGCTCCCAAGCCCTCAAAGTTCTAATTTTTCCAGCCACCCCCTAGCCCTCCTCTCAACCCATCAAGCTCATAGGCCTAACCCAAACTAGTCATAGTTCAATCTATGTCTTAGCCTATTCAAGAATCAAGCTAAAGATCCATCTTCCTACAAGCATTCATCATAACATCTACTCCTTTCTCAACCCTCCTGCTTATCTAGATCTCTAGTGAACGTATGCTCTGTGATTTGTCATACATCGGATCCTGTCACATCAGAAATTTCTACTGATCTAGTCCATTTTTCTTACCTCTTTGCATAAGCATCATCACATCCACCTTCTAGACACATTGTCGGACGTATGCTTTGTGGCTTGCCGAAATCTCAGATCTTGCTACATTAGAAATCCATGTGTGATTAGTCACATCATGACCACAGCATCATCATCATCCCTTGAGAGTCTTTTACCACACTAAGTAGAGACCGTACATTTGTACGGGTAGAGAGGGTGTCTAACCCCTTCCCTCTTTGTAACCGAGGTCCCTTACCCATAATCTCGGACCGTAGACCAGGGGTCAATTTAAGGAAGGAGAGTCTTCGGATTTCTCCAACCTTACATATTCTGTGGTTCTAGCCGACTGCGAGATTCTGAAATTTTTCGGCTAGTGGCGACTCCAATATCCATACTTAGCCTAATCACCCCACCCCCAAAAACATAATATCTAAATCAGCGTAGGCGCCGATTTTTCAGTGTCCATAGAATGAAAACTCCACTGGGGATTCCTAGCTCACACTAGTTGAGACCCGACTCGAAAGAGTGCGGTGTCATAATCTCAAGGGATATCATAATTGCATTCATAAAAAAAAAAAATTAAAAAAATCTTTTGGCTTGTACTTTCTTAGGCATAGATTTGAACCATGACCACTAGATCTCTAGCTGCCTCTCAAGCTACCCATGAAGAAGAGCCGGCAGCTCAGCCAGCTCCCGAAACATCGGTACTCACACCTACACCAACACCCGCTCCACTACCAGTAGTTCCAACAGACCCACAAGCCAATACCACCATGCAAGAAATGGTCTAGAGCCTTTGAGCAATGCAAGAGCTACTACTTCGTCTAGTGCCAAATGCTACACCAAATGCACAGGCAACCCAACTTAGTGTACAGAACAGTTCACTTCCTCAAACCCCTTTTACCTTTTCTCTCATTCCTCCAGCAAATCCCATGCTCCCTCTCCCAGAAGAGTCAGCACCAGATCAACAACAACTAGCAATTGGGAGCAACCCTCCTACACATCTCTACTCAGCACTTCACAACAATCAGGTTACAACATAACTTCCCCCTAATGGGAACCACAGACAAGAACTGGCGGATGCCCATGAAGGGGGCCAGTTTCGAGTCCAGCTCACTCCCCCTAACAGGAGTAACATTCCAGAATTGGCAGATACCCCAGGGGGGAGCCATTTCCAAACATCACACCCTCCTCTGAAAGGGAGCGGTGTTCAATTCCAGCTACCTCCCGCCACCGAAATTTCATCGTCTTTCCAACAACCTCCCATGCTTGATCCATACGATGAAGAAGCAGCACAAACCTTACAACAAGGGGCAAGATACCATCAGCAAGGCAAGTCAGAAATTGAGGAACTACGAGAGCAATTACAAACGGTGCAAAATCAACTCCAGAAGCAACAAGGAGTGGACCATCCGTCCACCAAATTCAGGGACCTTCGTCCCTTCCCAGACGCCCGGGTACCTCCAAACTTCGAGGTACCAAAATTTAAAAGGTACGACAGTAGTGGGTGCCCCACAGCACACGTAAAAGCCTTTTGTGGGGAACTCAATGTGATAATAAGGAATGATGGAGCCTTAATACAGCTCTTCCAGAAATCTCTTAAAGGTGACGCTTTGGACTGGTACACTTCACTAGAGTGCTATCAAATCAGAACCTGGGAAAAACTCTCCCAGGTATTCATTAACAGGTTCTCATACAACCTGAATATGGCTCCAAGAAGATCTGACCTGGCTGCCTTGAGACAAAAAAGCGATGAGTCCTTATCGGCATATGTAGGACAATGGCGAGCCATGGCAGCTCGAATAAGGAACCCCATCGATGACGAAGAGCAGATATCTATGATCGTACATTCAGCAAATCCCAGCATTTCAGGATATTTAATCTCATATACATACGTAAATTTCTCCCAACTCATCCAAGCTGGAGAGCAAGTAGAAGCTGCAATCAGGGCTGGGACCATTTTCCCATGGCCACACTAGGCCCCCTCAATCAAAAGAAATAAAGTCGAGGGAAAGCCCGTTATATACGGGAATGGAAATAGCACTGCTCCCATGCAACATACTACGGAAGTTAACAATATCATCGCTAACACTCAGGTAACCAGTATGCTCTGTAATCGGAGCCACGGCAAGACAGGCAACCACAGTTAAACAAGCAGTACCAACCACAGCAAGTCCAATAGGGATATCAAGGACAATCGTCTCAACAACAATCGCAACAGCACGAAATCATATTGATCTAACAATCCTAACTGTCAACCGCATCGATTTTCAGGACTCTGAAGTACCATGAACCACGTAATTTGCGCTTCAGGTTCTACCCCAGTGGTACCGTGTAGATGTGGGGCCCATGTGTATGTATCATATCTAAACTGCCTGTCGGATACTTCCCCTTACGACTCCCAAATTTTGAAAATCAGCTTGATTCAAAAATCTAATAGGGCTACAGCACAGGTAACAAGATGGGAGGGAACTCCCACCCTGGAAACTTACTGGTCCCACCAAGGGTCTAGATAGTCTAGATTCCATAGGAACCGACAAAATGGCGGGTCCCAATGCGAATCAAGGGTGGGCATCCTCTGTAAACTTGTTCCCTTTATTTTGGCCCACCTAAGTGTACTTGGGGGCTTATTTGTAAGTTATAGGGATAATGACTCTCGCCTATTCCGCTCTACTATCCAAGGACCCGCAAACAATCGGCAATCATTCGGCAATCATCCACAGGATTTCTCTCATGACCACACCGTCAAGGAGCCAGGAATGAGACTACAAGAGGAAGCAGGGATTTTCACCTTTCCCTTTTGGCTGAGTAAAACATTCGGTGCACCGAGAGACCACCGAACGGCCATTAATCAGATAAGAGAGTAGATGAGAAAGCATGCAGTGGAATCCATAGGAACCGATAGAATGGCGGTCCCATTTTACGTAGCGTGGATTACAGCTGGTCTTAAGCATATCCGAACGATTTTTTTTTTTGTTTTTTTTTGTTTTTTTTTTCCCGTAACACGTGCCTTTACCATACATTACGCCAGTACTCGATCATCCAATGAACGATCAGGCTCTACCCCACCTATGATTGAGCCTACAATT
This sequence comes from Magnolia changhungtana, assembly GCA_030180095.1. Taxonomy (NCBI): domain Eukaryota; kingdom Viridiplantae; phylum Streptophyta; class Magnoliopsida; order Magnoliales; family Magnoliaceae; genus Magnolia; species Magnolia changhungtana. The sequence goes on from JASAUF010000156.1 coordinate 742,282, forward strand.
TTTATTGCATGAAGGGATGGGTGCAATGGATGAGGAGGTGTGGTCCAGTGATACCGTGTAGATGTGGGGCCTATGTGGTGTATGTATCACATCTAAACCGTCCGTAGGATGTATGGTTACCCCCAAGATTTGAAAATCAGCTTTATTAAAAACTCTGGTGGGCCACAGCACAGGTAACCAGGTGGGAGGGAACTCCTACCCTTGATACTCACTGGCCCCACCTAAGCTGCAGAATAGTCTGACTTCTGTCCTGACCACCCTAAGGGTCTAGACAGTCTAGATTATATGGAAACGGATTTGCTACTCCCCAGCCACCAGCCCGGTGGCTGGTGGTCGGTGCTTTGTGGGCCTACCATGATGTATGTTATTCATCTATTCCATTCATCCATTTTTACAAATTATTTTAGACTTAGATCCTAAAAATGAGAGGGATATAAATCTCAGGTGTACCACACCACATGAAAACAATAGTGATTGAATATCCTCCATTATAATCCTCCTGAGGCCCACTGTACTGTTTATTTGACATCCAATCTGTTGATTAGGTCATAAAGACACAGATGAATTGAAAACTTTTATGGCCCAAAAAGATTTTAATGGTTGACCTCCATTCAACACTGTTTTCTATACCGTGGTCCACTTGAGATTAGGATATACCTCATTTTTGGTCTCATGCTATAAAATGAAAATAGATAGACGGAATGAAACACATACATCATGGTGGGCCCAAAGAGCACCGGCCAACAGCCATTGGCTGGGGGCACAAGGAGTAGCTAATCCGTTTCCAGATTATATACACAAAATGGTGGGGCAATCAAGAGTGGGCATCCTCCCTAAACTTGTGCCCTTTATTTTGGCTTTGTGAGTTGTTGAGATAATGCGAAGCTATGCATCCGATGGACGGATTGGATTTATGAATACATTCAGTGGGCTTCACTTCTATCCGGTATGAAAGGAGCCCATGGCATGAATGAATACATCCATATATCCAAAAAGAAAATGGGAGATGGAAGCCAATAATGTAATGTATTATGACAGGAGATGTTTTAGAAAAACTTAGAAAAAAGTGGAAAAAGACTAATAAAAAAATTTTAAATAGTTGGGTGAGTGAACATATACATGTTCAGACTCAAATATTACATATTTAACCCTTTAATATTATATTAGTTTTCATGGCATTTAATAGATAATTTGATTTAATTATATGTATTTTTGTCATGCGAGGTGATTCAGAAACTTATGATAAATATGTGCTCAAAATGATGGATTTAAAGCTTAAAAGAATATAATGAAGAATTGAAAATTTAAAAGTCATTAATGAAGAATTTACATGCTAAAGATCTAAGGAAACCAAGTGAAGAATGAAAAGAATCGAAGATTTGTAACGAAGAAAAGAAATTCTGAAAATTGTCTTGAAAAAATATATTCTAAAATTTCAGGGCTAAAAAAACATAGTTTTGAAAAAGTTCCAGAATAGACTTGAATCCAATCGAAGACACTTAGATAGCATCAAAGGTGAAATCGAAGCTGATTTGTTGCAATCGAGAATTTCAGAATTTTTCAAGTCAAACTCTCTAGACAGTTCTGAACAAATTTTCGATGCAATCAAAGATACTTAGATAACATCGAAGGTGCAATCGAAAACACTTCGATAATATGAAAGGCGTTACACAAAGTTTACATGAAGTGCATAAATTTGAGGCGGTTTGTTGATTTTTCCAACTCGGTGCTAAAGTTGGAGTTCCATAACTATTAATAGGAGTCCATAGGATATTCCAAAGTATCTTCTACAGCTTGAAAAGGGAGAGAATGCCTATGCAGAGCGCCGAAAATGTTCTTCTACTTCGATTTCTTCATGAGTTCTAGTTGATCTTTTTTATTTTTCTTCTAAGATGTTAGTCTTCTTAGATTAATCTCTTAGCTAAGGCTAATGGATGAAACCTATAGTTTATTTTGATGTTTAGTTTACTTTGATTCAAGTATATGTTAAACTTCCATTAAGTTTTAGTTTGAATTAAGATATATTTTCAATTTTCTACGATTTATTGTAACTGAAATTACAGTAGATGTTATGAAGGCTTTTGATATGATTTTATAGACTTTGGAATTGTGAGATGTGTAGAAGTCGTTGTTCACCATCGTCTCCTGGGCATAGTATAATAATTGAATTCCCTACCATCGTTGTAATTAGATGAATATTTGGAAACTAAATTAATGGAAAATTCATATTATGTTTTAACCACTCCATTATTTGATTGGATAGGATATGACTCCGTAAGTTATCATTAAATCAAATAGATTAATGTTAAGATTGCTATAGGTGGATTCCTAAATCCTTAGTCTTTTATCTTTATTATTTCAAAACCTTTTTCTAAATCGCTAAATTAAAAACCCAAACAACTTAGTTAGACTTAGATTAATTCTAGACTGTGTTCCCCATTCTTTACGAATTCGACCTCGTTCTCACCGAGTTATTACTACATTACGACCCTACACTTAGGGTTGTGAACAAGTTTTTGGTGTCATTGCTAGTGGCGTTGAACACGATTAGGTTTAAGTTTTTTCTAGATTTGTTTTTTATTTTAGGTTAGATTTTTTCTTGTTTTCTAAATTTTTCTAAGCTATGGTTTTTAGGATTTTTCAGTTTTTAGAATTTTGTTTTTAGGATTCACTTTATGTTTTTTTTTTTTCTTCTTTTTTCTTTTTTCTTTCATCTTCTAATATTGCTAACATGGTTGGATTGTTTTGATTTTGTATGATTTTCAATTCTAGTTCTTCTCCTTTGATAAATTGTTTCCTCTACGTACTTTGCATTTTGTTGTAGGAATTTTTTTTTAAAGGAATAGATTCAGAATTAATGTTTTACCATGTACATGTAAGAGTGGACACGTAAGTATGCTAATATATATACTTCTAGAAGATGAGAGGTACCATGATGGGCTATTAGATTATTATATTAGAAAACAACATGTCTCAAAAATTTTTTGAAACTATTATCGAGAACCGACCGGGATATAATGCTCTATCGATTAAGAAGTCTATATGCGATCATAATGACCTTGTAACAGTAGAGGTCTTTGTCGATGATAAATGTTGTCTTCTAGTTGTTGTGCGAGAGTGCATGGTGATCTAGTTTTAACCTGAGTAGACATCCATAAATATGAGGAGCTCGTGCCCTACCGTGCTATGATGAGCACTCCTTCAGGGCATTCCTTATTTAGGTCCTTGAAGTCGACACATACCCACCACTTTCAACTCGACTTCTTTACTAGCACAATGTTTTCTATCCAGTTTGGATCGTAAATTTCTTTGATGAACCCTGCTTCTAGAAGTTTGCAGACCTCCTCTCCAATGATGGCAGATTGTTCAAATGCTCATGGCTTCTGCCTCACTGTTAAGTGGTCGGGATGGATGTTCAACCTGTCATCAATCCGCCTTTTCTGGTCCATCTTGGCCGTGAAATTATCACTCATGCTTTAAAATAAGTTGGTAACCCGGAGGAAATAAGATACATACATCATGCTGGAACCCATGGTCTGCTACCAACGAGTGGATGACCAAGTTCAACGTAAAGCTTTTTCTTTAGAATTTCTACTTTTTTTTTAGCCGTGTTCCCTGTGTCAGAAATGACCACTTTTCCACTACACACATGTTTCCGTGTCAGAAATGAGCACTTTTACACCACGTGCTGCATGAAAATCCAGACCGTCCAAATTGTAGGCTGCATTAGGGTGCTGCAGAACTCAGGGCACATTAATTATTTAATTTCATAGCCATTTTATTTAGGCTTTTGGATTAGGGGCCCATCCATTTGATGGCCTTCTATTAAATGGTTGGGATTGATTTATCTACACGATAACACACTATGCCTCGTCACCAGTGGTCCACTATTCTGGACGGCCCAGAGAGTCAGTCACACGGACGGAATAAAAAAGAAATAAAAAGATTATCCCAGCCTTGTCAAATGGGCTGCGGCAAAGAACAGGAGGTTCGGCAGTACGGATTTTGTTTTGCAAAGAATACCTGATTTTGCAAAAGACTGGTAATACACCAGAAGTATCCCGGCAAAATAGTGATTCTAATTCTGCATTAGTAAGACCAGTGAATGAATATACTGTTTAGTTCATGTAAAGTACAGCTTGGAATGAAAATACTTTTCTAGGTTTGAGGCCCACAGAGCTTTTCCGGTATCATTACTGGAGTGTTCACTACCGAATCCGAGTCCCATGTACATTACTTTTAATCACGACCGTTGGTACTGGCACTAACCCCACGGTAGATAAAGAAGAAGTAGAACCCAAACAAACTACTACACCCAGCCATGGCCCACACCAAGCACTGCATCGGTGGATTCAGGAGCATTGATACACGGTGCCCGAACACAACGTTAACGGTTGTAGCTAGTACCCATATCGGAATCTTGAGCCTCTCCTTGCTCGATGAAGTCTCCGGTAATCGACTGTACAGGCGCAAACACCAGAACAGAAGCATCAGACAAACGTACACAGAGAAAACAAATGTCAGTTCCCATGGATCTTCGCGCGCTTGGAAGGCCGTTTGTACTGTGGTGAAGGTTAGCAAGCAGAGGCTGAGTGTTGGTAGGGATGGTAACCACTCGTTCGTGTCTGGAATCATCCTGATGGGATATGAGGATTTGTAAAAGGGCAGAATTGGAAAAATAAAAATAAAAAAAACAAGTCCACCGAAGCTTCCTAGTGGACACATGGGAATATGATAATAAGATACAGCCAGTTGTAACATCAGTTACGATACATCCATTTTTTCAGACCAACTTCTCACACATCCAAAACCCGTCTATAAAAGAAAAATAGGTTATTATCTTCTTTCACGTGCGGCTCCTTTCGAACTTCGCGGCCTGCATACATTTCAGCCGCTCATCATGTCAGACCCCGTAAAACAGCCTCTTCCCTCGCCCAAAGAACCCCCATCACCCAAATCCAATTCAGGCGCATTTTTCCTTGCGTCCATATTAGGCATCTGCCTTGTAATTGTCAATACAGCCATCTTAGCCGTCCAATCATTAGATGATCCTTGGGCATTTCCATTCGTCTTCCCGGTTTATGTCCTGCTCAATCTTTTATTTCTCTTCCTCCATCTCTACCATCGAACACCCGAAAATTCAGGCAAGAGAGAGATATGGAAGGTTTCTATTTGGGCTATACTCACTGCACTCAACATCGTTTTTGCATATCCCAACATTGTTTTTGCATATCCTATTACAACGATTATGATTATGGAGATGAAGTATATTATCTGGGGAATGGCCGCCTTCAGCACTATTTCTGGGTTTTACTTCTTTTTCATCTTCTCCAACAACTTTTATGGCGCGTGCAAATCTTGCAATGGGCAGTCTGTCCTAGATGACAAAGTCTAGAATGACTTCCCCTTTTGGTGGTGATTATTATTATTATTATTTCGAAATAATATTGTATCTTCGTTGTTGTTATTTCTGTTTGTTATGGTATTACTTTCGTAGGCTTTATGAAAGTCACACGTTGCTGGGATGGACAGCTCCAACGATGCATATCATGGAATTTTCCAACGCATGGCCTCCTTCCATAATCCTTCGTTTTATTTTGATTAATTTGCATAGCTCTGTTTTCATAACTACAGACTTGATAGTTGTATCATCAAGTAGGATATTCAAGTTAGGAGAGACAGAGATCGTTGTTGCTGCTGTTGTCGCCGTTGCGTCGTCTTTGTTGTTGTCGTCGTCGGCGTTGTGGTTGTTCTTGTTTCTGTTGTTGTTGTTGATGATATTAATCTTGATACACATGTAAATAGTACATCAGTTGTTGTCCTGGATATGTCCTGGATATGTCCTGGATATCACACGTTTAAGATGCGGGCGCGGTTAGGTACTACCCCCTACTATACAGAGGTCGGGACAGACGGAGGCTACGAGGCCCACTTAGGGACAACCGTGATGTATGAATTTTATCCAAACCGTCCATCTATTTTTCAATATCATTTTAGAGTTTTAGACTAAAAATAAGGCAAATCCAAAGCTCAAGTGGACGACACCACTGGAATAGAAACCTTCTTAGGCTCCACCTTGTTTTATTTATTTACCATCCAAACTGTTGATACGGTCATATACAACTGGGTGAATTGAAAAATACAAATATCATCTTGATCCAAAACTTTTGTGATCCCCATAAAATTTTCAACGGTAGCAATTTAATCCCCACCGTGTAGTCCATTTGAGCCTTGGATCTTCTCTAGTTTTGAGGTCATGATTTAAAATGATACGAAGAAATGGATAGACGGTGTGATAAAATTCAAACATCGCGGTGGACCCACTGTGAATGACTAAAATGATATGAATCGGATTGCCGCTCTTATCGTACTTAGTAAACTCAGTTGGACCCACTGTGAATGTATTTGGCATATCCATACCGTCCATCCGTTTTTCCTAATCATTTTAATCGTTGAGCCAAAATTGAAGCATATCCAAATCTCAAGTGGACCATACTGCAGGAAACAGTGGTAATAATATTTCCACTGTTGAAACCTTCCTATAGCCCACAGTTATTTTTATTTGTCATCCAACCTGTTCATAAAATCACAAAGACATGAATGAAAAGAAAACACAAATATCAACTTGATCCAAAACTTCTTGGGGCCTCCACGAATTTTTCAATGGTAGACTTTCAATTCATACTGTTTCCTATGGTGTGGTCTACTTTAGCTTTTTATGTGCTCATTTTTTTCTCTCGTGCAATAGAATTATCCGTTGAAAAGTATGGATGGAGTAGATATAAATACATAAATCACGGTGGGCCCCACAGGTTTTACTGCTGAATTACTCCGTGCGCAATACGCTTCCGTAAAGGGTTTCTGTGAAACACTCACCTATAAGGCTGTGACTGTGAGTTCCTTACCTTAGCGCCATCCTGATATATGTATTCGTGCTGTCTATCCGTTTGTTTTTTTTTTTTTTCCGGATAATGTTCGGTCGTGTATTCATGCCGTCTGTACGTTTTATTCATATATATATATATATATATATATATATATATATATATATGAATCAGATCAATCATCAGGGTGACCAAGCCATAGGAAACAGTGGTGATCATTAACCATTAATAAGCTACAAGAGTTCTATATTTTTTCTCTTCATCTACATTTATCTGATATTATCAACATATTGGACAGCAAATAAACACTGCGAAACTACCTACCAAGTTTTTAATGATAAGAGGTTTTCAATGACCACTGATTCATGTGGTATGATCCACCGGATAGGTTGGATCTGCTTCATTTTTGGAATACTGCCCTGAAATGATATGGATAAATTGATGGACGGTGTGGATACAGAATATACATAAATCAAGGTGGTCCCAACGGAAGTGTAACAGGAACCCTGTTTCTAATGCCAAGTTCGTATTTGTCACCTAGCACGGTGTAAGAGGAGACGTCATTACATCTCTTTAAGTAGGAGACGTCATCACATCCCTTGTCTCCATAATTCAGACTCCGTGTGTTTGGCAAATCCATCTTAATAAAAGTATAGTGCATAAATAAATTAATCAGGTACAATATTCTATTCAAAACTTGTGCTCTTTCACGTGGTTGTAGACGGACGAATCTCACAGCAGCCATTGCTTATTAGGATGCTGTACTAGGTGGACTTTTGCCCCATGAACAAGTAACATATTTTTTTATGCCACTTTACCAATAGTCTTTAACAAGTTCATATGTGAAACACTTCGGTCTTGACTCTTTTAAAATATTAAGATAAGATAAGATATTATATAATATTATATATAAATTTTTTTTTTTTTTTTTTTTAAAAACAAGATTCATAAGACAAGAAAAGAAGTTGGCGTGGGAGACCAGGTAGTGTTTCAACAGTGGCTATCAATCTCTCCACTCATCATCCACTACAAGAAAATTAGCCTTTACCGGCGGTCAGGTAAGTGCAAGTAAAAGTAGCGTCGGTAAAGGTTTTACCGGCGGTCAGTAACCTTTGCCGGCGGTTGTGCCGGAAACCTACATTTATTTTTTATTTTTATTTTATTTCTCTTTTTTTTTTTTACATATTTGAAACTTAAAAGATAATATTACGTAAATTTCATTGTCAACTTTCTTGCCACATTCGAATTAGCATTGTCACAATTGTTAACTCCTGAAACTGCGCCAGTAGAAAATATGTTAGCTTTGCCTGTCTATTATGTTGGGTCCTTTGTAAAAACTAATATTGATGGAAGGCGGTTGACGGCCATGTGGCCTTTTGTCTGATCATTAATAGCAAGCCTTTTGTCTATTCATTAATTGCATAAGTCAAGCCCAACATTGCCCGTAATTTATGCTTGATCATGATACATAATGCTCGTAAAATCGGCCTATAACGAGGATTTGTGGGTTCCTTAAAGGAAAGATCCATCAAACTTTAGCTCAGCCATAGCCCATTCATTAGCTGGCCCTAAAAATGAATATTAAAACAACATTTATGATCATAAGTTAATGATTCCAAATACATTTTTAAAAAAAATCCATCGATCCAGCTCCCATTCATCCCTCTGCCTAAATCCTGCAAAACAAAATAGCAAAAAAATTAATTATATCCCCAAAATTTAAAAAAAAAAAAAAAAAAAAAAAAAAAAAAAAAAAAAACCTATCTATATATATATGTGCAATAGAGATCAAGAACTATGCTGGTTAAACCCCATGCATGTCAAGAATGCATCCAAGCATTGGCACACATGCATTCCAACATGAAAGACAATGATACAAAATTCAATCACACAACTTAATTTAATGTCATTTGAGAATTGAGATCCAAAGAAGTTACATTTTAGAATTTAGCAATATAGAGTTGATTTGATCAAGAAGATTACTGATTGAGATATCGTTGTTGCGCAGCATGCCAACAATGCAGTGAGCCTAGATCCAATTTCAGGCCTCACCCACAAGCGATAAATAGGAAGAAATATAAACTAGAAAGGAATAAAAGCATTCAAACAAACAACAAGACAAGATATACGTGGAAAAACCCCAAACTATGGTAAAAAACCACAGATGCAAAATTTTACTATGAAGAGAAACGAAGATTACAAGGCAATATACTAACCTCTCCCTTGGAAGTACAGAGAAAATCCCTTGCCCACACCTTAAAATAATTTTCTAATATTCACTTTAACCCTAGAATAACCCTAGGGACCCCAATTTATAGTTTTAGCAACTTCTCTTTCGCATCCCACTTGCGAAAAGGACTTGCGACACGAAATCCGCGAAACTCTTTTTGCATCCCAGTTGCGAAAGGATTTGTGACACGAAATCCGCGAAACTCCTTTCACATCCCAGTTGCGAAACTCCTTTCGCATCGAGTTGTGACACGAAATCCGCGAAACTTCTTTTGCATCCCAGTTGCGAAAGGACTTGCGACACGAAATCTGCGCAACCTCGACTAGTCATGGGCGGCCCCAGATGTGGCTCTACTTCTCAACAATATCCACAACAGATTATAGCTTGTTCAAATTGTGAGATCCAATGAGGTGAAGATGAACTATTCAAATCATCAGACCATCTTAGCATGTGGGCTCCAATGGGGTGGCATATCTTGCGTACCGACATAGGCAAAATAAACTTTTATCTAAATATCACCTGCCTATTTTATCAATATAATAATAGAGATTGAAGAAAATTGCAACTGAAAAAACTACTTTTTTTTTTTTTGAATTTTATTAGAAATACACATACTTGAAATGTTCTAAAAATAGTTGTCCATATATTCAGTACTTTAAAGTGCCATTTAAGCTTGCAGTTGTACAACTACAATCCATGGGCACATGGTTTTTGGTATATTGGTACCCTCACATGCTGATGTGTGAGTCCCACCTTTAGTTGTGGTGTTTTCTTCACAGTGGCCACATTAACTGTAGGTCCCAGTGATGATGCACGTTTACTGTAGGTCCCAAAGTCAACCTGCATTTCACATATAAATTGTCCAATATCTCCATAAATGCTCCTGCACCCAAAGAAAAGAAACAAATCACTCTATTAGCTTCATACCTTCTTTTTGCAGTTGTCTACAGACTACAATTACAAGCAATGTTATCACAACCAGCTTGAAAAGCACCTGAAAGTCATAGAGATGCAAATCCAAATAACTATTAGGAAACTAGCAACCACAGCAATAAAAAAGAAACAGGTAATTTTATTGGAATGAACATCTCAGCGCATGCTTCAAAATCTCTCAAAAGTTCCTTCGATAGTAAACTTAGCAGATGGCAAGCCTAGAAAAAATAAAAAAAAAACAAAAAAAAAAAACAGTGAACAACAGTTATAGTGATTCTATCATCAAGAGAAATGTCGACATTTGACAGCTAAGTGAACAAGAGTGTAAGTCTAACAAAAGCACTGACAGATGAAATTTAACAAATTACACATGAAGAAGAAGAAAAGCATCATAAAAAAGATATATGAGAAGACAACGTGTATAGTAACTCTTTGTCACCAAGGGCCTGTTTGGATTGACGTATAAGGGTGTATTGTATTGTATCCAACTACTGTTCATGTATACGTTCAATCAATTTCAAAATACATCCACATCAACATGCCATAAATCAATGTTTGAACATGAGGAATTGTTTGGACAAGTATACAAATTCTTCATCTGGTCAATGTTTGGATACGACGTATTAAGGTTGTGTATTATATATACGTATAATATTGAGGATACTTGTACGATGATGGCTATTTTCAACAGTTGCTGGAGTATAGTTGATTCTGAGGGGCTATGTGGGTCCCTTAATGACGTTCGTGAGCCATCCACGCCGTCAATCTATTTTAGTTGTCAGCTTTTGTTTCGATTTTGGTCAAATAGCCAATCGATGTTGTTCGATCAGAATTTTGGGACACACAGTATCCAACATCATAAACCTTTTCATTTTTGTGAGGTGATTCGATTATAACCGTGCATCTACTAGTTGTGGGACCCACCATGATCTGGCCAACTTTTTTAATCCGTACAATCTCTAGGAAAAAAAGACGTGTTGAGATTTCCCCCATAATCTCCTTAGTCGGCGGTATAGGTAGACTTGGAAAGGGAATAGAGATTTCACAGATAGGGGTGTATACACAGACCGTGTACAGTACCCCATCAACGAGAGGCCTCTTACACTCCAAGAAGGTCATGCAACGTCTAACCTAAATCAACTCATGGTTTCAAGGTACATGCATATCGCAATATGATCGAGAAGGCAGATATTCGTACCTAAACGATCAGCTTTCCTAAGTCCGATCTAGTGGACGATTTTCCAATTTGTCCCAATCCAACGTGGTAAAAAGTGTATTTTCCAAGTGTATTATGAAAGTCAGACCTTCGGAAGCGAACCTTCTCAGCTGAATAGCCACGTGCAGAAGGTGGGAGATGATTTAAGGTGATGCTGGAGTAGGAATTTTTTGTCGTCCTCAGATCAAAACCCCCTGCAACAGACACAGCCTCTATCGCACTCAAATACAGTATCTTGAATAGGCTGTACTACAAGAAGTAGAGCCGTCTGACAATACACTACCGTCATTTGATTTTTTTGATGAAATGATGTATTCACGCGCATGGTACTCCACAGATCTCAACTCCAAATCAAATATCATATAATGTATTCTAACTCGTTTAATACAATACAATTCAATCGAGACCATGAATCCAAACAGGCCCTTAATGTACCCAGAGGCAACAATAGATCAATCGATTTTATAAATTAATTCCTTGTTCAATTTAGGAATTCAATCACATTTAATCACAATTCAACATGAAAACCTAAAAATTTTCATTGAAAATGAATTAAAAATCAAATATCCATCAAAAGGTTGATCCCTTAGCCTTAGCTACGAGATTAGTCAAGCATGACTAACATCTTTAAAAAGTAAAACAAAAAACATGAAAAATAAACTAGAATTGAAGGATTGAAGAAGCAAAACGGCTCCGTAAAAGCTCCGTCGCTACTTGCTTTATCTCCTAAGCCCTTATTCGTGATTTGGGAAGCTTAAAACACTTCCTTAAATAGAAAAATCTCACACTGATTTTGGAATGACTTCAAAATTACGCACTTTTGTTACACTTCGATCGCACTGACAAGCATCTTCATTCAGACCGAATCCAACTAAACATTTATTCAGTTGGAGACGAATTTTTCAAAAAAAAAAAAAAAAATCACTAAAATCTCTTTCCTTTTAGTTGGACTGGACCTACCTTTCAGTCGCACCAAATTACCTCTAAAAATCCATTGTTTGTTGTTAAACTGTCTTTGGCACTTCTAGTCGGACCGAATATAACTTCGATGGGACCGAACAGTATGTTATTTTTATTATTTAACTGCTTTTTTTTTGAAATTTTCTCCATCTTTAGCACTTGGTTTTCTTGGATCGTTGGTACGTCAAGTCTTTGTTTTTAAGGTCCAAATATCTAAGCCTTTAACTTGAACTCTTTTAAGCTTTAATTCCACTACTTTGAGCATATATTCATCTTTAGTTCCAGAATTACCTCGCATGTACAAAACATAGTTTAGTATATCAAATTGGCATTGGAATGCATAAGAAACTAATGCAATTGAAGTGATAAATATGCAATATTTGAGTCTCAACGCTGCCTATATATTTATCATTATGATAAGATCATGTCATTGTAGTTCATCTCTTTTTCACATACAACAACATAAAATTACATTCGAGTATAGACAAAGTCTTTGGTCTTGAAAACCGTAAGATTAACTCTCCTTATACATCGATCTTGCGATTTTCAAGATTAAAGACCCATTCACACTTGAAATTGTCGTTTAAGGAAAAGAAAATGTTTATTTATTTATTTTTATCGAACTCTCCATAAATAAAGAAAGAGCTGCCTACATACTTATTATCGTGATAAGATCATGTTATTATAGTTCATCTCCTTTTCTCATAAGACAACATAAAACTGTGTTCGAGTATGAATGGATCTCCAGTTTTGAAAACTATAAGATTGACTCCCCTTGGTCCTCAATCTTGTAATTTTCATGACCGGTGAACCATTTACCTTTTGAAAGTAATTTTGTATTGTTGTTTGGAGAAAAGAGAAACAAAAATTATTATTATTATTTTTTTTACCGAACTCTCCGTAAACAACGAAATAGTTGCCTATATACTTATCATTATAACAAGATCAAGTCACTATAGTTCATTTCTTTTCCCCATAATATAACACAAAACTATATTCGAGTATGAATGAATCTTTAGTTTTGAAAACTGTAAGATCGACTTCCCTTAGGCCTTAATCTTACAGCTTTCAAGACCAAATAACCATTCACCTTTGAACACAGTTTTGTATTGTCGTTTGGGGAAAAGAGAAAATATTTGTTAGTTTATTTTTACTAGACTTTCCATAAACAATAGACAAGCTGCTAGGGTTGTACATGAATCGAGTTCGTTCGTTTAGCTCGCTCGACTCGACTTGGAAAAGCTTGATTTGACTTGGTTCAAAGTTGAGTTCGAGCCGAGTCGAGCTAATTTTTTGTGCTCAAAAAAACTTCGAACTGAGTTCGAGCTTGCCTAAGCTTGACTCGACTCGGATCGAACCCCAACTCGATTTGAACTTAGATAGAATAGTTCAGTGACTCAGTTACTTTGATATTGATGTTGCTCACCAAGTGTTTGATGAAATGACTCAACGAAGTGTCAGCTAGTGGCAAGGAATATATGTATATGAAACAAATACCATTTTTCCTTGATTTTGATGTTGCCTATAAGGTGTTTAATGAAATACTTGTAAACAACTGCTGTTGTTTTACATACAGTGAGAAATTGAAAGTGCACTGTGTGTGTTTGTGAAAATACTGCAGAGGCTCGATTTTGACTTGAACTCGGCTTGAACTAGCCCGAGATGCTGACCGAACCGAGCCGAGTCGAGTTTGAGCTAGGATTAGCTAGTGGCTGAGCCACGTCGAGCTGAGGCTAGCTCAACTCAGTTCAACTCGATGTACTCCCCTAGAGCTACCTACATAACTTATCATAGTGATAATATCATGTCACTATAATTCATATTTCTCTTTTCCCAATACAAAATTGGGTTGAAGTATGAACATATATTGCATTTTGAAAACTATAATATCAACTCCTCTTGACCTCAATCTTGTAGTTTTTAGGACCGGAGAATTATTATCCTTAAAATCAGTTTTATATTGCCACATGGGGAAAGGAAAAAAAAATATATTTATTTATTTTTTTACCAAACTCTCTAGACAAAGGGAGAGCTGCTTACCTAACCTATCATCCCTGGTAATACTATATCACTGTAATTCATCTCTCTTTTTCCAACGTTCCAATTAAATATGAGTACAAGTGATTTGTTAAAGAAAACAACAGTGCATATGACGACTAGTCCTTTGTTTCCATTTTTACTGTTGCTCCTTCAGACTTCTCGAACGAGGCGATTTCCGGTAAGCCGAAAACCCTGCTCCAACGTGCTCCTTTCCTTCTTCATCCCTTGCTTTCTTTTTCCACCCCTTGGTCTGACCTATCCGACATATTGGACGAATGACCTGAGCCCAGAGATTTCCAGAGTGACTCTGAGCTGGAGAGTGTAGATTCCCGGTTGGGAGCTCCCTGCGATTCGCCATCTCTGATACCATTGGGTCGCTGACGAGCGACGGATCCTGCTCCGACGGAGAGTGCGACAGCTTAGTCTTCTACTGAGTAGCCAATTGATGTTGGCCCTTATGGGTCAAGGTTGAGATGGAATGACCTAGTTCGGATTAGGTCAAAGTACCAAATACCAAACAGCGTGGTACTCCGAGCTCCCGAGCCTAGCGAAGTCCTAGCCGATTCTCGCAAAGGTGAGGTGGTCATTTATTTGGTTGCCTTGCAATGTGGCCTTCACCTCCCCATCCATTGGATTGTACAAGAGGTCACTTCTCACTTGAGGATAGCTCCGGACCAAATCATTTCAAATGCTCAGAGAGCTTTGATGGGGACTTACATTCTCTAGTTCCAGCTCGAAAGTACTGAGCTGACGGCTGAGTAATTCCTATACTTGTACCAACTGAAGGCCAAACCTAAACATCTAAGCTGGTACTACTTCTCAGCATGGGCAAACAAGGGCCAGGCCCTTATCACTGGCAATCCCTCCTTTAACAAAAATTGGAAGGACAAATGGTCCTGGGCGTGTGGAAAATGAGAGGCCCCAGTTGCTGACTTGGTTGGGCTACAGTCTCGAGTTCCCACCAAATTCGCCAATCCAGGTTAGACATTGCCGAGCAACAGACTTATAAATTCCTTCGGCTTTTATAATTATGGTTGCTCACCACAGTGATCATTTTAGTAGGTTTTTCTCGGACTCAGCCCCTTCTCTCCGAACTTCAGCTCCGTCAGGTAAACTCGCAAAGCTAACAAACGCTACTCACAGGGCATGGAGCGTGTTGATCACGCCCGACCTCCTACATCAATTCAAACTTTCCCGACCCGCTCCATCAAGTAGGTCGTAGAATTGTCTTGAAGGTTATGTTCAAATTATGATTTTTTTTATACCAACCAGGAGTGTCTTGTCATATAGAAATGGTCGACCTCCAACGCCCTGCGAAAAGAGCCGACCCCCTTTTGAGGCCGAGATGGTCCAAAAGAAGTCGTCAGTGAAGAGGAGGATTGTTGTACCTTTGGCGAAGCAGGCAGGATCCTCCACAGCTGTGCAAACGAGGTCAGAGTCCATCGATGAAGGGCTTGAGGTGGAACAGCGGCCCCAACCACCATGGGTGAATGAGCTCAAGGCGCTCCTGCTTCGATGATTCCTCCCTAGCCAGCGGTTGTGGATGTGTTATATTTGAAGGAAACTCCCCCTGCTTAGGAGGTTCTCCCCGCGGAGGAGCTCCAACTCCCGACAACCCAAGCTCATGTCGAGGAGGATGATATCTCGGGCCAGCAAGCCAATGAGGCCGA
Source organism: Magnolia changhungtana (assembly GCA_030180095.1). NCBI lineage: Eukaryota > Viridiplantae > Streptophyta > Magnoliopsida > Magnoliales > Magnoliaceae > Magnolia > Magnolia changhungtana. Next base: position 758,215 of record JASAUF010000156.1, read on the forward strand.
GGGGTTAGGTCCTCTGCCTCTTGGGTAGTATATGAACAACCTCGCCAGATGGACGACTAGGCATTTGTTCACAACCCCAAGCGCAGGGTCACAATGTAGTAATAACTCGGTGAGACTAAGGTCGAATCCACAAGGACTAAACCTGTACATATTCTAAAAATAACTAGAGCTAGAATTAGAATAAGATCTAAACAAACATCTAGAATAAAAGAGGTCAATTAAGAATAAACTATTAATCAAAAGAGGAAAACGAAAGCGCCAAGGATCCACTTGCAGTTGTTAAGATGCTACCTCACCTGATTCACTAAACACAACTGAAATCGAAGTCCAGTCTTATTCAGTTGGAAGATGGAATAATTAAAACAATCTTGAACTTTTCATTGAATTAGTTCCCACATGAAGAAACATCGTGAAGATCAGAAGGGAATTCAACCATCCACCTCATGCCTAAGAGACAATGGTGAATCACAAATTTTACAGATCTCACAACTTAAAAAGTAAGAAGATATTCAAAGCTTTCACAACATCTACTGTAATTAAAGTTGCAATAAATCATAGAAAACTGAAAATATTCCTTTAATCAAACTAGAAATCAATTAAGTTCAACCTAAGAAAGATACACATCCAAACTACAAGCTTCACCTCTTAGCTCTAGCTAAGAGGTTTAGTTAACCATAGACATGATTAAGACTAAAACTCTTAAACAAAACATTAAAAATAAATAAAGGAATAAGAATAACTCTTGGGAGGCTGCTTCACCCTTTTACTTTGCTCGAACCCTAAATCGTGTTTAGAACTCCTTAAAGAACTCATATTTATAAGCTTTCCTGGACCATCTTTGGAAACCGCCTCAAATTTACACACTCTGCGTAATGCCTTCGATGTCATCGAACGGCCTTCGATGACATCGAAGGTAAAATTCTAAGTTAAATCGAATTCAGAAGTGTGCCTTTTCGCACTACGTAAACCTTTAATTCCATCGAACTTCCTTCGATGTCATCGAACAGATATTTGATGTCATCGAAAGGTGTTTGATTAATAAAAAAAGGTGTCTAGAGTGTTCCAACAAGTTTCTTCAAAAAAATTTCAAGAATCTCGATGTCATTGAACTGCCTTTGATGTCATCGAACAGGTCTTCGATCAATTGAATGGGTCATCAATGTCATCGAGAAATGCGCCCAATTAGTCCAGTGAGAAAACTTGATTTTCATGTAATTCTTGATGCAATCGATCTGTCTTCGATGTCATCGAACACACACTTCAATGCCATCAAAATGTGTTCGATGTCATCAACAGTGAAGTTTAATTTTTTTGTTTTCTAAATATCTGCACTTCACACTTTCAACTTCTTTCCCCCTCCACCTGGTTTATTTGAATCTTGGGCCCTTGAAATATTCAATCTTAGTCTCTTAAGATCCATCCTTTGCGTTGGTGATTCTTGAGCATCAAATCCATGCTTTTAACATTCTTTCCAATCCAAACTCTCAGACTCACCTCGCAATACAAACATGTATAAAATATACCTATTAAGCATTATCATGTTCATAAAACAAAGATATAAACAGGGGAAATATGCAATATTTAGCACTCAACAGCATGTCCCAGAGGAGCAGATCATCAAGCTGGTCAATAGTCATCCGGTGGCACTTCTAGGGGATGTCGTCGCGTACTGCTACAAGGTAGATTTCCTCTCCTTGGCCATGCGTGTCCATTTGTAAACTGTCGACATTTTCTAACATGTCTTCTTTGTTTAAGCTCGTCCTCGTTCTCCTGTTCCCCGCCAAGCAATGATATGAATGGCTGAGGAGTGCGAGCAGATGAAGTTGGCGCTCTAGGATAAAATGGCTGAGGTCGGAGCCTTTTAACAGGCTCTAGAGAAATCTGGGGAGGAGCAGGCTACTCTGAAGATCCAGTTGGACGAGGCCCGATAGAAGGAGGGGTCAACACTAATTAAGCTAGAGGAGGCGAAGTCGCCCCTCTCTTCTTCTGAAAGGGAGCGGACCAAAGTAGTGGCCAAGGCTATAAGGTCGGTGGCTGAGTTGGCCGAGGTGAAGGCTAATTTTGCAGCCAAGTTGGCCGAGGTTGAAGCTATTTGACTGCCAAATTGGTTGAAGTCAAAGGCATTTATCCCATTAATCAAGGTCGTAATAGTAGAAGAGTACAAGTCCTTGAAGGAAAGAGTTGACGAGGTGGAGGTGTTCTATAGCTGTGGTTATGAGAAATGCTCGAAGACATCAAGTGAAAGTTCCCCCAACTCGACCTGAGATACTTTGAGGAAGGAACTTCCCAAGATTTAGATCTGATGTTGCTAAAGCCGAGCACCCTCCCCAAGCAAACTAGCCTCGTTGTCCCCTCCATACTTGTAGTCATTTTTTTATTTAACTTTTTGTCAATGATAGATGAACTTTTTTGTTGTTCATATGTTATCTTCAAATTATTATAGTATTTTAAAGTATAGCAAGTCAAGGCTTGTAGATGTAGTGATGGGTCATGCGTAGTAGGATTAAAAAGTCTGCTCTAAAATGGTAGCTATAGTAGTAGGCCGAGCACTAAGGACTATCTTCCCTTTAATTGAGGGAAGTCCTTATGGTCGATCGTGCAGCTCGGATGGTGAGGATTTAAAAGAGATTCTCTTCCCCTGATTTGGGGAAGTTCTTTTCTTGTAGAATTCGTAAAATAGTAGAGGAGTACTAATGTTATAGCTACTCAATAGTAGTCGGAGTAGTCAGTAGGAGGATTTCCTTCCCTGGGATCCAATGAAGCCCCTCATGGTCGACCATTCAGTTCAGATCATTGAGAATAACAAAAAAACTCTTTTATTGTAGAAATTGTAATGTATTTATTTGATCCAAACCGTCCATCTGTTTTTCCATATAATTTTAGAGTACTAATCAAAAAATAAGGCAAATCCAAAGCTCAAGTGGGCCACACCACTGGCAGCAGCTGTGCTAAGATGCCCACCATTAAAACCTTCTTAGGGGTCACCTTGTTTTTTTATTTACCATCCAACCTGTTGATACGGTCATATACACCTAGGTGACTTGAAAAATACAAATATCTTGATCCAAAACTTCCATGATCCCCAAAAAAATTTCAACTATATCAATTTAATCCCCACCGTGTGGTCTATTTGAGCCTTGGATCTATTCTATTTTTAATTAAGGTCATAATTTAAAATGATACGAGAGAAATGGATGAACGATGTTATAAAATTCAAACATCACGGTGGCCGAAGAGGCGTAATATACTTGGCATATCCACGTCGTCCATCCATTCCACGGGGTCTTTTTAGTGGTTGAGCCCAAAATTGAAGTATATCCAAAGCTTAAGTGAACCATACCACAAGAAACAGTGGTAATAATGATTTCCACCGTTGAAACCTTCCTACAGCTCAATCTATGCATGAAGAGAAAACACAAAGACACGACCAAGAGAAAAAACAAATATCAGCTTGATCCATAGCTTCTGTGGCCTCTAACTAAGAATTTTTCAACCGTGGTCTACATGATCTTTTTGTATACTTCATTTTTTTTTTCTCATACAATAAAATTATCAATCAAAATTACCGGACCGAGTATATATAAATACATAAATCTGGAAATGGATGATGTGAAACGCTCAACCTATGACTGGGAGGTCTTTACCTTCCCACCACCTTGATATATGTGTTGTGTTCTGTATTGATACCGTCTATCCGTTTTTTCTGATAATGTTCTTTTCTGATTGTTCCGTAGTGTATTCATGCTGTCTATACGTTTTATTCAAAAAAATAATGAATCAAATCAATCATCAGGTGGACCGTACCATAGGAAACCATAGTGATTAACTTTTAATGTAGTGATTAACTATTAATGAGCCACGAGAGTAGTTCCGGGTCAAGCTAATATTTATTTTTTCTCTTCATCTATGATTATATGACATTATCAACACATTGGATAGCAAATAAGTACTACGGAACTGCCTAACAAGTTTTTAATGAAGCGGGTTTTTAATGGCCACTATTTCATGTGGAATGATCTACCGGATAATTGATTTGCTTCAGTTTTGGAATACTGCCGTGAAATGATACGAAAAAAATGGATGAACGGTGTGGATATAGAATAAATAAATCAAGGTGGTCCCAAGGTAAGGGTATATTTATTTTAAAAAGTAAATATCAGCACGATCCACAGCTTCTATAGCCTGCAATAATCTTTTAATGGCCATCCACCACTGATTTTATAGGTGTGGTCCACCTGAGATTTGGATCAACTTCATTTGCGGGCGCGTGCCAAAAATGATTTGGAAAAAAGGATGGACGGTGTGGATGCACAATACATAGATCAAGGTGGGCCCCAAGTCGCGCCGTACCGTGTTGGGTTAGGCCTGTGCCGCACCTAATCCACTCTTTCGAAGGAGGACTAGGGCAATAAAGTACGATTCGAGGACGCGGATTGCGCGGTGAACGTAACACTCTCAAGCAACGTGGTGTAAGGAATCAGTGGGGCTCACCCGTGATGTTATTGTTTTATCCACACCGTCCATCCATTTTTCCAAACCATCCAATGGCATGATCCAAACATTTAAGCATATATAAGGCTATATTTGACCACACCACAAGAAACAGTGGATATTGAACGTTTGCCGTTAAAAACATCTTGGAACCACAGATGTTTTGGATCAAGTTTATATTTGTATTTTCCTTTCATCGAGGTCTTTGTAACCTTACGAACAGGTCAGATGGCATATAAATATTACCGTTGGTTCTAAGAAGGTTTCAACGGTAGATTCATTATCTCTATAGTTCTTGTAGTGGTGTGGTCTACTTTAGCTTTCGATATGCTCTAATTATTTGATTATACCTTAAACTGAAGTGTAAAAACGGATGGACGGCACAGATAAAGCACATACATAACGGTGGGCCCTAGAGAGTCCTGCAATGGTGGAGGATGCTTGTGAAAAGCTGACCCCGTGAATAACAAACAGCAATGTATTGCCCATGCCATTATCACGATGGTTTGCCTATCAATAAAAGCTTCCGTGGACGGACGCGGATTGCGTCCTACCCCCGCTCGGACGGTAATCCGTCCGGGCAGGGCTCTGTGGGGCCCACCGTGATGTAAGTGTTTTATCCACACCGTTCAATGCTTTTTAAGATAATTTTAACATGTGAACCAAAAAATGAGGTGGATCTAAGGCTTAAGTGGACCACAAAGTGGAGATTGATTGTCCACCATTAAAAGCTTCTTAGGAGCCGAACAAGTTTCGAATGAAGCTGATATTTGTGTTTTCACTTCATCCACGCCTAAATGACCTTATGAATAGGTTTTATGGTAAAAAAAACATCACGTTAGCCTTTAGAAAGGTTTCAACGGTGGGTGTCATTATCAGTGTAGGTTCCTTTGGTGTGGTCCACTTAAGCCTTGGACCTGTCTCATTTTTTGGTTCACGTGTTAAAATTAAAATTATCTGAAAAAAGCGTTGAACAGCGTAGATAAAATACTTACATCACAGTGGGTCCCATGGAGCCCGGCCTGGACGGATTACCGTCCGGGCGGGGGTAGGACGCAATCCGTGTCCTCCGTGGACCACAATGTTTGTTTTCTAATACTTTGACAAGGCACAAGTATCTCAAGGAAGAAATAAATATCCATGATAGTTTTGGCCCACACAAGTTTTTAACGGTGGGCATTTAATCACTACTGTTTTCTATGGTTGAGATTTGGATCTGCGTTATTATTTTTAGCTCGTGCTAAAAAGAGCTGAAAAAGCTGGAACGAAAGTATGGATATATAACACACGTCAAGGTGGGCCCATGGCTCGGCAAGATCGAATCCGCTCTCCTGAAATGAACATCGTGGTCAGTAGGATCACTGGTGCAGAAGAGGTAATTTGGTAGTCGTCATCTGCACCGTCATTTTCTTCAACAAACATGCGTGTATGCATATCCAATTGCTACGTGGAACCCGGACGCCGGATACAGCATGATCTCGCAGGGAGAGCCTTCCTCCCACCTTAGTATGCCAGACGCTGCAAGACGCGGATTCTTTTCCTCATGCTGTAAATTTGGCTGGCATAACAAATGAGCGATGTGGTAAGATACATCACAGTGCCCCACGTTGATGTTGTAAATATTTTGATTTCAGTGTTGAAAAGTGAGTTGTTACGTTTATATTGGAAAAGATGCGGTAATTACTTAGGTAAATAATTATTATCCGTTTACATGGTAATTATCAAACAGGCCCATAGGGGCCCACAAGGGGTCCGTTTAAGCGGTGAGATTAGAAGGGATTAGGTGGGAAGAGATTCATCTGGTCCTCTGCCAATTCCACTCCATGTTTGAGAAGAATGGAAAAGCTTGGAATTACATTAAATAGAATTGCATTGGGTCCTGTACCAATTTCACTCAATGTTAGCAAGTTGTTGTAGGTCCCATCATGATGTATGGGCTATATTTACATTGTCCACCCATTTATCAAGATTATTTTAGAGCATGGGCCAAAAAATCAGGTACATCTAATGATTAAGAGGACCCCACCATAGAAAGCAAGAGGATTGAATACTTACTGTCGAAAACTTCTTTGGGGCCACATCAGTTTTGGATCTACCTCATTTTTAAGCCCATGCTATAAAATGAGGTTAGAAAACAAATGAACAATTTAGATATAACACGTGTGTTATTTTCAATAATTTCAAATAATGGCGGGTATATCCATTCAATGTACCACCGTATTATCAACAAAGCATGAAATTAATCTTATCCCCTGACATTAGAGGACAATCCCTGCCATGGGTAATAATTATGTTTTTTGAATCTCATCTCACCTAATCCCTTTGCCCAAGCAGACGTTGTTTGGCGCTTGCTATTAGATGGAATTGCATTCGGTCCATGCCAATTCCACTCAATGTTCAGAAGACAGGAAAAGCATGGAATTATATTAGATGGAATTGCATCAGATCTTGTGCCAATTTCACTCAATGTTAGCAAGTTGTGTATGTCCCACCATGATGTATGGGCTATATCCACACCGTTCGCCCATTTTTTGAGATCATTTTAGAGTACGGGCTAAAAAATCAGCTAGATCTAAAGCTCAAGTGGGCCCCACCATAGAAAGTAGCAGAAATTGAATACCTACTATTGAAAACTTCTTTGGGCCACATAAGTTTTGGATTTGCCTCATTTTTAGGTCTATGCTATAAAACGAGTTTACAAAACTGTTGAACAATTTAGATATATCACATGTGTTATTTTCAATAATTTCAAATGATGATGAGTATATCTATTCAATGTACCACCTTATTACGAACATAGCTTGAATTAAGCTTATCCCACGGTACTGGCTATCCCTCTCATATGTAATAATTATGTTTTCTGAATCTCGTCCCTACTTATCCTTCCCAATACCATGCGCAAAACACCCCTCTCTGCGATCAATTTCAATTTTCAATCCTGCTATCGCGGCAACTAGGTGGAGCCGAATGGTTGGTGGGTTCCGCTCGATGTAGAATGAAAATGATGCTAATGCTTCAACCGTACATGTAGCATCCCTGGAATCAATCGATAGAGCATAGCCGAAGAATCATCCCTTTGGTAGAAACTGATATAACGGTTACGATTGCTTGATAAACCTGGTTTTGGACTTGCGATCCATCTACAGCAGTACTCACCAATGACACGTGTGAAGAGAACAAGTTGATTTTAAAAGGTTTGCATTTGGCGGCATCTCTGAATGAATACGGCCCTGCGAATATCATCTTGCCGCATCTGCTGGGCTACTGAGGTGGGAGGAAGGCTCTCCCTGCGAAATCATGCCGTATCCGGCGTCCGAGTCCCACGTAGCAATTGGATATGCGCACGCGAAATGACGGTGCATATGATGACTACCAAATTACCTATTTTGCAACAGTGGTCCTACTGACTACTATGTTCATATCAGGAGAATGGATTCGATCAGGCCGAACCATGGGCCTACCTTGACGTGTGTTATATATCCATACCGTCGTTCCTGCTTTTTCAGCTCATTTTAGGACATGAGCTAAAAATAATAACCCAGATCCAAATCTCAACCATAGAAAATAGTAGTAATTAAATGCCCACCGTAAGAAACTTATGTAGGCAAAAACTACCATGGATATTTGTTTCTTCCTCCGGATACTCGTGACCTTGTCAAAGTGAAAACAAACATTGTGGTCCGAGGAAGCTTTTATTGATAGGCGAACCGTCGTGATAATGGCATGTGCAATGCATTGCTGTTTGTTATTCGCGGGGTGAGCTTTTCACAAGCAACCTCCACCATTGCATTGCAGGACTCTTCAGGGCCCACCGTTATGTATGTACTTTATCCGTGTCGTCCATCCGTTTTTACACTTCAGTTTAAGGCATAATCAAATAATTAAAGTATATAGAAGGCTAAAGTAGACCACACCGCTACAAGAACTATAGAGATAATGACATTTACCGTTGAAACCTTCTTGGAGCCCACGGTAATATTTATACGCCATCTTACCTGTTCGTGAGGTTACAAAGACCTCGATGAAGGGTAAATACAAATATAATCTTGAAAACTTCCGTGGCTCCATGATGTTTTTAACGGCAAACGTTTAATATCTATTGTTTCTTGTGGTGTGGTCAAATAGAGCTTTAGATATGCTTAAATATTTGGATCATGCCAGTGAAAGATTTGGAAAAATGGATGGACGGTGTGGATAAAACAAGAACATCACGGCACGGGTGAGCCACACTGATTCCTTACACCACGTTGCTCGAGAGTGTTACGTTCACCGCGCAATCCGCGTCCTCGAATCTACTTTTGCCCCAGTCGTCCTTCGACAGAGTAGATTAGGTGCGGCACAGACCTAACCAAACACGGTACGTTGCGACTTGGGGCCACCTTGATCGATGTATTTTGTATCCACGCCGTCCATCCCTTATTCCAAATCATTTTAAGCATGCACACGTAAATGAAGTAATCCAAATCTCAGGTGGACCACACCTAAAAAATCAGTGGTGGATGACCATTAAAAGATTATTATAGACTATAAAAGCGGTGGATCATGCTGATATTATCTTTTCCCTTCATCCAGGTATGTGTGAGCTTATTAACAGGTTGGATGGGAAATAAAATTACATTGGAGATTAAGGTCGGCATTGTAGAAGTTTTTAATGGTGGGCATTCAATTACCACTGTTTCCATATGGCATGGTCCACCTGAGATTTGAATCTGTATAATTTTTAATGCTAATCTGTTAAAACGGACGGACGGTGAGGATATATAAAAAATACATAAAGGTGGGCCCACAAATAGGGCCGCACTGTCTTGAGTGAGGACGCGGATTTCCTGCGAATTTCCTGCGAATGTTTGTGAGAAATCCTCCCGTCCATCCGTTTTGAGAGTTCATTTTAGAACATTTTACTAAAAATGAACCGTATCAATCTCAAGTGAGCCGTATTAAAGGAAAGTGTGGTAAGGGAAATTCCTACCGTTGAAAACTTCTTGGGTTCAACAGTTAATAATTTAGATGCCATCCATACCGTTAATAATGTCATTAATATTGGGATGAACTGTAAACAAAAATATTAGCATGAATCAAACTTATGTGGCCCTACGAATATTTCAACTGTAGACGTTTAATTATCACTTTTTTGACTCACTTGAGCTTGGATACGGTTCATTTTTGGCAACATATCTTAAAATGAACTCACAAAAGTAACGGACGGATAGGATTTTAAAAAAAAAATCACATTGGGCGCCAACTGGGCTACCAGCGCAGGAACTTCCTGCGGAAGGCTTTCACAGGAAATCCGCGTCCGTTAATCCGTCTCTAGGTTGGAAGCTTCCGGCCACCTACTTAGCGGTTTTTTTCTAGGAAACCAGCCCATAGTTTTCTTTAACGTGGTTTTGCCTTTCTTTATTTGGTTTTGCAAATGCCTTATCGGTGTAGAAAGGCAACAATTCCGCCCATTGCGAGACTAGACACACACTACAAGGAAACAGACAAAAATACTCGAATCTGTGAATGAAGTCTGCCCCTTTCTATCAAAATTCAAAACGGATGTTGCATCGCCTGGATATTGCTTTATATCCACGCCGTTCATCCGTTTTTCCATCTCATTTTAGTGCATTTTTCTGAAAATGAAGCCGGTATAGATCTTTGGTAGACCACGCAACATTGAAATAGTGGTGATCGAACGCACAACAGACCTTGACGTAGCAAGGGAAAACATGAATAGCAGTTGATTTGACAAAACAGACAGCCTAAAACACTGGCCCACCACGAAAGCTACGAATGTTAGAAAACTTACGGAAACGGATTGGCTACTCGCCCTGACACCAGCCAATGGCTGGTGGTCGGTGCTCCGTGGGCCCCACCATGATGTATGTGTTTCATCCATGCCGTCCATCTATTTAAACAGATCATTTAGCGAATAATAATAAAAAATGAGTTATATCCCAATCTTAAGTGGACCACATTACTGGAAACAGTGTTGAATGAGCGTTGACCATTAAAAAATATTTTGGGGCCATAGAAGTTTTGGATCAAGCTGATTTTTGTTTTATCCCTTCATCTGGGGCTGTATGACCTAATTAACCTATTGGATGTCAAATAAACAGTACAGTGGGCCTTAGGAGGATTTTAATGATGTTTGTCCAATCACTATTGTTTTCATGTGGTGTGGTCCAGATGAGATTTATATACCTCTAATTTTTGGGTTCAAGCCATAAAATGATCCGTAAAAATGGATGAACAGAAAGGATGAAACACATACATCATGGTAGCGCCCACAGAGCACCGACCACCAGCCACGGGGATGGTGTCAGGGGGAGTAGCCAATCCGTTCCCAAAACTTGCATTGGGCAGAGATTGGTGGAATATGTTCTCCACCGACAAACTTTAATAAGGGCCTGTTTGGCAGGGCAGATTGGATGGAATTGAATGGTATCCGAGTGGATTCTACCACGGGATTGCGATATCTGTTTGGCACGCCCCACCAGTCCCGGGATTAAACCTTCCAGTCCCTCTCAATCCGACGAACCAAACACGAGAACCAAACACGTCCCAGGCACGCCTGGCCAATCCTGAGATCTATCCTCCAATCCCTTCCCATCCCATCCAATCTGCCCGGCCAAAGAGGCTGTAAATGTCTCGACGATATTGGCAGCGTGGCCTACTAACGGAAAGCGGATTAGCCGATGTGCCACACATAAGCGGTAAAGCTGCTGTATTGACGTCAGTAAGTTCTCCCATTATGAGGTAAGCCTTGTATCCAAACCATCTATCCATTTGGCGAGCTCGTCCTAACGCTTGAGCCGAAAAATAAGACATTTCTAAAGATCAAGTGGATCACACTGATAAAAGTAGTAAGAGATGGGATGACTATCATTGAAAAACTTTTGGGAGTCAAGTTTCAGAATAATATGATATTTATTTTTCCTATTAATCTAGATCTTTGTAACTTTATGAACGGATTGGATGTAAAATAAACGTTATGGTGTGACCTACGAATGTTGGTGAAAATTATTATCCCGAAAATTATTATCCCAACTGCTATATGTCCATTTGAGCTTTGGATAAGATCATTTTTTAGCTCATGTTCTAAGATAATCTCACCAAGTGAATTAACAGTGTAGATGTAATAAATATATTACTGTGGGGCCATGTAGTTTTGATCTCCTTTCAACCGAACTCGGAGCTCGAGGAGTATCGGCGCTTGTCTTCGCAGGACACGTACCCACGGCAGTTACATTGCTGGTGTGTTGGTACACCAGCTGATCCGCTTATCCGTAGGCTGGTGTACTACGCTATTGCGGGTACGTATCATAAGGACACGAGCGCTGACGCACCTCGGCTTTCAAGTTGCACAAATAAATTAAATGAGATTAAAGTTATATGCTTCACAATGATTTATTTATTATATCTAAACTATTCATTTATTTTTTAAAATCATTTTATAGCACTAGACAAAAATTAATCATATGAAAAGCTTAAATGGAACACACCAAAAATAATAGCAGCGGATAATGGCTTTTACTATTAAAAAGTTACGTAGTGCCCACCATAACGTTTAACGTTTATTTTCCATCCAATTTATTAATACATTTGAAAATACATGAATGAAGAAGAAAAACAAATTTTATGTTAATATGAAACTGCCATGACCCTAAAAGATGTTCAATCCCCCACTAGTTTTTGCACTGTGGTTCAATTGATCTTTAGATTTATTTTAGTTTTCTACTCAAGCCTTAAGATGAGCTCGCCAAATGGGTGAATGGTTTGGATATAACACATATCTCATGATTTGACCTACAGAACTTGCTAACGTCAATACACTAGCTATATAGCTGATGTGTGGTGCACCTGCCGGTCTGCTTCACCACTAACAAAGTAAGTCCATCTCGATGAGAAACGGATTGGCTACTCCCCCTGCCACTGGCCAATGGCTGATGGTCTGTGGGCCCCACTATGATGTATGTGTTTCATCCATCCCTTCATTTTCTAGATCATTTTAGGGCTTGTTTGATTTTCCAGTACAGTGGTAAATACCATGAAAAAATGTAATAATTATTTTCCCTATATTTATCTCATTTTTTTCAATGTTTGATTTGATGACCTGTATCTTTGACACAAAAATAAAAAACACCACAATATATTTGTGGGTCCTACCATGGTGCGTATCGCTTATCCACACCGTTAATCTATTATGCTTGATGAATTTATTGCATGAGCCAAAAAATGAGGCATATCGAAAGCTTAAGTGGACCACGCCAATAGAAAAAGGGAATCAAACACTTACCATTAAAAACCTCTCACGCCCTCTGTTTCTTTTGGTGTGGGCCATTTGAGTGTTCAATCTGCCTCATTTTTTGGCTCATGCCTTAAAATATTATGTTAAAACGACTGGACGGAATGAATTTATCATATACATCACCTTGGGGTCCAAAAATTTAAAATAACTCTTTTAAACCGATTTTCAAGGTAAAAAGTACGGTGGATTTCCAAATAATTTTCAAACTGGTGAAATGGTAATTATTACTCATTTTGTGGGTATTTACATAGCCATTGAAAATCAAACACGCCCTTAGAGTATGAGACCAAAAATGAGGTATATCTTAATCTCAAGTTGACCACGTTGTAGGAAACAGTGTTGAATGGTCGACAAAATTTTAGGGCCCATAGAAGTTTTGGATCAAGCTGATCTTTGTTTTTTTTTCCTTTCATTTAGGTCTGTATGACCTAATCAATAGATTGGATGTCAAATAAACAGTATAGTGGTCCTTAGGAGGATTTTAATATATGGTGGACATTCAATCACTATTGTTTTCCTGTGGTGTGGTCCACCTGATATTTATATCCCTCTTATTTTTGGAATGAAGCCCTAAAATGACACGTAAAAATGGATGAACAAACATCATGGTAGGGCCCACATAGCACCGACCACCAGCCACTAGGCTAGTGGTTGGGGGAGTAGCAAATTCGTTTCCATCTTAATGGCCTCGTTCTATCTGAAAGCGGATTGTGTGGTAACTCACTACGGTCACCGTAGTGGGTAAACTTTGTGAGGTCTATTATGATTTATGTATTTTATCTGCTCAGTCCATTCATTTTACCAAATAATTTTAAGGTTTGAGCCTAAAAAATAAAGCATATACAATGTTCAAATGGACCACACCACAGCAAACAGTTGAATTAAACATCTACCGTTGAAAATTTATTAAGACCACAGAAGTATGATATTATGAGTAGGTTGGATGACAAAGAAACATCATTGTGGTACCTAGCAAGGTTTCAATAGTTGAAATCATTATCCACGTTGTTTCCTGTGGTATGATCCACTTGATCTTTTAATATGCTTCACCACCATGAAGTTTGCTTCGGCCTTGAATATGCTTATTATTATTATTATTTTAAAATGAAATGAAAATAATAATAATAATAATAATAATAATGCAAAACATGGATACAACCCATGCATCACAATGGCCTCAAAAGGGCCCCAACTTGGACGAATTCTGTTGATGCTGGTGAAATTTGGTTTTTGAAAAATAAAAAATATTTGAAAATTTCATTTTCCCACTAAATTAATTCTAAATTTTCAAATAAAAAATTGCGATTTTTCCTTTAGTCTCACATCGAAAATGAGAAAATAAGTTTTGTGATTTATAAGTGAAGGTGTATGTAGTATTCTTACTTGGCGTCTTTGAGGTTGAGATGTTCGGGTCGCGTGTTACAATGCGTAGTACTAGAATGCACGCACTCATGTGTGCACGCGCTCGGGCTCAACACGGGCATGGACGAGGGCGAGGGCGTGGGCAGTGTGGCCGTAGTGACGCTAGTTGACGCACTTTGCATTGCGGTGCGAGTGGTCCGAGATAAGCCTGTGTTTTATATGCTACAGAGAACGGTCAGATTATTAATCCAAAACTTCAGCCATTTTGAGAACGACTAACTGCTTTAAAATCCACAACGGTTCGAAAACAAACGGGCTTTGATGATCCAATGGTCAGATCTTTCGATCCAACGATCTGAAACGGCCCAAATTCATTATCGATTGTCAGAAACATTTTTCAAATGTTAATGACCACCTAGCAACAGCCCACTACCCTGGTACCTATATAAACTAGACCATTCTGGTCCAAATCCAATCAACTCCAACAGATTTCTCTTCATCCATCAGATCTCACTAAAATCCATCTCTTTCTAAGAATACTGCAAATACATCCACTAATTGAGTCTACTATAAGATCAACTACATTGAAAAGTTCCTAAGTGGACCCTTCGTGATTATTGCACGCAAGATCTAGATAGGTTTGTCTTATCCTGAAAATAATTTTCCTGTAACCCATCAGTAATTGATAAGGGGGCGAATCACGCTTTAAGCATAACATATTTTTATGTGATTCAGCCTGGTGATAAAAATGAGAATAATTTTCTTTAATTATTTTTTATTTTTCAGTATTTCTAACATATTTCATAACACATGTAAGGCTAAAGATGCAATTGACTTCCAATCAAATCTCGTCATATCACTATTCTACGAATGATGATGGTGAGCTCCTCATGCCTCAGTGGAAGACTTACAAGAGTTTCAACACGAAGTCATGGGCTCTAGTTTCCATTACGGTGAAATCCTAATTGTGTGATAGGAGTGCATGGGTGCGCTAGGAAAGTTAAGAGGTACAATCAAGCCAATGTGACGGTTTACCATGCATGGCCATGGTTCATAAACTGAATTTGAAATGGAGAGCTAACGATGTCCTGGAGGAGGGGTGAATATGACAATGCCAAATAATCTAAATAAATGCGTAATATATAAAGATTATAAAAATCTCAATCGCTTGAGTATTAAAACCTTGATTTTAAATAATTTGTAAGACAATCTTCACCTAAAATATTAGGCAAGATGACTTTATTTCAAGAATGTTTTTAAAATCAATCTTTCAAACTAGTAATAGTATATAAAAGGATTACAACATTTACCAGAAGAATAAAATAATAAATAACATCCAATCACCAAAAAGAATGAAGCATTCACCACATAGCACAAAGAGTTATAGTGGTTCGATGCTTAAAACAACCACACGTACTCCACTCTCAAAATTACTATCCTTGTAATTTTGGCATTCATTATAAAAAAGTTTTCATAGGGTCACCTTAATAACCTGATATAGTTCCTTATGATTTTCATAGACTATCTCAGACAAAACCTAAAAAGAATTTCAGAAAGTATATTTATCTTCAAATGTAGAAAATGTGGCAGAAGCTTGTAGCAGAAGGACCTCTTTCTTAAACGTAGATGTCGCAGTATTCAATCAGACGGAAAGAGTCTAAGGTTATATAGATTTTAAAAATGAAAAATTCAAATGTTAGTTAATTCAATTCTCTTAGATCTCAAGGAAGAGTATAGTTCACTCTATTAGATTAAGTCTAAAATGATCTTGATAAAAAGAGAATTAAATTTAAATACTCACTTAATATATTATATATTATGCATAGCTATTTTGAATTAAGGGGACTGATTTGGGATGCCAAACACAACCAAGTTTTTAATCCAGGGGTAGATTTCTAACCAACGACATGGAGGGCCCCATCTAGCTTCCTTATTGGAAATCCAATTTTATATATACGAAAATGGTTCTAACGGGTGACACGCGTCAGTGGGTCCACGCGGCTCGAACTCACGGAAAGTTCCCATGAGCTCGACGGAATAGAACCGTTTCCCATGTATATAAGTAGTAGTAGAAAAAATTGGTTATAATCTTCTTCCACCGGTCTGTCGCAACTTCGCCTCCTGCATACATTTCAGCCGCTCATCATGTCAGACCCCGTAAAAGAGCCTCTTCCCTCGCCCAAAGAACCCCCATCACCCAAATCCAATTCAGGCGCATTTTACCTTGCGTCCATAACAGGCATCTGGCTTGTAACTGTCAATACAGCCATCTTAGCCGTCCAATCATTAGATAATCCTTGGGCATTTCCATTCGTCCTCCCGGTTTATGTCCTACTCAATCTTTTATTTCTCTTCCTCCATCTCTACCATCGAACACCCGAAAATTCAGGCAAGAGAGAGATATGGAAGGTTTCTATTTGGGCTATACTCACTGCACTCAACATCGTTTTTGCATATCCCAACATTGTTTTTGCATATCCTATTACAACGATTACGATTATGGAGATGAAGTATATTGTCTGGGGAATGGCCGCCTTCAGCACTGTTTCTGGGTTTTTCTTCTTTTTCATCTTCCCCAAAAACTCCAACTTTTATGGCGCGTGCAAATCTTGCGATGGGCAGTCTGTCGTAGATGACAAAGTCTAGAATGACTTCCCCTTGTGGACAGCTCCAACGATGATGTGAAACTCACATGTTGCTGGGATGGACAGCTCCAACGATAATGTGAAAGTCACATGTTGCTGGGATGGACAGCTCCAACGATGCATCATGGAATTTTCCAACGCATGGCCTCCTTCCATAATCCTTCGTTTTATTTTGATTAATTTACATAGCTCTGTTTTTATAACTATAGACTTAATATTTGTTATCATCAAGTAGGATATTCAGGCTAGGAGAGACAGAGATCGTTGTTGCTGCTGTTGTCGCCGTCGCGTCGTCTTTGTTGTTGTCGTCGTCGTGGTTGTTGTTCTTGTTTTTGTTGATGATATTAATCTTGATACACGTGTAAATAGTACATCAGTTGTTGTCCTGGATATCACACGTTTAAGATGCGGTCGCGATTAGGTACTACCCCCCTCCCATTTAGTGGGGACGGGCTGCGGCCCCGATGGCCACTGAAGGGCAATCGTGATGTATTTATTTGATCCAAACTGTCAATCTGTTTTTCCATATCATTTTAAAGTATTAACCCGAAAAAAGGCAAATCCAAAGCTCAAGTGGGCCACACCACTGGTAGCAGCTGTGCTAAGATGCCCACCATTAAAATCTTCTTAGGGTCACCTTGTTTTTTTATTTACCATCCAACCTGTTGATACGGTCATATACACCTAGGTGACTTGAAAAATACAAATATCTTGATTCAAAACTTCCGTGATCCCCATAAAATTTTAACGATATCAGTTTAATCCCCACCGTGTGTTCTATTTGAGCCTGGGATCTATTCCATTTTTAAGGTCATAATTTAAAATGACACGGAGAAATGGATGAACGGTGTTATAAAATTCAAACATCACGGTGGCCGAACAGGCATAATATACTTGGCATATCTACGCCGTCCATCCATTTTTCAGGGTCATTTTAGTGGTTGAGCTCAAAATTGAAGCATATCCAAAGCTTAAGTGAACCATAACACAAGAAACAGTGGTAATAATGATTTCCACCGTTGAAACCTTCCTGCAGCTTGATCTATGCATGAAGGGAAGACACAAAGACACGATGAAGAGAAAACACAAATATCAGCTTAATCTAAAACTTGCGTGGCTTCTAACTTAGAATTTTTCAAGCGTGGTCTACATGATCTTTTTGTATACTTCATTTATTTCTCTCATACAATAAAATTATCTATTAAAATGAATGGACCGAGTATATATAAATACATAAATCTGGAAACGGATGATGTGAAACGCTCAACCTATGACTGGGAGGTCTTTACCTTCGCACCACCTTTGTATATGTGTTGTGTTCTGAATTTATGCCGTCTATCCGTTTTTTCTGGTAATGTTCTTTTCTGATTGCTCGGTAGTGTATTCATGCCGTCTATATGTTTTATTCAAAAAAATAATGAATCAGATCAATCATCAGGTGGACCATATCATAGGAAACCATGGTGATTAACTATTAATGAGCCACAAAAGTAGCTCCGGGTCAAGCTGATATTTATTTTTTCTAATTATATGACATTATCAACAGATTGGATAGGATAGCAAATAAATACTACGGAACTGCCTAACAAGGTTTTAATGATAGCGGGTTTTTTAATGGCCACTATTTCACGTGGTATGATCTACCGAATAATTTGGATCTGCTTCAGTTTTTGAATACTACCCTGTAATGAAACGAAAAAAATGGAAGAACCGTGTGGATGCGGAATAAATAAATCAAGGTGGTCCCAAGGTAAGGGTATATTTATTTTAAAAAGTAAATATCAGCACGATCCACAGCTTCTATAGCCTACAACAATCTTTTAATGGTCATCCACCACTGATTTCATAGGTACGGTCCACCTGAGATTTGAATCAACTTCATTTGCGGACCGTGCCTAAAATGATTTGGAAAAAAGGATGGACGGTGTGGATACCCAATACATAGATCAAGGTGGCCCCAAGTCGCGCCGTACCGTGTTGGGTTAGGCCTGTGCCGCGCCTAATCCACTCTGTCCAAGGACGACTATGGTAATAATGTTTGATTCGAGGGCGCGGATTGCGCGGTGAACGTAACACTCTCAAGCTCTCAAGCAACGTGGTGTAAGGAATCAGTGGGGTTTTTTATTCACACTGTCCATCCATTTTTCTAAATCATTCACTGGCATGATCCAAATATCTAAGCGTATCTAAGGCTCTATCTGACCACACCACAAGAAACAGTGGATATTGAACGTTTGCCGTTAAAAACATCCTGAAACCAGAAAGTTTTGGATCAAGATTATATTTATATTTTCCCTTCGTCGAGGTCTCTGTAACCTTACGAACAGGTAAGATGGCATATAAATATTAACGTGGGCTCCAAGAAGGATTGAGCGGTAGATGTGATTATCTCTATAGTTCTTATAGTGGTGTGGTCTACTTTAGCTTTGGATATGCTTTAGTTATTTGATTATGCCTTAAACTGAAGTGTAAAAACGGATGGACGGCACAGATAAGGCACATACATAACGGTGGGCCCTGCAGAGTCCTGCAATGGTGGAGGTTGCTTGTGAAAAGCTCACCCAGCGAAATAACAAACAGCAATGTACTGCCCACGTCATTATCATGACAGTTTGCCTATCAATAAGCTTCCGTGGACCACAATGTTTGTTTTCTAATACTTTGACGAGGTCACAAGCATATCGAAGAAGAAACAAATATCTATGATAGTTTTGGCCCACACAAGTTCTCAACGGTGGGCATTTAATCACTACTGTTTTCTATGGTTGAGATTTGGATCTGCGTTATTATTTTTAACTCATGTCTTAAAATGAGCTGAAAAAGCTGGAATGACAGTACGGATATATAACACACGTCAAGGTGGGCCCATGGTTCGGCAAGATCGAATCTGCTCTCCTGAAATGAACATCGTGGTCAGTAGGAGCACCGGTGCAGAAGAGGTAATTTGGTAGTCGCCATCTGCACTGTCATTTTCTTCAACAAAGCATGCGTGTACGCATATCTAATTGCTACGTGGGACCCGGATGCCGGATACGATTTCGCAGTGAGGGCCTTCCTCCCACCTCGGTAGCCAGCAGACGCCGCAAGACGCGGATCCTTTTGCTCCTGCTATAAATTTGGCTGGCATAATAAATGGGCAATGTGATAAGATACGTTACAATGGCCCACACATTGATTGTTATAAATTTTTTCATTTTAAGTGTTGAAAAGGTAAGTTGTCACATCCACTTTGAAAAAGATGCCGTAATTACCTAGGTAAATAATTATTACCCATTTACATGATAATTATCCACCAGGCCCTTAAGGGTCAGTTTGGGCGGTGGGATTAGGTGGGATACTACTCCATGTTTGAGAAGAATGGAAAAGCTTGGAATTACATTAAATGGAATTGCATTGGGTCTTATGCCAATTTCATTCAATGTTTGGGAAGTTGTGTAGGTCCCACCATGATGTGTGGGTTATATCCACACCATCCACCTATTTATCAAGATTATTTTAGAGCATGGGCCAAAAAATCAAGTAAATCTAAAGCTCGAGTGGACCCCACCATAGAAAGCAACAGGGATTGAATACTTACCATTGAAAACTTCTTTGAGGCTACATAAGTTTTGGATCTACCTCATTTTTAGGTCCATGCCATAAAATGAGGTTACAAAACAAATGAACGGTTTAGATATAACACATGTGTGTTATTCTCAATAATTTCAAATGATGGTGGGTATATCCATTCAACGTACCACCGTATTATCAACAAAACATGGCATTAATTTTATCCCATGGAAATAGGAAACAATCCTTGCAATGGGTAATAATTATGTTTTTTGAATCTCATCCCACTTAATCCCTTCTAATCCCACCGCTAAGGGGCTAAGGGCCTGATTGGACGGGCACGCTGGATGGGATTGGGTTGTATTAGGGTGGATTGCACGCCATCCAATGCAATGTCAATGGACTCCATGCAATCCCACTGGATTGCTATATCCAGCGTCCCAGCTATGGCCTGTTTGGATGGGCGGCCTAGATGGGATTGGGTTCAGTGAGTGCGTGTTTGGACAGGCGTGGGATTGGAAGCTGGATACAGGCGCTCTCACTGTAGGCAAGTGCAAAGGACGGTGATAACTGTCTCCCGCCAATCCAGGGGCTGCTTGCACTGGGGAAACGGATTGGGTACTCTCCCTGACAGCAGTGTTTGCCTAGTGGTCGCTGCTCCGTGGGACCCACCATGATGTACATGTCTCATCCATGTCGTCCATCTAATTTGGAACAGATCATTTTAAGATTGTCTGAAGTCAAATATTCCTATATCCCAATTTTAAATGGACCAGATTACAGGAAACAATTTTGAGAGAGCATCGACCGTTAAAATACAATTTCAACTGATAATAGTTTTGGATCAAGCTCATTTTTTGTTTTTTTCCATTCATCTGGTGCTGTACGACCTAATCAGTCTATTGGACGTCAAGTAAACAGTACAGTGGGCCTTACGAGGACTTAAGAGTTGAATGTCCAATCAAATTTGTTTTCATGTGGTGTGGTCCACTTGAAATCAATCCACCTCTCATTTCTGGGATCAAGCTATAAAATGATTGGTAAAAATGTATGAACAGAAAGGATGAAACACATACATCATGGTTTCCAAAGAGCATCGACCACCAATATTAAAACTAGTGTCAGGGAAATTAGCCAATCCGTTCCCTTGCAGTGGTGTCAAATGAATCAACTCCATGGCAGGGGAGGCCGTGCCATCTGCCTATTTGCATCATTAAAATGTTTCATCCATGCCATTCATCCACTTTGACATGACATCTTACACCGTTGTCCCAAAAATCAGAGCGCTATATATCTCAGGTGAACCACAACACCTCAACATATAGCGGCTCAACCTTTTATTTTACCAGTTACTCCCAGATCAAATTTGTTCATACCTGCCATACAGGCCCAGGTGGAGATATAAAACAGATATCAATATATATCGAACTGCTATATGTGGACCACACTGGTATTTACAAAGGTCATAAAATCGTGGGGGCCCACCGATTTATGTCTCATGAAATTGGCAAATAAAAGTGAATTCAATCAACATTATTATCAGCAGGGGACATGTCTAGAAATCCGCATAGACCACATCATGTAGCAGTAGTGTGATAGAGATAGATCTCAAAAAATATTAAAAGCAGGCTAGAATAACGATGTATGAAAACACGAGAACCAACGTTGTGTGGCAAAAAGAGAGAAAAAGTTTCAAGTGACACAATAAGAGTGACAGTCATCCGAATAGGGCTAGAATTTAAAAATCTCGAGGAAGGTAAGAAACAGGACTACGACGCCAACTAGAACAGCACAAAATATCTCCCCATCTGACCGAGGTGAAGGGGGGCGATCATCAGTTGACACGGCCCTAGAAACCATGGTCGTCGACGCCTGTGCCTCAGGCGTCGTCTGTCGGCTGGAGTGTGACGAAGAATGGTGTATGTAGAGGTCATCAGAAAATGTAGCGACCTGAACCGCCTGAGATGCCGTGCAAGGTCTTGACGGTGCACATGCCTTGCAGAAGTGCTCGTCCCAACATGTAATTGCCTCTTTCCAGTTCCTGAATGCGCGGTGTCTCGCTCCACCATACCCCTCCCACCTCCACCCGAGCATCGTCCTGAGATATGTATACGCCAGGCCTACGCCCCACCAAGACGACGTAATATTTATCATTTCCCATCTGCAATGACATGGACGTAATTGGCATGAGATACGTGTGTTGGAATAAAAATTCGCTAATTAAGTGGACATGTAGTATTCTCCTATCGAATAGCATCGAAAAGTACAAAAAAAAATAAAAATTACACAAGTGAAAATAAAAAGTTATCGTATATACGTACCCTTCCAAGCAAGCAGATACATCCGACACCTTGATCACTAAAGTAAATAAACTAACCAATGGATGCATGTGAAACCATAAAAGTATAATTGATTACATAAAAGTCATGGTCATAGTATAATTGTCATATTCGTATATACTACTATGTGTCTGTCCCAAAAAGATTAGCAAGTTATCAAATCATCCAAGAAAATCATGTAATTTAAAGTTATTATAGACCAACAACTAACAGTCAAAACAACAAACCTAGAAATGCAGATCCTCAGATGGATCCCACACCTCAATCACCAAAGTGGTCATGAAGTGTTTTCTTCAACCAGTCAATGCGACGCTCAGGTCGCAGACTCACAAAAAAGATGTCAAATCCTTGTCCTTACTCAAGAGCTAACCAACCTCAATAAACTCTGAGTTGGTCAGGACCTGGACCTCTTCTAGTATATCAAGTACTTTAGAGGTGCGATTCACCGACTTGCCGAGGCCAAATTTAAGCATTGAGTCGGCAACAGTCTGTAGAGAGGCCCCGAGTACTTCACAAGGACGAGCAGGGCGCAATCGTTTCCTACCTGCGCTCCCACTTTGAGTGGCATCAGAATTAGACGTGTGAGTGGGAGTGCTACGTGAGCCGTGTTGTCCAATTGAAGGACTGTCTGGTGAAAATGGGATGGTCCTTGCGGGTCAGTGGTAAAATCATCTGACAAATCAATTGTATCATCGAGGTCATCATCCAGCTCTCTCCATGCATCATTGAGTTCTTGTTGAAGACAAGATGATGATGCTGATGCGGCTATAGTCCTACTGCCTTGGACAAAACGTCCCGATGCTTGGTCCGAATCGACGATAGTTGCAAGATCATCCATTCTCTCAATCCGTTTACCACGGAGTTTCTCCACACGCGGGTGAGACTGCAGTCGTACATTAATGAGTAGTAAGTACAGTAAGAAGTGTATACTGATGCAAATATTTCTACTATATATTGAAAAAATTATACCTTGAGATATTCCTCCCAGACTTCATCAGGAGCCGTCACCACCATCCGCTCGTTGTCCCATCCGAACCCGCTCGCCGCCAGCATATCCTTCACTGCAATGTACTCCCTCTTGTAATACCTTAGTTGGTTAGAGATATTTTGCCACTTGAGGACTACATTGATATGCTTTGTAACGGCGTTGGCGGCAATTTGGTACGCCTTACGTTTGAAACCATTATCGCCCTTACGTCCCAATGCCACTTGTTCCAAAAATATGTCAATCATAACCTGATCCATATCGAGAGTCTATTTTATTTTCAAGGCTTGGGACGTAGGCTCGGCCATGGATTTCACCGTCCTTGTGCGTGGGGAGGATCGTGTTGGCACCACTAGTGTCTTGGCCGGTGAATGTGCTGGTGTCGATAGATCACTAGACATCCTGTCTGCCATACCGCCTGAATAGCAAGTACATATGATGATTTGCATAAAGTCAGCTATAATCATAAGAATAGGATCCCTATTTTAAAAGATCGATTATAAAAAACATCGTCTGTTATCTCCATATGATGACTCTACTATCTCAGAGATTGGAAGATTGCAATTCCATTGATAGGTACGTAACATGATTTAGAAAGTAAATAACAACAAGTCATGGAAATTGTTCCAAAAATAGTGATAAATTATCTAGCCCTACTATTTTGTTGCGCATCTGCCCACAATCTGGTTGTTATAGCATCGCGCACAAAATTCCAATCATCTTTTTCACGCTGAGATGCTCGCAGTAACCATTGTCGCTTGTCGTTCGTTGAAACCTGGTGAGGCGTTGTGTTACTCTCCCCATCAGTGGTAGATACTCCAGCTTAGTCCATTTCTTCTTGAGATTCTAGTCTAGTACGTATGAAATTGTGTAAGACACAGCATGCTATCACAATTTGGATCTGTGTGTGGAATTCATACTGCATGGTGGTCTTCAAGATAGGGAATCTGCCTTTCATAATACCAAAATAACGCTCAATTGCATTGCGCAACTGCGCATGACGATAATTAAACAGCTCCTTCATGTTGGCAGGTGCTCTCCCGGTTCGATACTCTTGTAAGTGGTATCGAACGCCCCAGTATGGAGCTATAAAACTGGGTGAATGTGCATAACCGGCATCGATAACGTAATATTTTCCTACACATTTGAATCAAAGTCCCATTGAATTTACAATAACATAAGTTAACGTGATGAAATAGACTGACAATCTCTTAAAAGATAACCAAATATCATGCGGGACAAGCAAGGGATCATCTGATCGACTCAGAGCGTTGTGTAAGACCCTCGCATCCGAAGCAGAACCCTCCCAACCGGCCAATATGTAAATGAAGTTCATATCAAATGAACACGCCGCCAGTACGTTTTGGGAGAGGACCCCCTTCCGATTGCGGAAGCTCGCATGGTCACCGGCAGGCACATGAGCAGGACTGTGTGTACTTTCAATTGCCCCAACGTAATCCTAGATACATTGGATAAAGGTGTGAATGAAGGGTAGTATAAAATACGTATATGGAAATATGACCCGTCATAATTAATACCTGAAAGTAAGCAGCCCAATTTGTGTTTGTCTGAATCTCAGATGGAGTCGCTGGTCCAGCCTGTTTAACGAAAATTAGGTATAGTGACACAATTGTATCTAATACACTATGAAAGTGGCTACTCACAGTTTCACCCGATCGAATGAATCTATGACCAATTACGCGATTCCGAACATTGTGCCCTAATGTGTGTAGGAACATTACTAACTGTTCTTCAAGACTCACACGCCAGTATCATACAGCACGGTCTTATCGCGTAGCTGGGTACATAGATCGAAGAACGTCGCTCGATTCATCCTAAGTTGCGTCACACAATCCCGATCACTGGCCCTAATGAAAGAGTGGATGAACCTGACGCACTCATCCTCTCCATGACGAGAGGGCTGTTTGAACATGTATTCATGACAATATTCCCCGACAGTCGCCACACAAGCCATCATCGCCCTTGCAACCATGACACTATTTGTATCTTCTCCCGATTCTTCATACTCCATCGCCAACTGATAACCAACACCATCAAGTTCGTATACTCAGAAGTCCTTCCATCTACTCTTCGAGAAAAGGTTGAATAATTTATATGGTGGGATAAGTTCACATATGATTACATGTTAAGAAGTTCACATTTTACAACCCATTATTTTCTGACAAATTCCGAAGAGATGGATTCCAATTCCAAATCCTGACCCATGTCTATAATCTGGTTCGATGGTTAAAATAATTAAGATTATACGACAGAATTCTGAAAAACTAGCTGAATAGGAGGCAGAGAGTTAAATTAAAATGATATAATATGCAGTGAATAACGCAAATGTTAGTTTTTCAAAATGATATAATGGTGTAGAAATGTACCTCCTAAACGTCTCTGTAATGAACAAGAACGGTGTGCTCAACACTGTTTCCTGAAAAATAGAACAACATGTAATGGAAATATTCCTTCAGTTAAGACATCACATGACTATAATATAGAAGTCCCGTCATACACCATTGCATATACAACAAATACAATTGTGTGGATAAAGGTCATTGGCTTTTCAAAGATGAATGGATTGTGCAATATTAACTACTAGATAAAGAGCCAAAAATATCTACAATTAAGAACAAACACAGTCCACTACCCAAATTAAATCTTTTGGGTTTTGTGAGATGAAAGTAAATGAACAAACACAACCCACTACCCAAATTGCAATCTTTTTTAGTTTCCGTAAGAGAAAATTTAAGAAGATAAACATACACCCCACCCAAAAATGCAATCATTAACCATTTGAAAAACAGAAAATAAAGTGGAAAAAAGAAAAGAAAAAGAAAAAGATAGAAAGAAAACAACCCACCACTCCGAATAAAATCGTTTTTGTTCTGTAAGAGAAAAATTAAGGGGGAAAAAATACTCACTACCAATAAAAAAAATGCAATTATATATATATATATATATATATATATATATATATATATATATATATATATATATATATATATATATATATATATATATATATTGGTTCTATAAGAAGAAAGTCAAGTGAACAACAATAACCCACCATTCCAAGTTCCATCTTATTTCCTATGTGAGAAAATTCAAGGGAAAATAAAAAATGCCCCTCTAATCAAAATGCAACTTTTTTACTTTTATAAGAAGAATAGCAAGTGAACAAACACAACACACCACTCAAAATGCAATATTTTTTATTAAGAGAAAATCAAGAAAAAACATAGCAACCCACCAATCAAAATCCAATCTTTTACTTCTGTAAGAGTAAAAAAATCAAGAGAACAAGCAAAACCCATCATTCCAAATTCCATCTTTTTGGTAGTGTGAGAGAAAATTCAAGAAAAAACAAAAAAACACCCTACTTATCAAAATGCAATCCTTTGGCTTTTGTAAGAAGAATAACAAGTGAACAAACACAACACTCCAGTCAATATACAATCTTTTCTGTTATGTAAGAATGAAAAAAATCAAGTGAAAAAGAACAATCCACATTCCAAATTCCATCTTCTGTAAGAAGAATAGCAAGTGAACAAACACATAATACGAATTGCAAGTGTTTTTTTTTTCCTGTAAGAGAAAAATCAAGAAAGTAACCCACCAATCAAAATGCAATCTTTTGACTTCTACAAGAAGAGAATGAAGTGAATAACACCACCCACAACAAAAATGCAATATTTCCAGTTCTGCAAGAGAAAACTCGATAAAGCAAACACAACCCACAACTCAAAAAGTGCAGTTTTGTGGATCCCACAAGTGAAAAAAATTATACCCTGTATGCGCATTTTGCAAGGAGATAGATATCCAGATATGAAAAACACATAAGTGAGAAGGGTTCACAGAATGTCACAATTGTCTTGTCAAACAGTCTAAAAATATACACTGTATGCAACCCAAACATACACCACTGAAAGAGGGTTCACAGAGAAATCCCATGGTTGATCTACCAACACAGCAAATGATCTGAGATGATCCTAGTAAACTCAAGGAGACAGATACCAAAAAACCATCTCATAGATCCCAAATCACCATCTCATTATGAAAGCAGAAGATACCCTAGACTCAATCTAAAAAAATAACAGGAAAAGCATGACAGGAATCACGTTTGAAAACAGAATACGAAAATCCACCCCCGTATAAATCGGTATGTGAAACAATGCCGTCGGAGCGAACGACACAGGTCGACTCCATATCGGAGGGCCTGTCTCGCTTGTGACGAAGCCTCATACAAGACAAGCATGAAAAACCACCTTATCCCACATCTCAGCCGCAACACGGATCAGGCCAAGATCCAACATGCAATTCAAATAGGGGTTTACTCTTAGCATTTAGGTGAGGAAGAGGACCTACCTCCGCCAGAGAAAACCGTCAGTTCACGATGACAGCGCCGGCTCGACTGGTGACAACCATCGCGACCTGATACGGCTTCTTATAAACCCATTTTCGCGCCATACCTCATCATCTCCCGCAACCTATCTCTTCCTGACCCTCCCGCCAAATCCCAGCCCAAGAAACCCCGTAGATGAGATTTCAACGGAAAGGATTGACATCAGGAAGGAGGAAGGCAGGGAGAATGAAAATAGAGAAATCCAGCGTCGAATCCTGCAGGATTGCACCGTATGGGCGATAACCCTTCGAATCCAGCGACGAAATCCACCCCAATCCAACGGATTTTCTCTCCAAGATTGAATCCAGCGCCCGTCCAAACAGGCCGCTGCTCTGACGATGTAGTATTGGAGTACCCTATCCGGCCTAATATAGGCTACTCCAACACAGCGTGCCTGTCCAAACACGCCCTAAGGGTCTGTTTGGGCGGTGGGATTAGAAGGGATTAGGTGGGATGGGATTCATCTGGTCCTATGCTAATTTCACTCCATGTTTGGGAAGAATGGAAAAGCTTGGAATTACATTAAATAGAATTGCATTGGGTCACGTGCCAATTTCACTCAATGTTACCAAGTTGTTGTAGGTCCCACCATGATGTGTGGGTTATATCCACACCGTCCACCCATTTATCGAGATTATTTTAGAGCATGGGCCAAAAAATCAGGTAAATCTAATGCTCAAGAGGACCCCACCATAGAAAGCAACGAGGATTGAATATTTACTATTGAAAACTTCTTTGGGGCCACATAAGTTTTGGATCTACCTCATTTTTAGGCTCATGCCTTAAAATGAGGTTACAAAACAAATGAACAATTTAGATATAACACATGTGTGTTATTTTCAGTAATTTCAAATGATGGTGGGTATATCCATTCAATGTACCACCGTATTATCAACAAAGTGGGGCATTAATCTTATTCCATGGCAACAGAGGACAATCCCTGCCATGGGTAATAATTATGTTTTTTGAATACCATCCCACCTAATCCCTTCTAATCCCACCGCCCAAACAAACCCTAAGGGGGCGTTTGGCGCATGGTATTAGATGGAATTAAATGAGATGGAATTGCATTCGGTCCCATGCTAATTCCACTCAATGTTCAGGAAGATAGGAAAAGCTTGGAATTAGATTAGGTGGAATTGCATCGGGTCTTGTGCCAATTTCACTCAATGTTAACAAGTTGTGTACGTCCCACCATGATGTGTAGGCTATATCCACACCATCCACCCATTTTTTGAGATCGTTTTAGAGCATGGGCCAAAAAATCAGCTAGATCTAAAGTTCAAGTTGACCCTACCATAGAAAGTAGTAGAAATTAAATACCTACTATTGAAAACTTCTTTGGGGCCACATAAGTTTTGGATCTACCTCATTTTTAGGCCCGTGTTATAAAACGAGTTTACAAAACAGATAAACAGTTTGGATATATCACATATGTTATTCTCAATAATTTTAAATGATGGTGAGTATATCTATTCCATGTACAATCTTATTAGAAACATAGCATGGAATTATGCTTATCCCACGGTACCAGGGACAATCCCTCTCATATGTAATAATTATGTTTTTTGAATCTCATCCCACCTTATCCTTCCCAATACCATGCGCAAAACACCCCTCTCTGCGATCAATTTCAATTTTCAATCCTACTATCGTGACATCTAGGTGGAGCCGAATGGTTGCTGGGTTCCGATCGATGTAGAATGAAAATGATGCTAATGCTTCAACCGTACGCGTGGCATCCTTGGAATCAATCGATAGAGCATAGCTGAAGAATCATCCCTTTGGTAGAAACTGATATAATGGTTACAATTGCTTGATAAACCTGGTTTTGGACTTACGATCCATCTACAGCAGTACTCACCAATGACACATGTGAAGAGAACAAGCCGATTTCAAAAGGTTTGCATTTGGCGGCATCTCTGAAAGAATACGGCCCTGCGAATCGCGTCTTGCTGCGTCTGCCGGGCTATCGAGGTGGGAGGAAGGCTCTCCTTGCAAAATCGTGCCGTATCCGGCGTCCGGGTCCCACGTAGCAATTGGATATGCGCACGCAAAATGACGGTGCAGATGATGACTACCAAATTACCTATTTTGCACCAGTGATCCTACTGACCACGATGTTCATTTCAGGAGAGCAAATTCGATCTTGCCGAACCATCGGCCCACCTTGACGTGTGTTATATATCCATACTGTCGTTCTAGCTTTTTCAGACATGAGCTAAAAATAATAACACAGATCCAAATCTCAACCATAGAAAACAGTAGTGATTAAATGCCCACCGTTAAAAACTTGTGTGGGCCAAAACTACCATAGATATTTGTTTCTTCTTCGAGATGCTTGTGACGTCGTCAAAGTATTAGAAAACAAACCTTGTGGTCCACAGAAGCTTATTGATAGGCGAACCGTCATGATAATTTGCATGTGTTAGTTTGATGTGGTTACAGGTAATGGAAAGAGATCTCCTTCGTTTCAAATGTCTAATTGTGGATTGAGAAAATATAGGATGATAGATGGGATCTATAGAAGGGTTTGGTAAGGGATCCACACCATTCATCAGTTCTCCAGGTCATGACGCATGAATGCGATCCAAAAAATGAGATAATTTCTAAGTTTTGGATGAGCCATACAATGCTAGTTTGGGCAGGGAATACCTAATGTTAGAAACTTCATTCAAGTCTTGATTTGATGAATGGCTTAGATCTACAAGTAGGCCCCTCATGATTAACGGTTCACACAAGATGGGTCCCCACAACAGTCCTGATCGAAGAAGGAAGATAAGTACGGAAAGCTTCTCCAGTTTTGGCACGTCAGTACTGGACGTTGGTATTTTAGTTTATTTTATAAATTTTCTTTTCTTTTGTTAATTTAATGTGGGTGCCACTGAGATTTATACCAGCAATCCCACTTGACCATTCATTTCGTCAGATTACATTGGGAGACAAATCCAAGATTGAGAAAGATCTACTGCTTTGGTGGACTGCATGATAAGATAGGAAATCATGAAGATTAAATATCCATTGTTGACCACTTCTTCCCTAACAGGTGAATGGCCTAGATCATGCATGTCTTGGCTTCACATACGATGGATGGACGGTGATGGATGGATTGATATTGGACTAGATGGACGATAGCAACAAAGTATTGTTGCTGGAGTCTTGAAGAGATGTGGGTTTCTTGACGTCTGCAAGTAGTTTTCTTTCTTTGTTTTTTTTTTTTTAAAAAAAATATATTATATAAATTACTTAACATTATCTCATGGAGACCGATGACTCCCATCTCACATTTTAAATAAAAAAATCTTCAAACATGAATATTTTTTATTCAGACCGTCCATTTAGAGAGAAACTTTACCAAAGATAACCATTTTGCGTGCTCTATAAACAGACTGAGTTTGAGACTTGATCTCTTAAAGATGACCAAGATGCCTGTTTAATGGCTCAGGCCTATTTGTAACTCAAAATAATGTTTAATGACATCATATGTAAAAATTAACCGATAGTTTTGATGTATACCCTATGATCTCCCTAATGAATGATTCATTTAGACATTTGGATGACCCAGTTGGCAGATCGGACTGTGATGGATGATCAATTGATGGTCTAAATTTTAAATAAGTAGATGGTTAAAATGTTAATCATATTTATGGATTATTGTACGGTCATTTTTGTAAATGAATATATATAAAGTAGTTTTTGGATGCGATCTATGTTAGAAATGTATAATGTTAGATTCAAGTTATTGGTTCACAGGTGTAAAAGATGAATGATCAAAATATTAATTTAATGTGTGTACAAGTGATTATGAAGATCTAGTAGTTACTTTACTTTGATCAAGTGGTCCAAATTTAAAGCGGTCGATTAAATATCCTCGTCTAGTGCTAAATAGTTGATTTAACGGTCGATTTGATGAACGGGTGAGAATACTAAGGTATTTAAGGGTTTGTCCTATTAATCAACCGTTGAAAAATGCTCCCTATGGTTAGATTCAAGTTAAACTACATAAATATTAATGGATCTACAAGTGTAGTGTTAAACCAGTGTAATCATACATCCTTATGTATAGGTAAAATCGCATCTAAAATTTCGAGTTATTACACTTGGCCTTAAACAAATGACACAAAATCTTCAAATTTTCAGACTTTGGAAAATAGACTAAGGAACCATAGTCCTAAACGTTAGTCGATGGTTCACTTGAAGACATATCTACATATTGTGTTGGAAAAATTAGTATTTTAGCAATAATGAAATATGACATTAAAAAAACATTATATGGAAGGAAATAAAAAAAAAAAAAAAAAAAACCATTGATGCATTGCACTTATAGCATCCATCAACATATAATAAAAGAATACACATCACATTATTTTCATGTTTCAATAAGTTAACAAGAAATGTTAACCTAACTTCATTCATGTTGCTGTTGTTGCATGTGCTGCGTCTTGAAACTCATTCTCCTCCTCATCTTCCTCATCAATATTAGAACTATTATGTTCCCAACTCGGATGCAACTAATTTTGTGTACAAACTAATGCTTCAACTGTATTTTGTATAAGGGAGCTTCGAGTCTTGCTCACGACCCTACTCCCTATGCTAAAAGCAGATTTTGATACCACTGTTGAAATAAGAATTGACGATATATCTCGTGCCATCGCTGATAGTGTAAGGTATTTTCATTCACTAAATCTTATTTTCCACCACTCCAAAACATCGAAGTCCAAATTCTGTTGCATTATGACTAACTTTTTGAGATATAAGTCTAACTCTGATTCTTTCGTTTCAGTGTTTATATTTTCTTTTACTAAGAAAGACATGTATTTATTGCCGACAATAGTATTAGTGCTATTCACTCCCCAAGTGCAGGGTTGTGATGTAGTAATAAACTCAGTAAGACCGAGGTCTAATCCCAAGAGACCGATACCTGTATGTTATCTGAAACTAAGTAGAACTAGAACTAGACTAAGATGTAAACTAAATCGAATAGAATTGAAGGAATAATGGTGAAATATTAATTTAAAACTTAAGAAATCAGAGAAAGGAAACTAGGGATTCAGAGGATCTACTTGTAGAGATCAAAGAAATCAAATGCCTGTTCAAGAACTCAACTGGACTTAGAGTCCCATCTTCATCCAGTTGAAGAGTGTAACCATAAAAATCAACTGAACTTACTTGATATAGTTTTCAAAGAGATGAAAGGTATATGAATTAGAATGAATTCCATCACCAAACCATGCCCAGGAGACAAAGTAAACAACAGAATTAAACTAATTATCAACCAATCAACAATGCATGAAGGTTAGGAATGGTACTATCATCCGACCATGTCCAGGAGACGATGGTGAACAACAGGACTTCCTAACGTCATACACATAAAAGGAAAGGAATATGCTCAAAGCTATCGCAGACCTATTGTAATTTTAGTCACAACAGACCATTAAAAACTAAAAACATTACCTTAATTAAACTAATAATCAATATCAATTCAGTCTTAAACAAAAGGCACAAGCAAAGAATCTCCCATCATGCTACAAGCTTCACCTCTTAGCCCTAGCTAAGAGGTTTAGCCACACATAATTAAGCTAAACATCCTAAAAATAATAATAAAAAGAAATAAAACAAATAAAACAAATAAAAATTACTACTCCCTGTCTCTGCCTCTTATTGACGACTCCCCCACTTCTGCCTTCAATTCCTCCTTATATCGTTGCTGTCGAAAGGCCCCGCCTGCTAGAATCAGTAGAGTCCTTTTTAGAAACTGCCTCCCCCAAGATTTATGCAACAACAGCAGTACTATTCGCGGCAGCAGAAAGTCCTGTCCTCAAGGCTGAAGTGTTGGTGGGGCCCACTTCAACTGGCGTTTGGGAAATCCACTCCATCCATTGTCTGACCCTCAAATTTTTGACTAGAGAAGGGTGGTTTTGATTGCATGTTGGCACGACCTAGGTACGGAATTCCGCTGAAACCTGTTCCATTTGTGACCGTTGAACCCAGCACGTGTGCAAGCATGCATGCACACGGTCAGCATGGGCTTGACGAGCTCGGAGCCCTCTACATGATGGACGGTTCGAATTGACCGTCTGGACCATGATGACGGCCCACTTAAATCACGAACGGAACAGAGGTCGCTAATTCAAATCGATGGTGTCTGTGGGGCCCACTTAAAGCCACTTTACGCCTAATCAGAGTCGTCTGTCGGCTTTGTGAAGTAAATTTAGTGCGCCATTCTCAAATTGGAGAGGACATGAGCTCTTGGTGGACCACTATGTGAATCAACGTCCGGAGAAGCTACAGATTTTGCACTCATGTTCTTGTGCATGGACGAATGGAAGTGATTGGGTTTTGGTAATTCTTCCCTCCCGAGCACAGTGGATGGATTAGATCACCTTTCTAGATGGCAAATATGGACCGTTGATGGATCATCGGTCGGATCACGCGTACAGCAAACAGAGAGTCCGTCTCTGTTGGAAACGGATTGGCTACTTCCCCTGACACCAGCCAATGGCTGGTGGTAGGTGCTATGTGGGCCCCACCATGATGTATGTGTTTCATCCATGCCGTCCATATATTTTTACAGATCATTTTATGCTATCAGACCAAAAATTAGGTATATCCCAATCTCAACTAGACCACATTGCAAGAAACAGTGTCGAATGAGCGTTGACCATTAAAAACATTTTAGAGGCCATAAAAGTTTTGGATCAAGCTGATTTTTGTTTTTTCCCTTCATCTGGCCCTGTATGACCTAATCAACAGATTGGATGTCAAATAAACAGTACAGTAGGCCTTAGGAGGATTTTAATGGTGGATATCCAATCTCTATTGTTTTCATGTGGTGTGGTCCACCTGAGACTTATATCCCTCTTATTGTTGGTATCAAGACATAAAATGATCTGTAAGAATGGATGAACGGAATGGATGAAACACATACATCATGGTGGGGCCCACAAAGCACCGACCACCAGCCATGGGGCTGGTGTCAGGGGGAGTAGCCAATCCGTTTCCGTCTCTGTTAGGGGCAGTCGGTCAAGCTGCCTTTGACCATGCAAGTAATACCAGTGCACATTGAGTGCACTTGTGCACTATGCATTGGCACAGCCAGTGGGGTCCAATTGAACGGATAAGGGAAATCTATGCCGTCCATATGTTTTATGTTCCCATTTAAGGGGTTGAACCCAAACTTGAAGCATATATATGGATCAGGTGGGCCCCAATGTACCAATTTATGGACTGATCTGACCGTTGGGCCACTTCTGTAGGGATTCGAGAGCTAAAATTTGATTTGTACGGTTCATTTATGGTCCTCAGGCCGTGTATGAAGTCTCGAGCCGAACGGATGGTCGAAAACCTGTGATCTTGCATTCTGGATGATTTCCAGGCCATTTGAGCTTCAGTTTCTTGATTTTCTCGGACTTCTGGCATGTATATTCTTCGATCTTGGTCCCTTGGGCTCCGTCTCTTGCCTTGGTGTCTTCAAGGCATCAAATCCACACTTTTAGTACCTTTTTGTCGTCCATGCTCTCAAATACACCGTGCATCACAAATACGATTAAATTGAGCGTTAAACAGTATCATGTACGTAAATCCAGGCCGTAACTAGGGTCTAATATGCAATATTTGACCCTCAATAAGAGCTTATAATGGCGTGCATTCTAACTTCTTTAACACTTCGTTTGGATCCTGTGGTTGTCTATGTATTGTACGATACTTCGATTACGTCACGAACCTTCGAGGTTTCAATTACTGCCTTTTTATCATAATAAATCTTCATAAAGATAAACTTAACATAGTTCATTTCGCACCGAGGATCAAGAACAACCGCTAAGGACATTAACAAATGACATTTATCCCAATACTTATCGAACTTCATTTGCATACCAAGTGTCATGAGTTGCACAAAATCTAGACTTTTACTAACACTTTTCATTAGGGCTTCCTTGATCTTCCACACAACTGGAAGAAACTTATTTGTTGTGGGATACTTGTTTCTAGAAAATATTTTCGTGTAGTCATAAAAAAAACTTTAAAAACTTGTGAACTTCTTTTACTTTGATCTAATATTCTTCAGTAGGCAACCAAGCATATATTCTATTATGTGCTGCATATACGGAAATGCAAATTTTAATTCCACGGCTGTAATACTCTGAACTTTTCAATACCTGAGTATTGAAAGTTCTCGAGTGTTACCATGAAATTTAACGTAATATGTACATGTGTACGATACCAATCTAACTATCCTAACCTTACATCTATTCCCTGACACAAATTTAACCATTGGGAATGATCTCCATTCATAGATCAAACCATCTGATTGTTTATTCCAAAAGAGGATCAACTTTCCCTTGTCCATCATAACCAACCGTCCAGCCACCTATTCACTGATAGTTAAAGATATTTGACTGGTCACCTGAGTTTAGGATCTACCACATCTTTTAGGTTAGGTGTTAATTCAAGCTGACAAAATAGCTGAACGGGGTGGATTTATTAGACTCATCACGGTGGACCCTACTTGAGGCGATGTATGTGTACATACTTTGCACGGCCGAGGTGCACTGAAACTGCCACACGGTCAAACCATGTTTGACCCAACCTTGTTTCAAATTCGTCTCCCGCTCGCACCAAACGAACGAACAATGTCCGTTTAGGAACATTATGGTCCATCAGTATCGTGCATCTATTCAATCCAAACTGTCCACCTTTAAGCCGGATCAAAACCAAACGAACCCTAGTTTGTTTCACATAGAGGCGAGATCATGCAAAGACATGAGTTCGGTCACAGCTGGACTGTGCATAGAAGATCAACCAGAAAGCAAAGAACGACCCGAGTGTTCTCACTGGCCATCCACACTCTGGATGAAGCCCATCTCCACCATTAAATCTACACCATGAGGGAATCCGTTTCCAACCTAGAACACTAAGAAACCAAGAAAGGAAACACACGTTCCATTTTCTCTATTGCGCAAGAACAGGTGTTTCCACCTTTCTCTCCAACACTGCTGCTTGTGGAAAGATGATGCTTGAAGTCTCCCGATAAAACCCATCATACATCTAATTCCAGGGACCAGAGGTCACCGGACAACAAATCCGGAATGTCCAAAAGATAGATCGGAACAAAGAATGGCTGCAGTGGGAGTTGCCATTAAAACAAAGACCATTTTACCGAGCAGGCCTGGACGGTGGGCAGTATCCTAACGATCAAGATAAAGCACCATCTGATGATCCGATCAAGATCACTACGTGATGGGCCATCATAAGACCATAAAAGGAAAGAAAGAACTTCAAGATAATTAAGAGAAATGAAGATAATCGAAACCGGAAGAACGCATAGGTGTGTTACCATTCCGCACTCCACCCCTAGAACGTGCAAAGACGAACGCTGTTACAGCGACTGAAAGAAGTTCGCGCAGGAAGTTTCTTCCATCCAAGGTTTTCTGCCACGACAGATCCATCAGATCTAAACCGTTCGATCCCCATCAAAAGGAGTTCCGACTCAAATCCGGAATCCTGGAGGAGTCAGGGAAACCGAGTAGGATGCAAACAGCGTCTACGTAAGTACCACCTCACAGGGCACTTTCAACATGCAGGCAGTAAACTTCCAACTTATAAATCCTATTTTTCCCGACGTCGGAGAGGCACGCAATCAGGCTGGAGGATGTACCAGCAAGAAAGAGAGACGAGGGAGAAAGAAAGAGAAACGAGGGAGAGAAGGAGAGCTTCCCTACTGCCGAGCCAATTTGGTGTACGTGCAACTGCCAAATTCGGCATCCGGGTTGTAACACTACATCTCGAGTCCCGCCAGGTTAAGATGAATCAAACTATCATGTTGTACACTGCAGTCCTCTGTAAGATTAAATTCTATCCAGTTGAATTAAATCGTCCAACACTATTTCTTTCTAGAACGAATCAAACTGTGTTGGAGTTTGAAACCCATGAAAACTCCTCTCCCATAGGCTCCTCATGAATTGGTAAATCCTATTTCCTCTAAAACATTGTGTGCATATCATAGTTATAACACTCCACCCCTTACATGAATTTCTGAATGTATCACAACTTAGTAGGGCTCAATGGTACACCCCATCACATTATCCAACCCTTAAGACAATCCAGACCATTGGTCAATAAGGCCCACCTTATAGAATTCTTACATGGGACTCACTCCGTGGTTTGTGTTTATATACTGTTTTTCTCCATCCAATGGGTATGACCCCCTATGACGTATTTGTTTATATATATTGTTGTTGTTCGTCCGATGGTGGGACCCACAGTGATGTATATATTCTATATCCATGCTGATCACCCAGTGGATGGGACCCACTGTGATGCATGTGCATCACATCCTCACCGTCCATCCATTTTGCCCACCAAATTAGTAGATCTAAATCTCCAATGGACTATGCTGCAGAAAATGCTGGAGATTGAACTCTACAATTAAACTGATGTAGGGGCCCACTTGGGTTATTTGTTGTGGCCCCAACCTGTTGATGGGTCACATAGGCCCTGGATTAAGAGACTGCAAATATTCGTTTGATCCAGAAGTTCAGTGGGCTCCACTGTGGAATGCGGAGAGGGAAGGCATAACGTTTGAAACCTCCCTGATGCTCACTAA
This sequence comes from Magnolia changhungtana, assembly GCA_030180095.1. Classification (NCBI taxonomy): domain Eukaryota; kingdom Viridiplantae; phylum Streptophyta; class Magnoliopsida; order Magnoliales; family Magnoliaceae; genus Magnolia; species Magnolia changhungtana. The sequence goes on from JASAUF010000156.1 coordinate 796,890, forward strand.
GATGTTTGTTAACCATCAAACCAGTTGATACGATGGCCCACTAGCCTGCACACGGTCGGGGTCCCCACACGTGAGGTAGATCTCTGCAACTTAAGTGGTCCCCACCACAGAAGGCATTGGTAATGGAATGGCCATCGTTGAAACCTTCTCAAGGCCCACCATTGAAAATTGCCAAAGGCCCACCATGGGTTTTATTTGCCATCTAACCCGTAGAGCATGACACGTGGACATGGGACAAAGAGGCCTAAAAATAATAGTTTGATTCAAGGTTTTATGGCCCACGATCGATACCAGTGGAGATTGATTAAATGTACATCATTGAAACCTCTCAGGTGTCTACTTGATGCTCATTTAATAATCTAACCATGTCTAGAGGGTCCCGCTACCATGGACGTCTGCCCTGACGTAAGCCTTCAATGTTTGCTATCATTGTACTTTTATTATAAAAAAAACTTATCTTGCTATCAAAGACGCGTTCATGCTGCTCACCGGAGTCATGGCCATGGATATTTTTAGTATAAGAATAGGTTATTAATTAAATGGCCCTAAATTATGATATAATAAAGGCGATAATTTCATTATCTGAAGTCATTATTATTTTTACCCTCTAGGCATTATTTGATATTTTTTCTAAGACAAAAATGCTTCTTCGTAAGTCGGCTTTTCACACGGTAGTAACTTTTCGTGAAAGTCAAGAGGGCCTTTAGAGAATGGAGGTTAGCCCCACTAAATCAATTATTAGGGTCACCCTTTGCCTAATATAATCCGTTCACTTTCATCAAACAACCGAGCACCTATATTAGGGTTCTTTTATAAAAATAAAAATAAAAATGGAGTTGTGTGTGGACTACAATTACATTAAATTGTGCATTAATTTTGAACTATTTCCTCTGATATAGTACTTTCATGATAAGTGTTTCCATCAAACTTTAGCAATATTAAATTAAAAGCTATTTTAATTATTTATAGCACAGGAAACCTGGTAAGCTATTCTTACAGATGGAGCATGCGTCATGAGAGCAGATTGCCTAATGGCTATTGAAGAGTACTCTCCCTTTATATTTTCATAGTTTGTTTATGGCATAGCTAAAAAATAAGACAGATCAAATCCTCAAGTGGTCCACGCGATTAGAAAGTAGCAGTGATTGATGGCCTACCATTAAAAACTTCCAAGATGAAGGTAAGACAAATATCAGTTCCATTCAAAACTTTTGGATCTGCTTCCTTTTTGGGCTATTGACATAAAATGATCTAGAAAAATATATAAATAGCATGTATTAAACTCATATATCAAGGTGGGGCCCACATAGCACCATTGAGTAGCTAGTGGCCCGTGTCCGGACATCATGCAGATAACATGGTGGGCCCACTAAGCTAGATTATTTTGCTCCTATAAAACAGGTATTATAGAGAATCTTGGACGCAGAATACCTTGGAAAGTTGAAATCGCGTCCGAGACTCTCTAGACCACGCGCGTCAAAAATAACGCTTCGGATAAGGTAGGTGAGGTGACGTGCGCTCAATGATATGTGGTTGTAGTTGCAAGTGTTTACCCGTTCAACAACTAGCCTATCAGAAAATAGAAACAATGCGGAAGTCCTGCAGGAAAAATAAAAGAAGGAAAGATGGTAGAAAAGAAAATCACAAATTCGTAAAAGGGAACAACCCCATTGTTTTGCAAGACTAGCGATTCAAAAATTTTGAAAATAGAATCTACAACTCTCTTTTACTTTTCATACCTACCATATAATTTTGAAAGAAGTCACAGGTCATCTTTCATAGAAACTCGGGCAGGGGTCGGGGACCTAGAGATGTACGGGGTTCTAGGGCAACCACCCTTATGTATGGGTTTTATCTACTGTGCCTATCAATGAGGTAGATTAAATGCCCAAGTGAAACATACCATAGGAAATAGTGATGATTGAATGCCTATAGTCTAAAATCTCTTAGAGCCGCTGAGTTTTTGATCAAGGTGATATTTATATTTTCCCTTCATCCAGGTCTTTGTGACTTCATAAACAGGTTAGATGGCCAATAAAAATTACGGTGGGCCTAATAAGGTTTCAACAGTAGATACTTCCTGGGGTATGGCCCACTCAAGCCTCATCCGGACGTTTTCCCTACTTGACCTTATGATACATTTAAACCTAATTTCGTTAATATATGTTATATCCACACCATTTATCAATTTGACAATATTATTTTAAGGTGTGTCTCCAAAAATGAAGAAGATTTAACACTTTCATGGACTTCAAAAAGTTTTCAATGGTTGGCGTTTAATTTCCACTGTTAGTTGTGGTGTGGATCATTTTCGCATTAGATGTATCTTATTTTTTGTCTAATTCCATAAAATGATCATATAATATAGATGAACAGAATAAACATAACACATACATAGTAGCTTACAAAACTATGCCACATCAACACACCTCCCCCCTTCATTCTCCCAACGACTTTACATGTGTCAACTGATCTTCGTGGCAATGGCCCAAAGATTTCATTGGAACGATCTATTTGGTAACTGACATGACATGCATGGTGGCCAAAACGATGATCAGGTCTCTTTGAAAATGGAACAACTCTTTCCAAATCCCAAGTTGTGAAATAAGAAAAACGACACCTCCTAAAGTCCGCCCGCATGGCCAAACGTCTCAATTAATAAATTAAAAAAGAAAATTATAGAATATACGTTCCGTCCCATTACTAAGTAGGATTTGCATCCCAACTCTTCCCTATCGATGTGGCCTATCTGAGTTTTTTAGTTCTGGATGAAGATCAGGCAACGCACCAGATGAACGCAGTGGATCTCATGTACGTTATACCTCTGCCGCAGAGTGAGGTCAGCACGGTTTTCTAGAAAAGTTAGCTCCTTTGCAGCCATGGACTAAAAATGCTTTTGCAATTGCTTTGGATTATGCTAAAAAAGGCGCGGCTCATTCACACGCATAATTTAGTCAAGTGTCCCACCCACCTAATTAAGTGGATCCAGTGTCTTACCTAATCTGCACCCTTTACTGAGCACACACGCATACTGGTCCCACCCAAGGGTCTAGATAGTCTAGATTCCATAGGAACCGACAAAATAGCGGGTCCTAATGCGAATCAAGGGTGGGCATTCTCTGTAAACTTGTTCCCTTTATTTTGGCCCACCTAAGTGTACTTTGGGGCTTATTTGTAAGTTATAGGGATAATGGATCTCGCCTATTCCGCTCTACTATCCAAGGACCCGCAAACAATCGGCAATCATCCACAGGATTTCTCTCATGACCAGACCGTCAAGGAGTCAGGAATGAGACTACAAGAGGAGGAAGGATTTCTTACCTTTCCCATTTGGCTGCGTAGGACATTCGGTGCACCGAGAGACCACCGAACAGCCATTAATCAGATAAGAGAGTAGATGTAAAGATGGGAGAGGAATCCATAGGAACCGACAGAAACGCCGTCCCATTTTTTGAAGCGTGGATTACAGCTGGTACACCTCAGTCAATATTCAATGCATTACCCAATCACACGGTTCAATTAGACTGCACCAACCAAAATCTTGCTGCTTGACGGAAACATGGGATTCGTTTTCATCCAAACAAAGATTTATTTATTTATTTATTTATTTTTTTAGTAACACATGCTTTTACTATACATTACGCCAGTACTTGACCTTCCAAACATGGCCTAGCTGTTACGATGAACGATCAGGCTCTACCCCATTTATGATCGAGCCTACAATTTTTAAGCGGCGTTTGTATTAGATGAGATTAGGTAGGATAGAATTGCATTTGATCCAGCATTTGGAGAGGATGGAAAAGGTTAGGATTAAGTGGGATGGAATTGTACTTGGCCTTGTAGGATTTATGTGAATTTTGAAATTCAGTACACAGCCCCACATTGATGCATGCATGTATCCATGCCATCCATCCATACACACCGTTTACGGGTGATATTCTGATTATATATGCGTACAAGTGAACAACATCCATTATGAATTTGATTCATTGATTACAATTCCATGGTCCACCGAACAAGATTTTGCTAAATTTAGGAGTTTTCCATAGCAAAATTTTTATCCCAAACATAGTATTAGATGACTACTATAGCATGATATTTCAGAACATGCAATCATTTTACGATAATGATGTTAATCCGATCTAATACAATTCAATACCATTCAATTCCACGCACCAAACACGCCTGTGGATGGGATGGGTGCAATGGATGAGGTGTGGTCCAGTGATACCATGTAGATGTGGGGCCTATGTGGTGTATGTATCACATCTAAACCGTCCGTAGGATGTATGGTTACCCCCAAGATTTGAAAATCATTTTTATTAAAAAATCTGGTGGGCCACAGCCCAGGTAACCAGGTGGGAGGGAACCCCTACCTTGATACTCACGGGCACTACCTAAGCTTCAGAATAGTCTGAGTTTTGTCCTAACCACCCTAAGGGTCTAGACAGTCTAGATTATGTGGAAACGGATTTGCTACTCCCCAGCCACCAGCCCGATGGCTAGTGGTCAGTGCTTTGTGGGCCCACCATGATGTATGTTTTTCATCTCTTCCATTCATCCATTTTTACAAATTATTTTAGGACTTGATTCTAAAAATGAGAGGGATATAAATCTCAGGTGGACCACACCACAGGAAAACAATAGTGATTGAATATCTACCATTAAAATCCTCCTGAGGCCCACTGTACTGTTTATTTGACATCCAATCTGTTGATTAGGTCGTACAGACTCAGATGAATGGAAAAAACAAAGATCAACTTAATTCAAAACTTTTATGGCCCAAAAAAGTTTTTAATAGCTGACATTGTTTTCTATAACCTGGTCCACTTGAGATTGGGATATACCTCATTTTTTGCATAATACTATAAAATGATCTAACAAATAAATAAATAAATAAATAAATAGACAGTATGAATGAAACACATACATCATGGTCGGCCCAGAGAGCACTGGCTAGCAGCCATTGACTGGGGGCACAAGGAGTAGCTAATCCGTTTCCAGATTAATATACACAAAATGGTGGGCCAATCAAGAGTGGGCATCCTCCTTAAACTCGTGCCCTTTATTTTGGCTTTGTGAGTTGTTGAGATAATGTGAAGCTACGCATCCGATGGATAGATTGGATTTATGAATGCATTTGGTGGGCTCCACTTCTGTCCAGTAGGAAAGGAGCCCATGGCATGAATGAATACATCCATATATTCGAAAAGAAAGCGGGAGATGGAAGTCAATAATGTAATGTACGATGACCGGAGATGTTTTAAAAAAACTTAGAAAAAGTGGAAAAAGACTAATAAAAAAAATAAAAATAGTTGGGTAAGTGAACATATACATGTTGAGACTCAAATATTATATATTTAACCATTTAATTACATTAGTTTTCATGGCTTTAATAGATAATTTGATTTAATTATATGTATTTTTGTCATGCGAGTTGATTCAGAAGCTTATGATGAATATGTGCTTAAAATGATGGATTTAAAGCTCAAAAGAATATAATGAAGAATTGAAATTTTGGAAGTCATTAATGAAGAATTCACATATTAAAGATCTAAGGAAACCAAGTGAAGAATGAAGAGAATCGAAGATTTGAAGCGAAAAAAAGGAATCTGGAAAATTGTCTTAAAAAAATATATTCTGAAATTCTAGGTCCAAAAAAGCATAGTTACGAAAACGTTCTAGAATAAACTTCGATGCAATCGAAGACACTTGGATAGCATCAAAGGTGAAATCGAAGCTACTTCGTCGTAATTGAGAATTTCAGGATTTTTAAAGTCAAACTCGCTGGACAGTTCTGAACAAATTTTCGATACAATCAAAGATACTTAGATAACGTAAAAGGTGCAATTGAAAACACTTCAATAGCATCGAAGGCGTTATGCAGAGTTTACATGGAGTGTGTAAATTTGAGGCGGTTTGCGAATTTTTCTACTCGGTGCGAAAGTTGGAGTTCTACAACTATAAATAGGAGTCCTTACGATATTCCAAAGTATCTTTTACAGTTTGAAAATTGAAAGAATGCCTATGCAGAGCGCCGAAAACATTCTTCTACTTTGATTTCTTCACGAATTCCAGTTGATCTTTTTTTTTTTTTCTTCTAAGATGTTATTCTTCTTAGGTTAATCTCTTACCTAAGGCTAATGGATGAAACCTATAATTTATTTTGATGTTTAGTTTGCTTTGATTTAAGTATATGTTGAACTTCCATTAAGTTTTGGTTTGAATTAAGATATATATTTAATTTTCTATAATTTATTGTGACTGAAATTATAGTAGATGTTGTGAAGGCTTTTGAAATGATCTTATAGACTTTAGAATTGTGAGATGTGTAGAAGTCATTGTTCACCATCGTCTCCTAGGCATGGTATAATGATTGAATTCCTTACCATCATTGCAATTAGATGAATATTTGGAAACTAAATTAATGGAAAATTCAAGTTATGTTTTAACCACTCCATTATTCGATTGGATAGGATATGACTCCGATTCTATTTGAGTTATCATTGAATCAAATAGATTAATGTTAAGATTGTTATAGGTGGATTCTTGGATTCTTAGTATTTTATCTTTATTATTTCAAAACCTTTTTCTAAATCGCTAAATTAAAAACTCAGACAACCTAGTTAGACTTAGATTAATTCTAGACCATATTCCTCATTTCTTATGAATTCGACCTCGTTCTCATCGAGTTATTACTACATCACAGCCCTACACTTAGGGTCGTGAACAAGTTTTTAGTGCCATTGCTGAAGAGTAGTGTTGAACACAATTAGGTTTAAGTTTTTTCTAGGTTTGATTTTTATTTTAGATTAGATTTTTTCTTGTTTTCTGAATTTTTCTAATATAAGGTTTTTACGATTTTTCGGTTTTTAGAATTTTGTTTTTAAGATTCACCTTATGTTTCTTTTCTTTTCTTTTTTTTCTTTTTTCTTCTAATATTGCTAACATAGTTTGATTGTTTTGATTTTGTATTATCTTCAATTCTAATTCTTCTCCTTTGGTAAATTCTTTCTTCTACATACTTTGCATTTTGTTGTAGGATTTTATTTTTTTTAAATGAATAGATTCAAAATTAAGGTTTCACCATATACATGCAAGAGTGGACACGTAAGTATGCTAATATACTTCTAGAAGATGAGAGGTACCGTGATGGGCTCCCAGATGATTATGTTAGGAAACAACCCGTCTCAAAAAAACTTTGAAATTATTATTGAGAACCGACTGGAATATAATGCTCCACCGATTAAAAAGTCTATATACGATCATAATGACCTTGTAAAAGTAGAGGTCTTTGTCGATGATAAATGTTGTCTTCTATTTGTCATGCGAGTGCATGGTGATCTGGTTCTAACCTGAGTAGACATCCATGAATATGAGAAGCTAGCAACCTGCCGTGCTGTGACAAGCTGGTCGGATCCTCGAGAGAAGAAAAATGTCTTTAGGGCACCCATTATTCAGGTCCTTGAAGTCGACACACACCCACTACTTTCTACACGACTTCTTTACTAGCATGACATTTTCTATCCAATTGGGGTAGTAGATTTCTTCGATGAACTCTGCTTCTAGAAGTTTGCGGACCTCCTCTCCAATGATGGCATATTGTTCTAATTCAAATGCTCGTGACTTCTGCCTCACTGTTTAGTAATCGGGATGGACGTCCAACCTGTCATCGACCGGGCTTTTCTAGTCCATCTTGGCCGTAAAATTATCACTCATGCTTTAAAATAAGTTGGCAACGTGGAGGATATAAAATACATACATCATGCTGCAACCATGGTCTGCTACCAACGACTGGATGACCCATGTTCAACATAATGCTTTTTCTTCGGCATATCTATTTTTTACACGTGTTCCACTTTTCCACCACACACGTGTTTCCATGTCAGAAATGAGCACTTTACAAGCCACGTCTGTGGTGCCCACTGTCGAAAACGTTTGCAAGATCAAGACTCAACTTCGCAAAACTGGAAGGTGAATCTAAAATTCTTTGCATGATTAACAATCTCCGCATAACTGGACGGTCTGATCATCTATATAAAGTTTGTAGTATTAAAACACAATCAAAGCCAGAAAAATTGGTTATCATCTTCTTCCACCGCTCTTTCCCAACTTTGCCCCCTGCATCCATTTCAGCAGTTCATCATGTCAGACCCCGTAAAACAGCCTCTTCCCTCGCCCAAAGAACCCCCATCACCCAAATCCAATTCAGGCACATTTTTCCTTGCGTCCATATTAGGCATCTGGCTTGTAACTGTCAATACAGCCATCTTAGCCGTCCAATCATTAGATAATCCTTGGGCATTTCCATTCGTCCTCCCGGTTTATGTCCTACTCAATCTTTTATTTCTCTTCCTCCATCTCTACCATCGAACACCCGAAAATTCAGGCAAGAGAGAGATATGGAAGGTTTCTATTTGGGCTATACTCACTGCACTCAACATCGTTTTTGCATATCCCAACATTGTTTTTGCATATCCTATTACAACGATTACGATTATGGAGATGAAGTATATTGTCTGGGGAATGGCCGCCTTCAGCACTGTTTCTGGGTTTTTCTTCTTTTTCATCTTCCCCAAAAACTCCAACAACTTTTATGGCGCGTGCAAATCTTGCGATGGGCAGTCTGTCGTAGATGACAAAGTCTAGAATGACTTCCCCTTGTGGACAGCTCCAACGATGATGTGAAACTCACATGTTGCTGGGATGGACAGCTCCAACGATGGATCATGGAAGTTTCCAACGCATGGCCTCCTTCCATAATCCTTCGTTTTATATTGATTAATTTACATAGCTCTGTTTTTATAACTATAGACTTAATATTTGTTATAACTATAGACAGAGATCGTTGTTGCTGCTGTTGTCGCCGTCGCGTCGTCTTTGTTGTTGTCGTCGTCGGCGTTGTTGTTGTTCTTGTTTTTGTTGATGATATTAATCTGGATACACATGTAAATAGTACATCAGTTGTTGTCCTGGATATGTCCTGGATATCACTCGTTTAAGATGCGGGCGCGATTAGGTACTACCCCCTACTATACAGAGGTCGGGACAGACGGAGGCTACGAGGCCCACTTAGGGACAACCGTGATGTATGAATTTTATCCAAACCGTCCATCTATTTTTCAATATCATTTTAGAGTTTTAGACTAAAAATAAGGCAAGTCCAAAGCTCAAGTGGACGACACCACTGGAATAGAAACCTTCTTAGGCTCCACCTTGTTTTATTTATTTACCATCCAAACTGTTGATACGGTCATATACAACTGGGTGAATTGAAAAATACAAATATCATCTTGATCCAAAACTTTTGTGATCCCCATGAATTTTTCAACGGTAGCAATTTAATCCCCACCGTGTAGTCCATTTGAGCGTTGGATCTTCTCTAGTTTTGAGGTCATGATTTAAAATGATATGAAGATATGGATAGACGGTGTGATAAAATTCAAACATCACGGTGGACCCACTGTGAACGACTAAAATGATATGAATCGGATTGCCGCTCTTATCGTACTTAGTAAACTCAGTTGGACCCACTGTGAATGTATTTGGCATATCCATACCGTCCATCCGTTTTTCCTAATCATTTTAATCGTTGAGCCCAAAATTGAAGCATATCAAAATCTCAAGTGTACCATACTGCAGGAAACAGTGGTAATAATGATTTCCACTGTTGAAACCTTCCTATGGCCCACAGTTCTTTTTATTTGTCATCCAACCTGTTCATAAGATCACAAAGACATGAATGAAAAAAAAAAATACAAATATCAACTTGATCCAAAACTCCCGGGGCTCCAAGAATTTTTCAATGGTAGACTTTCAATTCATACAGTTTCCTATGGTGTGGTCTACCTTAGCTTTTTATACGCTCATTTTTCTTTCACGTGCAATAGAATTATCTGTTAAAATGTATGGATGGAGTAGATATAAATACATAAATCACAGTGGGCCCCACAGGTTTTACTACTGAATTACTCCGTACGCAATACGCTTCCGTAAAGGGATTCTGTGAAACACTCACCTATGAGGCTATGACTGTGAGTTCCTTACCTTAGCGCCAGCTTGATATATGTATTCATGCTGTCTATCCGGTTTTTTTTTTTTTTCCTGGATAATGTTCGGTCGTGTATTCATGCCGTCTGTACGTTTTATAAATATATATATATATATATATATATATATATATATATATATATATATATATATATATGAATCAGATCAATCATCAGCGTGACCATGACCATGCCATAGGAAACAGTGGTGATCATTAACCATTAATAAGCTACAAGAGTTCTATAATTTTTTCTCTTCATCTACATTTATATGATATTATCGACATATTCGACAGCAAATAAACACTGCGAAACTACCTACCAAGTTTTTAATGATAAGAGGTTTTCAATGACCACTGATTCATGTGGTATGATCCACCGGATAGGTTGGATCTGCTTCATTTTTGGAATACTGCCCTGAAATGATATGGATAAATTGATGGACAGTGTGGATACAGAATATACATAAATCAAGGTGGTCCCAACGTAAGTGTAACAGGAACCCTGTTTCTAATGCCAAGTTCGTATTTGTCACCTAGCACGGTGTAAGAGGAGACGTCATTACATCTCTTTAAGTAGTAGACGTCATCACATCCCTTGTCTCCATAATTCAGACTCCGTGTGTTTGGCAAATCCATCTTAATAAAAGTATAGTGCATAAATAAATTAATCAGGTACAATATTCTATTCAAAACTTGTGCTCTTTCACGTGGTTGTAGACGGACGAATCTCACAGCAGCCATTGCTTATTAGGATGCTGTACTAGGTGGACTTTTGCCTCATGAACAAGTAACATATTTTTTTATGCCACTTTACCAATAGTCTTTAACAAGTTCATATGTGAAACACTTCGGTCTTGACTCTTTTAAAATATTAAGATAAGATAAGATATTATATAATATTATATATAATTTTTTATTTTTATTTTAAAAAAAAAAACAAGATTCATAAGACAAGAAAAGAAGTTGGCGTGGGAGAGCAGGTAGTGTTTCAACAGTGGCTATCAATCTCTCCACTCATCATCCACTACAAGAAAATTGGCCTTTACCGGCGGTCAGGTAAGTGCAAGTAAAAGTGGCGTCGGTAAAGGTTTTACCGGCGGTCAGTAACCTCTGCCGGCGGTTGTGCCGGAAACCTATATTTATTTTTTATTTTTATTTTATTTCTCTTTTTTTTTACATACTTGAAACTTAAAAGATAATATTACGTAAATTTCATTATCAACTTTTTTGCCACACTCGAATTAGCATTGTCACAATTGTTAACTCCTGAAACTGCACCAGTAGAAAATATGTTAGCTTTGCCTGTCTATTATGTTGGGTCCTTTGTAAAAACTAATATTGATGGAAGGCGGTTGACGGCCATGTGGCCTTTTGTCTGATCATTAATAGCAAGCCTTTTGTCTATTCATTAATTGCATAAGTCAAGCCCAACATTGCCCGTAATTTATGCTTGATCATGATACATAATGATCGTAAAATCGGCCTATAACGAGGATTTGTGGGTTCCTTAAAGGAAAGATCCATCAAACTTTAGCTCAGCCATAGCCCATTCATTAGCCGGCCCTAAAAATGAATATTAAAACAACATTTACGATCATAAGTTAATGATTCCAAATACATTTTTAAAAAAATCCATCGATCCAGCTCCCATTCATCCCTCTGCCTAAATCTTGCAAAACAAAATAGCAAAAAAATTAATTAATTATATCCCCAAAAATTATAAATAAATAAATAAATAAACTATCTATATATATGTGCAATAGAGATCAAGAACTATGCTGGTTAAACCCCATGCATGTCAAGAATGCATCCAAGCATTGGCACACATGCATTCCAACATGAAAGACAATGATACAAAATTCAATCACACAACTTAATTTAATGTCATTTGAGAATTGAGATCCAAAGAAGTTACATTTTAGAATTTAGCAATATAGAGTTGATTTGATCAAGAAGATTACTGATTGAGATATCGTTGTTGCGCAGCATGCCAACAATGCAGTGAGCCTAGATCCAATTTCAGGCCTCACCCACAAGCGATAAACAGGAAGAAATATAAACTAGAAAGGAATAAAAGCATTCAAACAAACCACAAGACAAGATATACGTGGAAAAATCCCAAACTATGGTAAAAAACCACAGATGCAAAATTTTACTATGAAGAGAAACGAAGATTACAAGGCAATATACTAACCTCTCCCTTGGAAGTACAGAGAAAATCCCTTGCCCACACCTTAGAATAATTTTCTAATATTCACTTTAACCCTAGAATAACCCTAGGGACCCCAATTTATAGTTTTAGCAACTTCTCTTTCGCATCCCAGTTGCGAAAGGACTTGCGACACGAAATCCGCAAAACTCTTTTCGCATCCCAGTTGCGAAAGGACTTGCGACACGAAATCCGCGAAACTCCTTTCGCATCCCAGTTGCGAAACTCCTTTCGCATCGAGTTGCGACACGAAATCCGCGAAACTCCTTTCGCATCCCAGTTGCGAAAGGACTTGCGACACGAAATCCGCGCAACCTCGACTGGTAATGGGTGGCCCCAGATGTGGCTCCACTTCTCAACAATATCCACAACAGATTATAGCTTGTTCGAATTGTGAGATCCAATGAGGTGAAGATGAACTATTCAAATCATCAGACCATCTTAGCATGTGGGCTCCAATGGGGTGGCATATCTTGCGTACCGACATAGGCAAAATAAACTTTTATCTAAATATCACCTGCCTATTTTATCAATATAATAATAGAGATTGAAGAAAATTGCAACTGAAAAAACTACTTTTTTTTTTTTTGAATTTTATTAGAAATACACATACTTGAAATGTTCTAAAAATAGTTGTCCATATATTCAGTACTTTAAAGTGCCATTTAAGCTTGCAGTTGTACAACTACAATCCATGGGCACATGGTTTTTGGTATATTGGTACCCTCACATGCTGATGTGTGAGTCCCACCTTTAGTTGTGGTGTTTTCTTCACAGTGGCCACATTAACTGTAGGTCCCAGTGATGATGCACGTTTACTGTAGGTCCCAAAGTCAACCTGCATTTCACATATAAATTGTCCAATATCTCCATAAATGCTCCTCTATTAGCTTCATACCTTCTTTTTGCAGTTGTCTGCAGACTACAATTACAAGCAATGTTATCACAACCAGCTTGAAAAGCACCTGAAAGTCATAGAGATGCAAATCCAAATAACTATTAGGAAACTAGCAACCACAGCAATCAGAAAGAAACAGGTAATTTTATTGGAATGAACATCTCAGCGCATGCTTCAAAATCTCTCAAAAGTTCCTTCGATAGTAAACTTAGCAGATGGCAAGCCTAGAAAAAATAAAAAAAATAAAAAAAATAAAAAAAACAGTGAGCAACAGTTATAGTGATTCTATCATCAAGAGAAATGTCGACATTTGACAGCTAAGTGAATAAGAGTGTAAGTCTAACAAAAGCACTGACAGATGAAATTTAACAAATTACACATGAAGAAGAAGAAAAGCATCATAAAAAAGATATATGAGAAGACAACGTGTATAGTAACTCTTTGTCACCAAGGGCCTGTTTGGATTGACGTATAAGGGTGTATTGTATTGTATCCAACTACTGTTCATGTATACGTTCAATCAATTTCAAAATACATCCACATCAACATGCCATAAATCAATGTTTGAACATGAGGAATTGTTTGGACAAGTATACAAATTCTTCATCTGGTCAATGTTTGGATACGACGTATTAAGGTTGTGTATTATGTATACGTATAATATTGAGGATACTTGTACGATGATGGCTATTTTCAACAGTTGCTGGAGTAGAGTTGATTCTGAGGGACTATGTGGGTCCCTTAATGACGTTCGTGAGCCATCCACGCCGTCAATCTATTTTAGTTGTCAACTTTTGTTTCGATTTTGGTCAAATAGCCAATCGATGCTGTTCGATCAGAATTTTGGGACACACAGTATCCAACATCATAAACCTTTTCATTTTTGTGAGGTGATTCGATTATAACCGTGCATCTACTAGTTGTGGGACCCACCATGATCTGGCCAACTTTTTTGATCCGTACAATCTCTAGGAAAAAAAAGACGTGTTGAGATTTCCCCCATAATCTCCTTAGTCGGCGGTATAGGTAGACTTGGAAAGGGAATAGAGATTTCACAGATAGGGGTGTATACACAGACCGTGTACAGTACCCCATCAACGAGAGGCCTCTTACACTCCAAGAAGGTCATGCAACGTCTAACCTGAATCAACTCATGGTTTCAAGGTACATGCATATCGCAATATGATCGAGAAGGCAGATATTCGTACCTAAACGATCAGCTTTCCTAAGTCCGATCTAGTGGACGATTTCCCGATTTGTCCCAATCCAACGTGGTAAAAAGTGTATTTTCCAACTGTATTATGAAAGTCAGACCTTCGGAAGCAAACCTTCTCAGCTGAATAGCCACGTGCAGAAGGTGGGAGATGATTTAAGGTGATGCTGGAGTAGGAATTTTTTGTCGTCCTCAGATCAAAACCCCCTGCAACAGACACAACCTCTATCGCACGCGAATACAGTATCTTGAATAGGCTGTACTGCAAGAAGTAGAGCCGTCTGACAATACACTACCGTCATTTGATTTTTTTGATGAAATGATGTATTCGCGCGCATGGTACTCCACAGATCTCAACTCCAAATCAAACATCATATAATGTATTCTAACTCGTTTAATACAATACAATTCAATCGAGACCGTGAATCCAAACAGGCCGTTAATGTACCCAGAGGCAACAATAGATCAATCGATTTTATAAATTAATTCCTTGTTCAATTTAGGAATTCAATCACATTTAATCACAATTCAACATGAAAACCTAAAAATTTTCATTGAAAATGAATTAAAAATCAAATATCCATCAAAAGGTTGATCCCTTAGCCTTAGCTACGAGATTAGTCAAGCATGACTAACATCTTTAAAAAGTAAAACAAAAAACATGAAAAATAAACTAGAATTGAAGGATTGAAGAAGAAAAACGGCTCCGTAAAAGCTCCGTCACTACTTGCTTTATCTCCTAAGCCCTTATTCGTGATTTGGGAAGCTTAAAACACTTCCTTAAATAGAAAAATCTCACACTAATTTTGGAATGACTTCAAAATTACGCACTTTTGTTACACTTCGATCGCACCGACAAGCATCTTCATTCAGACCGAATCCAACTAAACATTTATTTGGTTGGAGACGAATTTTTCAAAAAAAAAAAATCACTAAAATCTCTTTCCTTTTAGTTGGACTGGACCTACCTTTTAGTCGCACCAAATTACCTCTAAAAATCCATTATTTGTTGTTAAACTGTCTTTGGCACTTCCAGTCGGACCGAATATAACTTCGGTGAGACCGAACAGTATGTTATTTTTATTATTTAATTGCTTGTTTTTTCATAATTTTCTCCATCTTTAGCACTTGGTTTTCTTGGATCGTTGGTACGTCAAGTCTTTGTTTTTAAGGTCCAAATATCTAAGCCTTTAACTTGAACTCTTTTAAGCTTTAATTCCACTACTTTGAGCATATATTCATTTTTAGTTCCAGAATTACCTCGCATGTACAAAACATAGCTTAGTATATCAAATTGGCATTGGAATGCATAAGAAACTAATGCAATTGAAGTGATAAATATGCAATATTTGAGTCTCAACACTGCCTATATATGTATCATTATGATAAGTGTAAGACCCGTATCCTAGTTCGCACTGTTCCGATGAATCCTCGATCTTTTTCGTCGAAGTCCGGCAATCCGCGACTAATAATCGACGCTGCGCACGACCGTAATTCGCATCATGTAGATTCGAGTCGGTTTAATCCGAGACCTGTATCATTGCAACCGCACCGTCGCCGCGGTTCCAACGCCGCCACTCACGCACCGATCCGATACCCTGACCAGAAGATGTGAGTCGGCGTTTATTTCGAAGAAACGCCGCACTTTTACGATCCCGAGGGAATCTCTATGAAATGTCACATCAATCAATCACATCCATCACTTCATATGTCAAGTACAACCACTCCATCTCCAAGTACAAGCAACCATCCCTTTCCCATTCCCAAAGTCAACCAAACCCATACTCTCCTTACACACCCATCACTCACCCATCACACCCATCTCTCTCTCCCTACATCACATCTCTTTCTCTCTCTCATTCTTTAACCATTTCCAAGCAAGAGAGCCAACGTCCAAGTAATCCCTAAAGGAGAGAGAACCCTAAAGTGTGGCCCACTTCCTACCACCCAATCTCCCATCCTAGCCACCCATTTCCCATCTCCACCATCAAAGAGGAGCACAAGGAGAGTGGCTTCCCAACGGACCAAGAAGATCATGAGGTGGGTGCTTCTATAGGTGTAGATTTCTTGTTTTGATGATGGGCCAAATGAGGCCTACCGATCAATGGTATGGATCTCATTTTGGACCCTAAATGTGGCCAATGGTCCACTTTGATTTCAAGATCAATCTATGATGGGGCCATTCTCCATGGACCCCATCATGATGTTTACTTTCTTTGCATAACATGGTCATTTAGACCATCCATTTTGGTGGAGAAAGGATCTCCACCGTTGATTTTGATCGGTGGGGCCATATGAAATGAGACCCACTTAATGTATGTTGTAGATCATGCAAAGGAGGGCCCATAGTATGGGTCCCTCCACCACACGTTTATCTTTCTCTTTCTCTCCCTCTTTCTTTCTTTTTCTATGTGTATGAGATGATAAGGCCTTGTGGCCCACCCGGATGGACCCCACCATGAAATAAGTATTTTATCCAAGCCGACCGTGGGTGGGGCCCATCTTATGTGTTGAACTCACACCATCCATCATGCGGTGGTCCACCTAAACAAGGCCCACATTAAAGATATTGTTAAGTCCAAAAACGTCCAGCGTCTGGACATTGCTGGAAAGGAAAACACAAATATAAGCCTCGTTTCAAGGCTATTTGGGTGAGCCATTGGTGTAGGCCCCACCTTGATGTATGTAGATGATCCACGCCGTCCATTCTATTCTCCAGCTCATTTTAGGCGTTAAACCAAAAGATGAGGCTGATCCGATAATCTAGTAGGCCTTACCATAGGAAACAGTGATTTTTGCCGTTAAAACTTTGAAAAATGATTGCTGGGGTCCACATAAAGCTTGGACCCACCTGAAATTTGGTTTGGACGCCTAATTTTGTGGGACACATACAATGGACGGGGTAGATCTGGTTAATGTGGGTCCCACCTAGGGTAACAAAAATTATATATATATGAGAAAAGGTGGCAGACACATTGCTGCCATGACCGTGCACAAAAAGGAATGGGTCCGCATTGGCCCTAGTTGTGGACCCCACCGTGATGTGTGTTCTAAATCTCTGCCGTCCATTTGTTGGGACCCCTTCGATGAGGCGTCGATTCCAAAAATCAGCCATGAATAGTTCTTAGATGGCCCACATCGCCACTGTCTATACGAAGTTATGTTAAACCACTCGGAAATGATTACTGGGGTCCACATAAAGCTTGGACCCACCTGAAATTTGGTTTGGACGCCTAATTTTGTGGGACACATACAATGGACGGAGTAGATCTGGTTAATGTGGGTCCCATCTAGGAAAAATAAAATAAATAAAATATATTGCATGCTTTTGCTGCATTGACGTCCAGAGGAGTCTGGACGTCCAACGTTAAAAAGGGTGGGCTCCATTGGCTCCAGTTGTGGACCCCACCATAATGTATATTTTGTATCCACTCCGTCCATGAGGTGGACCACCCCCGAGGTGGGTCCCCTCCAAAATCAGACAGATCTAGAACTCAGGCGACCCACACCACAAGAAAACAGCAGTGATTGAACTCTACCATTGAAACCCTTTTATGGGCCATAGAAGTTCCGGATTAAGGTGAAATTTGTTTTCACCCTTCACCCAGGTCCACGTGACCTTATGAACGGGTTGGATGGAAAATAAACATTACAGTGGGCCCCACATGGGACCCACACGGATGTATGTGTTTTATGCTCACCGTCCTGGCGGACGGTGGCACCCACCAAAATGTATGGATTTTGTTCACGCCGGCCCGAAGAACTCGGCTGGACGGCCAGTGACGGCCAAGTAGGCCCCACGGTAGGCCACACATTGGTGGACCCCACCATGATATTTGTGTTGCATCCAAACCGTCCTCCATTTGGCAAGCCTATCTTAAGTCTTGAGGCTAAAAATGGGGCAGACCTATACTTCAAGTGGACCCCACCTTGGCATACACATGAGGCCCATATGAGGAGGCCCATACCGATGTATTTATGGCCGTTGTTGAGGCCCACCTTGATGTGTATTTATGGCCGCTGTTGAGGCCCACCTAGATGAGTACTTGTGGCCGTTGTTGAGGCCCACCTTGATGTGTGTTTATGGCCATTGTTGAGGCCCACCTTGATGTGTATTTATGGCCGCTGTTGAGGCCCACCTATATGAGTACTTGTGGCCGTTGTTGACGCCCACCTTGATGTATATTTATTGCCGTTGTTGAGGCCCACCTTGGTATATACATATGGCCCATGCGATGTGGCCCACTTGTCATATTTATGGCCCGTTGTTTAGGCCCACCTTGATATACATGAGACCTATGTTGTGAGGCCCATTTGATGTATTAGAGGCCCATGGGTCGAGGCCCAATAGGGTATACATAAGGCCCATTGAATGTGATTCCACCGTGTTTTATGTGTTGACCTATATGGCGGGTTATGCCTTGGGAGCAATGTTGGTTTGACGTCCACATTGTAAGTATAATGTTGGTTAAATGTCCGCATTACGACTCTCCCTAGGGCCATTGGTAGGCCCATACTTATTGTGTGCAGGCCGTCTAGGCCCATCTGCGTTGTAAGGATAGTTCATCACCTTATAACCTGCTTTAGTGTAGCTCCATGATTCATACCCATACGCATCATATGTATGCTTGATATGAGGAATGTTTGGTTATAACATGAGCCATTGGCCGAGATATTTACGGGACTCCATATGAGATGGAGTGCCCGACATGAGTGCATGGTACGCGCGAGATTCTTTGCATGTTTGTACGGTGTGATTCATGCATCTTGCATACATGTTACTTGATCATTGTACGCCCTAGCGACATCAGGGCCGTGGCCTCCACAGGCATATCGTGGATGGCTAGACGGGACACCGGAAATGTTTGGTTCTAGTATACGGGCGCCATAGATGTCCCTGGGTGAAAATCCCTGAACCTCCGTGGCCAGGAGATGACTCCAACGTCGAGACCGAGTGGATATATGAGCGCATGAGGGCCGAATACTAGGAGGCCGCGTCTCCCACTGTGTCGTGGTCGGTTGGGAAGGGGTGTGACCTTACCCGCCTGAGTGAGGGGGCAATTTCTAGGTTGAGTTTGACCAGCTTGAGGAATCGGTCCGCTATCGACGAGCATCGGCCCGATATTGGCAGGCGGATAGTGAGGTCTCTTTCGCTCTTCCAGTTGTGCGTCCGGATAGGGGCGGCAAGCTGGCTAGAGTGTAATAGACCCCGGTGATGATCCCAGAGATGAACTGTACTGATATGTGGACTTATTGAGTAGGAGTTGCATGCTCATTCATTCATTCATTCACTATCCACTCGGGCTGGTGGTGCGCAACTAATTGTTGTGTGCCTTCGTTATGGCAAGGATTTCGGGTTGGGGCGCGCGACTAACCTGAGATCAGGAGTTTACCACATTGAGTCTGACTATCCAAATTTAGGTATGGGACTGGTTTGGATAGAAGTCCCTTGTGGTGAATCCCGTAGCCTGCGATAATACGTACTATCATCCCGACTTCACACTCCAGCATGATCATTCCATTCGCACCGCACAGCGCATTACATCTACTGCATATGACATTCCGGGTTACTATGTTATGCGTTTATACGGTCTACATACGACTGACGGTATTCGTGCAGTCATTAGGAATTGCGTACTGCATCGCATCCTTGGCATCTGATGTTTGGCTCTTTATGACTCCTCATTTGCATAGATGTTTCATAATGCGTATTCTGATATTGATTGACTCATGGACTTGTCTGTATTTTTGCTTACTGTTATCGTATGATTTATGACCTTGTTAATAATGTTGTTTACTCGGATAATTCATGCTATTGTCAGTATTTCTACTTATTTCTGATATTGTATGATTTATGGGCTTGCTAGTATTCCCGCTTACTCTGATTACTCTGATATTGCTTACCTGTCACTTACCTTGTGCACACACTTACACCACCCTCTAAGCTTTCTATAAGCTTATGCACGATAGATGCGTGCAGGTGATGTTAGGTTGCAGCATTGTTGAGCTTGGAGCGTACAACGGCCCTCTGGAGCTTTTGGAGTTTTTGATTTCGATATATGTATTTCCCTTTCAGCAGTGTATTCAAACGATTATATTAGTGGATATGTGATGATGATGTTGCCTTTATGATTTGGGTATACTTGTGGTTATGCTTCATTACGAAAGAAATTCATACTGAAAATCCTCCTTGTAGGATCCCAGGATCGGAATCTGGCGTATGGGCGCTGGGAGCCGAGAATGGGGTACTACGGAGGCTGTCGGCACCGGATTCGGCGATCGAGATTCCTGTGAATCTGATTTCCGGGTTTGGGGCGTGACAGAAGTTGGTATCAGAGCATAACTTGGGAATACCTGAGGATAACATCACATATCTGCTGATAGCTACCCTTCACTCCATGATTGTTGAGAACTTAGAATGGTTAGATTCCCATGTTCGGAGAACTTAGAGATTTTCTGATATAGCTCCCTACCGTTGAGATTATGAGGCAGCATATTATTTCCGTTTCGATCATTTCTGATCGGGATCCGAGGTCCAGTTAGATCATCGTAATATTGAAGAGGCGTTTTGGGAGCATGAGGCGGAGATTCGCGAGCGCTATCCTCATCTTTTCGATGTTTGATTATATTTCGATTATATATGGTGATATGTTTTCTATTCCCTTATGAGTTACATTTAGTTGCGATGGTAGTATAATTTCGAGGACGAAATTTTTATTAGGTGGGGAGAGCTGTAAGACCCGTATCCTAGTTCGCACTGTTCCGATGAATCCTCGATCTTTTTCGTCGAAGTCCGGCAATCCGCGACTAATAATCGACGTTGCGCACGACCGTAATTCGCATCATGTAGATTCGAGTCGGTTTAATCCGAGACCTGTATCATTGCAACCGCACCGTCGCCGCGGTTCCAACGCCGCCACTCACGCACCGATCCGATACCCTGACCAGAAGATGTGAGTCGGCGTTTATTTCGAAGAAACGCCGCACTTTTACGATCCCGAGGGAATCTCTATGAAATGTCACATCAATCAATCACATCCATCACTTCATATGTCAAGTACAACCACTCCATCTCCAAGTACAAGCAACCATCCCTTTCCCATTCCCAAAGTCAACCAAACCCATACTCTCCTTACACACCCATCACTCACCCATCACACCCATCTCTCTCTCCCTACATCACATCTCTTTCTCTCTCTCATTCTTTAACCATTTCCAAGCAAGAGAGCCAACGTCCAAGTAATCCCTAAAGGAGAGAGAACCCTAAAGTGTGGCCCACTTCCTACCACCCAATCTCCCATCCTAGCCACCCATTTCCCATCTCCACCATCAAAGAGGAGCACAAGGAGAGTGGCTTCCCAACGGACTAAGAAGATCATGAGGTGGGTGCTTCTATAGGTGTAGATTTCTTGTTTTGATGATGGGCCAAATGAGGCCTACCGATCAATGGTATGGATCTCATTTTGGACCCTAAATGTGGCCAATGGTCTACTTTGATTTCAAGATCAATCTATGATGGGGCCATTCTCCATGGACCCCATCATGATGTTTACTTTCTTTGCATAACATGGTCATTTAGACCATCCATTTTGGTGGAGAAAGGATCTCCACCGTTGATTTTGATCGGTGGGGCCATATGAAATGAGACCCACTTAATGTATGTTGTAGATCATGCAAAGGAGGGCCCATAGTGGCGGGGTCCCTCCACCACACGTTTATCTTTCTCTTTCTCTCCCTCTTTCTTTCTTTTTCTATGTGTATGAGATGATAAGGCCTTGTGGCCCACCCGGATGGACCCCACCATGAAATAAGTATTTTATCCAAGCCGACCGTGGGTGGGGCCCATCTTATGTGTTGAACTCACACCATCCATCATGCGGTGGTCCACCTAAACAAGGCCCACATTAAAGATATTGTTAAGTCCAAAAACGTCCAGCGTCTGGACGTTGCTGGAAAGGAAAACACAAATATAAGCCTCGTTTCAAGGCTATTTGGGTGAGCCATTGGTGTAGGCCCCACCTTGATGTATGTAGATAATCCACGCCGTCCATTCTATTCTCCAGCTCATTTTAGTCGTTAAACCAAAAGATGAGGCTGATTCGATAATCTAGTAGGCCTTACCATAGGAAACAGTGATTTTTGCCGTTAAAACTTTGAAAAATGATTCTTTGGGGTCCACATAAAGCTTGGACCCACCTGAAATTTGGTTTGGACGCCTAATTTTGTGGGACACATACAATGGACGGGGTAGATCTGGTTAATGTGGGTCCCACCTAGGGTAACAAAAATTATATATATATGAGAAAAGGTGGCAGACACATTGCTGCCATGACCGTGCACAAAAAGGAATGGGTCCGCATTGGCCCTAGTTGTGGACCCCACCGTGATGTGTGTTCTAAATCTCTGCCGTCCATTTGTTGGGACCCCTTCGATGAGGCGTCGATTCCAAAAATCAGCCATGAATAGTTCTTAGATGGCCCACATCGCCACTGTCTATACGAAGTTATGTTAAACCACTCGGAAATGATTGCTGGGGTCCACATAAAGCTTGGACCCACCTGAAATTTGGTTTGGACGCCTAATTTTGTGGGACACATACAATGGACGGAGTAGATCTGGTTAATGTGGGTCCCATCTAGGAAAAATAAAATAAATAAAATATATTGCATGCTTTTGCTGCATTGATGTCCAGAGGAGTCTGGACGTCCAACGTTAAAAAGGGTGGGCTCCATTGGCTCCAGTTGTGGACCCCACCATAATGTATATTTTGTATCCACTCCGTCCATGAGGTGGACCATCCCCTGAGGTGGGTCCCCTCCAAAAATCAGACAGATCTAGAACTCAGGCGACCCACACCACAAGAAAACAGCAGTGATTGAACTCTACCATTGAAACCCTTTTATGGGCCATAGAAGTTCCGGATTAAGGTGAAATTTGTTTTCACCCTTCACCCAGGTCCACGTGACCTTATGAACGGGTTGGATGGAAAATAAACATTACAGTGGGCCCCACATGGGACCCACGATGGATGTATGTGTTTTATGCTCACCGTCCAAAGGGCGGACGGTGGCACCCACCAAAATGTATGGATTTTGTTCACGCCGTCCAGGTCGTCCAAAGAACCGCTGGACGGCCGATGGACGGCCAAGTAGGCCCCACGGTAGGCCACACATTGGTGGACCCCACCATGATATTTGTGTTGCATCCAAACCGTCCTCCATTTGGCAAGCCTATCTTAAGTCTTGAGGCTAAAAATGGGGCAGACCTATACTTCAAGTGGACCCCACCTTGGCATACACATGAGGCCCATATGAGGAGGCCCATACCGATGTATTTATGGCCGTTGTTGAGGCCCACCTTGATGTGTATTTATGGCCGCTGTTGAGGCCCACCTAGATGAGTACTTGTGGCCGTTGTTGAGGCCCACCTTGATGTGTGTTTATGGCCATTGTTGAGGCCCACCTTGATGTGTATTTATGGCCGCTGTTGAGGCCCACCTATATGAGTACTTGTGGCCGTTGTTGAGGCCCACCTTGATGTGTATTTATTGCCGTTGTTGAGGCCCACCTTGGTATATACATATGGCCCATGCGATGTGGCCCACTTGTCATATTTATGGCCCGTTGTTTAGGCCCACCTTGATATACATGAGACCTATGTTGTGAGGCCCATTTGATGTATTAGAGGCCCATGGGTCGAGGCCCAATAGGGTATACATAAGGCCCATTGAATGTGATTCCACCGTGTTTTATGTGTTGACCTATATGGCGGGTTATGCCTTGGGAGCAATGTTGGTTTGACGTCCACATTGTAAGTATAATGTTGGTTAAATGTCCGCATTACGACTCTCCCTAGGGCCATTGGTAGGCCCATACTTATGTGTGCAGGCCGTCTAGTGCCCATCTCGCGTTGTAAGGATAGTTCATCACCTTATAACCTGCTTAGTGTAGCTCCATGATTCATACCCATACGCATCATATGTATGCTTGATATGAGGAATGTTTGGTTATAACATGAGCCATTGGGCTGAGATATTTACGGGACTCCATATGAGATGGAGTGCCGACATGAGTGCATGGTATGCGCGAGATTCTTTGCATGTTTGTACGGTGTGATTCATGCATCTTGCATACATGTTACTTGATCATTGTACGCCCTAGCGACATCGTAGCCGTGGCCTCCACAGCATATCGTGGATGGCTAGACGGGACAGGAAATGTTTGGTTCTAGTATACGGCGCCATAGATGTCCCTGGGTGAAAATCCCTGAACCTCCGTGGCCAGGAGATGACTCCAACGTCGAGACCGAGTGGATATATGAGCGCATGAGGGCCGAATACTAGGAGGCCGCGTCTCCCACTGTGTCGTGGTCGGTTGGGAAGGGGTGTGACCTTACCCGCCTGAGTGAGGGGGCAATTTCTAGGTTGAGTTTGACCAGCTTGAGGAATCGGTCCGCTATCGACGAGCCGGGCCCGATATTGGCAGGCGGATAGTGAGGTCTCTTTCGCTCTTCCAGTTGTGCGTCCGGATAGGGGCGGCAAGCTGGCTAGAGTGTAATAGACCCCGGTGATGATCCCAGAGATGAACTGTACTGATATGTGGACTTATTGAGTAGGAGTTGCATGCTCATTCATTCATTCATTCACTATCCACTCGGGCTGGTGGTGCGCAACTAATTGTTGTGTGCCTTCGTTATGGCAAGGATTTCGGTTGGGGCGCGCGACTAACCTGAGATCAGGAGTTTACCACATTGAGTCTGACTATCCAAATTTAGGTATGGGACTGGTTTGGATAGAAGTCCCTTGTGGTGAATCCCGTAGCCTGCGATAATACGTACTATCATCCCGACTTCACACTCCAGCATGATCATTCCATTCGCACCGCACAGCGCATTACATCTACTGCATATGACATTCCGGGTTACTATGTTATGCGTTTATACGGTCTACATACGACTGACGGTATTCGTGCAGTCATTAGGAATTGCGTACTGCATCGCATCCTTGGCATCTGATGTTTGGCTCTTTATGACTCCTCATTTGCATAGATGTTTCATAATGCGTATTCTGATATTGATTGACTCATGGACTTGTCTGTATTTTTGCTTACTCTGTTATCGTATGATTTATGACCTTGTTAATAATGTTGTTTACTCGGATAATTCATGCTATTGTCAGTATTTCTACTTATTTCTGATATTGTATGATTTATGGGCTTGCTAGTATTCCCGCTTACTCGATTACTCTGATATTGCTTACTGTCACTTACCTTGTGCACACACTTACACCACCCTCTAAGCTTCTATAAGCTTATGCACGATAGATGCGTGCGGTGATGTTAGGTTGCAGCATTGTTGAGCTTGGAGCGTACAACGGCCCTCTGGAGCTTTTGGAGTTTTTGATTTCGATATATGTATTTCCCTTTCAGCAGTGTATTCAAACGATTATATTAGTGGATATGTGATGATGATGTTGCCTTTATGATTTGGGTATACTTGTGGTTATGCTTCATTACGGAAGAAATTCATACTGAAAATCCTCCTTGTAGGATCCCAGGATCGGAATCTGGCGTATGGGCGCTGGGAGCCGAGAATGGGGTACTACGGAGGCTGTCGGCACCGGATTCGGCGATCGAGATTCCTGTGAATCTGATTTCCGGGTTTGGGGCGTGACAATAAGATCATATCATTGTAGTTCATCTCTTTTTCACATACAACAACATATAATTACGTTCGAGTATGGACAAAGTCTTTGGTCTTGAAAACCGTAAGATTAACTCTCCTTATACATCAATCTTGCGATTTTCAAGATTGAAGACCCATTCACACTTGAAATTGTCGTTTAAGGAAAAGAAAATGTTTATTTATTTATTTTTATCGAACTCTCCATAAATAAAGAAAGAGCTGCCTGCATACTTATTATCGTGATAAGATCATGTTATTATAGTTCATCTCCTTTTCTCATAAGACAACATAAAACTGTGTTCGAGTATGAATGGATCTCCAGTTTTGAAAACTATAAGATTGACTCCCCTTAGTCCTCAATCTTGTAATTTTCATGACCGGTGAACCATTTACCTTTTGAAAGTAATTTTGTATTGTTGTTTGGAGAAAAGAGAAACAAAAATTATTATTTTTTTTTTTACCGAACTCTCCGTAAACAACGAAATAGTTGCCTATATACTTATCATTATAACAAGATCAAGTCACTATAGTTCATTTCTTTTCCCCATAATATAACACAAAACTATATTCGAGTATGAATGAATTTTTAGTTTTGAAAACTGTAAGATCGACTTCCCTTAGGCCTTAATCTTACAGCTTTCAAGACCAAATAACCATTCACCTTTGAACACAGTTTTGTATTGTCGTTTGGGGAAAAGAGAAAATATTTGTTAGTTTATTTTTACTGGACTTTCCATAAACAATAGACAAGCTGCTAGGGTTGTACATGAATCGAGTTCGTTCGTTTAGCTCGCTCGACTCGACTTGGAAAAGCTTGATTTGACTTGGTTCAAAGCAGAGTTCGAGCCGAGTCGAGCTAATTTTTTGTGCTCAAAAAAACTTCGAACTGAGTTCGAGCTTGCCTGAGCTTGACTCGACTCGGATCGAACCCCAACTCGATTTGAACTTAGATAGAATAGTTCAGTGACTCAGTTACTTTGATATTGATGTTGCTCACCAAGTGTTTGATGAAATGACTCAACGAAGTGTCAGCTAGTGGCAAGGAATATATGTATATGAAACAAATACCATTTTTCCTTGATTTTGATGTTGCCTATAAGGTGTTTAATGAAATACTTGTAAACAACTGCTGTTGTTTTACATACAGTGAGAAATTGAAAGTGCACTGTGTGTGTTTGTGAAAATACTGCAGAGGCTCGATTTTGACTTGAACTCGGCTTGAACTAGCCCGAGATGCTGACCGAACCGAGCCGAGTCGAGTTTGAGCTAGGATTAGCTAGTGGCTGAGCCACGTCGAGCTGAGGCTAGCTCAACTCAGTTCAACTCGATGTACTCCCCTAGAGCTACCTACATAACTTATCATAGTGATAATATCATGTCACTATAATTCATATTTCTCTTTTCCCAATACAAAATTGGGTTGAAGTATGAACATATATTGCATTTTGAAAACTATAATATCAACTCCTCTTGACCTCAATCTTGTAGTTTTTAGGACCGGAGAATTATTATCCTTAAAATCAGTTTTATATTGCCACATGGGGAAAGGAAAAAAATATATATTTATTTATTTTTTTACCAAACTCTCTAGACAAAGGGAGAGCTGCTTACCTAACCTATCATCCCTGGTAATACTATATCACTGTAATTCATCTCTCTTTTTCCAACGTTCCAATTAAATATGAGTACAAGTGATTTGTTAAAGAAAACAACAGTGCATATGACGACTAGTCCTTTGTTTCCATTTTTACTGTTGCTCCTTCAGACTTCTCGAACGAGGCGATTTCCGGTAAGCCGAAAACCCTGCTCCAACGTGCTCCTTTCCTTCTTCATCCCTTGCTTTCTTTTTCCACCCCTTGGTCTGACCTATCCGACATATTGGACGAATGACCTGAGCCCAGAGATTTCCAGAGTGACTCTGAGCTGGAGAGTGTAGATTCCCGGTTGGGAGCTCCCTGCGATTCGCCATCTCTGATACCATTGGGTCGCTGACGAGCGACGGATCCTGCTCCGACGGAGAGTGCGACAGCTTAGTCTTCTACTGAGTAGCCAATTGATGTTAGCCCCTATGGGTCAAGGTTGAGATGGACCGACCTAGTTCGGATTAGGTCAAAGTACCAAATACCAAACAGCGTGGTACTCCGAGCTTCCGAGCCTAGCGAAGTCCTAGCCGATTCTCGCAAAGGTGAGGTGGTCATTTATTTGGTTGCCTTGCAATGTGGCCTTCACCTCCCCATCCATTGGATTGTACAAGAGGTCACTTCTCACTTGAGGATAGCTCCGGACCAAATCATTTCAAATGCTCAGAGAGCTTTGATGGGGACTTACATTCTCTAGTTCCAGCTCGAAAGTACTGAGCTGACGGCTGAGTAATTCCTATACTTGTACCAACTGAAGGCCAAACCTAAACATCTAAGCTGGTACTACTTCTCAGCATGGGCAAACAAGGGCCAGGCCCTTATCACTGGCAATTCGTCCTTTAACAAAAATTGGAAGGACAAATGGTCCTGGGCGTGTGGAAAATGAGAGGCCCCAGTTGCTGACTTGGTTGGGCTACAGTCTCGAGTTCCCACCAAATTCGCCAATCCAGGTTAGACATTGCCGAGCAACAGACTTATAAATTCCTTCGGCTTTTATAATTATGGTTGCTCACCACAGTGATCATTTTAGTAGGTTTTTCTCGGACTCAGCCCCTTCTCTCCGAACTTCAGCTCCGTCAGGTAAACCCGCAAAGCTAACAAACGCTACTCACAGGGCATGGAGCGTGTTGATCACGCCCAACCTCCTACATCAATTCAAACTTTCCCGACCCGCTCCATCAAGTAGGTCGTAGAATTGTCTTGAAGGTTATGTTCAAATTATGATTTTTTTTATACCAACCAGGAGTGTCTTGTCATATAGAAATGGTCGACCTCCAACGCCCTTTTGAGGGTCGGGATGGTCGGCTCTTGACAAGAGCCGACCCCCTTTTATATCAACCAGGAGTGTCTTGTCAAGAGCCGACCCCCTTTTGAGGCCGAGATGGTCCAAAAGAAGTCGTCAGTGAAGAGGAGGATTGTTGTACCTTTGGCGAAGCAGGCAGGATCCTCCACAGCTATGCAGACGAGGTCAGAGCCCATCGATGAAGGGCTTGAGGTGGAACAGCCGGCCCCAGCCACCATGGGTGAATGAGCTCAAGGCCCTCCTGCTTCGATGATTCCTCCCTAGCCAGCGGTTGTGGATGTGGTATATTTGAAGGAAACTCCCCCTGCCTAGGAGGTTCTCCCCGCGGAGGAGCTCTAACTCCCGACAACCCAAGCTCATGTCGAGGAGGATGATATCTCGGGCCAGCAAGCCAATGAGGCCGAGGGGTTAGGTCCTCTGCCTCTTGGGTAGTATATGAACAACCTCGCCGGATGGACAACTAGGCATTTGTTCACAACCCCAAGCGCAGGGTTACAATGTAGTAATAACTCGGTGAGACCAAGGTCGAATCCACAAGGACTAAACCTGTACATATTCTAAAAATAACTAGAGCTAGAACTAGAATAAGATCTAAACAAACATCTAGAATAAAAGAGGTCAATTAAGAATAAACTATTAATCAAAAGAGGAAAATGAGAGCGCCAAGGATCCACTTGCAGTTGTTAAGATGCTACCTCACCTGATTCACTAAACACAACTGGAATCGAAGTCCAGTCTTATTCAGTTGGAAGATGGAATAATTAAAACAATCTTGAACTTTTCATTGAATTAGTTCCCACCTGAAGAAACATTGTGAAGATCAGAAGGGAATTCAACCATCCACCTCATGCCTGGGAGACAATGGTGAATCACAAATTTTACAGATCTCACAACTTAAAAAGTAAGAAGATATTCAAAGCTTTCACAACATCTACTGTAATTAAAGTTGCAATAAATCATAGAAAACTGAAAATATTCCTTTAATCAAACTAGAAATCAATTAAGTTCAACCTAAGAAAGATACACATCCAAACTACAAGCTTCACCTCTTAGCTCTAGCTAAGAGGTTTAGTTAACCATAGACATGATTAAGACTAAAACTCTTAAACAAAACATTAAAAATAAATAAAGGAATAAGAATAACTCTTGGGAGGCTGCTTCACCCTTTTACTTTGCTCGAACCCTAATTCGTGTTTAGAACTCCTTAAAGAACTCATATTTATAAGCTTTCCTGGACCATCTTTGGAAACCGCCTCAAATTTACACACTCTGCGTAATGCCTTCGATGTCATCGAACAGCCTTCGATGACATCGAAGGTAAAATTCCAAGTTAAATCGAATTCAGAAGTGCGCCTTTTCGCACTACGTAAACCTTTAATTCCATCGAACTTCCTTCGATGTCATCGAATAGATATTTGATGTCATCAAAAGGTGTTTGATTAATAAAAAAAAGGTGTCTAGAGTGTTCCAAGAAGTTTCTTCAAAAAAATTTTGAGAATCTCGATGTCATTGAACTGCCTTTGATGTCATCGAACAGGTCTTCGATCTATTGAATGGGTCATCGATGTCATCGAGAAATGTGCCCAATTAGTCCAGCGAGAAAACTTGATTTTCATGTAATTCTTGATGCAATCGATCTGTCTTCGATGTCATCGAACACACACTTCAATGCCATCAAAATGTGTTCGATGTCATCAACAGTGAAGTTTAATTTTTTTGTTTTCTAAATATCTGCACTTCACACTTTCAACTTCCTTCCCCCTCCACCTAGTTTATTTGAATCTTGGGCCCTTGAAATATTCAATCTTAGTCTCTTAAGATCCATCCTTTGCCTTGGTGATTCTTGAGCATCAAATCCATGCTTTTAACATTCTTTCCAATCCAAACTCTCAGACTCACCTCGCAATACAAACATGTATAAAATATACCCATTAAGCATTATCATGTTCATAAAACAAAGATATAAACAGGGGAAATATGCAATATTTAGCACTCAACAGCATGTCCCAGAGGAGCAGATCATCAAGCTGGTCAATAGTCATCCGGTGACACTTCTAGGGGATGTCGTCGCGTACTGCTACAAGGTAGATTTCCTCTCCTTGGCCATGCGTGTCCATTTGTAAACTGTCGACATTTTCTAGCATGTCTTCTTTGTTTAAGCTCGTCCTCGTTCTCCTGTTCCCCACCAAGCAATGATGTGAATGGCTGAGGAGTGCGAGCAGACGAAGTTGGCGCTCTAGGATAAGATGGCTGAGGTCGGAGCCTTTTAACAGGCTCTAGAGAAATCTGGGGAGGAGCAGGCTACTCTGAAGATCCAGTTGGACGAGGCCCGATAGAAGGAGGGGTCAACACTAATTAAGCTAGAGGAGGCGAAGTCGCCCCTCTCTTTGTCTGAAAGGGAGCGGACCAAAGTAGTGGCCAAGGCTATAAGGTTGGTGGCTAAGTTGGCCGAGGTGAAGGCTAATTTTGCAGCCAAGTTGGCCGAGGTTGAAGCTATTTGACTGCCAAATTGGTTGAAGTCAAAGGCATTTATCCCATTAATCAAGGTCGTAATGGTAGAAGAGTACAAGTCCTTGAAGGAAAGAGTTGACGAGGTGGAGGTGTTCTATAGCTATGGTTATGAGAAATGCTCGAAGACATCAAGTGAAAGTTCCCCCAACTCGACCTGAGATACTTTGAGGAAGGAACTTCCCAAGATTTAGATCTGATGTCGCTAAAGCCGAGCACCCTCCCCAAGCAAACTAGCCTCGTTGTCCCCTCCATACTTGTAGTCATTTTTTTATTTAACTTTTTGTCAATGATAGATGAACTTTTTTGTTGTTCATATGTTATCTTCAAATTATTATAGTATTTTAAAGTATAGGAAGTCAAGGCTTGTAGATGTAGTGATGGGTCATGCGTAGTAGGATTAAAAAGTCTGCTCTAAAATGGTAGCTATAGTAGTAGGCCGAGCACTAAGGACTATCTTCCCTTTAATTGAGGGAAGTCCTTATGGTCGATCGTGCAGCTCGGATGGTGAGGATTTAAAAGAGATTCTCTTCCCCTGATTTGGGGAAGTTCTTTTCTTGTAGAATTCGTAAAATAGTAGAGGAGTACTAATGTTAAAGCTACTCAATAGTAGTCGGAGTAGTCAGTGGGAGGATTTCCTTCCCTGGGATCCAATGAAGCCCCTCATGGTCGACCATTCAGTTCAGATCATTGAGAATAACAAAAAAACTCTTTTATTGTAGAAATTGTAATGTATTTATTTGATCCAAACCGTCCATCTGTTTTTCCATATAATTTTAGAGTACTAATCAAAAAATAAGGCAAATCCAAAGCTCAAGTGGGCCACACCACTGGCAGCATGTGCTAAGATGCCCACCATTAAAACCTTCTTAGGGGTCACCTTGTTTTTTTATTTACCATCCAACCTGTTGATACGGTCATATACACCTAGGTGACTTGAAAAATACAAATATCTTGATCCAAAACTTCCATGATCCCCAAAAAAATTTCAACTATATCAATTTAATCCCCACCGTGTGGTCTATTTGAGCCTTGGATCTATTCTATTTTTAAGGTCATAATTTAAAATGATACGAGAGAAATGGATGAACGGTGTTATAAAATTCAAACATCACGGTGGCCGAAGAGGCGTAATATACTTGGCATATCCACGTCGTCCATCCATTCCACGGGGTCTTTTTAGTGGTTGAGCCCAAAATTGAAGTATATCCAAAGCTTAAGTGAACCATACCACAAGAAACAGTGGTAATAATGATTTCCACCGTTGAAACCTTCCTACAGCTCGATCTATGCATGAAGAGAAAACACAAAGACACGACCAAGAGAAAAAACAAATATCAGCTTGATCCATAACTTCTGTGGCCTCTAACTAAGAATTTTTCAACCGTGGTCTACATGATCTTTTTGTATACTTCATTTTTTTTTTCTCATACAATAAAATTATCAATCAAAATTACCGGACCGAGTATATATAAATACATAAATCTGGAAACGGATGATGTGAAACGCTCAACCTATGACTGGGAGGTCTTTACCTTCCCACCACCTTGATATATGTGTTGTGCTCTGTATTGATTCCGTCTATCCGTTTTTTCTGATAATGTTCTTTTCTGATTGTTCCGTAGTGTATTCATGCTGTCTATACGTTTTATTCAAAAAAATAATGAATCAAATCAATCATCAGGTGGACCGTACCATAGGAAACCATAGTGATTAACTTTTAATGTAGTGATTAACTATTAATGAGCCACGAGAGTAGTTCCGGGTCAAGCTAATATTTATTTTTTCTCTTCATCTATGATTATATGACATTATCAACACATTGGATAGCAAATAAGTACTACGGAACTGCCTAACTTGTTTTTAATGAAGCGGGTTTTTAATGGCCACTATTTCATGTGGAATGATCTACCGGATAATTGATTTGCTTCAGTTTTGGAATACTGCCCTGAAATGATACGAAAAAAATGGATGAACGGTGTGGATATAGAATAAATAAATCAAGGTGGTCCCAAGGTAAGGGTATATTTATTTTAAAAAGTAAATATCAGCACGATCCACAGCTTCTATAGCCTGCAATAATCTTTTAATGGCCATCCACCACTGATTTCATAGGTGTGGTCCACCTGAGATTTGGATCAACTTCATTTGCGGGCGCCTGCCGAAAATGATTTGGAAAAAAGGATGGACGGTGTGGATGCACAATACATAGATCAAGGTGGGCCCCAAGTCGCGCCGTACCGTGTTGGGTTAGGCCTGTGCCGCACCTAATCCACTCTTTCGAAGGAGGACTAGGGCAATAAAGTACGATTCGAGGACGCGGATTGCGCGGTGAACGTAACACTCTCAAGCAACGTGGTGTAAGGAATCAGTGGGGCTCACCCGTGATGTTATTGTTTTATCCACACCGTCCATCCATTTTTCGAAACCATCCAATGGCATGATCCAAACATTTAACCATATATAAGGCTATATTTGACCACACCACAATAAACAGTGGATATTGAACATTTGCCGTTAAAAACATCTTGGAACCACAGATGTTTTGGATCAAGTTTATATTTGTATTTTCCTTTCGTCGAGGTCTTTGTAACCTTAACAGGTCAGATGGCATATAAATATTACCGTTGGTTCTAAGAAGGTTTCAACGGTAGATTCATTATCTCTATAGTTCTTGTAGTGGTGTGGTCTACTTTAGCTTTCGATATACTCTAATTATTTGATTATACCTTAAACTGAAGTGTAAAAACGGATGGACGGCACGGATAAAGCACATACATAACGGTGGGCCCTAGAGAGTCCTGCAATGGTAGAGGTTGCTTGTGAAAAGCTTACCCCGTGAATAACAAACAGCAATGTATTGCCCTTGCCATTATCATGATGGTTTGCCTATCAATAAAAGCTTCCGTGGACGGACGCGGATTGCGTCCTACCCCCGCCCGGACGGTAATCCGTCCGGGCAGGGCTCTGTGGGCCCACCGTGATGTAAGTGTTTTATCCACGCCGTTCAATGCTTTTTTAGATAATTTTAACATGGGAACCAAAAAATGAAGCGGATCTAAGGCTTAAGTGGACCACAAAGTGGGGATTGATTGTCCACCATTAAAAGCTTCTTAGGAGCCGAACAAGTTTCGGATGAAGCTGATATTTGTGTTTTCACTTCATCCACGCCTAAATGACCTTATGAATAGGTTTTATGGTAAAAAAAACATCATGTTAGCCTTTAGAAAGGTTTCAACTGTGGTGTCATTATCGGTGTAGGTTCCTTTTGTGTGGTCCACTTAAGCCTTGGACCCGTCTCATTTTTTGGTTCACGTATTAAAATTAAAATTATCTGGAAAAAGCGTTGAACAGCGTAGATAAAATACTTACATCACAGTGGGTCCCACGGAGCCCGGCCTGGACGGATTACCGTCCGGGCGGGGGTAGGACGCAATCCGTGTCCTCCGTGGACCACAATGTTTGTTTTCTAATACTTTGACAAGGCACAAGTATCTCGAGGAAGAAATAAATATCCATGATAGTTTTGGCCCACACAAGTTTTTAACGGTGGGCATTTAATCACTACTGTTTTCTATGGTTGAGATTTGGATCTGCGTTATTATTTTTAGCTCGTGCTAAAAAGAGCTGAAAAAGCTGGAACGAAAGTATGGATATATAACACACGTCAAGGTGGGCCCATGGCTCGGCAAGATCGAATCCGCTCTCCTGAAATGAACATCGTGGTCAGTAGGATCACTGGTGCAGAAGAGGTAATTTGGTAGTCGTCATCTGCACCGTCATTTTCTTCAACAAACATGCGTGTATGCATATCCAATTACTACGTGGAACCCGGACGCCGGATACAGCATGATCTCGCAGGGAGAGCCTTCCTCCCACCTCGGTAGCCAGCAGACGCGGCAAGACGTGGATTCTTTTCCTCATGCTATAAATTTGGCTGGCATAACAAATGAGCGATGGGGTAAGATACATCACAGTGCCCCACGTTGATGTTGTTAATATTTTAAGTGTTGAAAAAGTGAGTTGTTACGTTCATATTAGAAAAGATGCGGTAATTACTTAGGTAAATAATTATTATCCGTTTACATGGTAATTATCAAACAGGCCCATAAGGGCTCACAAGGGGTCCATTTAAGCGGTGAGATTAGAAGGGATTAGGTGGGAAGGGATTCATCTGATCCTCTGCCAATTCCACTCCATGTTTGAGAAGAATGGAAAAGCTTGGAATTACATTAAATAGAATTACATTGGGTCCTGTACCAATTTCACTCAATGTTAGCAAGTTGTTGTAGGTCCCATCATGATGTATGGGCTATATCCACATTGTCCACCCATTTATCAAGATTATTTTAGAGCATGGGCCAAAAAATCAGGTACATCTAATGATTAAAAGGACCCCACCATAGAAAGCAATGAGGATTGAATACTTACTGTCGAAAACTTCTTTAGGGCACATCAGTTTTGGATCTACCTCATTTTTAAGCCCATGCTATAAAATGAGGTTAGAAAACAAATGAACAATTTAGATATAACACGTGTGTTATTTTCAATAATTTCAAATAATGGCGGGTATATCCATTCAATGTACCACCGTATTATCAACAAAGCATGACATTAATCTTATCCGATGGCATTAGAGGACAATCCATGCCATGGGTAATAATTATGTTTTTTGAATCTCATCTCACCTAATCCCTTTGCCCAAGCAGACGTCGTTTGGCTCTTGGTATTAGATGAAATTAGGTGGGATGGAATTGCATTCGGATGGAATTGCATTAGGTCCCATGCCAATTCCACTCAATGTTCAGAAGACAGGAAAAGCATGGAATTATATTAGATGGAATTACATCATATCTTGTGCCAATTTCACTCGATGTTAGCAAGTTGTGTATGTCGCATCATGATGTGTGGGCTATATCCACACCGTCCGCCCATTTTTTGAGATCATTTTAGAGCACGGGCTAAAAAATCAGCTAGATCTAAAGCTCAAGTGGACCCCACCATAGAAAGTAGTAGAAATTGAATACCTACTATTGAAAACTTCTTTGGGCCACATAAGTTTTGGATTTGCCTCATTTTTAGGTCTATGCTATAAAACGAGTTTACAAAACTGTTGAACAATTTGGATATATTACATGTGTTATTCTCAATAATTTCAAATGATGATGAGTATATCTATTCAATGTACCACCTTATTACGAACATAGCATGAATTAAGCTTATCCCACGTTACGACTATCCCTCTCATATATAATAATTATGTTTTTTTGTATCTCGTCCCAGCTTATCCTTCCCAATAACATGCGCAAAACATGCGCAAAACACCCCTCTGCGATCAATTTCAATTTTCAATCCTGCTATCGCGGCAACTAGGTGGAGCCGAATGGTTGGTGAGTTCCGCTCGATGTAGAATGAAAATGATGCTAATGCTTCAACCGTACGCGTAGCATCCCTGGAATCAATCGATAGAGCATAGCCGAAGAATCATCCCTTTGGTAGAAACTGATATAACGGTTACGATTGCTTGATAAACCTGGTTTTGGACTTGCGATCCATCTACAGCTGTACTCACCAATGACACGTGTGAAGAGAACAAGTTGATTTTAAAAGGTTTGCATTTGGCGGCATCTCTGAATGAATGCGGCCCTGCGAATATCATCTTGCCGCATCTGCTGGGCTACCGAGGTGGGAGGAAGGCTCTCCCTGCGAAATCATGCCGTATCCGGCGTCCGAGTCCCACGTAGCAATTGGATATGCACACGCGAAATGACGGTGCATATGATGACTACCAAATTACCTATTTTGCACCAGTGGTCCTACTGACTACGATGTTCATATCAGGAGAATGGATTCGATCAGGCCGAACCATGGGCCCACCTTGACGTGTGTTATATATCCATACCGTCGTTCCAGCTTTTTCAGCTCATTTTAGGACATGAGCTAAAAATAATAACCCAGATTCAAATCTCAACCATAGAAAACAGTAGTAATTAAATGACCACCGTTAGAAACTTGTGTAGGCCAAAACTATCATGGATATTTGTTTCTTCCTCTAGATACCCGTGACCTTGTCAAAGTATTAGAAAACAAACATTGTGGTCCGAGGAAGCTTTTATTGATAGGCGAAGAGTCGTGATAATGGCATGTGCAATGCATTGCTGTTTGTTATTCGCGGGGTGAGCTTTTCACAAGCAACCCCCACCATTGCAGGACTCTTCAGGGCCCACCGTTATGTATGTACTTGATCCGTGTCGTCCATCCGTTTTTACACTTCAGTTTAAGGCATAATCAAATAATTAAAGTATATCGAAGGCTAAAGTAGACCACACCGCTACAAGAACTATAGAGATAATGACATTTACCGTTGAAACCTTCTTGGAGCCCACGGTAATATTTATACGCCATCTTACCTGTTCGTGAGGTTACAAAGACCTCGATGAAGGGTAAATACAAATATAATCGTGGAAACTTCCGTGGCTCCATGATGTTTTTAACGGCAAACGTTTAATATCTATTGTTTCTTGTGGTGTGGTCAAATTTAAATATTTGGATCATGTCAGTGAAAGGCTTGGAAAAATGGATGGACGGTGTGGATAAAACAAGAACATCACGGCACGGGTGAACCTCACTGATTCCTTACACCACGTTGCTTGAGAGTGTTACGTTCACCGCGCAATCCGCGTCCTCGAATCTACTTTATTGCCCCAGTCGGCCTTCGACAGAGTGGATTAGGTGCGGCACAGGCCTAACCAAACACGGTACGTTGCGACTTGGGGCCACCTTGATCGATGTATTTTGTATCCATGCCGTCCATCCCTTTTTCCAAATCATTTTAGGCATGTACACGTAAATGAAGTAATCCAAATCTCAGGTGGACCACACCTAAAAAATCAGTGGTGGATGACCATTAAAAGATTATTATAGGCTATAAAAGCTGTGGATCATGCTGATATTTATTTTTTCCTTTCATCCAGGTATGTGTGAGCTTATTAACAGGTTGGATGGGAAATAAAATTACATTGGGCATTAAGGTCGGCATTGTAGAAGTTTTTAATGGTGGGCATTCAATTACCACTGTTTCCATATGGCATGGTCCACCTGAGATTTGAATCTGTATAATTTTTAATGCTAATCTGTTAAAACGGACGGACGGCGAGGATATATAAAAAATACATAAAAGGTGGGCCCAAAAATAGGGCCGCACTGTCTTAAGTGAGGACGCGGATTTCCTGCGAATGTTTGTGAGAAATCCTCCCGTCAGGGAAATTCCTACCGTTGAAACCTTCCTGGGTTCAACAGTTAATAATTTAGATGCCATCCATACCGTTAATAACGTCATTAATATTGGGATGAACTGTAAACAAAAATATTAGCATGAATCAAACTTATGTGGCCCTACGAATATTTCAACTGTAGACGTTTAATTATCACTTTTTTGGCTCACTTGAGCTTAGATACGGTTCATTTTTGGCAACCTATTTTAAAATGAACTCACAAAAGTAATGGACGGATAGGATTTTTCAAAAAAATCACATTGGGCGCCACTGGGTACCTGGGCAGGAACTTACTGCGAAAGGCTTTCACAGGAAATCCGCGTCCGTTAATCCGTCTCTAGGTGGGAAGCTTCCGGCCACGTACCTAACGGTTTTTTTCTAGGAAACCGGCCCATTGTTTTCTTTAACGTGGTTTGCCCTTTCTCTATCTGGTTTTGCAAATGCCTTGTCGGTTTAGAAAGGCAACAATTCCGCTAAAACCTGCAAAAATACTCGAATCTGTGAATGAAGTCTGCCCCTTCTGTCAAAATTCAAAACGGAAGTTGCATCGTCTGGATATTGCTTTATATCCACGCCGTTCATCTGTTTTTCTATCTCATTTTAGTACATTTTTCTGAAAATGAAGCCGGTATAGATCTTTGGTAGACCACGCAACATTGAAATAGTGGTGATCGAACGCACAACAGACCTTGATGTAGCAAGGGAAAACATGAATAGTAGTTGATTTGACAAAACGGACAGCCTAAAACACTGGCCCACCACGAAAGCTACAAACGTTAGAAAACTTACATTGGGCAGAGATTGGTGGAATATGTTCTCCACCGACAAACTTTAATATGGGCCCGTTTGGCCGGGCAGATTGGATGGAATTGAATGGTATCAGAGTGGATTGTACGGATTTTAATGATAGCTGCGTCAGTAGATTGGTGCAAGATCTATGGGATTGTTATACTGCGGTATTGCTATATCAGGTCTGTTTAGCACACCCCGCCAGTCCCAGGATTAAACCTTCCAGTCCCTCTCAATCCGACGAACCAAACACCCCCGGCAAGCCTGGCCAATCCTGAGATCTATCATCCAATCCCTTCCCTTCCCATCCCATCCAATCTGCCCGGCCAAATAGGCTGTAAGTGTCTTGACGATATTGACAGCGTGGCCTACTAACGGAAAGCGGATTAGCCGATGCGCCACACATAAGCGGTAAAGCCGCGGTATTGACGTCAGTAAGTTCTCCCATTATGAGGTAGGCCTTGTATCCAAACCATCTATCCATTTGGCGAACTCATCCTAACGCTTGAGCCGAAATATAAGACATTTCTAAAGATCAAGTGGACCACACTAAAAAAAGTAGTAAGAGATGGGATGACTATCATTGAAAAACTTTTGGGAGTCAAGTTTCGGAATAATATGATATTTATTTTTCCTATTAATCTAGATCTTTGTAACTTTATGAGCGGATTGGATGTAAAATAAACGTTATGGTGTGACCTACGAATGTTGGTAAAAATTATTATCCCAACTGCTATATGTCCATTTGAGCTTTGGATAAGATCATTTTTTAGCTCATGTTCTAAGATAATCTCACCAAGTGAACTAACAGTGTGGATGTGATAAATATATTATTGTGGGGCCATGTAGTTTGATCTCCTTTCAACCGAACTCGGAGCTCGAGGAGTATTGGCGCTTGTCTTCGCAGGACACGTACCCACAGCAGTTACATTGCTGGTGTGTTGGTACACCAGCTGATCCGCTTATCCGTAGGCTGGTGTACTACGCTATTGCGGGTACGTGTCATATGGACACGAGCGCTTACGCACCTCGGCTTTCAAGTTACACAAATAAATTAAATGAGATTAAACTTATATGCTTCACAATGATTTATTTATTATATCCAAACTATTCATTTATTTTTTAAAATCATTTTATAGCACTAGACGAAAATTAATCATATTAAAAGCTTAAATGGAACACACCAAAAATAATAGCAGCGGATAATGACTTTTAGTATTAAAAAGTTCGTAGTGCCCACCATAACGTTTAACGTTTATTTTCCATCCAATCTATTAATACATTTGAAAATACATGAATGAAGAAGGAAAACAAATTTTATATTAATATGAAACTGCCATGACCCTAAAAGGGTTTTAATGGTAGATGTTCAATCCCCTACTAGTTTTTGCAGTGTGGTTTAATTGATCTTTAGATTTATTTTAGTTTTCTACTCAAGCCTTAAGATGAGCTCGCCAAATGGGTGGATAGTTTGGATATAACACATATCTCATGATTTGACCTATAGAACTTGCTAACGTCAATACACTAGCTATATAGCTGGTGTGTGGTGCACCTGCCAGTCTGCTTCCCCACTAACAAAGTAAGTCCATCTCGATGAGAAACGGATTGGCTACTCCCCCTGCCACTGGCCAATGGCTGATGGTCTGTGGGCCCCACTATGATGTATGTGTTTCATCCATCCCTTCTTTCATTTTCTAGATCATTTTAGGGCTTTGTTTGATTTTCCAGTACAGTGGTAAATACCATGAAAAAATGTAATAATTATTTTCCCTATATTTATCTCATTTTTTTCAATGTTTGATTTGATGACCTATATCGTTGATACAAAGATCAAGAACACCACAATATATTTGTGGGTCCTACCATGGTGCGTATCGCTTATCCACACCGTTAATCTATTATGCTTGATGAATTTATTGCATGAGCCAAAAAATGAGGCATATCGAAAGCTTAAGTGGACCACGCTAATAGAAAAAGGGAATCAAACACTTACCATTAAAAACCTCTCACGCCCACTGTTTCTTTTGGTGTGGGTCATTTGAGTGTTCAATCTGCCTCATTTTTTGGCTCATGCCTTAAAATATTATGTTAAAACGACTGGACGGAATGAATTTATCATCTACATCACCTTGGGGTCCAAAAATTTAAAATAACTCTTTTAAACCGAGTTTCGAGGTAAAAAGTACGGTGGATTTCTAAATAATTTTCAAACCGGTGAAATGGTAATTATTACTCATTTTGCGGGTAATTACATAGCCATTGAAAATCAAACACTCCCTTAGAGTATGAGACCAAAAATGAGGTATATCCTAATCTCAAGTTGACCACGTTGTAGGAAACAGTGTTGAATGGTCGACAAAATTTTAGGGCCCATAAAAGTTTTGGATCAAGTTGATCTTTGTTTTTTTTCCTTTCATTTAGGTCTGTATGACCTAATCAATAGATTGGATGTCAAATAAACAGTATAGTGGTCCTTAGGAGGATTTTAATATATGGTGGACATTCAATCACTATTGTTTTCCTGTGGTGTGGTCCACCTGATATTTATATCCCTCTTATTTTTGGAATGAAGCCCTAAAATGACACGTAAAAATGAATGAACAAACATCATGGTAGGGCCCACATAGCACCGACCACCAGCCACTAGGCTAGTGGTTGGGGGAGTAGCAAATTCGTTTCCATCTTAATGGCCTCGTTCTATCTGAAAGCGGATTGTGTGGTAACTTACTACGGTCACCGTAGTAGGTAAACTTTGTGAGGTCTATTATGATTTATGTATTTTATTTGCTCAGTCCATTCATTTTACCAAATAATTTTAAGGTTTGAGCCCAAAAAATAAAGCATATACAATGTTCAAATGGACCACACCACAGGAAACAGTTGAATTGAACATCTACCGTTGAAAATTTATTAAGACCACAGAAGTATGATATTATGAGTAGGTTGGATGACAAAGAAACATCATTGTGGTACCTAGCAAGGTTTCAACAGTTGAAATCATTATCCACGTTGTTTCCTGTGGTATGATCCACTTGATCTTTTAATATGCTTCACCACCATGAGGTTTGCTCCGGCCTTGAATATGCTTATTATTATTATTATTTTAAAATGAAATGAAAATAATAATAATAATAATAATAATAATAATAATAATAATAATAATAATAATAATGCAAAACATGGATACAACCCATGCATCACAATGGCCTCAAAAGGGCCCCAACTTGGACGAATTCTGTTGATGCCGGTGAAATTTGGTTTTTGAAAAATAAAAAATATTTGAAAATTTCATTTTCCCACTAAATTAATTCTAAATTTTCAAATAAAAAATTGCGATTTTTCCTTTAGTCTCACATCGAAAATGAGAAAATAAGTTTTGTGATTTATAAGTGAAGGTGTGTGTAGTATTCTTACTTGGCGTCTTTGAGGTTGAGATGTTCGGGTCGCGTGTTACAATGCATAGTACTAGAATGCACGCACTCATGTGTGCACGCGCTCGGGCTCGACACGGGCATGGACGAGGGCGAGGGCGTGGGCAGTGTGGCCGTAGTGACGCTAGTTGACGCACTTTGCATTGCGGTGCGAGTGGTCTGAGATAAGCCTGTGTTTTATATGCTACAGAGAACGGTCAGATTATTAATCCAAAACTTCAGCCATTTTGAGAATGGCTAGCTGCTTTAAAATCCACAACGGTTCGAAAACAAACTGGCTTTGATGATCCAATGGTCAAATCTTTCGATCCAACGATCTGAAACGGCCCAAATTCATTATCAATTGTCAGAAACATTTTTCAAATGTTAATGACCACCTAGCAACAACCCACTACCATGGTACCTATATAAACTAGACCATTCTGGTCCAAATCCAATCAACTCCAACAGATTTCTCTTCATCCATCAGATCTCACTAAAATCCATCTCTTTCTAAGAATACTGCAAATACATCCACTAATTGAGTCTACCTGTAACACCCCGGATTTTTGCCAACTTGGGATTAGCCGTCCTTAGGTAATGGGTCGATCCTAATACCTCATTAACTTGTCAGAACTGAATCCCAATGTCTAAAGCTGCCTTTGAACCCATTTCCTTCACAAATCTTACCCTTCACCACCTTGATCTTCCAATTTTTCAAAGCACTTTCACCCTAGACACTATCTTAAACTAGCTAAGTAGTATAACTTGGATCACTTTAGATACAAACTGTAAAGGACTAAATACTACCTTAGACGGAAATCACTTAGGATTAAATCCTTTAGAAATTTGACAAAGTTAACTAAGTGCTAAACTAGTTTAGCCATGAAATCCATTTGAATCGCTTTAAATACGATCTGTAAGACCCAAAACTTGTAAAATCATTGACGCTAGGTTACCCTGAAATCTAAGATCAATCTCATTACCCGACTACTCTCGGGAGCATCTCGAAACTCCATATCGGATCTGGACCGCACGTCGGGAGTCCGAATAATACGAAGTTAAGGAATTAGGACCGCCTCGCTGGGCTTGACAATCATCTTGGAAATCAAATCCAGATAGTGTCCCACGGCTGTTCGCTTGAGTCTGGAGCGAGAGAGTGTGAAAACACTTATTTCTTTCCAAAATAAATATCTTGAATAGTAATTTGAGACTCGTCTCTTGCGGATCAGTTTTAAGCAACCAGACCGTCAGAATCTGACCAAATTACACCCTCGGATCAGGAGAAATTTCATACACATTTACATGTACTCGAAATCTCCGATCGAGATCCGCTGACCGTTAAACTGAATCTGGTCCGCCACGCGTGATCTGGAAATCCGACTGAAACAAAAACTTAATAGAATGTAGATCCGGTGTCAGTGAGCTTAAGTCCGACCTTTGGCTCAAGGAGGCCCGCCAGAAGTCCTTCGTTGAGCTGAAAAAGTCCCGCTTTGGTTATAACTTAGGTGAACCTTGTCTAGAAGTCTATTTTGGTAAATTTTTAGGCTATATAAGGACCTTAAACCCTCTCTTAGGGCAGCCATACGAATTTGAATTTGAGAAAGAGAAAAGAGAGAGAAAGTGTGGGAGATGTGGGAGGAACTCCCTGCTGCTGTTCCCTTTTCTGAAATTATCACTCATGCTTTACAATAAGTTGGTAACCTGGAGGAAATAAAGTACATACATCATGCTTGAACCCATGGTCTGCAACCAACGAGTGATGACCCAAGTTCAACATAATG
Source organism: Magnolia changhungtana (assembly GCA_030180095.1). NCBI lineage: Eukaryota > Viridiplantae > Streptophyta > Magnoliopsida > Magnoliales > Magnoliaceae > Magnolia > Magnolia changhungtana. The sequence continues at coordinate 841,654 of JASAUF010000156.1, forward strand.
CTTTTTCTTCGGCATTTCAACTTTTTTTTACACGTGTTCCCTGTGTTAGAAATGACCAATTTTCCAACACATACTTTTTTTTTTTTTTTACACACGCACACAATGACGCCACACACTTACGCCAGTGGAAGTTCACCACCCGTGGATACTCGAACGCCTGACAAGGTGTTGAAACTCCTGAGAGTCTACCACCCGGGCAAGGGTAAGATCCGTGTCAGAAATGACCACTTTTCCACCATGTACTGCATGAAAATCCAGACCGTCCAAATTGTAGGCTGCATTGGGGTGCTGCAGAACTCAGGGCACATTAATTATTTAATTTCTTAGCCATTTTATTTAGACTGTTGGATTAGGGGCCCATCCATTTGATGGCCTTCTATTAAATGGTTGGGATTGTTTTATCTACACGATAACACGCTTTGCCTCGTCACCAGTGGTCCACTATTCTGGACGGCCCAGAGAGTCAGTCACACGGACAGAATAAAAAAGAAATAAAAAGATTATCCCACCCTTGTCAAATGGGCTGTGGCGAAGAACAGGAGGTTCAGCAAAGAAAATCAAATGAACAGATTTTGTTTTGCAAAGAATACCTGATTTTGCAAAAGACTGGTACTACACGAGAAGTACCGCGGCTAAATAGTGACTCTAATTCTGCAAACGTAAGACCAGTGAATGAATATACCGTTTAGTTCATGTAAAGAACAATTTGGAGTGAATATAATTTTCTAGGTTTGAGGCCCACAGAACTTTTCCGGTATCGTTACTGGAGTGTTCACTACCGAATCCGAGTCGCAGGTACATTACTTTTAATCACGACCATTGGTACTGACACTAACCCCACGGTAGATAAAAAGGAAGTAGAACCTAAACAAGATACTACACCCAGCCATGGCCCACACCAAGCACTGCATCGGTGGATTCAGGAGCATTGAAACTCGGTGCCCGAACACAACGTTAATGGTTGTAGCTAGTACCCATGTCGGAAGCTTGAGCCTCTCCTTGCTAGATGAAGTCTCTGGTAATTGATTGTACAGTAAGGCTGAAAGTTGGGCGGGTTCAACCCAATCGACCCAATATTGGGTTGGGCTCGAGCAGAATATATTGGGTCTGATCTCAAGCTTGGGCTATATAAACACCAGCCCGATAAAACTCGGGTTAGGCTCGGGTTGAAGTCTCGAGTTGTCCGACTCAACTCAACCCGAACCCGATCAATATATAAGTTACTTATAAATTATAATTGAGTGTGGATCGTTTGTGTCAAAGGCACATTGGTGATGTCGGGTCTCATTTGTCCACGTCATTTCTAAGGACTCGAGCTAACAAGATATGCCGGATTTCTCTCCCAAATAGATTGCGTGCTATGCTACATGACTTTTAAAGGAATAATTGTCTTATATTTTAGCTTGTTTTTTAAAAGAAAAAAATGAAGTTTTCTATAATGAATAATTACATATATATAATTAATAAAATTATATATACAAAAAATAAGTCTTATATTGAAATATAATAAACTAATGTAATAGTGAAAATATTAACACATATATACCCAACCAACCCAACCGAGCCCGCTTGGGTTAAGCTTGGGTTGAGAATTTCCAACCCGAGATTCGGTTGGGTTAGTTGGGTTAGATTGGGTTAGGTTAAGGTTAAAGTATAGAACCTTGGGTTGGGTTAGGGTTGAGCACCAACCCGACCCGACCCGGCCCCGACCCGGCCGACTTTCAGCCCAACTGTACAGGCGCAAACACTAAAACAGAAGCATCAGACAAACGTACGCAGATAAAACAAACACGAGTTTCCAGGGATCTTCGCGCGCTTGGGAGGCCGTTTGTGCTGTGGTGAAGGTTAGGAATCATCCTGATGGGGTAAGACGATTCGTAAAAGGGCAGAATTGGAAAAAATTATTTAAAAAAAAAAAAAAAAACAAGTCCACGGAAGCTTTGTAGCGGACACATGGGAATATGATAATAAGATACAGCCAGTTGTAACATAAGTTACGATACATCCATTTTTCAGACCAACTTCTCACACATGTAGTATTCTCAAACCTAGAAAACGGTGGACCGACTCACAATGATCACTTGATATGAAAATTACACAGATATCATCAGTTGGGCTACATCATCAAAATAAACGGACAGCCATTGTTATGAGTTAGTGTACACGTGTGGCTCATACGGTGATTGGATGAGCCTGATTTTTATTTAACATTGTAATCATGAAGCGTTCCACCTAATCCATTGATTGGATGTCTTAAACATATGACACATTGACACGTTCGCATTGACAAAGTCGCGGTACGATACATCTGTCCGCTGCATCCTGTCACTATCGCTTTGCGTTAGTTGTATCACGAGAAATTTGCGAGAATACGACCCATTTATGGCCCATTTAGGAGGCTAAGCCCACCTCATTTTCCCTTGCGAGAATACGACCCGGCTGTACGGACGCCTTTCCAAAGGTCGAAAATGCCCCTGCTTTTTCCTCCAAGCGGATCGGCTGGTGCTCGAAGACCAGCGTTGACGCTCCTCGAACTCCTGCGAACGGTTCAAAAGAGATCAACGTTACATGGGCCCTACAGTTATGTATTTATTATATCCACAACGTTCATCCATATTTTGAGATCATTTCGAAGCATTATACAAAAAAAAAAAAATTCATATCCAGAGAGCAACTGGACCACACCAGAAAGAGCAGCAGAAAATTGATTTTCACGGTTGAAACTTTTGTAGGGCCCACCATAACATTTATATTCCATCCAATCTATTCATAAGGTCACAAATACCTGGTTGAAGAGGAAATTTTTTTTAAAATAATGATCCAAAACTTCTATAACCACTAAAAAGGTTTAAATGGTAGACGTTCAATTCCCCACTGCCATTTAAAGTGTGGTCCACTTGATAGTTAGATCTGTCTTATTTTCCATCTCAAGCATTAATATGAGTTCGTCAAATAGATGGACGGTTTGGATATAACATAGACCTCATGATGGGACCAAAAAAAAAAACAAAGATTCGACATTTGAAAAAAAAAAATCCGATTTTTATTTTATTTGATACGGATTTTTAGGTACGGATTATAACCGTAGCTAAATCAATCAAAATCTGTAGCCAAAGAGGCCTATCCAGGGTGGCCGCGCCAAGCTAGCGGCTCCCCCGCGCGGCCGCGCCACTCGCTGATCTATCCGGTGGGGCCGCGCCCGTCTGGCGGGGCCACGCCCATGCGGGCTCTATGGCTACGGATTATAGCCGTAGCCATTGACCGTAGTGCAATTTTTTTTTTTTTTAAAATTTTTTTTTTTTTTTTTTTTTACATGGAAAACTTTATTCTACCAATAATTTTCTCTAATACATATTTATATAAATATGTATATATAAGCGTATAAATTTTTTTTTTTTCCCTTTTTCATTTCTTTCTTTATTCATTTAACAAGAATATCTTCTAAACTAAAATTAGTTACATCATGTACCCTATATGATTTTGGGGTAGGAGAAGCTACTTTAGCCAACCAACCTGGTTATTTTCCAAGATTCCATCAAGTCGATGGTTGAAAATCCATTTCATTCACTTAGTGGTCAATTTCATTCATGACCGTGAAGTGAAGGGGCATGACTATGAAATGCGCCGGAAATGACCGTGAAGTGCATGGAAATGAGCGTGAAGTGAGGTGAATGGACCGTGAAATGCGCGGAAATGACCGTGAAATGAAGGGGCATGACCGTGAAATGTGCCGAAATGACCGTGAATCAATACGGAATCGACGGGAATGACCATGATATGCATGAAAATGACCGTAAAGTGAAGCGATTGGACCGCGAAATGCACGGAAATGACCGTGAAATGAAGGGGCATGACCGTGAAATGCGTCGAAATGAGGCTGAATCAACACGGAATAGGCGGGAATGACCGTGATATGCATGGAAATGACCGTGAAGTGAAGCAATTAGACCGCGAAATGTGCGGAAATGACCATGAAGTGAAGGGGCATGATCGTGAAATGCGCCGAAATGACCGTGAATCAACACGGAAGAGGCAAGAATGACCGTGATATGCATGGAAATGACCGTGAAGTGTAGTGATTGGACCGAGAAATGCATGGAAATGACCGTGAAGTGAAGGGGCGTGACCGTGAAATGCGTCGAAATGACCGTGAATCAACATGGAATAGGCGGGATCAGGATTGGGTTTAGGTTTGGGTTTTCAAGTTTAGGTTTACGTATAGGTTAGGGAGTTGAGATTAGGATTAGGTGTAAGTTTAGGTTTAGGGATTCGAGAATACGTTCAGGTTTTAGGTTATAGGTTATAGCTTTAGGTTAAGGTTATAGGTTATAGGTTAAGGTTTAGGTTATAGGTTAAGGTTTAGGTTTAGGTTTAGGTTTAGGCTAAGGTTTAGGTTATAGATTATAGGTTATAGATTTAGGCAATTGAGAATAAGTTAAGGTTTAGGTTTAGGTTATAGGTTACTGGGGTATAGGTTTAGGTTTGGGTTTAGGTTATAGGTTATACGTTTAGGTTATAGGTTAAAGGTTTAGGTTTAGGGATTTGAGAATAGGTTTAGGTTAAGGTTATAAGTTTAGGTTAAAGGTTTAGGTTAATGTTATAGGTTTAGGTTTAGGTTTAGGTTATAGGTTTAGATTTGAGAATAGGTTTAGGTTATAAGTATAGGTTTAGGTTAGGTTGTAAGTTAAGGTTTAGGGAATTGAGTTTCGGTGATATGTTTAGGTTTATAGGTTTAGGTTAAGGTTTAGGTTGTAGTTATAGGTTTTGGGATTTGAGAATAGATTTAGGTTATAAGTATAGGTTTAGGTTTAGGAATTCGGGTTCGGGTTCGGGTTTATGTTCGGATTTAGGTTATAGGTTATAGGTTTATGTTAAGGTTTAGGTTTAGGTTATAGGTTTTGGGATTTGAGAATAGGTATAGGTTAGGGTGTAGATTAAGGTTTAGGGAAATGACCGTGAAGTGAAGGGGCATGACCGTGAATCAACACGGAATAGGCGGGAATGACCGTGATATGCATGGAAATGATTGTGAAGTGAGGCGATTGGACCGCGAAATATGCGGAACTGACCGTGAAGTGAAGACGCGGGACCGCGAAATGCATCGAAATCACCGTGAATCAGGACGGAATATGCGGGAATGATCGTGATATGCATGGAAATGGGGGTGAAGTGAATCGATTAGACCGCGAAATGCACGGAAGTGACCGTGAAGTGAAGACGTGGGACCGTGAAATGCGTCGAAATGACCGTGAATCAACACAGAATATGCGGGAATGACCGTGATAAGCATGAAAATGGGGGTGAAGTGAAGCGATTGGACCGTGAAATGCACGGAAGTGATCGTGAAGTGAAGATGCGGGACCGTGAAATGCGTCGAAATGACCGTGAATCAACACGGAATATGCGGGAATGACCGTGATTTGCATGGAAATGGGGGTGAAGTGAAGCAATTGGACCGCAAAATGCGAGGAAGTGACCGTGAAGTGAAGACGCGGGACCTTGAAGTGCGTCGAAATGACCGTGAATCAACACGGAATATGCGGGAATGACTGTGATATACATGGAAATGGGGGTGAAGTGAAGCGATTGGACCGCAAAATGCGCAGAAGTGACCGTGAAGTGAAGACGCGGGACCGTGAAGTGCGTCGAAATGACCGTGAATCAACACGGAATATGCGGGAATAACCGTGATATGCATGAAAATGGGGGTGAAGTGAAGTGATTGGACCGTAAAATGTACGGAAGTGACCGTGAAGTGAAGACGCGGGACCGTGAAGTGTGTCGAAATGACCGTGAATCAACACGGAATATGCGGGAATGACCGTGATATGCATGGAAATGGGGGTGAAGTGAAGCGATTGGACCGCAAAATGCGCGGAAGTGACCGTGAAGTGAAGACGTGGGACCGTGAAGTGCGTCGAAATGACCGTGAATCAACACGGAATATGCGGGAATGACCGTGATATGCATGGAAATGGGGGTGAAGTGAAGCGATTGGATTGCAAAATATACGGTGATGGTGTGAAGTGAAATGCATGAAATGACCGTATATTGGCCGCATGCATTTCGCGGTCTAATCGCTTCACTTTACCCCATTTTCATGCATATCACGATCATTCCGCATATATTCCGTGTTGATTCACGGTCATTTGGCATTTCGACGCATTTCAAATCGTCTTCTTCACTTCACTTTCATGCGCGATCATTGCATTCGTGTTGATTCGCGATCATTGCATTTTGCGGTCCAATCGCTTCACTTCACTTCCCATTTTCATGCATATCACGATCATTCTCGCATATTCGTGTTGATTCACGGTCATTTCGACGCATTTTTCATTCCGTGTCTTCACTTCACGGGTCACGTGCATTTTCGCATGGTCCAATCGTTTCACTTCACCCTCATTTCCATGCATATCATGCGTCTTGATCATTCCCGCATATTCGTGTTGATTCACGGTCATTTTGACGCATTTCACGGCCCCGCATCTTCACTTCACGGTCACTTCCGTGCATTTCGCAGGTCCAATCGCTTCACTTCATCCCCATTTCCATGTATATCACGATCATTCCCGCATATTCCGTGTTGATTCACGATGATTTCAATGCATTTCATGGTCCCGTGCGTCTTCACTTCACGGTCACTCATGACCGTGCATTTCAATGCCATCATGAAATCCAATCGCTTCACTTTACCCCTATTTCCATGCATATCATGATCATTCCCGCATATTTCGTGTTGATTTCTGGTCGCCATTTTGATGCATTTTCATGCATTTCCATGTCCCACGTCTTCACTTCACTTCATGGTCATTTCACTTCACGGTCGGTGCATTCACATTTCATCGCATTTCCAATCGCCTCACTTCACAATCATTTCCATTCATATCACGCGGTCATTCCCGCATATTCCGTGAAGTGAAGTGAAGGGGCATGATCGTGAAGTGACCGTGAAGTGAAGTGGGGCATGACCGTGAAATGACCGTGAGGTGGGAAGTGAAGGGGCATGACCGTGAAATCACGGTCATTTCCCCCATGCAATCATGTCATTCGGTCATGGTCATTCACGGTCATTTCCATGCATATCCGCGGAAACTTATTCACGCCGCAAATGTCAGTGAAGTGAAGGGAAATGTACACTTCACCGTGAAATGGCCGTGAATCAACAAATAGGCGTCGAAATGCATGGAAATGTGAATGAAAAGCACGACCGTGAAATGCGAAAATGATCGTGAAGTGAAGGGCATGGCCGTGAAATGCGTCGAATGAATCATGAATCAACACGGAATCACGGGAATGATTGTGATATCATTGAAAATCATGGTCATTCCGTGTTGATTCAATGTTCATTCATGGTCATTTTCGGCATTTCACGGTCATATTCCCTTCACTTCACGGTCATTTCCATGCATTTCACGGTCAATTCGCTTCACTTCATGGTCATTTCCATGCATATCACGGTCATTCCCACCTATCCGTGTTGATTCACGGTCATTTTGTCGCATTTCACGGTCATGCCCCTTCACTTCACGGTCATTTCGGGCATTTCACGGTCCAATCGCTACACTTCACCGTGAAATGCGTCGAAATGACCGTGAATCAACGGAATAATGGGAATGATCCGCGAATGATAATGGGTGAATGAGGCGAATGACCGTAAAATGCATGGAAATGATCGTGAAGTGAAGCGAATTGACCGTGAAATGCGTGGTCAAATGGCCGAAGTGAAGTGAAAGGAATTGACCGTGAAATGCATGGAAAAGACCGTGAATCAAAACAGAATCGCTACACTTCGAAAGATTGATCGTGAAATACATGAAAATGATCGTGAAGTGAAGTGCATTGACCGTGAAATGCATGGAAATGACCATGAAGTGAAGAGAATTGACCGTGAAATGCATGGAAATGACCGTGAATCAAACGGAATCATGGAAATGACCATGAAGTGGATTGACCGTGAAATGCATGTAAACGTATAATAAACCTAAACCTAAACCTAAACCTAAACTAAACTAAACCTAAACCCTAAACCTAAACCTAAATCACGGGATTGACCGTGAAATGCATGTAAACTTCACGGTCATTCCCACCTATACTTATAACCTAAACCTATTCTCAAATCTAAACTTATAACCTAAACCTAAACCTAAACCTATAACATTAACTTAAACCTTTAACCTAAACTTATTACCTTAACTTGAACCTATTCTCAAATCCCAAAACCTAAACCTTTAACCTATAACCTAAACGTATAACCTATAACCTAAACCCAAACATAAACCTATACCCTGTAACCTATAACCTAAAACCTGAACATATTCTCAAATCCCTAAACCTAAACCTACACCTAATCCTAATCTCAACTCCCTAACCTATACGTAAACCTAAACTTGAAAACCCAAACCTAAACCCGATCCTGATCCCGCCTATTCCGTGTTGATTCACGGTCATTTCGACGCATTTCACGGTCACGCCCCTTCACTTCACGGTCATTTCCATGCATTTATCGGTCCAATCACTACACTTCACGGTCATTTCCATGCATATCACGGTCATTGCCGCCTCTTCCGTGTTGATTCACGGTCATTTCGGCGCATTTCACGGTCATGCCCCTTCACTTCACGGTCATTTCCGCGCATTTCGCGGTCTAATCGCTTCACTTCACGGTCATTTCCATGCATATCATGGTCATTCCCGCCTATTCCGTGTTGATTCACGGTCATTTCGACGCATTTCACAGTCATGCCCCTTCACTTCACGGTCATTTCTGTGCATTTCGCGGTCCAATCGCTTCACTTTACGGTTATTTCCATGCACATCACAGTCATTCTCGCCGATTCCGTGTTGATTCACGGTCATTTTGGCGCATTTCATGGTCATGCCCCTTCACTTCACGGTCATTTCCGCGCATTTCACGGTCCATTCGCCTCACTTCACGCTCATTTCCATGCACTTCACGGTCATTTCGGCATTTCACAGTCATGCCCCTTCACTTCACGGTCATGAATGAAATTGACCGCTAAGTGAATGAAATGGATTTTCGACCATCGACCTGATGGAATCTTGAAAAATAACCAGGTTGGTTGGCTAAAGTAGCTTCTCCTGACATCACCATCATTACCTTTAAGGTCTGTTTGGCCAAACCAATCCCACGGTATTAGGAGGAATGGGATCGCGAGATCCCGGGATATGCATGATGAGCCAAACAGACCTTGTGAACTTGTCCCGGGATATAAACAATCCCATGGATCTTAAAACAATCCACTGACATCACCATCATTACCTTAAAATTAATCCCATCCCTTGGTTGGAAGGAGTGGAAGGTAAAATCCCAGGATATGCCTGATGTGCCAAACAGACCCAGTGAACTTGTTCCGGGATATAGCAATCCCATGGATCTTAAACCAATCCACTGACACCACCATCATTACCTTAGGGCCCGTCTGGCCAGGCGGATTGGAAGGGATTGGATGGTATTGGAAATTAAATCCGGGATTGGTCGGGCGTGCCAAACCGACCGGGTGATCTGATCCTGGGATATAGCAATACCATGGATCTTAAGACAATCCACTGACATCACCATCATTACCTTAAAATTGATCCCATTCACAGTTATTTCGGCGCATTTCACGGTCAATTCCCTTCACTTCACAGTCATTTCCATGCATTTCACGGTCAATTCCCTTCACTTCACAGTTTGGGTGAGGAACATATCTTCACTTACGAATATAAGTGTTCACCTTCACAGGTTCCTCTAAGCAGCACTCCAGTACCCGTGCCCGCTCATTCACCAAACTTGATGAGAAGTCAAGGTCATACATCAAACTTCATCACAAGTCCAGTGAGGCTGTCGGTTGACGTGAACCTCAAACCTGAATATACGGTAACACCTTCATTTACAAGAGTAGATTTGCCCTCAACATCCAACATCGGAAATGTGAGTGGAAGCGAAATTCCATCGCTTGAGCAGGGTCGATCATTGGACTTCACCACCAGGCTTCCCATTGTGCCTTTCGATGATACTGGTTTCACCAATGCGGACCTGTCACTGTATTCATGTCCTGTTGATGACCCAATTGATATAGCCATTGACTGAACGTTCGAGGACAAGAGCCGGTGTCAGTATATTTTGAGCCAATTTGCAGTCCGCAATAACTTTCAATTTCACGGTCAATTCCCTTCACTTCACGGTCATTTGCATGCATTTCGCAGTCAATTCGCTTCAAACCATGATCATTCCCATGCATTTCACGGTCATACCAAACAATTCCGTGTTGATTCACGGTCATTTCGAGGCATTTCACGGTCAATTCCCTTCACTTCACGGTCATTTGCATGCATTTCACGCATTTCACGGTCAATTCGCTTCATTTCACGATCATTTCCATGCATTTCATGGTCATTCTCACATATTCCGTGTTGATTCACGGTCATTTCGACGCATTTCACGGTCATACCCCTTCACTTCACGGTCATTTCGACGCATTTCACGATCATACCCCTTCACTTCACGGTCATTTCGACGCATTTCCCGGTCAATTCTCTTCATTTCACGATCATTTCCATGCATTTCACCGTCATTCCCACATATTCCGTGTTGATTCACGGTCATTTCGACGCATTTCGCGGTCCTGCGTCTTCACTTCACGGTCACTTCCGTGTATTTCGCGGTCCAATCGCTTCACTTCACCCCCATTTCCATACATATCACGGTCATTCCCGCATATTCCGTGTTGATTCAAGGTCATTTCGATGCATTTCACGGTCATGCCCCTTCACTTCATGGTCATTTCCACGCATTTCACAGTCAATTCGCTTCCGGGATTAAACCTTCCAATCCCTTTCAATCCCCCGAACCAAACACGTCCCAGACATTTTTGAAGGGATTAGGGTGAATTGGATGGGATTTAAGGGCCTGTTTGGCCGGGCGAATCCCATGAGATCAGGAGGGATGGGATGGATTTTAAGGGCTCGTTTGGCACGCCCGGCCACCCGGTCTGTTTGGCACGACCGGCCAATCCCGGATTTAACTTCCAATCCCTTCTAATACCATCAAATCCCTTCCAATCCGCCTGGCCAAACGGGCCCTAAGGTAATGATGGTGGTGTCAGTGGATTGGTTTAAGATCCATGGGATTGCTATATCCCGGAACAAGTTCACTGGGTCTATTTGGCACGTCAGGCATATCCTGAGATTTTACCTTCCACTCCTTCCAACTAAGGGATGGGATCAATTTTAAGGTAATGATGGTGATGTCAGTGGATTGTTTTAAGATCCATGGGATTGCTTATATCCCGGGACAAGTTCACAAGGTCTGTTTGGCTCATCATGCATATCCGGGATCTCGCGATCCCATTCCTCCTAATACCGTGGGATTGGTTCGATAAGGGCCAATTCCTGCAAAGGTAATGATGGTGATGTTCGTGGATTGTTTAAGATCCATGGCAAGGTATTGCGTATGATATATCCATTCCGTCAATCTGTTTTATTACAATATTTTGGACTATAAAAAAAATTTGAAGCGGATCTAACACTCAAATGGCCCACGCTAAAAGAAATAGTGGCCCTACAAAGTTTTTATTCGGTAGTATTCAATTCTTTTTTTGTATGACGTGGCCCATGAGTTTGGCTCGATTTTTTATCATGCTATGAATTCAAAAGTAATAATGGATGAACGGTGTGGATCAAAATGCGATGTTGGGACCCACAAATATTTTATAATATTCTTGATTTTTGTGTCAAAAAGTAATCAGTCATATCAGGATGCCGTGAATTCACGGGGAAATAATCATCACTTTTTAACCCGCGATTTACCGTTTCACCGAAAATCAAACAGGCCCTAAAGGTAATGATGGTGATGTCAGTGGATTGTCTTAAGATCCACGGGATTGCTATCTCCCGAGATCAGGATCTCGTGTCTGTTTGGCTCGCCTAGCCAATCTTAGGATCTATCTTCCAATCCCATCCAATTTATGCGGCCAAACAGGCCCTATATGATTTTGGGGTAGGAGAAGCTACTTTAACCAACCAACCTGGTTATTTTCTAAGATTCCATTAGGTCGATGGTCGAAAATTCATTTCATTCACTTAGAGGTCAATTTCATTCCATCAGGTCCTGGGATTTGAGAATAGGTTTAGGTTATAAGTATAGGTTTAGGTTTAGGAATTCGGGTTCGGGTTCAGGTTTATCTTCGGGTTTAGGTTATAGCTAGGTTTCGGTTTAGGTTATAGGTTTCGGTTTAGGTTATAGGTTATAGGTTTAGTTATAGATTTTGGGATTTGAGAATAGGTTTAGGTTATAAGTATAGGTTTAGGTTAGGGTGTAGATTAAGGTTTAGGGAAATGACCGTGAAGTGAAGGGGGCATGACCGTGAAATGCGTCGAAATGACTGTGAATCAACACGGAATAGGCGGGAATAACCGTGATATGCATGGGAAATGATTGTGAAGTGAGGCGATTGGATCGCGAAATGCGCGAAAGTGACCGTGAAGGGTCATGACCGTGAAATGCATCGAAATGACCGTGAATCAAAACGAAATAGGTGGGAATGATCGTGATATGCATGGAAATGGGGGTGAAGTGAATCGATTGGACCGCGAAATGCACGGAAGTGACTGTGAAGTGAAGACGTGGGACCGTGAAATGCGTCGAAATGACCGTGAATCAACACAGAATATGCGGGAATGACCGTGATAAGCATGAAAATGGGGGTGAAGTGAAGCGATTGGATCGCGAAATGCACGGAAGTGATCGTGAAGTGAAGACGCGGGACTGTGAAATGCGTCGAAATGACCGTGAATCAACACAGAATATGCGGGAATGACCGTGATATGCATGGAAATGGGGGTGAAGTGAAGCAATTGGACCGCAAAATGCGCGGAAGTGATCGTGAAGTGAAGACGCGGGACCGTGAAGTGCGTCGAAATGACCGTGAATCAACACGGAATATGCGGGAATGACTGTAATATACATGGAAATGGGGGTGAAGTGAAGCAATTGGACCGCGAAATGCACGGAAGTGACCATGAAGTGAAGACGCGGGACCGTGAAGTGCATCGAAATGACCGTGAATCAACACGGAATATGCGGGAATGACTGTGATATACATGGAAATGGGGGTGAAGTGAAGAGATTGGACCGCAAAATGCGCGGAAGTGACCATGAAGTGAAGACGCGGGACCGTGAAGTGCGTCGAAATGACCGTGAATCAACACGGAATATGCGGGAATAACCGTGATATGCATGAAAATGGGGGTGAAGTGAAGCGATTGGACCGTAAAATGCACGGAAGTGACCGTGAAGTGAAGACGCGGGACCGTGAAGTGCGTCGAAATGACCGTGAATCAACACGGAATATGCGGGAATGACCGTGATATGCATGGAAATGGGGGTGAAGTTAAGCGATTGGACCGCGAAATGCACGAAAGTGACCGTGAAGTGAAGACGCGGGACCGTGAAGTGCGTCGAAATGACCGTGAATCAACACGAAATATGCGGGAATGATCGTGATATACATGGAAATGGGGGTGAAGTGAAGCGATTGGACCGCGAAATGCACGGAAGTGACCGTGAAGTGAAGACGCGGGACCGTGAAATGCGTCGAAATGACCGTGAATCAACACGGAATATGTGGGAATGACCGTGATATGCATGGAAATGGGGGTGAAGTGAACCGATTAGATTGCAAAATGTGCGAAAGTGACGGTGAAGTGAAGATGTGGGACCGTGAAATGCGTTGAAATGACCGTGAATCAACACGGAATATGCGAGAATGATCGTGATATGCATGGAAATGGGGGTGAAGTGAAGCGATTGGACCGCGAAATGCATGCGGCCAATATACGGTCATTTCTATGCATTTCACTTCACAGTCATTTTTGTATTTTGCAATCCAATCGCTTCACTTCACCCCCATTTCCATGCATATCACGGTCATTCCCGCATATTTCGTGTTGATTCACGGTCATTTCGACGCACTTCACGGTCTCGCGTCTTTACTTCTTCGCGGTCACTTCACGCATTTTACGGTCCAATCGCTTCACTTCACCCCATTTCCATGCATATCACGGTCATTCCCGCATATTCCGTGTTGATTCACGGTCATTTCAACGCACTTCACGGTCCCGCGTCTTCACTTCACGGTCACTTCGCATTTTACGGTCAATCGCTTCACTTCACCCCCATTTTCATGCATATCACGCGGTTATTCCCGCATATTCGTGTTGATTCACGGTCATTTCGACGCACTTCACGGTCCCGCGTCTTCACTTCACGGTCACTTCCACGCATTTTACGGTCCAATCTCTTCACTTCACCCCCATTTCCATGTATATTACAGTCATTCCCGCATATTCCGTGTTGATTCACGGTCATTTCGACGCACTTCACGGTCCCGCGTCTTCACTTCACGGTCACTTCCGTGCATTTCGCGGTCCAATTGCTTCACTTCACCCCCATTTCCATGCAAATCACGGTCATTCCCGCATATTCCGTGTTGATTCACGGTCATTTCGACGCACTTCACGGTCCCGCGTCTTCACTTCACGGTCACTTCCGCGCATTTTGCGGTCCAATTGCTTCACTTCACCCCCATTTCCATGCAAATCACGGTCATTCCCGCATATTCCGTGTTGATTCACGGTCATTTCGACGCATTTCACGGTCCCGCGTCTTCACTTCACGATCACTTCCGCGCATTTCGCGGTCCAATCGCTTCACTTCACCCCCATTTTCATGCTTATCACGGTCATTCCCGCATATTCTGTGTTGATTCACGGTCATTTCGACGCATTTCACGGTCCCACGTCTTCACTTCACGGTCACTTCCATGTATTTCACGGTCCAATCGATTCACTTCACCCCCATTTCCATGCATATCACGATCATTCCCGCATATTCCGTCCTGATTCACGGTGATTTCGATGCATTTCACGGTCCCGCGTCTTCCCTTCACGGTCAGTTCCGCATATTTCGCGGTCCAATCGCCTCACTTCACAATCATTTCCATGCATATCACGGTCATTCCCACCTATTCCGTGTTGATTCACGGTCATGCCCCTTCACTTCACGGTCATTTCCCTAAACCTTAATCTACACCCTAACCTAAACCTATACTTATAACCTAAACCTATTCTCAAATCCCAAAATCTATAACCTAAACCTAAACCTTAACATAAACCTATAATCTATAACCTAAATCCGAACATAAACCCGAACCCGAACCCGAATTCCTAAACCTAAACCTATACTTATAACCTAAATCTATTCTCAAATCCCAAAACCTATAACTACAACCTAAACCTTAACATAAACCTATAAACCTAAACATATCACCGAAACTCAATTCCCTAAACCTTAACTTACAACCTAACCTAAACCTATACTTATAACCTAAACATATTCTCAAATCTAAACCTATAACCTAAACCTAAACCTAAACCTATAACATTAACCTAAACCTTTAACCTAAACTTATAACCTTAACCTAAACCTATTCTCAAATCCCTAAACCTAAACCTTTAACCTATAACCTAAACGTATAACCTATAACCTAAACCCAAACCTAAACCTATACCCTGTAACCTACAACCTAAACCTAAACCTTAACTTATTCTCAATTACCTAAATCTATAACCTATAATCTATAACCTAAACCTTAGCCTAAACTTAAACCTAAACCTTAACCTATAACCTATAACCTTAACCTAAAGCTATAACCTATAACCTAAAACCTGAACGTATTCTCGAATCCCTAAACCTAAACTTACACCTAATCCTAATCTCAACTCCCTAACCTATACGTAAACCTAAACTTGAAAACCCAAACCTAAACCCAATCCTGATCCCGCCTATTCCATGTTGATTCACGGTCATTTCGACGCATTTCACGGTCACGCCCCCTTCACTTCACGGTCATTTCCATGCATTTCTCGGTCCAATCACTACACTTCACGGTCATTTCCATGCATATCACGGTCATTGCTGCCTCTTCCGTGTTGATTCACGGTCATTTCGGCGCATTTCACGGTCATGCCCCTTCACTTCATGGTCATTTCGCACATTTTCGCGGTCTAATTGCTTCACTTCACGGTCATTTCCATGCATATCACGGTCATTCCCGCCTATTCCGTGTTGATTCAGCCTCATTTCGACGCATTTACGGTCATGCCCCTTCATTTCACACGGTCATTTCCGTGCATTTCGCGGTCCAATCGCTTCACTTTACGGTCATTTCCATGCATATCATGGTCATTCCCGTCGATTCCGTATTGATTCACGGTCATTTCGGCACATTTCACGGTCATGCCCCTTCATTTCACGGTCATTTCCGCGCATTTCACGGTCCATTCACCTCACTTCACGCTCATTTCCATGCACTTCACGGTCATTTCCGGCGCATTTCATAGTCATGCCCCTTCACTTCACGGTCATGAATGAAATTGACCACTAAGTGAATGAAATGGATTTTCAACCATCGACCTGATGGAATCTTGGAAAATAACCAGGTTGGTTGGCTAAAGTAGCTTCTCCTACCCCAAAATCATATAGGGTACATGATGTAACTAATTTTAGTTTAGAAGATATTCTTGTTAAATGAATAAAGAAAGAAATGAAAAAGGGAAAAAAAAAATTTATACGCTTATATATACATATTTATATAAATATGTATTAGAGAAAATTATTGGTAGAATAAAGTTTTCCATGTAAAAAAAAAAAAAAAAAAAAACTTAAAAAAAAATTGCACTACGGTCAATGGCTACGGCTATAATCCGTAGCCATAGAGCCCGCAGCTGGGCGTGGCCCCGCCAGACGGGCGCGGCCCCGCCGGATAGGTCAGCGAGTGGCGCGGCCGCGTGGGGAGCCGCTAGCTTGGCGCGCCCACCCTGGATAGGCCTCTTTGGCTACGGATTTTGGTTGATTTAGCTACGGTTATAATCCGTAGCTAAAAATCCGTATCAAATAAAATAAAATTCGGATTTTTTTTTTCAAATGTCGAATCTTTGTTTTTTTTTTGGGTCCCATCATGAGGTCTATGTTATATCCAAACCGTCCATCTATTTGACGAACTCATATTAATGCTTGAGATGGAAAATAAGACAGATCTAACTATCAAGTGGACCACACTTTAAATGGCAGTGGGGAATTGAACGTCTACCATTTAAACCCTTTTAGTGGTTACAGAAGTTTTGGATCATTATTTAAAAAATTTTCCTCTTCAACCAGGTATTTGTGACCTTATGAATAGATTGGATGGAATATAAATGTTATGGTGGGCCCTACAAAAGTTTCAATGGTGAAAATCAATTTTCTGCTGCTCTTTCTGGTGTGGTCCAGTTGCTCCCTGGATATGATTTTTTTTTTTGGTATAATGCTCCGAAATGATCTCGAAATATGGATGACCGCTGTGGATATAATAAATACATAACTGTGGGGCCCATGTAACGTTGATCACTTTTGAACCGTTCGTACAACTCGGAGTTCGAGGAGCGTCAGCTCTCGTCTTCCCGCTTGAAGGAAAAGGCAGGGGCATTTTCGACCTTTGGCAAGGCGTCCGTACAGCTGGGTCGTATTCTCGCAAGGAAAATGAGGTGGGCTTATTTTCTACTAAATGTTGCCGATACAGCAATTGGGTCTTCTTTAGGTGAAATTAAACTCGGGCAATCGGGATTTAAACTACCCCTCCTTTCACGGAAACGGATTGGGTACTCCCCTTGCCACCAGCCAATGGCGGATGGTCGGTGGTTTGTGGGCCCCACCATCATGTATGCTATTCATCCATGACGTCCATATATTTTTCCATATCATTTTATGGTATACGACCAAAAATGAGGTATATGCAAATCTCAAGTGTACCACATTACAGAAA
Source organism: Magnolia changhungtana (assembly GCA_030180095.1). Taxonomy (NCBI): domain Eukaryota; kingdom Viridiplantae; phylum Streptophyta; class Magnoliopsida; order Magnoliales; family Magnoliaceae; genus Magnolia; species Magnolia changhungtana. The sequence continues at coordinate 859,518 of JASAUF010000156.1, forward strand.
CAAGTGTTGAATGAGCGTCGACCATTAAAAACTTTTTGGGGCCCACTGTGATGTTCGTGAGAAATCCTCCCGCCTAAGTTCATTCATAGGTCACAAAGACCTGGATGAAGAAGAAAAACAAATTTCATAATGATCCAAAACTTCTATAACCCCTAAAAGGGTTTCAATGGTAGACGTTCAATTCCCCATTGCCTTTTACAGTGTGGTCTACTTGATAGTTAGATCTATCTTATTTTTAGTCTCAAGCCTGAATATGAGCTCGCCAAATAGATGGACGGTTTGGATATAACACATACCTCATAATAAGACCCACAAAAAGTGGTGGGATTACAACAGAAAAAAAAAAAAAAAACTGTTGACAGCCAGTCGATATATCGAAAATGGTCCAGAACTGTCCAGTGAGTTTTCCTCAAAAATCTTACAATTTTCGATATATCGACTGTCTGTCGATATATCGAAAAAGGTGTTTTACCTTTAGCTACGGATTATAACCGTAGCCATAACTGTAGTCTGTGTCAGTGTATGAAATTTTTTATTTTTATTTATTTATTTATTTATTTTTTACGTGGAGAAATTTATTCTACCTACAATTTTCTTTAATACATATATATATAAATAGGTATATATAAGCATATAAAAATTTTTTCCCTCTTTTTTTTTCATTTATTTTTTTAATCATTTAAGAAGAATATCTTCTAAACCAAAATTAGTTACTTGACGTACCACATATGATTTTGGGGTAAGAGAAGCTACTTTAGCCAACCAACCTAGTTATTTTCCAAGATTCCATCAGGTCGATGGTTGAAAATACATTTCATTCACTTTCACGCCTAATTTCAAAGGCCACTTATCAAACTAGAAATTGAATTTGGACAAATATGAAATTGAGTAGGCAAATTGAAAATTGAGTGAGACAAGGTAGGAATTGAGCGAGGGAACCAGAAATTGAGAGAGGCAAGGTAGGAGTTCAGTGAGGAATCTAGAAATTGAGCGAGGTAAGCTAGAAATTGAGCGAGGCAACGTAGAAAATGAGCGAGGGAACCTACAATTTGAGCTAGGCAACCTAGGAATTGAGCGAGGGAAGCTAGAAATTGAGCGAGGCAATGTAGGGATTGAGCGAGGGAAGCTAGAAATGAGCGAGGCAACGTAGGAATTGAGAGGGAAGCCAGAAAATGAGCGAGGGAAGCTAGAAATCGAGCGAGGCAACGTAGAATTGAGCGAGGAAGCTAGAAATCGAGCGAGGAAGCTAGAAATGAAAGGCAACGTAGAATTAAGCGAGGAAGCCAGTAAATGTTTGAGGCGAGGCAACGCGTAGAATTGAGCGAGGAAGCCAGAAATTGAGCGAGGCAAGGCAACGAGGAATTGAGCGAGGAAGCTAGAAATTGAGCGAGGAAGCTAGAAATTTTATATAACGTAGAATTGAGCGGGAAAGCTAGAAATCGAGCGAGGCAACGTAGAATCGAGTTTGAGGAAGCTAGAAATGAGCGAGGCAACGTAGGAATTGAGTGAGGAAGCCAGAAATTGAACGAGGTAACGAGAATTGAGCCGGGAAGTTGCAGAAATTGAGCGAGGAAAGCTAGAATCGAGCGAGGCAACATAGGTTCCTCGCTCAATTCCTACGCTCCTCGCTCAAATCCTAGGTTACTCGCTTAATTTCTAGCTTCCTCGCGCAATTTGTAGCTTCCTCGCTCAAATCCTAGTTGTCTCAGCTTGAATTTCTAAGTTCCTGCTCAAATTCTAGCTTCCTCGCCTCAATTTCTAGCTTCCTCGCTCAATTTCTAAGTTACACAATCCCTACGTTGCCTCGCTTCAATTTTTAGCTTCCTCGCTCAATTCCTACGTTGCAAACTCATTTCTAGCTTCCCGCTTCAATTTCTAGCTTCCCTCGCTCAATTCCTACGTTGCCTCGCTCAATTTCTAGCTTTTCTCGCTCAATTTCTAGCTTCCCTCGCTCAATTCCTACGTTGCCTCGCTCAATTTCTAGCTTCCCTCGCTCAATTTCTAGCTTCCCTCGCTCAATTCCTACGTTGCCTCGCTCAATTTCTAGCTTCCCTCGCTCAATTTCTAGCTTCCCTCGCTGAATCCCTACGTTGCCTCGCTCAATTTCTAGCTTCCCTCGCTCAATTCCTAGGTTGCCTAGCTCAAATCGTAGGTTCCCTCGCTCATTTTCTACGTTGCCTCCCTCGATTTCTAGCTTACCTCACTCAATTTCTAGATTCCCTCGCTGAACTCCTACCTTGCCTCTCTCAATTTTTAGGTTCCCTCGCTCAATTCCTACCTTGCCTCACTCAATTTTCAATTTGCCTACTCAATTTCATATTTGTCCCGCTCAATTTCTAGTTTGACCGCGAAGTGATTGAAATTGACAACGAAGTGAATGAAATGTATTTTCAACTATCGATCTGATGGAATCTTGGAAAATAACTAGGTTGGTTGGCTAAAGTAGCTTCTCTTACCCCAAAATCATATGTGGTACGTCAAGTAACTAATTTTGGTTTAGAAGATATTCTTGTTAAATGATTAAAAAAATAAATGAAAAAAAAGAAGGAAAAAAATTTTATATGCTTGTATATACATATTTATATAAATATGTATTAAAGAAAATTGTAGGTAGAATAAATTTCTCCATGTGAAAAATAAAAAAAAAATAAAAAAAATAAAAAATTTCATAGATTAGCACAGACTACAGTTATGGCTACGGTTATAATCCGTAGCTAAAGGTAAAACACCTTTTTTGATGACAGTCGATATATCGAAAATTGTAAGATTTTTGAGGAAAACTCACTGGACAGTTCTGGACCATTTTCGATATATCGACTGTCTGTCAATATATTGACGGTTTTTTTTTTTTTCTGTTGTAATCCCACCGCTTTTTGTGGGTCCTATTATGAGGTATGTGTTATATCCAAACCGTCCATCTATTTGGCGAGCTCATATTCAGGCTTGAGACTAAAAATAAGATAGATCTAACTATCAAGTAGACCACACTGTAAAAGGCAATGGGGAATTGAACGTCTACCATTGAAACCCTTTTAGGGGTTATAGAAGTTTTGGATCATTATGAAATTTGTTTTTCTTCTTCATCTAGGTCTTTGTGACCTATGAATGAACTTAGACGGGAGGATTTCTCACGAACATCACAGTGGGCCCCCAAAAAGTTTTTAATGGTCGACGCTCATTCAACACTGTTTCCTGTAATGTGGTACACTTGAGATTTGCATATACCTCATTTTTGGTCGTATACCATAAAATGATATGGAAAAATATATGGACGGCATGGATGAATAGCATACATGATGGTGGGGCCCACAGACCACCGACCATCCGCCATTGGCTGGTGGCAGGGGGAGTACCCAATCCGTTTCCGTGAAAGGAGGGGTAGTTTCGTCCTCAATGTCGCTGTCTGCACGTGATAGTCGAGATTGGCAACTAAAGTTTGTATTCTTTCATAGAATCCGCTGGGTAAAAGGTTTTGTCTACAGTGGTCATTTTCTCCGGCGATATTCGTTATTCGTTGGAAGAAGTTTCCACGAAGAAGCAGTTGAAAAATTGAACGTCCACCGTCGAAAAATTATCAGGGGCTACAGAAGTTTTGGATCAAGCTTATATACGTTTCTTCCCTTCATCCGTGTCCGGATGATCTTATGAGTAAGCTGGATGACAAATAAACATTACTATTGGGCCTAGCAAGGTTTCAACGGTGGAAATCATTAACGACACTGTTTCCTGTGGTATGATCCATTTGAACTTTGGATATGCTTCAATTATGGGCTCAACCCCTTAAATTATATGGAAAAACAGATGGAGGGCGTGGATAGACCACATACATTCAAGGTGGGCCCAACTGAGTTTACTCAGAGCGTACTGAGTTACGATTTCGTTTCATCCAGGACTGCGGGGCCACCGTTATGTATTGGTTTTATCCTTGAGGTCAATCTCCACCATGTGATCTACTTAAGCCTTAACCTGCCTCTCTCAAAAGAGACGGACAGCCGGTTGGATGGCAACTAAACATGAGCCGAAGGAAAATGTCATTATCTCTCGTTGAAACCCTCATTGGCTCCCGATAATGTTTAATCTGCCGTTCAACCTATTCATACGGTCATAAACACTTCTTTGTATAGCCAATCCTCACCATGCAGTTTCCTCCGGCCTTGAATATGCTTATTATTATTATTATTATTATTATTATTATTATTATACAATGAAATGAAAATAATAATGCAAAACATGGATACAGCCCATGCATCACAAAAGGGCCCCAACTTGGACCAATTCTGTTGATGCTGGTGAAATTTTGTTTTTGAAAAATCAAAAATATTTAAAAATTTCATTTTTCCACTAAATTAATTCTAAATTTTCAAATAAAAAAAGTGTGATTTTTTCCTTTAGTCTCACATTGAAAATGAGAAAACAAGTTTTGTGATTTATAAGCGGAGGTGTGTGTAGTATTCTTACTTGGCGTCTTCGAGGTTGAGATGTTCGGGTCGCATGTTACAATGCATAGTACTAGAATTAGAGCTGTACACGAGCAGACTAAGGCTCGAGTACTCGCTCGACTCGACTCGTACTCGACTCGTCTTAGTTAGAGCCGAGTACGAGCGGGTTTCTCAGACTCGTTTAGATTACGAGTAGAGTACGAGTCTAGAGATACTCGACTCGGTACTCGACTCGTGTGCTCGACTCGTCCTCGACCGTATATATATCCACCTAAAAAAAAAAAAACCTACACCCCCCTTTCGTTTTGCCCATCGTTTTCACAGCGCAGCCCGCCCGTTCGAAAATATCCAAATCCCTTCCTCCCGCCGCCCGTGCTCGAAAATACTCTCTCTCTCCCTCTCTCCTCTCGTTCCCCACAAGTGTTGTCCGCCGTTCGACCCATCCCTCTTCTTCTCTCTCTCTCTCTCTCTCTCTCTCTCTCTCTCTCTCTCTCTCTCTCTCTCTCTCCTCCCCTCACTCCCCCGTCCGGCGGAGCTCGTCTCGCTTGCCACACGCTGCCCTTGCTGCCCCGTCCGGTGGTACTCTCTCTCGTTCGGTCGTTTTGACGTTCCAAAAAAAAAAACTCCCAAAAACCCTAACCCGCACGGCCATAGCAATCGTCCGGTGGTCCCTGCCCTACCCAGTCGCCTTCTCCCTTACCCTTCTTCTTCCCTCTCTCTCTCTCTCTCAGGCGCTCACATTGCCCTATTTGGCGCCCCTGTCCGTAGCTCGTCACTGCCCTGCCATGTCCGCAACCCGTCCCCACCCTGCCCGGTGCCCGTCCCTGCTGCAGCTCGTCCCTGGCCTGTTTAAGGTAGAAAATTGTTATTATTTTTCCTTTTCTTTTCTTTTCCTTACCCCAAAGATTTTTGCTCATACTCGGACTCGCCTCGAAAACTCGGACTTGACTCGACTCGTTTACTACTCGTACTCGGGCGAGTAGAGTACGAGCATTGAGTCCATGCTCGTTGGCCGAGTAGAGCCGAGTACGAGTAGCACTCGGGTGTTAAGAGCTGAGTACGAGTAGGGCAATACTCGACTCGACTCGACTCGTGTACAGCTCTAACTAGAATGAACGCACTCACGTGCGCACGCACTCGGGCGTGGGCAAGGGCGAGGGCATGAGCAATGTGGCCGTAGTGATGCTAGTATGTGCACTTTGCATCGCGGTGTGAGTGGTCCGAGATAAGCTTGTGTTTTATATGCTACAGAGAACGGTCGGATTATTAATCCAAAACAGTCAGCCATTTTGAGAACGGCTAACAACTTTAAAATCCACAACGGTCAGATCTTTCGATCCAACGATCTGAAACGGCCCAAATTCATTATCGATTGTCAGAAACGTTTTTCAAATGTTTCGAACCATTGATAACCACCTAGCAATAGCCCACGACCTCGATGCCTATATAAAGTAGACCATTTCGATCCAAAATTCAATCAACTCCAACATATCTTTCCTTATCCATTAGATCTCACTAAAATTCATCTCTTTCTAAGAATACTGCAAATACATCCACTAATTGAGTCTACCATAAGATCAGCTATATTGAAAAGTTCCTAAGTAAACCCTTCGTGATTATTGCACGCAGGATCTAGATAGGTTTGTCTTATCCTGAAAATAATTTTCCTGTAACCCATCAGTAATTGATAAGGGGGCGAATCACGCTTTAAGCATAAGATATTTTTACGTGATTCAGCCTGGTGATAAAAATGAGAATAATTTTCTTTAATTATTTTTTATTTTTCGGTATTTCCAACATATTTCATAACACATGTAAGGCTAAAGATGCAATTGACTTCCAATCAAATCTTGTCATATCACTATTCTACGAATGATAATGGTGAGCTCCTCATGCCTCAGTGGAAGACTTATAAGAGTTTTAACACCAAGTCATGAGCTCTAGTATCCATTATGGTGAAATCCTAACTGTGATGGGAGTGCTAGGAAAGTTAAGAGGTACAATCAAGCCAATGTGACGGCTTGTCATGCATGGCCATGATTTATAAACTGAATTTGAAATGGAGAGCTAGCGATGTCCTGGAGGAGGGGTGAATAGGACAATGCCAAATAATCTAAATAAATGCATAATATATAAATATTACAGAAATCTCAATTGCTTGAGTATTAAAACCTTGATTTTAAATAATTCGTAAGACAATCTTCACCTAAAATATTAGGCAAGACAACATTATTTCACGAATATCTTTAAAATCAATCTTTCAAACTAGTAATAGTATATGTAGACACCCCACCCAGGCTAATATCTTGATTTTGTTAAGACAATCCGAGAACCATGATCATATCCTAACCTAACCCTAATCCTAACCTGAGCCATCGTGAATCATCATTCAATCCAGACCATGTCCAAAATCAACCTATTTCTCGAATCATTTTCGGGTAACAATCGAGCCGACTTCAAGCCATTTTGGGCAAAATATCCAAAAGGAACCTTGTTTCACTCTAAGAACCCAAAAAAGGATTCACCGGATGAATTTCGAGGGAAACCGTACCGAGGTGGTAATCTGACTACCGCCGGCGGTAGTCAAATTACCGCTTCCTCCCAGAAAATGCGCACGGAACCAGTCACACGAGTTCGGACTCAACCAGGTCCGGGCGGTAGTCGGACTACCGCCAGCGGTAATCGGATTACCGCCGGCGGTACTCGGAATTCCGCCGCGTGCGATCTGAGCAGGGACAGCTGTCTCAGCGCCCAAAGTCAACTCTTCCTGGAATTTACCCCTCCCATCTCCACTATTTACAGTTTTACCAGCCTCCATAGCCAATGAGAGCACGCCACGTGGCATCTCTCTCCTCTCCACCAATCACCATATGCCACATCAGCATTTACCCTCCTCTTGTCCTCTATTTACCAAAAAGCCATTGGAAAGGGCTATAAATAGCCCTCTCCCATTTCATTTTCAAGGAGACCAAAAAAGCCACCAAGGGAGGGAGAGAGAGAAAGAGAGAGTGAGAGAGAAAGAGTGAGTGAGGAAGAGAGTGTGGGAAAGGGAAGGAGCTCCCAAACCCTCAAAGATCTGATTTTTCCAGCCACCCCCTAGCCCTCATCTCAGCCCTTCCAACATATAAGCGTAGCCCAGAATGATCATGGTTCAACCTACATCCTAGTCTATTCAAGAATCAAGCCAAAGATCCATCGCCCTACAAGCATTCATCATGACATCTACTCTCTTCTCAACCCCCCGCTTCTCTAGATCTCTAGTGGATGTATGCTCTGTGACCGCCGTACATCGATCCTATCACATCGAAATTCCTAGTGACCTAGTCCACTTTTCTTATCTCTTTGCATAAGCATCATCACATCCGCCCTCTAGACGCATTGTTAGACGTATGCTCTCAGAGCCCGCCGAAATACTCGGATCTTGCTACATCATAAATCCATGTGTGACTAGCCCCATCATGACCACAGCATCATCATCATCCCTTGAGATTATTTTACCACACTAAGTCGAGACCGTACACTTGTACGGGCAAAGAGGGTGCCTAACACCTTCCCTCTTTGTAACCGATGTCCCTTACCCGGAATCCCGAATCGTAGACCAGGAGTCAATCTAAGGTCGGAGAATCTTCGGATTTTTCCAACCTTACGTATTCCGTGGTTCTAGCCGACCGCGGGATTTTGAAATCATTCGGCTAGTGGTGATTCCAACAATCAAAATCAGCTTAATCACCTCCACCATCATCACCCCCACAACCATATTTTTCATAACAACGTGGACGCCGATTTTTCAGTGTCTACAGAATGGCGACTCTGCTGGGGAATTGCTAGCCGGCACTAGCAGAAACCCGACTCGAAAGTGTGTGGTACTATAATCTCAAGGGACATCATCACTGCATTCACAAAAAAAAAAACATCTTTGGCTCATACTTGCTTAGGCAAAGGTCCGAACCATGACCACTCGATCCCGTGTAGCCATGACTTCTCAAGCGACCCATGAAGAAGAGCCGGCACCCCAACCAGCTCCTGAAATATCCGCACCTGCACCTGCACCCGCACCCACACCCACACCCATACCTACACCCATGCCTTTACCAATAGCTCCAACAGAGTTGCCAGCTAATGTCACCACACAAGAGCTACTACTTCGAACAATGCAAGAGCTACTGCTTCGCCTAGTGCCAAGTGCCACACCGAATACGCAGATGACCCAACCTAGTGTGCGTAGCACTCACTCCCTCAAACTCCTTTTGCCTTTCTCTCTCATTCCTCCAAAGAAATCCTCGTGCTCCCTCCCCGAAGAATCAAAGACAAGATCAACAACACCAAGCAATTGGGAGCAACCCTCCCCACATCTCTACTCAACACATCACAACAATCCGGTCACAAAGACATGCAAATCACAGTAAGAATTGGCGGATGCCCATGAAGGGGGCCAGTTTCGAGTCCACTCACTCCCTAACGGGAGTAACGTCCCTAATTGCGGCATACCCCAGGCGGGAGCCATTTTCAAACATCCCACCCTCCTCCGAAAGGGAGTGGTGTTCAATTCCAGCTACCTCCCGCCACCGGAAGTCCGCCTTCTTTCCATCAAACCCCCATTCTGGATCCATATGAAGAAGAAGCAGCACAAGCCCTACAGCAAGGGGCAAGATATCCGCAACAAAGTAAGTCAGAGATCGAGGAGTTACGAGAACAACTACAAATGATGTAAAGCCAGCTTCAAAGACAACAAGAAGTGGATCATCCATCCACTAAGTTCAGGGACCTCTGTCCCTTCCCAGACGCCCGGGTACCTCCAAATTTTGAGATACCAAAGTTCAAAAGGTATGACGGTAGTGGGTGCCCCACAAGACATCTAAAAGCCTTCAGGGGAGCTCAATGCGATAGCAGGGAATGATGGAGCTTTAATAAGACTTTTCCAGAAATCCTTAAAGGGTGACGCTCTGGATTGGTACACCTCACTAGATAGCCACCAAATCAGAACCTGGGAAAAACTTTCCCAAGCATTCATTGACAGGTTTTCATACAACCTGAACATGGCTCCAAGGAGAGCCGACTTGGCTGCCCTGAGGCAAAAAAACGATGAATCTTTATCAGCATACGTAGGACGATGGTGAGCTATGGCAGCTCGAATGAGAAACCCCATCGATGACGAGGAGCAGATATCCATGATTGTGCATTCAGCACATCCCAGCATTTCAGGATATCTGATCTCATATCCGTACGTAAACTTCTCCCAACTCATCCGAGCCGAGAACAAGTAGAAGCCGGGATCGAGCCTGGAACCATCTCCCCATGGCCACATCAGGCCCCCTCAATTAAAAGAAACAAAGTCGAGGGAAACCCGTTGGATACGGGAATGGAAACAAGATATTTTGCTCCTATGCAACGTACTCACCGAAGTTAACAACATCATCGCTAACACTCAAGGCAACCAAGATGCTCCACCACCTGTGAGCCACGGCAGACAGATGTGCAATACCGGCCACAACGGGATAGGCAAGTACTAACCCCAAAGCAAACCCAACAAGGATATCGGGCACAACCATCTCAACAAAGAATCACAATGCCTAGGGGGAATGCGCAGGACCATACAAACAAGGAATGTTAGGGAGAAAGTTCACTCCGTTGGCACAATCATACACCAAGTGCTAACAATGCTCATGCAAAAGCAATCGTTAACCCCCTCCAAATTTTAGACTTCCACCTAATCCCTTGCCTCCCGGGTTACAATGAAAATCAAGATCGTGCATATCATCGCTCCGGCCATCTAACGGACCGTCGCTTCGCTTTGAAACATGCGGTCCAAGATTTGATCGAAAGCCGAAGATTGCGATCACCCCACGTGCCAAAGAATACGCTTCAAGCCAATATCCTCCAAAATCTCCCGCCCTCGCATCAAGCAGACCCAAGACGTCCAAAGACCTCCACCGTCAATCACATTGAAGGAGGTTAACCCACACATGCTCATCCACATCATTCCATCCAGCAATCATGTCCGACATAGCCAATCGGACGTGGGGACACCAAAGAAGCACCATCGCTCGGACCACGGTGTCCCTTGAAGGAAGACCCGCCTATTCAACCTCTCATATTTCTTGAAGCAACACAAGACTTCGGCTCTCGAGACTTTGGAAACAACACTGATGTGTCATACCCTCAGAACCTCGCCCTCCAAGGGACACATTCAACCCCATCCTCGGTATATCCAAAAAGGTTGAATTCTGAACTTGTCATCCTCCCGATAAGTTTCCCTGACCTAACCTTGCTAACCTTGCAAGGGGCACCCTCAGTTCACGCCCCGCAATTCCTGATGCCTCACCAACTGGCACATACCCAAAGAATCCCTCCCCCACATCAAAGGAAAGAGGAAAAATCCATGGCCACAACTAATCAGAACTTGGTGGCACCTCAAGAGATATCACTGAGTCTACCACAAACTGCTCCAATAATGACCCCTCAGCTTCAAGAACCATTGGCATACTTAGAAGGAAGAGCGGTTCCTTCCTATAACCCGAAAGCAGTCCCATGGCATTATCTAGAATGTGATGAGGTGGGTAACAATGGGAGATACCTCAGGAGAAATAATCAGAACCCAAAAGAAACTCGGGAAATTTTGTCAGGAACCACCAGCAAAACTGACACTGCTTATGACATAGCAGCCCAACTCAAAACCATTCCTGTACAAATATCCATCTGGGAACTCCTATGTACGTCAAGGTCGCATCGAGAGATCTTTGCGAAGACCTTGAATGATGCTCATATCTCTCCTGATGTACCTCCTGAAATGGTGGCAAGCATGATTGGCCAACTTCTTGCACCACAAGCTATCACCTTCTCTGATGATGAGCTACCAGCTGAGGGTCGCGAACATAGGCGATCACTAAACATAGTGGCTCACCACAAGAATTTCAAGATCCTACTAGTGCTCATCGATAATGGATCCAGTCTCAACGTTTGCCCTTTAAGGACTATTGAACGGTTAGGGATAGAACCATCCTCCTTCAGACCCAGTACCATGAGTGTCAGAGCCTTCGATAATTCCCGAAGGCAAGTAGAGGCGGAAATTGACCTAGAATTACAAATTGGACCAGACATGACCCTTGTCACATTCCAGGTCATCGATATTCCTGCCTCATTTAACCTCTCTTGGGCGGCCATGGCTCCATGCCGTTGGAGCCATCCCATCTACCCTCCACCAAAGGGTTAAATTCCTTCGGGAAATCGAATCATTTCAATATCGGCCGAGCCGTAAACCATCCTCCTAAGTGACGGTCGGCAAGATTCCGTAAACCGACATTCCAAAGTGATTGACATTCAAAGATACGTAAGGCGATATTCCATATCACGCTTTGAATTCGAAAAAGTGAACGCGATCGCTAACCCTCGCCCTCTAGCCGCCGAATACGTCATTCCCCCGCCGAGCGATTGATCCTAAATTACCGTACCGAGTTCCATGAAAAAGGTATGGTAGTGAGACCAAAGACTCGCCAATGTACGAGAGATAGGGACGGGATATCAACCGACACCAGGAAGATCAGCTGAAAGGCCAAAAAGGGGTCAACTGTTTAAATGCACACCCATCGAGTTTGTTAAAGCTGGGACAGCTTTATGAGGACAAAATGGTATCTCTTGAGGACCAATTTCAAGCACTTAGACTCACAAAACAGACTAGACAAGAGTCTATCTGGCCACCAATAAGGTGGGATCGGATCCTTAGGATACCAGAGGAGCACACAAGGCCAGGGGCAGAACCCCCAGATCCATCGCATGAAACTAGGGGCATGGAAACGGGTCCATCAGCAAGTGACTCAAAACCGAGAATGTGCTTTGCAGGCAATGTAGACCATAACAGGGAGACACCCATTCAGGGAATACAGGCGAAGCAACCCATCCATTGGGTTGACAAAGGTAAGTGGCTTGCTCTGGATTGGACGAATGTTCAAATCCCGTCCCAGAAATTCGAGGAACAAGAAGAACTTCAACTCCTGGGCACAGAGGTCGAAACAGATTCGGACTCGAGCCCAGCCCCAAGAGACATCATGGTCATCGAGACAGTGACCCACAGGAACAAATGGGGCAGATCAGCAAGATCGAAAGAAGAAAGGAGCCTGAATGGTCAGCCATCCCCCTAACAATTGAATCAGCTAGCGAACCATTCGCTAGCACCAGCCTAAAAAAAAACGCCAATGTAAATAGCAATTGGTATCCCGAACTAGACAAGACCAATCATGGTTTGCAACACCGTCTTGTTCAGATATCTTGGCAACACCAAAAATCAAAAATCCTTCAAACACAAAAACATCGATATTTTCAAAATACAAAAACATCATATATTCCCAAAATCACAAAACATCAAAAAATTCCAAAATACAAAAACAATAGAAAACTTTCCAAAATCACTGTACAAACAATTTCATGACAAGCATGAGTTTGAAGTCGACTCATATGATTTTGATCTAGAATTAGACTTTGAACTCATGGGTTTGGATGAAGCCATGAATGAGGGAAATGACGATACCGCTCTTGAATTCGAGGATACCCTCGAAAAATTCGAAACAAAGGCCAATGTTATGGCAGATGACTTCGAAATTGTGAACTTAGGGTCAATGGAATCCCCCAGGAAGTGCGTATCGGGAAATCGCTTCCCCCAGAATACAAGCGAAAGATGATGGAGTTTCTGAAGCAAAGGTTGTCCAACTTTGCTTTCTCCTACGAGGACATGCCAGGGCTCGATGAAGAGTTGGTGGTGCATCATCTGCCGACAAAGCCAGAAATGAAGCCAGTCAAGCAAAAGCTGCGAAGGATGAAGCCATAATGGGCCCTGAAAATCCGTGATGAAGTCATCAAGCAATACAATGCGGGATTTCTGGTAGTCTCCAACTATCCGGAATGGCTCGCAAATATCGTACCAGTTCCAAAAAAAGATGGGAAAGTCAGGATGTGCATCGACTTTAGGGACCTCAACAAAGCAAGCCCTAAAGATGACTTCCCTCTACCTCACATCGATACACTGGTAGATAATACTGCTGGACACAAAATCTTCCCCTTCATGGATGGTTTCTCCGGTTACAATCAGATCAAGATGGCCGTCGAAGACCGTGAGAAGACTTCCTTCATCATGCCATGAGGAACTTTCTGCTATCAAGTCATGCCCTTCGGATTGAAAAATGCAGGAGCTACATATCAACGAGCCATGACTGCATTGTTTCATGATATGATAAACAAGGAAATGGAAGTTTATGTGGACGATATGATTGTCAAATCTCGCACGATCGAAGGACACTTTGAAGATCTCAAAAAGCTCTTCGACAGGCTGGAAAAGTTCAAGCTCCGCCTCAATCCATAAAAATGTATCTTCGGTGCAACCGGAGGCAAGCTTTTAGGCTTCATTGTCAGCGAAGACGGTATCATGATAGATGAGACCAAAACCAAAGCTATCATCAAAATGCCACCGCCCAAGACTGAGAAAGAAATCTGAGGCTTCCTCGGGCGAATCCAGTATATCAGCCGATTCATCGCACAACTCACTCCGGTCTGTGAACCCATATTCAAGCTGTTACGAAAAAACTCTCCAAAAGAGTGGAATGACGACTGTCAAGCGGCCTTCGATAAAATCAAAAGATACTTGCTAAATCCAGTGCTCGTACTACCTACCCCAGGTAGGCCACTTCTGCTATATATCTCTGTCGCAGCGGAAGCAATCGGATGCGTCCTCGGCCAACACGATGATACGGGAAGAAAGGAGCAAGCGATCTACTATCTAAGCCGACGATTTACAAGCTACGAAGCCAAATATTCCAGCTTAGAAAAGATATGCCTCGCCTTAGTTTGGGCAACACAACGGCTAAGGCAGTACATGATCGCTCACCCGATACTTCTACTCGCTCGCATGGACCCGTTGAAGTACTTGTTCGAAAACCGCAAGATCGACAGTGTAGAATTGCAAAATGGCAACATCGCTTTTCGAGTTTGACATCACATATGTCACCCAGTAAGGCAATCAAGGGGCAAGCACTAGCCGATCACTTAGCAGCACACTCCCTGCCCAACTACCAACCCTTGAAGACCTTCTTCCCTGACGAAGACATCCTCCAGATCGAGGGAGAAGAGGAAAGAAAGGCAGGGGAGTGGACACTCTTCTTCGACGGAGCTGCAAACTCGAAGGGGAATGGAGTAGGCGCCATACTCTACTCCCCCGAAGACGTCCCAGTTCCTATATCCAGAAGACTAGCATTCCAGTGCACCAACAATGTAGCTGAATATGAGGCATGCATTGCCGGTCTAAGAGAAGCCATCATCCTCAACATAAAGAAGTTACGAGTCTTCGGAGATTCGCAACTCATCATCGACCAGATAAATGGCGATTGGAAGACCAAGGATGAGAAGCTGATTTCATATCACGTCTATCTGGAGAATTTGATCGAGGAATTTGAGGAGATCACATTCTCTTACATGCCTCGGGTCAAGAATCAGTTTGCAGACGCTCTGGCTACCCTCGCTTCAATGCTGGAAATCCCAAAAGGAGTTGCTGAATGGGAACTCACTGTCGAACTCCAAGAGGAACCTGCATTCTGCCTGCAAATCGAAGAAGCCGAGCCTGCCCCAAATGATCAGCCATGGTACACAGACATCAAAAAATACCTCGAACATCAGAAGTACCCGGAAGGAGCAGCTCTGACTGATCGACGTACAATACAAAGATTAGCAGCTCAGTTCGTGATCACTGGGGGTATCCTCTACAAGCGATCCTTCAACCAAGTCCTCCTCCGCTGTGTCGACGAGACAGAGGCAGCCCAGATTATGTCAGAAATCCACGAAGGACTATGCGGCCCGCATATGAATGGACACATGATGGCAAAGAAGATCCTACGACTCGGCTACTACTGGCTTACAATGGAGACAGATTGCTGCAAGCACGTCAGGAGGTGCTTCAAGTGTCAGGAGCATGCAAACCAGATCCATGCGCCTGCTTCCGAACTCTACAACTTGACGGCACCATGGCCCTTCTCTGTATGGGGACTCGACATCATAGGTAAAATCAGCCCTAAAGCTTCAAACGGGCATGAATACATCCTGGTGGCAGTAGATTACTTCACTAAATGGATAGAAGCAGCATCCTACACCACCGTCACAGCATCTCACGTGGTCAAATTCATGAAGAACAACATCATTAGCCGATATGGGGTCCCTCAAGCCATTATCACTGATAACGGAACTCCGTTCGTCAATAAAAGGATGGGCGATTTCCTCGACAAGTTTAAAATTCAACGCCATCGGTCGAGCCCCTACCGCCCTCAGATGAATGGTGGGGTAGAAGCCGCAAACAAAACTATCATCCGCATACTCGAAAAGATGGTGAAGACATATCGTGACTGGTCAGAAATGCTTCCTTATGCACTCTGGGCTTATCGCACGTCTGTACGGTCTGCTACAGGCGCAACTCCATATGGGCTCGTTTACGGAATGGAAGCAGTACTACCAGTCGAAATTGAAATCCCATCACTGCGGATACTACTGGAAAGTGAAGTCGAGGAAGGCGTGTGGCAACAAGTAAGGTACGATCAACTGCATCTGGCAGATAAAAAGCGCATGAGGGCGCTAAGCCACTCCCAATGCTATCAAAGAAGGATCGCTCGAGCTTACAACAAGAGAGTCCGGAAGAGAAGTTTTCAAGTCGGTGACATGGTCATGAAACGCATCCTGCCGCCGCATTTGCCAGATCCCAGAGGAAAATTCAAACCATTGTGGGACGGACCACTGATCATTCGGGAAGTACTCCCAGGAGGTGCTCTTCGACTCACCAATCTGAAAGGCGAGGATCTTCCCGAGCCCATCAACGTCGACAACGTGAAGATCTATTACAGGTAACCCTACCTAACATCGTCAACAATTACAATCGAAAGGCTGCATCTCTCACCTCCTTACCAGAAATAGAATTGTAAATATCCACCAATTACCCTTTCCAAGAAACACCCATCATGTCCTAAAAAAAGAGAGAAAAAAAAAAAAAAAAGAGAAAGAAAGAAAACAAAACAAAAAAGAAAGAAAAAGAAAAAAGGAAAAGACAAAAAGAAAACCTCAATAAGAAAACCCAAAAAGAAAGTAAAGAAATCCATCCCGCATCCCTAGAAATCTATCCTTCAAATAATTTCAAGCAGCTTACAATTGTGATTAAAGACAAGGACAGGCAGGTAGCCAATCGGCTAGCTATGAAGGAACTTCCCCCATCACTCCTAGCACTCCAACAAAAAAAGTATGCCTAAGCAAAAAAGGGCGAGTTGAAAACCTGAAAAGGCGGCTCGAGTAAAAACAGCAGGCATATAGCGGACTTGGTGAAAACCTGAAAGGGCGCCAAGGGTAAAAATAGCACAAGCTGTCAAGGGGTAGGCAAGATCAAAAACTCGGGACGTAGTGAAAATCCGAGAGGACTCTACGGGCAAAAATGACGGGAAGAGCCAGACGTAGCGAAAACCTGAAAGGGCACTACGGGTAAAAATGGCAAAAAAAAAAAATAATAATAAAAAAAAAAAAAAAAAAAATAAAAGTGCAGAATGTAATAGCCGAGGCAAAGAAACGACACAACAAAGAAGGATCAACTTTAGATCAATACTCCATCAGATGCTATTCAGATCCAGGGGGTGCAATCCCGGATACCGTCTCAGGGAACCAAGACCCCAAGAAACACAGTCTAGAATACTGTACACAACGTAGGCTGAGCCCAAAAGATTCTGATCCCTATCATCCAAAGTAGAAATCCAAACATGAGCAAACATGGCATAAACAAAACATTTCATCCTTTTAAACCATTTTGCGAAGTACATTGTTTTCCCTTTTATATCTCAGAAACAAAATTCTCTATGCATACAAAAAAGGCAGTCAATCAACAGCAGAAATTGCAGGTAAGCTCCTACCTCTCATATGCCAACAATCTCTCCCTGAGCCTCTCTATCTCCATGCGCAGGTAGAAGATTTCATCCCTGTGCGATGTGTCGCAAGCATGCTCTCATCATACCGCCGCCCTACGGCTAGTCGGCGGGCCATGTCCTCACACGAATGGCGAAGCACAGCAATCTCACTAATCAGGTGGCCATGTGTGGCTAGCAGAAATAAAGGATCAATGAAGGGTCGCTCCTCAAAGGCCTCAAAAGAATCAATAACACAGGAGGAAGATGTAGCAGTGTCACCTATCATGTCCTGATCAGCGGCCTCATCTGCTAAATGCCAGCCTGGGACCTGACGATACAACGACTGCTCTGCCACCCATCGCTGATATGGTACCGTCGCCATAGGAGGAGCCCAAGACTCAAGGCCTAGCGCCGTCGCATCCAAAGAACCCTGCCAAGAAATCCAGACTCGCCTATACAAGGATGTCAGATCAGATGGAAGAGAGGAATGTCCAAATCCAGAAAAGGCGAACTCCGGGATATCCTGCCAAAAACCAAACTGGCGAAGGAAGCGCACGGGATGATAGGAGCAACATCCCCGAAGGCCGAGCAACAGCAAAGGAGTGCGAGCCGCACTACAGATCAGTGGCGCTCGACAAAGCCAAGTAGCCTCCCAGCTGACCTCCCACCCTCGAAGCTGAGAAAGCATGCGGCGATACAATGACTCCGTGGCCTCAGCGCCACACGGAAGGTCGTCGAGTAACAAGCGCAACACGTCAGTATGGCAGGAATCAGGAAATGTAAGCATAGGGGTCATGTACAAGTGCTCCCATAACCATACCTGGGAGAAACTCAAATTAAGCTCAAAATATCAAAAAAAAAATATAGGATGCATGAGAAAGAGGCAAAAGAGCAGAAAGTACCTGGAGAAATGAGCAGCAGCCTCTAAGGATGTGGGTATGTCCAAGGGAACACTCAGTCAACCCCAAGAAAAGCTCTGCCAGCACTACTGAAACGATGCTCCTGCGACAAAGGACACATCGGAAGACATTTAACAAAACTACTAGCAATGACCGTCTCCATCCTGAAAAGAGCAGCTCACCAGGTGCAAAATATCAGTGCATTCAGGCACTGAAGCTGACGATCAGATCCAGGTCTCCCACGGCCAGTAGAGCAGCGGTCATATAAAATCTCCAAGGAAAGCTCACCAACCCCGCCCTCTGCAGTAGGAAGATCAACGAAAAATCCGAATCAGGCAACCAGATCAGAAGGGCGAACCGACTCTGATAAAGGAAGGTACGCCTCCTGGGTCAGGAGAAGGCCTGACAGACGCGCAAACTCCTCCAACGATGGACCCAGCTCCAGATCATTGAAGGAAAACAGGTTCAGGGATGGTACCCAATCATACAATGCTGCGCTCAGCAGTCGCCAGTTTAAGTAGACTCGGCGAAGGTGGAGAACCTCGCGAAAGCCCAAGGAGTCCAACTCGAAGATCTCGGACTCGGTCAAACTGTCAATCCAAATGAGTAACCGCTCAGAACAGGTGCCACGCGGCTGCAGTCGACAAGTCCGAACTGGCACGCCTCAACAACTGGATCCTTGGGTCCACCGATAGGTCATCGAATATGGGCATGCCCTCATCTAGAAAGTCAATCTCGTGATGGTGAAAAAAGCCATACGCGCCCATCGCATCACGCAGTGTATCCTGAAAAGCACCAACACGAGAACCTGAATCCCCGACAACTGCTACGTCAGGAGGCGTCTGAAATGAAGAAGCCCCAATGGCTGCAACGTTTGGAGCATCCCTGTGACACATAAGAGCTACATCCTGCACGACGACAGGAGCCGATTGTCTAACCATCGCCTCGAAATCTGCACCAAAAATCTGACTCAGGCCGCTTATCGGAAGTCCATCGTCTACCAGATCCAAGTTATCTAAAGCTCCAAGAGGAGTCCCGTCATCCACGCCATCCATGGCCATCCCACCACCCATCAAACCATCCACACCATCCATGACCATCCCATCAAACCATCCACACCACCCATCAAACCATCCACACCATCCATGGCCATCCCACCGTCCATCAAACCATCCACACCACCCATCAAACCATCCACACCCATCAAACCATCCACACCACCCATCAAACCATCCACACCACCCATAGCCATCCTCCCACCCATCAAACCATCCACACCACCCATCAAGCCATCCACACCATCCATAGCCATCCCTCCATCAATCAAACCTTCCAATCCCATCAGCCCATTAGTAAGAAAAGGATCCAAGCCATAAATGGTGTTCATTCCTTCAAGAGGGCCCAACACTTCCCCATCAACCCCCATTAATCCACCCATAAACTCCTCATCATTTATGGAGCCACCCACTTTTTCACCATCAATAACCACACCTAACCCATCATCATGATTGGCCATGATGAATCAGAAAAGAAGAAAGGAACAAGGGATGGATGAAGACAAAGAAGAAAGGACAAAATGGAGACAAAAAGGATGATCAGAAAACGGACGGACGAGGATACCGGAGGAAGAGACAAAAGGAATGAACAGAGCTCGCTGGAAGAAAAGATGGATGGAGGCGGCAATCGGATTACTGCTCGCGGCATTCGGAGTACCGTTTCGAACGTAGGTGTCATCATCGATCACCGCAAAGACATCGACAGCGGTGCAGAACGGGCAAATGTCAACGGGCGGTAGTCCGACTACCGCCGGCGGCAGTCCGATTACCGCCGGCGGCAGTCCGACTGCCGCCCCGGCCCAGTTGCAAGTACAACTCAGGACAGATCTACTCGGGAGGGTAGAAAACAAGTAATTTGCTCCTATGTGCATAATTGGATAAAAGCAACTATGAAAGCAGAAGACAATGCCAAACAAACTAAAATTTTATATCAAATGAAGGAGATCATACAGCCGATGAACTAATCGTCATCCGGAAAATAGGTGTCACTATCCTTGTTATAAAAATGAGGTCCCAAGATCCCTCCTCCAGCAAAGCGGGCACCACCACCAGGAGCATAACCAGGCTGAAGAATCGGACCCATGCCGTACTGCTCGCTCCAAGAGCTGTACTCTCTGTCTGGGTCAACAAAGGTGCTGGCTTCATAACCCTCCAAAGCAGCAACCAGCTCTCTCTGTGTCACAGATCTCCAATCAAATGGTCCAGATGGCGGAGTAAGCGGGACCAAAGGGCTGCCAGTCAGCTGCCAAAAGAGTCTCTCTCCCAGATACCATTTGGTCACCTGCGGATCCTCCAGGATGCGGCGTCGTCGAGAGGCCTGGAAAGCCTCCTGTGCACCAGGAGTAAGAGCTGCATTCGACTGAAGGTATGGCCGAGTATGAAACTGCAAAGGAAGAAATTGTCAGGTATGCAGAAAGCAACATATGGGCAATAAAGGGCAAGACGGACCGCTCACATCGTCAGGAACGAGGGCATCAACATTCGACCTCCAAGCAAGATCAGAAAACAAACGTGTACGGCTGCGGTTATCCTTGTACCACAGCATCATGCGCGGGAATGGAGGCGAATGATTGATCAGAGTGGGTGCCAGGTGAGGAAAGTGGTCAAAAAAGCAAACCTGCGCTACACCAAAATTAGGGGGAAACACACCAGACCATCCTCAAGGAAAAGATGACAGAAAGGATCTCGAGAAAGTACCTCAATGACTGGGTAAAAACCAGTCAAGGAGCGGCTGATGCAGCGACTGGCCTTATCCAGCCCTTCGTATAAATGCGCCAAGAGGGCTGCATTCCAGTTGTACGGCATGGGAAAAGTGATGTCTGCCACGAGCGATAACAAACGGGAACTCACTAATTCATTCCCATGGCAGAAGATCATCGCTCCCATGGTATATAAAATCAGGGCCCGAGCTTTTATCACAGCTGCAGCTTTAGTCTCAGGGATGCGCCTGGCGAAATTCGAGGAAAGCCACAAAAGTTTAAATCGATGGCCCGAAAATTCTGTGGCATCTGGCATCATCCCTAATAGCTCCATCCAGTCGTCCTCAGTAGGTACTGGAAGGTCCTCCTCAAAGGGCACAGAACCACCATCATATCTAAGACCCAGCTGCATATATATGTCATATGGGGTGATCCCCCACTCTCCAAAGGGCAGCTGGAATGTATGTGTCTCGGGGTGCCATCGCTCGGCCAAGGCAGATAAGAGCGACATGTTGGTCTTGCTCAGACGAACCCGGAAAAGATGCGCAAAAGGGGTACGCTCCAAAACCTCAAAGAACAAGGGCTGAGGATCGTGAAACCAGTCAGGCCAATGCCTTCTGACTCCACGCCCTCTAAGAATCGCAGGCGCACCGCCTTCCCGAGCTACGTCGGAAAGATGCCGACCCTCCCGCGGCACGAAACATGGGTCAGTCGAACGCTGAGACGGATCAGCCTCGTTCCTACCTCGACGGGGCATACTGCACAGGCAAAGCCTACAGGTAAGTTCCATGTCAAGCCCATACCTCAAAAGATCCATCTCAAAAGCCCACCTTCAAGGACAATCTTAAAAGGCCAAAAAAAAAAAAGAAGGGTCCATGGTGAAAGGCCCATCTCGGAGGCCCACGTCCACAAACTCACCTTCAAGAGCATGTTTTCCAGAATAACCCATTCCAAGGCTTAAATCCTCTTCAAAGTCATTGCCACTTTAAAATCAAGGGCTCGCTCAAAGATCAAGGTCCATTCCAAAAAAAAAGGAGGGAGGGGCCATTTCAGCAAATCCATCCATGATCCAATGGTCCAAATCACTCATACATAGTCTAAATCATTTCATCCAATGGTCCAGATCCTCCAGATCATCCATCTCATGATCTAGATCATCCACACATGGTCCAGATCATCCATCTCATGGTCTAGATCATCCACACATGGTCCAGATCATCCATCCGATGGTCTAGATCGTCCACACATGATCCAGATCAACGGTCCAGATCATCCATCATCCATCCATTCATACATGATCCAGATCAATGGTCCAGATCATTCATACATGATCCAGATTAATGGTCCAGATCATCCACCATCCATCCGTCCATACATGATCCAGATTAATGGTCCAGATCATCCATCATCCATCCATTCATACATGATCCAGATCAATGGTCCAGATCATTCATACGTGATCCAGATTAATGGTCCAGATCATCCACCATCCATCCGTCCATACATGATCCAGATTTATGATCCAGATCATCCATCATCCATCCGTTCATACACGATCCAGATTAATGGTCCAAAACACCCATCATCCCTTCATTCATGCATGATTCAAGTTAATGGTCCAGAACATCCATCATCCATCCATCCATGCATGATCCAAATCCATCGTCCAGATCAATCATCCATCCACCCATCCAACGGTCCGGATCGTCCAAAAAAAATAAAAAAAAAGAAATCAGATCAAATAAAAGGTGGGGCCCCCTTTCTTATCACACCCCACTCTAGCAAGTGAAAATAAAAACAAAAACAAAAAAATATAAATACAATCAGCAGCTTGAATAAAAAAAATATAAAATAAATAAATAAAACAAATAAATAAAAATATGCAAAATCCTACAAGATCCAGTGGTCTAGATTTCACCAAAAACTGATCAACGGTCCAGATCATAGCCCTCCCAAAAAAAAAAGAGAGAAAGATTGCAAGATCTCCTCAAGAGGATGGCCCACCAAGAACCTAAGGAGAATCCAATGGCCAAGAATACCTGAAATCAAAGAAAATACAAGGTAAAAATGAGCTCCAGGGATCACAGATGCGTCCCTGGACGATCGGGCGAGCAGGCTAAATGGGAAGAAGGCTGCATCGGACGGACCAGCAAAGAGGAACGGACCAGCGGTCCATTCGACGGACCGGCGGTAGCCTGATTACCGCTGGCGGCAGTCCGACTGCCGCCGCCGACAATCTGACGTGGGGCAGCGTCCTGTCCCCCATGCCCACCTCCAGTGACCGGTCCTCCCTTTGGACCGATAGACAAAGTCAAAATTTTTTTTTAATAGACTCCTGTTTCCTCTAAAGTTCAAAAAGGATCTTCAAAAATTCCAAGAATAAACTTCTGATTCTCTAAAACCTCCAAAATGTCCAAAAAATTTTAAAAAAATAAACTTCAGTTCTTCTAAATCTCCAAAAAGGTCCCAGAATTTCTAAAAAACAGATTTTAGTCTTTCTAAACCCTTGAAAATGGCCCCTAGAAAATTTCAAAAAAAAATAATAATAAACCTTTGTTCTAAAAAAAAAAAACTTCTCAAAAAATAAATCCCAAAAATTCAGAAAATATATATAATAAAAAATAAAATAAAATCCAAAATCCCAAAAAGTTTTTAAAAAAATTCAAAATTTCCCAAAGGGTTTTATAAAAGCTCCAAATCTTCCAAAAAAAATCTTCAAAAAAAATAAATAAAAATAAAAATTAATAAATAAATACCAAGTAACTCTAAAATAAATCCCCAGGCACAAAAGGTTTGCTTCTTCTAAAAACATTAGCCCCATTAATTTATTAGTGGAGGCCATCTGACTTTTTTACAAATAAAAAAATTAGCCCCATTAATTTATTAGTGGAGGCCATCTGACTTTCAAATAAAAACCGTTAGCCCCATCAACTCATTAGTGGAGGCAACGCGACTGTTTACTTAACTTGCGAAAATAAAAACCGAACGACGACGCCCACCCGCGAGATCGAACGGATATTTTCCAAAAAAAAAAAATAATAATAAATTCAGATAAAATTCTCAAAGAGCTTAGCTCCAAAGAGGATAGTTTTCCAAAACATGCATGCGTCGTGCAGTACACTGAAGAATCTTCCATATTCTCCAGTTGCGGACAGTGCAAACAGTTAAATAAGACCCGATCTCTTCCGGTTTCCCCGAAGGACGATCGAGTCCGTACATGATATCTGTACGATTGGCCAGATCTCTATAACTGGGTAGTCGTACAAATGCTAGTAAGATGAGTGGATCTATCTCTGGAAAGAATAATCAAACTCGAAGTGAAGACAATCCACTGTAACCAAAGTGTCAGACTCAGCAGATTGCATGGCAAACAGATTACTTGCACATACCTAGTCCGGAATGTTCGCAAAATTTGATCGAGTCCAAGTCGGCGTAGTGAGTTCCCCGTAAGGCCGCACCAACGCGCAGGGCAGCTAACCACTTTGACGATCAAATGGAACAAACATTCCTAGGGTGATTACATAGCAAAGGAACGACAGACCTAACAGTACGGGAATCCTCGTAAAGCCGCGACAAATGCGCAGAGGCCCTTACTTTTCAGACTTACCCTCCAATGCTGTAAACAATCCGATGTGAAGAGGTTGTGATTGGTGATCCGTAAAGCCGCGACAAATGCGCAGGAGACAATCACAACGTTTTCCTCAACCCTCGTGATATGTGCAAGTCCTCTTTTTCCAAACAGTCGACTGATGATGATACAATGGTAAGCAATAGATTTGAATCGCTACCCTTCATTCTGACCAGAAGGGTGGGGTGTCCACTTGCATTGACCTTCGGTTGCCCGCAACCTCGGTCAAAGAGGGGCATCTGTAGACACCCCACCCAGGCTAATATCTTGATTTTGTTAAGACAATCCGAGAACCATGATCATATCCTAACCTAACCCTAATCCTAACCTGAGCCATCGTGAATCATCATTCAATCCAGACCATGTCCAAAATCAACCTATTTCTCGAATCATTTTCGGGTAACAATCGAGCCGACTTCAAGCCATTTTGGGCCAAATATCCAAAAGGAACCTTGTTTCACTCTAAGAATCTAAAAAAGGATTCACCGGATGAATTTCGAGGGAAACCGTACCGAGGTGGTAATCTGACTACCGCCGGCGGTAGTCAAATTACCGCTTCCTCCTAGAAAATGCGCACGGAACCAGTCACACGAGTTCCGACTCAACCAGGTCCGGGCGGTAGTCGGACTATCGCCGGCGGTAGTCGGACTACCGCCGGCGGTAATCGGACTACCGCCGGCGGTACTCGAAATTCCGCCGCGTGCGTTCTGAGCAGGGACAACTGTCTCAGTGCCCAAAGTCAACTCTTCCTGGAATTTACCCCTCCCATCTCCACTATTTACAGTTTTACCAGCCTCCATAGCCAATGAGAGCACGCCACGTGGCATCTCTCTCCTCTCCACCAATCACCATATGCCACATCAGCATTTACCCTCCTCTTGTCCTCTATTTACCAAAAAGCCATTGGAAAGGGCTATAAATAGCCCTCTCCCATTTCATTTTCAAGGAGACCAAAAAAGCCACCAAGGGAGGGAGAGAGAGAAAGAGAGAGTGAGAGAGAAAGAGTGAGTGAGGAAGAGAGTGAGGGAAAGGGAAGGAGCTCCCAAACCCTCAAAGATCTAATTTTTCCATCCACCCCTAGCCCTCATCTCAGCCCTCCAAACATATAAGCATAGCCCAGAATGATCATGGTTCAACCTACATCCTAGTCTATTCAAGAATCAAGCCAAAGATCCATCGCCCTACAAGCATTCATCATGACATCTACTCTCTTCTCAACCCCCCTGCTTCTCTAGATCTCTAGTGGATGTATGCTCTGTGACCTGCCGTACATCGGATCCTGTCACATCAGAAATTCCTAGTGACCTAGTCCACTTTTCTTATCTCTTTGTATAAGCATCATCACATCCGCCCTCTAGACGCATTGTTGGACGTATGCTCTGTAGCCTGCCGAAATACTCGGATCTTGCTACATCAGAAATCCATGTGTGACTAGCCCCATCATGACCACAGCATCATCATCATCCCTTGAGATTATTTTACCACACTAAGTCGAGACCGTACACTTGTACGGGCAGAGAGGGTGCCTAACACCTTCCCTCTTTGTAACCGAGGTCCCTTACCCGGAATCTCGGATCGTAGACCAGGAGTCAATCTAAGGTCGGAGAATCTTCGGATTTTTCCAACCTTACGTATTCTGTGGTTCTAGCCGACCGCGGGATTTTGAAATCATTCGGCTAGTGGCGACTCCAACAATCAAAATCAGCTTAATCACCTCCACCATCATCACCCCCACAACCATATTTTTCACAACAACGTGGACGCCGATTTTTCAGTGTCTACAGTATATAAAAGGATTACAACATTTACCACAAGAATAAAATAATAAATAACATCTAATCACTAAAAAGAATGAAGCATTCACCACATGGCACAATGAGTTATAGTGGTTCGGTGCTTAAAACAACCATACCTACTCCACTCTCAAAATTACTATCCTTAATAACCTGATATAGTTCCTTATGATTTTCACAGGCTATCTCAGACAAAACCTAAAAAGAATTTCAGAAAGTATATTTATCTTCGAATGTAAAAAATATGACAGAAGCTTGTAGTAGAAAGACTTCTTTCTTAAACGTAGATGTTGCGGTGTTCAATCAGACAGAAAGAGTCTAGGATTATATAAATTTTAAAAATGGAAAATCTAAATGTTAGTTAATTCAATTCTCTTAGATCTTAAAGAAGAGTATAATTTACTCTCTTAGATTAAGTCTAAAATGATCTTGAGAAAAAGAGAATTAAATTTAAACACCCACTTAATATATATGCATAGCTATTTTGAATTAAGGGGACTGAATTGGGATGCCAAACACAACAGTAAAGTTTTTAATCCAGGGGTAGATTTCTAACCAACGACATGGAGGTCCCCATCTAGCTTCCTTATTGGAAATCCAATTTATAGGAAAACGCTCACCTGCGAACCAGTTCGTATGTAGTACGTATGAACTTTTTTGAGAACCCATCATACCTGATGAATCTCGCAAATCTGAACCGTCCACATGAAGAAAAACCTCATGAAACCCCTTAGTATGAATTTTTACTTTGATCCGAAACTTTTGTAGACCGTGAAAAATGTAAATAGTTTTTTTCCTTGATTTGAATTTCTCTTTGCTATGGACGGTATGGATAAAAGTTTTAGATAAACGTAAAACTTGGTCCTGGGCGGTTTCACTAGGTGCTGCTTCACATGAACGGTTCATATTTGCGAGATTCATCACGTATGATGGGTTCTCAAAAAAGTTCGTACGTACTACGTACGAACTGGTTCGTAGGTGAGCGCATCTCCCAATTTATATATACGGAAATGGTTCCAACCGGCGACACGCGTCACGGTGGGTCCACACGGCACTTTCCATGAGCTCGACGGCACAGAACCATTTCCTATATATATAAGAAGAAGAAGAAGAAGTAGATCATTGCTTATAATCTTCTTCCACCGGTCCGTCGCAACTTCGTGGCCTGCATCCATTTCAGCAGTTCATCATGTCAGACCCCGTAAAACAACCTCTTCCCTCGCCCAAAGAACCCCCATCACCCAAATCCAATTCAGGCACATTTTTCCTTGCGTCCATATTAGGCATCTGGCTTGTAACTGTCAATACAGCCATCTTAGCCGTCCAATCATTAGATAATCCTTGGGCATTTCCATTCGTCCTCCCGGTTTATGTCCTACTCAATCTTTTATTTCTCTTCCTCCATCTCGAACACCCGAAAATTCAGGCAAGAGAGAGATATGGAAGGTTTCTATTTGGGCTATACTCACTGCACTCAACATCGTTTTTGCATATCCCAACATTGTTTTTGCATATCCTATTACAACGATTACGATTATGGAGATGAAGTATATTGTCTGGGGAATGGCCGCCTTCAGCACTGTTTCTGGGTTTTTCTTCTTTTTCATCTTCCCCAAAAACTCCAACAACTTTTATGGCGCGTGCAAATCTTGCGATGGGCAGTCTGTCGTAGATGACAAAGTCTAGAATGACTTCCCCCTGTGGACAGCTCCAACGATGATGTGAAACTCACATGTTGCTGGGATGGACAGCTCCAACGATGACGTGAAACTCACATGTTGTTGGGATGGACAGCTCCAACGATGCATCATGGAATTTTCCAACGCATGGCCTCTTTCCATAATCCTTCGTTTTATTTTGATTAATTTACATAGCTCTGTTTTTATAACTATAGACTTAATATTTGTTATCATCAAGTAGGATATTCAGGCTAGGAGAGAGAGAGATCGTTGTTGCTGCTGTTGTCGCCGTCGCGTCGTCTTTGTTGTTGTCGTCGTCGTCGTTGTTGTTCTTGTTTTTGTTGATGATATTAATCTTGATACACATGTAAATAGTACATCAGTTGTTGTCCTGGATATCACACGTTTAAGATGCGGTCGCGATTAGGTACTACCCCCCTCCCATTTAGTGGGGACGGGCTGCGGCCATTGCTTATTAGGATGCTGTGATAGGTGGACTTTTGCCCTATGAAAAAGTAACAGAGTTTTTTATGCCACTTTACCAATAGTGTTTAAAAAGTTCATATGTGAAACACTTCGGTTTTGACTCTTTTAAAATATTAAGATAAGATAAGATATTATATAATATTATATATTTAAAAAATAAAAATAAAAAAATAAAACAAGATTGAGAAGGGCGTGGGAGAGCAGGTAGTGTTTCAACAGTGGCTATCAATCTCTCCACTTATCATCCACTATAAGAAAATTGGCCTGGAAAACTGCGATGAAGGCTTTACCAGTGGTCAGGTAAGTGCGAGTAAAAGTGGTGTCCGTAAAGGTTTTACCCGGACAATAACCTTTACCGGTGGTCAGGTAAGTGCGAGTAAAAGTGGTGTCCGTAAAGGTTTTACCCGGACAATAACCTTTACCGGCGGTTGCGCTGGAAACCTACATTTATTTTTTATTTTTATTTATTTTTATTTCACTACCAAAGAATCGAGCAACAACTAAGGAGGTTGAGAGCTTTTAGCCACGGATTAAATCCGTAGCAATATAGCTACGGATTTAATCCGTAGCTATAGCCTAAGTGCTCTGTAGCTAAAAAGTACATCATCACCTAAAACATATTAAATATAGATGGTGCTTAAGGGGATCCATAAGGTCTATTGGAATATATGTGTTTGATCTAAGCCGTCCAACAATTCTGATATAAAATTTTAGCTTTTGAGCCCAAAATTTATCTAGATTAAATGTCTAAGTGGACCACACCATAAGAAATAATATAAATTAAATATCTACTGTTAATATGTTGTGTGGTCTCCTTACAGATTCGATCTAACTCATTTTTTTATCAATGCTTAAAATAATAATTTAAAATTAATGGACGGAGTGGATAATTGAAATACATCACAGTGGGCCCCACGGTCCTAAAACCATAAAACATCCAGGGAGCCGTCCGTCACGCGCCCCTCCAAAATCCCAAACCCCTCAAAAAACGAAACCTCCGTCCACCATTTTCTCCCGCTCGACCGACAAAACCCATCTCTCTCTCTCTCTCTCTCTCTCTCTCTCTCTCTCTCTCTCGCACTCAGTCTCTCTCTTCCTCTTGCCCTTTCTCGATCTCCCGATCTCCCTCACCCTCTCTCCCTATCTCTTGGCTATATTCCCCTCTTTGTTTTTTTTTTTGTCAAAAACCCATTTCGTTGCAAGAAGTAGAAGAAGAAGGTGCACGTACAATTAGTTTCTTTCTTTCTCTCTCTTTATTGTTTCTCAAATCTTTCAATCCTTCAATTCGGATTCCCCTTTCTCTGTTTCTGAAATCTAAGGGCCCGTTTGGCTGGTCGGATTGGAAAGGATTGGATGTTATTGGAAGGGATTGGAAGTTAAATCCTGGGTTTGGTCGGGCATGCCAAACAGAGTCGGTGATCTGATCCCAATCCTTAAGATGCGAGGGATTGGAAGGGATGGGAAAGTTTAATCCCGGTATTAGCCGGGCGTGCCAAACAGACTGGATATATCAATCCAGGGATATAGCAATCCCATGCATCTCAAGACAATCCACTGACAACACCATCAATACCTAGAAATTCAGGCCATCCATCCTTATACCATTCAATCCCTTTCAATCCACCCGGCCAAACGGGCCCTAAAAATGCTTTGTGGGCTCCACCATAATATTTGTATTTGGGCCATTCATTTTTTCCAGCTCATTTTAGGGCCAAATCTCAGGTGGACCACATCATAGGAAACTGTGGTGATTGAACGCCCACCATTAGGTCCTGTTTAGCTGGGCAAATTGGATGGAATTAGATTGTATTAGAGTGGATTGCACAAATTTCAAGGTAATGATAGCTGAGTCAGTGGATTAGCGCAAGATATATGAGATTGCTATATCCCGGGATTGTTGGCTATTTCCGGTCTGTTTGGGACGCCCCGCCAATCCCGGGATTAAACCTTCCAATCCCTTTTAATCCCTTGAACCAAATACGTCCCAAGCAATTTTGAAGGGATTAGGGTGATTGGATGAGAATCTGAGAATTTTAAGAATTAGGGATTTCACCTTCCAGAGTCGGGAGAGCGATTTTGGTCTCGGTTATAGTTGGAATGGGGCTAGAGGAGTGGCTGCTTTGTGGTTTTTTTTTTTTTTTTTTTTTTTTTTTTTGATACAGCTAGTCACAATGTATTAAGGAGCTTGCAGTGGCAGTCCTTCCATCTTTTGATGAACCAAAAGATGGTGATGGAATCATGTCTTCCTTAACAAATACTGAGTTCAGCTCCCCACTTCAAATGATCCCACCATTCCAGACCTTCGGAGAGGGAATTCCAAGCCCATGTTAGCCGGATGGAATCTGATGTATCACAATCGGCCCCTTTAACAGAAATTTGCTAGTTGTGTGCATCTTTTCACCTTTTCAGATTTGTTGTTGATGTGATTATGATGTCTTCTTAGTTTCCATTTGCAAACATGTGATTAGGACATCGATGTTTTGGGTGGTGGCAACAGCCCGTGGATTACTTGGATTGGCCATCGACTTCACCTCCATGTGGTTTTTAAACCAAACAAGTCCCACCACATACAGGTAAGAGTCATATACCACTGAGAGAGCCATCTTGATTCACCAATTGACTACTGATGAAGAACTTGTGTTTTACAAAATTTCATACTGTCATGTCCTGCTTATTTAACTTGAAAATGTTTCTGTTCTTCTCAACTGTACGTTTTATAGAGGCATTTTAGTCTCACTTGAAATTCAGGAGGTTTATTGGGAGCACCCTTGTGTGGTTTTGTTGCAAATGTGGGGAGTATGTTTTATTCAATTTTTTTTCCTTTTATTATTATTATTATTATTATTTTTACGGTTCTTTGGCATTTCATTTTAGAGATAGATGTTGCTTAGGAATAGTATTGATACCTGATTTGTTGGAACTCTTCTTGTTTCCTTTTAATGATTAATCATTGTTTCTAGCTCACCAATCAAATGGGTAGGATCTTCCAATCTATGGGCATTTTGTATGCCTCCCATTAGCACAGGGTCCATCAGATCAATAGTCTTCCTACCAAAGACTGTATTTTTATTGAAGATGAGGACCCATGTGTGTGTGTGTGTGTGTGTGTGTGTGTGTGTGTGTGTGTGTGTGTGTGTGTGTGTGTGTGTACACTCCCTTGGCAATCCCATCTCTTGAATCTTTTACTACCATGCACCTTCCTCCCATTGCCAAATCTATCCCTCTTTAGATGATGAAGGTTAAAATTTTGTTTTCTGATCTGCCTTTTACAACCATTTAGTTAGTTTCTATTCAGAAAGGGACACCGACAATGCACGCATGCTGCTATAATTCCTTATTCCTATGATGTTTCCCTGTGCAAACATGAGAGAAAGCATAGTCATATTAGAAATGAAGTTGATAGGAATGTAGGCTGTATTACTTATGGAAGCAACTGTTTGGAAGTAGTACTTATGGAAGCAACTGTTTGGAAGGAGAAAGTGTTTTTCTAAAAATCTTTGTTTTTTAAATTGAACTCTATTTCGCCAATGTTTCTGAAAAATAAAAATAAAAAAATAAATAAATAGAAAAGAGAGCAAAGAAATGGCATGTAATAACAAAACCGTTTTAGACACCATTTGTATCCTTTTTTAACATGATTTTGCTTTCTTTTAGTTATTTGGTAAAAAGAGAAAGAAACCCAAAAAGGCTCTCTTGGATCTCTACTGACGTTGCTTACACTCGCAAGCATGCTTCCAACTATTACAAGAAATTAGAGGTATCTTTATTTCATGCCTTTGGGTACATGATTGAATTACAAGTATCTTTGTTTCATGCATTTCGGCACATGATTGAATTAGAGGTATCTTTGTTTCATGCCTTTGCAATTTGAGTTCTTTGCCCTATCAGGTTGTCTTTGATTTTATTTTATTATCTTTTAAGCATGACTTAGTTTTTGAGAATTATGCATGCCAATTGAATTGGACGTAGCTAAACCTTGGCTCAAGTAATGTTAGGGTGGAGCATAGGCTAGGCTTCTTGTAGTGAATATCTTGTATCTATATAACTTATATTTGCATTGGTGAGAAACTATTCATGGACCTGCAGATCTTGGACATGTCGACCGTTTATTCATTACAATATTGGACAGTTTGAATGGGAAATGCTAGAAGAAACTCAAGACAATTGGGAGGCAATATCCGTTTAAACCTTTGAAGCTCAATTTTCTTTACCATTATGAGTTTCAAAATGTTGAATTTGGTCTATATGCTTATTGTCTTCATCAATCATTTTCTGTTTGCCTTTGTTATAACTTGTATATGTCTATTAATTGAATTGTATTGGCATCTGATTTTTACACACCTCACTCTTGAATATGAACATTTGGACATCTTTTATTTTCCCCATATGGATGTATGGCGTGGATAAAACACATGCATCAACATGGGCCCACAGATGTGGGATCTTCACTCTGACAAAATGTCCTTTGGTTTCTTCAGTCCCGCTTTCCAATGCTTGTGTAATTTCAGATTGGATGTCTTTACTCCTACCTTTGGCTATGGAAAGAGGAGTTTGTGTAATTACCAATATGGGTGCAAGTAAGAATTTCTTATCATTCACTGAGCTTACAACATTTCAATTACATGATATTGATGAATAGTTATTTGTTACTAACATGTCTAGATCTTTTTCTTGGAAGTGGATCTACATGTTACATAGGTAGCAGTCCTAAATATTTTTTGTTTATAGTCTAAATTTAGTTTTTTTTTTGTCTAATTATCTAGCAATCAAAGGCCTCAAATGTATTTTTTAAATAACTTGTTAGTAAAGAATCATTTTGATTTGGATTTTTTGCTTTTTCTTCTTTTTGGTTTTTGGATTGTTGTAAAAGAAGGCTGTAAAACAGAGGTTTATTTTATTTTTTAATTTTTATTTTCAAGTGGTTTGATTTGGGTTTTCAAGTAGATGATCCCCTTGAGAATGTGAAGCTCTCTGGTACTTGCTAGTTTGCACGGTATACCAAATCCATCATTGTGATAGGGATGAAATATACTTCAAACTTGAGTCAGCTACATAGTGTGAGTCAACACAGAACTTCACATGATGAGGGAACAAAATCTGAATGAGCTGAATTTGATATAGAGAGTTAACAGATACTTCAGAACACTGATGAACAAACTTTCTGTAGTCTCAATGGGTGTAGAGTTACAGATCGAATTTTGCTGTTGGTCCCAAATATTCAAGTTGTGTCATTCCCTCTTGACATCCCTACACAAGCAGCTTTGTGCCTTTAAACTTGTAATCCCTGATTATTTTTGTTTGCATTTGACCCAGAATTTCCGCATGACCTTGAGATGTATGAGGTTTTGGGCAAAACACCATGGCCCAAAAGTCATGTCATTCTACTCATCTAAAGAAACATTAATAGTCTTCATTTGTATGCCTCTCTCTCTCTCTCTCTCTCTCATGTACATAGACTATCCTTTGTTCTTGAGATGCAACGGCATCACGCTATCAAAGCCCCTTGAAATATACCGGAAAGTAGGGCAACAAGTACTTACTCTCCATATCTAAACTATCCTTATGTCCTTGATAATTCACTACATGTTGATTTAAGTTGGGAGGAATTTTTTGCCTGTTCGGCATGTCTTAAGCTACTTATGTGCTGCAGGCTGAAAGGTTGTCTGAGTTTTATGAAATATGTAAAAGCCTTGATCTTGGGCATGGAGAAAAGTTCATTACGATTGAGCAGGTTTCAATTTTATAGTGATGCCTCTTAGAATAACTATTTCTTTCTTTTTATTCTGAAACACTTCTTACCAATACTTTGATGACACTTGTCATCGGCTTATCTCTGATCAATTCAAGGCGTTGGGCCATTTACTTGTTAATAATGCAGCCTCCAACATCATTTCTCACAGCCATGGAGGAGTATGTGAAGTAAGATTAGACATACCCATCTTCTAAACTAGAAAATTTTCCTCAGTTCCTGAGATTTCAGGCTCTCTTGAATATAAATTGTTGTTGATGTGTTCTTTCTTGCTATTAGTTTTGTTGGTCTGTAAGGAAAACCTTGGAAGCATACAATGGAAGGTAAGGAAAACCCTCGAGTTCCCTTCTTTGAATTATGAAAAGGTATTTGTGCTCTTTTCATTGAGTGGGTAGTTGATTACTCAAGCATAACGGTTATGCGCATTCTTTCAGGTGGATGTTGTATGTAGGAGGATTGGAGCTGCATATTTCAAATTCAAGCATCTGGTACGTCTCTTGTTAAAAATGCACATGATTGGAGTGGACAGGCCATTTGGACAGGCCGTATTTATGTATTTGCTTAAAATCGATGGAGCAGACTCGAATGTGCGTCGGAGCTATCCGGATGAGCGGAGGTCCCTGAAAGGTGGGAACCGCTGTTATGACCATGATGAAGCTGTTAATTTCCTATGGATGGCATTGGAGGGGCCTGACCATTTGGACTGGCCGTGTTTATGTATTTGCTCGAAATTAATGGAGCAGACCCGGATGTGCGTTGGAGCTATCTGGATGAGTGGGGGTCCCTGGAAGGTGGGAACTGCTGTTATGACCATGATGAAGCTATCTATTTCCTATAAACGGTTTTGGAAGGGCCTAACCATTTGGATAGGCCGTGTTTATATTTGTATTTGCAGGGACCACACCCTTAACCTAAACCCGAACCCATTCTCAAATCCCAAAACCTATAACCTATAACCTAAACCAAAACCTATAACCTAATCCAAAACCAAAACCTATAACCTAAACTCAATTTCCTAAAGCTAAACCTGTCACACCCCAAACCAAGGGACGGACAGCTTCCGTGATGCCCCGAATCCGGCACTTGACTTCCATTCACCAAGTCTCGAGTTCGGCGCACCACAAGGAAGATTTTTGATTGAATTTTTTTTTGTATATACATGAAATAATACCTGAGCATAAAGATCCATGATCAAATTACCAAGCAACACTCTCCAATAGAAATCTTGATGGTTACAAGTACAATGCTTTCCAAAAGGTACACAATGTCAATATTGCCAAATCGAAAAATAGATGCAATGCATCGAGAAAGCAAAGTCTTCCAAGCTACTCCAGCCCTGAAAAAAAATGGGAAATAGGTGGCTTAGGCAAAAAGCCTAGTGAGTACACGCGTGTGTGCAGTGTGTCCTACATGCAAGCATAATAAATATGTTACAAGGAAATCATGTATGTGAAAGGCATGTAGCACGTAAGGTATGATGTCAATGCCAATGCAATGCATATGCATCATAGTAATACTCAAAGTCAATGCTACCAGCATCACCAAGTTATATTTTCATTTCTCCTATACCACAACCATAGCCGTATTGCACACATCCGTAATCACATCATCATCATTATATTGTCATGCCATAATTATACAATATCAGAAATACTGACAAGTCTATGAGTCCAACAATATCAGAATACGCAATACGTGATATTAACTATACAAATGAGGAGTCATAAAGAGTCACATATCAGATGTCGTATCTAAACCATATAAATGCAGAAACACAGGTAACCTAAAATGTCATATGTCGCGGATGTAATGCAATATGCGGTGCGAATGGAATGACCATGCTGGAGTGTGAAGTCAGGATGATAGTTCGTAGTATTGCAGGCTATGGGGTCTATCACAAGGGACTTTTATCCAAACCAGTCCCATACCTAAATTTGGATAGTCAGACTCGATGTAGTAAACTCCTGATCTCAGGTTAGTCGCGCACCCCAACCAAAATCCTGGCCATTGCGAAGGTACATGTACAAATAGTTGCGCACCACCAACCCGAGTAGATAGTGAATGAATGAATGAATGAATGAGTATGCAAATCCTGCTCAATAAGTCTACATATCAGTACAGTTCCTCTCTGGGATCATCACCGAGGTCTATTACACTCTACACCAGCTTGCCGCCCCTATCCGAGCACACAACTGGGTAAGTCGAAGAGACCTCACTATCCACCTGCCAATATCGGGCCCAGCTCGTCGATAGCGGACCCATTCCTCAAGCTGGTCAAACTCAACCTAGACATTGCCCCCTCGCTCAGGCAGGTAAGGTCACACCCCCTCCCAACCGACCACGACACACTGGGAGACGCGGCCTACTGGTAAATGGCCCTCATGCGCTCATATATCCATTCGGTCTCGACGTTGAGACGTCTCCTGGCTACGGAGGTTTAGGGATTTTCACCTAGGGACATCTATGGTGCCCGTATGCTAGAACCAAACATTTCCGGTGTCCCATCTGGACATCCACGATATACCTGTGGAGGCTACGGCCCTGATGTCGCTAGGGCGTATAGTAATCACAGCACACAATGTAAGATGCATGAGTCATACAATCCAGTCACGCATCAACTCTATGCATACCGTGCGCTCATGTGAGATAACCTCCGCCTATCAGGGAGTCTCATAACAACATGCTCAATGACATATGCAATGATCAACCACGTCTCATAACAAACATGCAGATGATGCGTATGCGTATGTATCATGATGCTATGCTGTCACATACTCACAACCGGTATCAATACCCTGCATCAACAATCGACCTCGACAATGTGGACATTTAACCAACATTGCCCCCAAGGAATGGCCCTCATGGATCCTAACATATAGTGAACCCATGACCTTACATAAGGGCCAATTATACAACACCATGGGTCTCTCTCAAGAGCTTACTACACATCACAATGGGCCTCTCACATGGGCCTAATATACATCATGCTGGGCCTTACACACGGGCTGAATACACAACGCAATGGGGCTTAAATACGGGCCGTATATACATCACACAGGCCGCATACACACCACAATAGGCCTCAACTATAGGTTGCATATACATCATATAGGTCTTGACAAATTCAAAAATTGGCCTCAACAAATTAGAATCAGCAATCGGCCACGATCGGTAATCGGTCATGATAATCGACCTCGATCGGTAATTGGTTAATTGGCCACGACAAGCAGAATCAGCATTCGGCCATGATCGGTAACGAGTCACGATAATCGGCCATGATTGGTAATAAGTCACGATAATCGGCATCGATCGGTCATCGGTTAATTGGCCACAACAAGCAGAATCGACATTCGGCCACGATCGGTAATCGGTCACGTCAATCAGAATCGATCGATAATCAAAGTCGGCAAATCGGTCATGACAATTGGAGTCGGAATCGTCAATTGGAATCGGCCTTGACCGTGGTTATATCAAATCCAATAGCGTAAAACCATCCGTCTATGGCGAATGAGGCCCACTAATTAGGGTAAACTCACTAAGACAATGATGAGAATAGGCCTAACAAGACCTAAGGGAATGTCATGATGTGGACATTAAACCATTATTGCTCATTAATGTGGTCATTTAACCAACATTATTCCCAGGGAGTGGCCCTCATAAAGCCAAATGTACAGTGAGCCCACGACCTCACACAAGGGACATATATATCACAATGGACCGAATAAACGGGCCTAGTATACATCACCATTGGCCACGCCCTAAGGTCCTCAAATACATCATAATGGGCTACGACTCATAGGCCTCAATATACATCAAGTGGACCGCATTAATGGGTCTCATATACACGACAGGTGGGCCTCACACATGGGCTTTAATCACACAACATGCGGGCCTACACATGGGTCTCATATACGTCAAATGGGCCACGTACCTGGGCCTC
Organism: Magnolia changhungtana; assembly: GCA_030180095.1. Classification (NCBI taxonomy): domain Eukaryota; kingdom Viridiplantae; phylum Streptophyta; class Magnoliopsida; order Magnoliales; family Magnoliaceae; genus Magnolia; species Magnolia changhungtana. Next base: position 897,794 of record JASAUF010000156.1, read on the forward strand.
AGATACATCAAGTCGGGCCTCATCATGTGGTCTTCAAGTACAAAATAGCTGGGCCCCATCACATTGGCCAAAAATACAAACAGGTGGGTCCCGCACATGGGCCATAAACACATCATATCAGGCCTTGCCCATGAGTATCGAATACATCACAATAGGCCACAACTCATGGACTTCAAATACAGAAGGTGGGCATTGCACATGGCCCCAAATACATCACGTCAGGTCCTTCCAAATGGTTCCCAATTACATCAAATAGGCCATATTAAATGGACCACAATAACTACACCATTCATCCATCTATAAAAAAAAATCATTTTAAATCATTATCCAAACAATGAATCATATCAAAAGATCATCCAGACCATACCACAATTAACAGTAGTGGTAGTGATCAAAAGGTCAGTTGGACCACATCACAAATAGCAGTACAGACTGTGATTCCCGCTGTACAAAATATCACAAGTGCCATCATAACACGTATTTTCCATCTAGTCTGTTCACAAGTCACAAGGACCTGGACCAACCTGTGAAGCAAATATCATATTGGTCCAAAACTTCTGCGAGCCAAAAGGCGTTTCAATGGTAGACGTCCCATCTCCACTGTTTTTGGCAGTGGGGTTCGCTTGATAACTAGATCTGTTATATTTTTATTTTTATTTATTTATTTTTTTATCCCAAGCCCTAGGACGAGCTGATCAAATGGATGGACGGTTTGGATGCTTCATATACATCAGGGTAGGGGTCCACGTACTTGGCCCACCTAAGACCAGCTTGCCAAATGTATGAACGGTTTGGATGAAACACCCTCATTAACCGTGGGTCCCACCGTCCAACCATTGGGATGACGGATACAACACATAAGTGTGGGTCCCGCGTGGTGGGCCACCTGCTACAGCCCTCTCTCCCTCATATTTATATCATAATATTATATAATATATATTATAGATATGTACATATATAAAGCACGTACATCATCCATCCACGACCCGGCTGGATCAAATAGATGAACGGTTGGGGTTTAACACATACCTCATGATGGGGTCCACCGTCTCTGGCCACCTGGAGTACTGGTGGATATATGCATATCAAGGTGGGTACCCACCGTCGCATGCCACATGGTGTGGCTCGGCCAAATGGATGGACGACAAGGATGGGTCCCATGGACCCTGATGACGTTCTTAGGTGCTGCACGTTGCAGCCAAAAGAGGAAATAAAGAGGGATGGTCCCACGTACTGGCTACCCACCCATGTAATATCATAATAATAATAATAATAATAATAATATTATTATTATTATTATTATTATTATTATTTTATCTTTCTTACTGCTAGCTAGTACACCCACTGTCAGTTAGCACTTTACCCACTCTCCACTGTAAGTCCAGGACGGTGTGGATATGCACCTCATCAAGGTGGGTCCCACATGGCCCACCTACTTTGGATCTAAAACTTCTGTGAAATTCCAAAGGATTTCAATGGCAGACATTTAATTTTAATCAACACTATTTGCTGTGACGTGGGCCACCAGAGTTCCTCCAACGGTTCATTTTTGGGGTGACCCATTTTTAAATTGAACCCATTAAATGTACGGTACTGATGTTCAAGATACATCAAGGTGGGGCCTGTGGTGGGGCCCACATTCTTCTAGCGTCCAGACGCTGCTTGCTGCAGCGTCATTTTGACGCTGACAGCAACAGCGTCAGGTGCTGTCATTTTTTTTATGGGGCCCACAATAGGACAATCCAGTCCGTCTATTGTGTGTGTCCCACTAAGTTAAGGGGTCATTCCAATTTTCAGATGCATAAAAATTTCAGATGGCCCCAACAAGTACTTTTATATGTTTTAATATGTCTTCACATGAGTTTTGGTGGTGTGGCCTACTAGAGACTTGGATTATCTTCATTTTTCGGTTCCATGGCTAAAATGAGCTAGGAAATTAAATGGACAGCGTGGATTGAATACATACATCATGGATGAGGCCCGTTGGGGGCCCACAGCTCCTTCCCTCCTTTTAAACCAGCAGCAGGACGCTGCTGGAGGACAGCGTCCACTCCTCCCTTTTGTTTTTGTTATTTATTTATTTATTTGTATATTTTTATGGTGTGGTGTGCACATGTGTGCATGGGTGTGAGTGTGTGTGTTTGGCCAACCTAATGGGGCCATTCTTGGATAATTTGGATGGCCTACAAACATTTTGGTGGGGCCCACTATCAATGGGTCCCACATAAAGTCTATGACAATTTAATTTTTTGTATATTTTCTCTCATACATCTACACCATTAATCACATCATTATCATCAACATCATCTCCACTATACATAATCACAACAAAAATAAAATAAGCATAAGTAGGGTGGGTGTACTCACCTTGATAAAAATAGATGGATGGAAGGGATGGAATTGATGGTTGAGATGGATGGAAGGGATAAGATAGGAGTTGATGGCCCACCAAGATCACTCCTCTCTCTCTCTCTCTCTCTCTCTCTCTCTCTCACACACACACACACACACACACACACATGTGTAGAAAATGTTGAAATGCTAAGGGATGGAGGGGTATTTATAAAGAAATGGATAAAATTTGGTTAAGTTAGGCTAATGTGATTAATAGTAGCTTAGCCTAGGATTATGAAAATTAATTCATGCTTTGTAATTAATGGTGGATTAAGGAGCATGGGATGACATGGGGTGGTGATGTCATGCATAGTGTATGGAATGGAGAGGTGTTGACTTTGGAGAGCATATGAGAGATGGGAGGTATGGGTGTGTGACATCACACAAATGGGTAGAGATTCTCTCACTCATGTGTGGCATCTACATGTGTGTATCACATGTGTTGTGTACATGTGTGGAATGAAATACATGGCACCATGCGCACATGATACACCTATTATTCTTCACGGCGTATCTCACTAACGGAGTATCATACCGACGCACGGGTTGTACCTCCACGATCGCGGTGACGGGGTGGTCGATATGAGATAGGTTTCAGGGTCTTGGGGTTCCGGTCAGTCGGGTATGTACTATGAACGGTCAATCCAGATCAAGTTAAGGGCATCGATCATCATGCACATATGCATGGAAAATGGTACGGAATGGATGGGGTCTTTACAAAACCTACACCTAATCCTAATCTCAACTCCCTAACCTAAAGCTAAACCTAAACATTAAAACCCAAACATAAACCCAATCCCGAACATGAACCCTATTTCCTAAACTTAAACCATAACCCATTCTCAAATCCAAAAACTGATAACCTAAACCTAAACCAAAACCAAAATCTATAACCTAAACCCGAACCCATTCGCAAATCCAAAACCTATAACCTACACCTAAACCTATAACCTAAACCAAAACCTAGACCTAAACCTAAAACTATAACCTAAACTCAAATCCCAAACCTTAACCTATAACCTAACCTAAACCTATACTTATAACCTAAAACTATTCCCAAATCCCAAAACCTATAACCTAAACCTAACAAATCCCTAAACCTATAACCTAAACTCAATTCCCTAAAGCTAAACCTAGACCTAATCCTAATCTCAACTCCCTAACCTAAACCTAAACCTAAACCTAAACTTGAAAACCCAAACATAAACCCAATCCCGAACATGAACCCGATTTCCTAAACCTAAACTCCGAACCCATTCTCAAATCCAAAACTTATAACCTATAACCTAAACCAAAACCTAGACCTAAACCTAAACCTATAACCTAAACTCAAATCCCTAAACCTTAACCTATAACCTAACCTAAACCTATACTTATAACCTAAAACTATTCCTAAATCCCAAAACCTATAACCTAAACCTAACAAATCCCTAAACCTATAACCTAAACTCAATCCCTAAAGCTAAACCTACACCTAATTCTAACCTCAACTCCCTAACCTAAACTTAAACCTAAACTTGAAAACCCGAACTTAAACCCAATCCCAAACATGAACCCGATTTCCTAAACCTAAACCTCGAACCCATTCTCAAATCCAAAACCTAAAACCTATAACCTAAACCAAAACCTATAACCTAAACCAAAACTTAGACCTAAACCTAAACCTATAACCTAAACTCAAATCCCTAAACCTTAACCTATAACCTAACCTAAACCTATACTTATAACCTAAAACTATTCCCAAATCCCAAAACCTATAACCTAAACCTAACAAATCCCTAAACCTATAACCTAAACTCAATTCCCTAAAGCTTAACCTATACCTAATCCTAATCTCAACTCCCTAACCTAAACTTAAACCTAAACTTGAAAACTATAAGTGCTATGGTTTGATTCCTCTTTGGTTGTCAAATTTTGTGTGTCAAAACCTCTATATGTGTCTTGTGTTTATATCTTGATAAATTTGTTCGAGACACCATGTCAAGAAGATGAATTCCTCAAGCTAGTTCAAGCTACAATATAGAAGATATTAAAGAAGAGTTCAAGCTCAAGACTCAAGCTCAAGTTCACATGTAAGAACTCAAGCTCAAGTTCACGTGTATTCAAGGTCAAGACTCAAGCATAGTTTGGGACTTAAGTGCAACTCAAAATGACATTGATTTCAAAGCTTGTGAAGTAGTCAAGCTGCATCAAGAAGAACTCAAGCTTCATAATGATCAAAGTCTAAGCAAATGAACTTTTCAATGTCCATACTTCATGTCCCAAGTATGATAAACCTTAGATTGGCCTTAGGGTAGGTCACTTTGGCTACATAATTCATTTTAATATTAATACATGAATTTGGTCTATTCTAAGACTAGTCCTAAACTTTGTTTGACCAGTCCTAGCACTGGTTCGACCAGTCTAAGAAGTTTCAGGACCAGTCCTAGAATTGTTGCAATTTATCGGATTTTCTGGTTCGGCTACGACCAGCCCTGGAGTCTGCTCGACTAGTCGTGGGATGGTCTCGACTGGACCTTCGACCAGTCATAAAGCTACGACTCAAACTCTAACGACTAAATCAAGTGTCGCACGACCAGTCGTAGAGGGGTCTCGACCGGTCGTGTACTGCCTTCGACTAGTCGTGGACTGCCTACGACCGGTCGTACAACAGTTTTATCTGATCGCGCTCAAAAATTCAAAAATCAGTTTATTCTTCGACCAGTCATGGTGACCCTAGGACCAGTCGAAGACGAATTTCTACAGCTATAAATAGCACACGAATTTCAGAGTTTCATTGAAAAATTAAGTGAATTCAAGGCTCCACTCTGAGATAAGTTTGTGTTTATTTTTAAGCTATATTGTGCATAATTCTATTTCCTTTTGTTAGCTTATTGTTATTTGATTTTGATTTACATTCCAATCTGATTAGAAAAAGGGGGAATTCTTAATTCCTTCTTCTCGGAATCAAAATCAAATATAGCTAGGCCTAAATTGATTAAATTTAAAATCAATTAGAACTTAGAACCATTTTAAAGTGAGTATTGGATATTGAACTTCCATATTCGAACTTCTACTCCGATTGGTTCTTCTGGGCTGCTACAAGAGGAGAAATCCAGGTATTTTACAATTCTGTAAAATTTCTATTCTTTTGATTTTTGTTTGGGATTCGCTAGAAAAATTTCATTTGTGTGGTTATCTGAGGAGAGCCAGAAAACTCAGAAAGAAAGGTTTTTGGATTGTGTAAGCCCAAGTTAAAAAGACACAATTGTGAAGGTTTTAGGTGAACCTGTGAAACCTATTTTGATAGTGAACGCTAATATCCCCTATGTGAGGATATTAGGAGTAGAGTAGCATTCTGTGTGGCTGTTGTTTAACAGTTGGTGAACACACAGGTGAACCACTATAATTCTTTGTCTTGTAGATTGAATGCTTGCTTAATCTTTTACCTTTTATCATTCAAAGTTGTGGAATGTATGTGTGGTTGTGAATGTTGTAAATATTTACATTTCAAGGAAGTGTGGGGAATGTTGTTATAAGTTAGATTTAAATTTCAACACTCTATTTCAATTCCTTACTATTTATTTTTATTTGAATTCCTGATACAAAGGACGTTTTAGAAATAAGGTTGTCCTGCTATAAACCTTTTCTTTTTATGGTGTAAGGTTATCCTTAGAACTGAATTCGTATCAATCTCTCAATACTTATTAATTGAGGTTGAGTTTATTTCAGCATTGTGAATTGATCTATTTTTGTAAGGCTATCTCTTTATTGTTTATTCCGCTGTTTTAATTTTAATTTGGCATAGTCCTATTCACCCCCCTCTAGGACATATAACTTGGCTATTTCAAGTGGTATCAGAGCTTAATAGCTCGCTCTTATTGCTTTTTATTTGGATTTATTTCTTGAGCTAACGATCTAAGCTATATATATAAGATGTCAAATTTCGATAGCCTATCAGTCACTAGGCCTCCACCCTTTGATGGCTCCAACTATTCCTATTGGAAAGCCAGAATGAGGATCTTCCTCAAATCAATGGATGAGAGTGTGTGACAAGCCACAGTGACTGATTGGAGCCCTCCTACCATTGAAGTAACTGGTATCAATGGATCAAAATCAATGAGAATAACACCTTATACTTCTTGGTCCACACTTCAAAAAAGTGAGAGTAGTGCCAATGCAAAAGCACTAAATGCAATCACTTGCGTACTATCACCGAATGAGTTCAAAAGAATTATATCCTGTGATATTGCAAAGCAAGCTTGGGATATATTAGAAATGACACACGAGGGTACATTAATTGTCAAAAAATCTAAAGTCTAACTCCTTATAACCAAATTTGAAGAAATTCATATGGAGGAAAATGAAATGTTTATGGACTTTTATACAAGATTAAATGACATTGTAAACTCAATGTAGGGTCTTGGCGATAAAATCCCAGAAAGTAAAGTGTGTGCAAAGATACTACGCTCACTTCCTGAACGGTTCAACTCTAAAGTAACCGCGATCCAGGAACTTCGTGATATGGATAATATGAGGGTAGAAGAACTAGTTGGTTCTTTACAAACCTATGAGTTAGACTTTAAAGCTCCTAAAGGTAAATCTATAACACTTAAATCTTCTAAAAATGTTTTTGAAGAAAACTCTGATTCTGAAGATGATATGGCTCTTTTAGTAAAGAAGTTTTATAAGATTTTTAAAAGTAAGAAAAGGGTTGATTTTCAACAATCAAATGATAAAAAGAAATTTAGACCCAAAACTCGAAAATCCTTGAAAGAAAGTTAGTGTTACAACTGTCATGAATATGGGCATTTAGCAAATAAGTGTCCTAAAAAGGACAAACCCAAAAGGAAGGGTATGTTGGCTACTTGGGATGTATCATCTGATTCTGAAGCTACTTCTGAATCAGAAGATTCTGAAACCGAGTCGGGCAAGGAAGTAAAAGCCCTTATGACTCTAGCCAAATTCACTTTTTCAGATCACGATGATTCAACTAGTGAAGGAAATTTGAATAGTGATCATGAAAATGAAGAAGAACTTACAATGCCTTATACAAGGAAAGTTGTAAAATTGCTGTGAAGCTTAAACTTCAAAAAGAAAAGTTTTTTAATCTCAAAGAATGTTTCGACTCACTGGTTTTAGAAAAATCTCAAATTTCAGATAATTTTGAAAAATCAAAATGTGATTTGGAATTCAAAACCTCCCTGATTGAAGATTTGAAATCTAAAATTGAGAAACTCAAGAATGAAGTATCTTCTCTTCTGAGTTTGAAGGATACATAGAGATATGCCCAAGGAGATCCAAAGTTAGAAAAACTCTTATCCGGATCTAAAAAATGTGGCGATAGATCCGGGTTGGGATATGATAAGAACATACCTCATAAACAGAAGAGTACTCCTCCTAACTTTGTGAAAGGAGAAGCCTCAAACTCAAAAGAAAAAGGTACTTGTCAAGGTTTTTCTAAAAATATAAAAACTTTTCAAAAACCTAAACGTAACCATATCAATTTCAAAAATCAGAACAGAAACCCACTGGCTGAAAAAATAGTTAATTTACTCAAGGAGCTCTTAAAATCTAACTCAGTAGGTCATTCCTACAACTATAAACTGAAGAAGACCAACTATGTTCCTAAACCCAAAACAGTTCTGAAATGAGTTCCTAAAGTTGCTTGTTTGGTTGCCCACACTGCTTTTAAAGTAACAAGCCATTCAAAATGGTACCTAGACAGTGGATGTTCTAGGCACATGACAGGTGATAAGGCTTTATTCACCGATCTAAAAGATATGACTGAGGGTCAATCACATTTGGTGATGGTAGCAACTGCAAGATTATTAGCCAAGGTACAGTTCAACTTTATAATCTTCCCTTATTTAAAAATGTTTTATATGTTGAGGGACTAAAACACAACCTGTTAAGCATATCTCAAATATGCGACAACAACCATAGTGTTAAATTTTCTAATCAAGGTTGTGAGATTATAGATAAAAAGGGTTCTGTAATATTAACTGGTCGCAGAACTTCTGAAAACTACTATATAGTAAGCAATGGTAGCTCATCTAATCAAACGTGCTATATGGTCCATACCGATGAGACAAAATTATGGCATAAACATCTTAGACATGTACACTACCGGAATTTATACAGATTGAGCAAAGGAGAACTTATTAGAGGTCTACCTAAGATTCAAAAAGTAGACAAGATATGTGGTGAATGTCAGTATGGTAAATAAACTAGGAGCTCTCACAAAAAAGTGAACTCCAATACCACATTAAGACCACTCGAGCTTCTCCACATGGATCTTATAAGACCAACTAGAACGGAAAGTCAAGGTGGTAAAAAATATATCTTGGTTATTGTAGATGATTTTACAAGATTCACCTGGGTTTCATTTTTAAGAGACAAATCAGAAACCCTTGATGAAGTGAAAAAGATTATCAAACAGATCTAAACTGAAAAATGTTCTTAAGTCAGTAAGATCAGAAGTGATCATGGATCCGAGTTTGAAAATATCGGTTTTGAGAAATTCTGTAGTGATCAGGGAATATCACATGAATTCTTTGCACCCAAAACTCCACAACAAAATAGTATTGTGGAAATGAAAAATAGAGTTCTCCAAGAAATGGGAAATGTTATGTTGAATAGCATGAAGCTCCCTAGAAATTTATGGGCTGAAGCAGTAAATACCGCCTGCTATATTATTAACTGTGTCTATACTTGTAAATCCAATAATAAAACAGCTTATGAAATGTGGTTCGATAAGAAGCTGACTGTCAAATACTTTCGAGTTTTTGGCAGCAAGTGCTACATTTTGCGTGACCGTGAAAATTTGGAAAAGTTTGACACAAAGAGTGACGAAGGAATCTTTTTAGGATACTCTTTAAACAGTCTCGCATATCGTGTACTGAACAATAGGACCAGTGTGATTCAAGAATCTATTAATGTGTTCATTGATGATTATCTGAATACACCTGCACCTAGTTTAGATAATGATGAAGTTCTTATAATTGAAAAACCAAATACTTCATCAAGTGAAATTAATTCTGAATTAATTAGGACTGTTAAAGATCATCCAACTGATCAAATTCTTGGAAACCCTCTCACTGGTGTGCGAACTCGAAGATAACTAGAAGACATATGTAATTACGTATGCTTTACATCCCAGATTGAACCGATAAACGTAAAAGAAGCACTTTCTGATGAAAACTGGATAATTACAATGCAGGAAGAACTTAATCAATTTATTCGTAATGATGTCTTGTATCTTGTTCCTAGACCTAAAGATAAACACATTATAGGAACTAAGTGGATTTTCAAAAATAAGTCTGATGAACTTAGAAATATAATTCGGAACAAGGCAAGACTGGTTGTACAAGGGTATACTCAAATAGAAGGTATTGATTACGATGAAACCTTTGCTCTAGTTGCTCGCCTTAAATCAATTAGACTTTTTATATCCATTGCATGCTTTAGAAAGTTTAAAATTTATTAAATGGATGTAACGAATGCCTTTTTAAATGGTGATTTACATGAAGAGGTATATGTTGAACAACCTACAGGGTTTGAAGACCCTAAGTTTACTAATCATGTATACCACCTTAAAAAAGCTCTCTATGGTTTGAAACAAGCTCCCATGGCATGGTACGAAAAATTGACTAAGTTTTTACTAGTCATAATTTTTAAATGGGTAGTGTCGATAAGATGCTTTTTATTAAGAAACATAACGATGATATCTTAATGGTTCAGATTTATGTTGATGATATTATTTATGGATCAACTTGTACTAACATGACTGTTGAGTTTGTATATGTAAGTGCTATAGTCTATATCCCTGTCGGTTGTCAAATTTGTGATGCCAAAATCACTAGTATATAACTTGCATAAGTGAAGCTCTTTCCAAGATCAAGATTCATGAACAAGCAAAGCTCACAAGTACAAAGATCAACCTTGACTACAAGTATTGCTCATAAGACAAGTCTCAAGCATGCAAGACTTCAAGAAGCGTACAAGGCCGTTCGTAAAGAACTCAAGGTTGAGCTACATCAAGATTTCAAGATTGAACTACATCAAGACTTCAAGGCTTAAACTTTAAGGTCACTTATTCTTAATGTTTCAATGTCCTTACTTCATGATTGGGGTTTGATTGACCGTAGGTTGACCTTAGGAGTAGGCCATTTTGGATACATAAGTCATATGTATATGTCACATGAGTTTGGGCAGTTCAAAGACTTATCCTAGGCTTTCTTCAACTAGTCTTAGCTTCGCTTCGACCATCCAAGAAATTTCTCGACCAGTCGTGAGTTTGTTACAAAATTCGGATATTTTCTGTTAGGCTTCGACCAGTCCAGGAATTTGTTCGACTAGTCGAAGGAACAGTGTCGACTGCATCTTCGACTAGTCGAAAATCTTCGATTAAAAGTCCAGCGATTATTTACAGGATCTTCGACCAGTCGAAGGTGACCTACGACCAGTCGAAGGAGACCTTCGACCAGTTGTAGAACGGTCAAAGCTTATCGCGCCCGATTTTTTTCAAATCTGTTACTTCTTCGACTAGTCGAAGAGCTCCTTAGACCAGTCGTAGCCGCGATCTGCTCACCTATAAATAGAGCACGAATCTCAGAAGAATTCAGTGAATTAATTAATCCATTCAAGCCAATCTTCGTCAAACTTCTGAGTGATAATTCTGTGCTTCATCTAAGCTAAGTGTGCTTATTTTATATTCTCTTTCTTTAGCTTTATTTAATTGATTTTGTTTCTGCTATTCCAATCTAATTTGACAAGAGGAATTGTTATTCCCTTTCTTTGGAATCAAAATCAATTAAGGCAAGCCTTATTTGGTTAATTTAAAATCTATTAGAACTAGAACCATTGTAATTGAGTACTGGACATTGAACTTGGACATTCAATCATTTACTCTGACTTAGTTCTACCGGGCTGCTACAACGAAGGAGATAATCAGGTATTTTACATTTAATTGTAAATTCCTTTCTGTTTTGGTTTCTTTCAAGATTTGCCAGAAAAATCTTGTTGTATTGGTTATTTGAGGAGAGCTAGGAAAACTCAGAAGTGAGGTTTTTTAATTGTGTAAGCCCACAGACAAGGACACAATTGTAAAGGTTTTTGGGTGAACTTGTGAAAACCTATTTTGTTAGTGAATGCTAATATCCCTTGTGTGAGGATATTAGGAGTGGAGTACATTATCGTGGTAAAGCATTGTTTAACGCAGTTGGTGAAACAAAGGGAACCACTATAATCCCTTGTGTTGTGGTTGAATGATTTATATTTCTAATCTTTAATTATTTATTAGTGGGATGTATGTATGGTGGTGAATGTTGTAATCCTTTAATTCAAGCATTGTGGGAATTTTGTAATAGTTTAGAATTTATTTTCTGCTATTCCTTTATCTGCTTGAAATTCGATTTCCTTTAAAGTTGTTCCAGCAAGGTTGCCCTGCCATTTTTATGGTGTATGGTTGTCCCTAGAATAATACATTTGTGATTATAATTTATTTCAGTTCAGTTTGTGCTTATTTATGTATTCCTCTTTGGTTTGAGATTTGATACAAAGATCTTTCTAGAAATAAGTTTGTCTTACCATAAACTCTGGTTTTTGGTGAAAGGTTGTCCTTAGAACAACATTTGTATCAACCTCTTAAGATCTAAATTTTGAGGTTGTTTTACTTTCCTACATTGTACTTTATTTTGGCTATCATATTCTTTTTATTCCGCTGTTATAAGTTTTATTTGGCATAGTCCTATTCACCCCCCTCTAGGACATATAACTAGGCATTTTCAGTAAATTTGATGAAATCTAAGTTTGAAATGAGCTTGGTTGGGGAATTAAATTATTTCTTAGGATTGCAAGTAAAACAGCAGTCTGATGGAATTTTTATTTCATAATCTAAATATGCTTTGAACTTGACTAAGAAGTTCGAATTTGAGAATGGTAAGAATTTTGATACTCCTATGAGTACAACTCTAAGACTCTCAAAAGACTCTACAGGTAAAGATGTAGATCCTAAATTGTATCGTAGCATGATAGGCAGTTTGCTTTACTTTGGTGGGCGCTGGAAGCTCATTAAGGGTTCATTGATCGCAGCTAGAGGAAATAAGTGTTGCACTATTTACAAGGTACCCAACAAAGTTGTGTCAACTGGTATCTTGTCAATCCTGGTAAAGAGCATTGGGCAGCGGTGAAATGGATACTGCGGTATCTAAGAGGCTCATCTATGTTGATTCTATGCTATGGTGACGAAAAACCTGTGTTAGAGGGCTACAAAGATCTAGATATAGCAGGTGACATAGACTCTAGGAAGTTTACATCGGGGTTCATGTTCATGTTTGCAGGGGGAGCGGTTTTTTGGCAGAGCAAGCTACAGAAGGTCGTAACATTGTCGACAAAAGATGCCGAGTATATTGCAGTCACAAAAGAATGTAAAGAGAAGAATCTCACTTAACTGTTGTTAAGCGAATTATTCGATATGTCGCAAGTTTAGTTAATTTGGGTCTTTGGTATCCTTATAATATTAGTGTTCAATTAGCTGGGTATTCAGACACTGATTGGGCATGTAATATCGATAACAGAAAATTAACCAGTGGTGGTTGTTTTTACATTGGAAACTGCTTAGTTTCTTGGTTTAGCAAAAAGCAAAGTTCCATATCACTCTCAACTGTTGAGGCTGAATCCATTGCAGCTGAAAATGTATGTACTCAGCTGGTTTGGATGAAACGTATGTTGAGTGATTATGGAATCGCACAGAACTCGATGGTTTTATACTGTGATAATTTCAGTGCGATAAATATTTCGAAAAACCCAATCCAGCATTCACGAACTAAGCACATTGACATCAGATTTCATTATATTTGTGAATTAGTGGAAGAAAAAGAAATATCTTTAGAATATATTCTAACCGAGACTCAGCTTGCTGACATTTTCACTAAACCGTTTGACAAAAGTAGGTTTAATAAGTTGAAATTCAATCTCGATGTGTGCAATTTAAAATGATTAAGCATGTATCTCTGTATCATAGTGTAAATACTTAATTGGTTTATATTTCAAAATTTCTTGAAAAACGCATGTTTATTTATTTTTCTGGTACACGACCAGTCAAGGACGTGCTCGACCAGTCGTGGTATGACTGGTCGAAGACGTCCCACGACCAGTCGTGTAGCTCGCTGATTACTTTTATTTGAGGAAAAACCACTTTTTCATTTCATTCCTCTTCTCCAACGAGCCGAGCTACGACTAGTCGAACCCCACTGTTCGATTCACTCAGGTTAGAGTGTTTTTGCTTGATTTCTTGAAGAATCTTAGTCTTTTTTTCTTTAATTTCTTGATTGTAGTTGTTTATTTCAACTCATTCTTCAAGTTTTTGGGTTTTTCTTCTCATTTGCTGAATCTAGAGAAACCCATCTCTCTTTTCTTGATATTTCTGGTATTTCTTCAAGAAAATGGACTCTAGAGGTAAAAAGAAAAATCCTAGAGGTGCTTTTTCTTCTATATCGAATGTTATCACTAGACGTCATCTTAGGGCTCCTGAAGATGATCCACCATATGTACGTGATTTGCGTATGCGCAATGTGATTGTTGAAAAAATTGTCAGTTTAAACCATATCGATCCTTTCAGTCTCCTTCCTCTCCTTCAATTTGTAGGATGGGAAAACATTTTACACTGGGGCGGGTCGGCATACCAGTCCATAGCGCAGGCCATGGTTGCATGCATAACTGAATTCTCTACTGAGCAACTGACTTTTACTATTGCTACTAGAGAAGGGGCTTTTCCTGTTGATCGGCATTTAATTTCAGGCCTTATGGACATACCAGTAAATGATAATGGTATTCATCCTAGTACACTTGCTGAGAAAGTATCAGAATTGAAAAAACATGTTTATACTAGAGCATTGTGTAACATGAATGCACCATGGACTGAAAATGGGAATGCCCTCAAATCCAGATACTTGTTACCTAGATACAGAGTTTTACATCGTATCTTCACCTCTAATCTGTATCCCCGCTCTAGAAGCAAGACTGAGTTGACTCTGCTTATGGTTCGTATTTTGTACTCAATCATTACTGGTGCTAATGTTTATTTGCCCTCTTTGATTTGTTCCTCTATCATTCAATTCTGTATTCATCCTGGTCATAGTGATATTCCATTTGGGTACCTGATGAATGTGTTAGCCACTAATATGTTAGTCGCTATGCCCGTCGAAGAGGCTCCTATCCAACACCTAATATTCAACAACTCCAACATAAACAAAATGAAGTTGGAATTGGCTCTAGGGCAAGTTGATGGTGAAGGTGGAGTTGCTGCTGAGGCTAGGAATGATGAAGAAGGTGATGATCTTCCTCCAGATGATATCAATATGAACAATATTTTTAATGAAATGGATTCTGACTCTGGGAATGATCTTGACTTTGTGCCATCTGGTTAAAATGCTCGTCTAAGTGCATTAGAGGAGAAGGTAGAGAATATGAATGTTGGCCATAATCAACATTTAAAAATATGCGCAAGCATTTTAGGCGCTTACAAAAAGGCCTTCATCAAATTGATCCTACCATACCTACTCCTTCTTCTGGATCGGATTGAGATTTTACTCTTTGGTTTGTAATAACTATAATACCTTTTACTTTCTCTGGTTATGTTAGACTTTATCTGACTTGACTTTATAACTCCTTTTGCTATGTTCCGTACTCTTAACTTTCAATCTCTATGACTTGATCATTACGTTACTATCTTTTAAATCCTATTTGTGTTTCTTCCTTTGTCATATTTTGACAAAAAGGGGGAGAAATTTGAGAATTTTCTATGGCTTATGATTGGATTGATGATGTGAATGGGATGGTTGTAGTGTACTACTAAGGGGGAGGGAGTTATACTAAGGGGAAGTTAAGTGATTGTGCAAGAGGTTGCATGTTGTATGCTAGTTCATGACAACTGGTGCATGATTCGTTAATATACATATCGTGCTTTTCTTGTTGAAGTATGTTTTGTCACAAATTTGACAAAGGGGGAGATTGTAAGTGCTATGGTTTGATTCCTCTTTGGTTGTCAAATTTTATGTGTCAAAACCTCTATATGTGTCTTGTGTTTATATTTTGATAAATTTGTTCGAGACACCATGTCAAGAAGATGAATTCCTCATGCTAGTTCAAGCTACAATATAGAAGATATTAAAGAAGAGTTCAAGCTCAAGACTTAAGCTCAAGTTCACATATAAGAACTCAAGCTCAAGTTCACGTGTATTCAAGGTGAAGACTCAAGCATAGTTTGAGACTCAAATGCAACTCAAAATGACATTGATTTCAAAGCTTGTGAAGTAGTTAAGCTGTATCAAGAAGAACTCAAGCTTCATAATGATCAAAGTCTAAGCAAATGAACTTTTCAATGTCCATACTTCATGTCCCAAGTATGATAAACCTTAGTTTGACCTTAGGGTAGGTCACTTTAGCTACATAATTCATTTTAATATTAATACATGAATTTGGTATATTCTAAGACTAGTCCTAGACCTTGTTCGACCAGTTCTAGCACTGGTTCGACCAGTGTAAGAAGTTCCAGGACCAGTCCTAGAATTGTTGCAATTTATCAGATTTTTTAATTCAGCTACGACCAATCCTGGAGTCTGCTCGATTGGTCGTGGGATGGTCTCAACTGGACCTTTGACCAGTCGTAAAGCTACGACTCAAACTCCAATGACTAAATCAAGTGTCGTACGACCAGTTGTAGAGGGGTCTTGACTGGTTGTGGACTGCCTTCGACTAGTCGTGGATTGCCTACGACCGTTCGTACAACGATTTTATCCGATTACGCTAAAAAATTCAAAAATTAGTTTATTCTTCGACCAGTCATGGTGACCCTAGGACCAGTCGAAGACGAATTTCTACAGCTATAAATAGCACACGAATTTCAGAGTTTTTCATTGAAAAATTAAGTGAATTCAAGGCTCCACTCTGAGATAAGTTTGTGTTTGTTTTTAAGCTATATTGTGCATAATTCTATTTCCTTTTGTTAGCTTATTGTTATTTGATTTTGATTTGCATTCCAATCTGATTAGAAAAAGGGAAAATTCTTAATTCCTTCTTCTCGGAATCAAAATCAAATACAGCTAGCCCTAAGTTGATTAAACTTAAAATCAATTAGAACTTAGAACCATTTTAAAGTGAGTATTGGACATTGAACTTCCATATTCGAACTTCTACTCCGATTGGTTCTTCCGGGCTGCTACAAGAGGAGAAATCCAGGTATTTTACAATTCTGTAAAATTTTCATTCTTTTGGTTTTTGTTTGGGATTCGCCAGAAAAAATCCATTTGTATGGTTATCTGAGGAGAGGCAGAAAACTCAGAAAAGAGGGGTTTTTGGATTGTGTAAGCCCAAGTTAAAAAGACACAATTATGAAGGTTTTAGGTGAACCTGTGAAACCTATTTTGATAGTGAACGTTAATATCCCCTGTGTGAGGATATTATGAGTGGAGTAGCATTCTGTGTGGCTGTTGTTTAACAGTTGGTGAACACACAGGCGAACCATTATAATTCTTTGTCTTGTGGATTGAATGCTTGCTTAATCTTTTACCTTTTATCATTCAAAGTTGTGGAATGTATGTGTGGTTGTGAATGTTGTAAATATTTACATTTTAAGCAAGTGTGGGGAATGTTGTAATAAGTTAGATTTAAATTTCAACAATTTATTTCAATTCCTTGCTATTTATTTTTATTTGAATTTCTGATACAAAGGACGTTCTAGAAATAAGGTTGTCATGCCATAAACCTTTGGTTTTTATGGTGTAAGGTTGTCCTTAGAGCTGAATTTGTATCAACCTCTCAATACTTATTAATTGAGGTTGAGTTTATTTCAGCATTGTAAATTGATTTATTTTTATAAGGCTATCTCTTTATTGTTTATCCCGCTATTTTAATTTTAATTTGGCAGTGTCCCATTCATCCCCCCCCCCCCCCCCAGGACATATAGCTTGGCCATTTCAAAAACTCAAACTTAAATCTAATCCTGAACATGAACCTGATTTCCTAAACCTAAACCTGAACCCATTCTCAAATCAAAAAAACCTATAACCTAAACCTAAACCTATAACCTATAACCTAAACTAAAACCTATAACCTAAACCAAAACCAAAACTTAAACCTAAACCTATAACTTAAACTCAATTCCCTAAACCTTAACCTATAACCTAACATAAACCTATACTTATAACCTAAAACTATTCCCAAATTCCAAAACTTATAACCTAAACCTAACCTTTCCCTAAACTATAACCTAAACCCAATTCCCTAAAGCTAAACCTACACCTAATCCTAATCTCAACTCTCTAACCTAAACCAAAACCTAAACTTGAAAACCAAAACTTAAACCCAATCCCGAACATGAACTCGATTTCCTAAACCTAAACCATAACCCATTCTCAAATCCAAAAACCTATAACCTAAACCTAAACCTAAACTAAAACCATAACATATAACCTAAACCCGAACCCATTCTCAAATCCCAAAACCTATAACCTAAACCAAAACCAAAACCTATAATCTAAACCAGAACCCATTCTCAAATCTAAAAACCTATAACCTAAACCTATAACCTATAACCTAAGTCAAAACCTATAACCTAAACCAAAACTAAAACCTATAACTTAAACCCGAACCCATTCTCAAATCCCAAAACCTATAACCTAAACCCGAACCCATTCTTAAATCCCAAAACCTATAACTTAAACCTAAACCTAAACCTTAACCTAAATCTATAACCTATAACCAAAACCAAAACCTATAACCTAAACCAAAACCAAAACCTATAACCTAAACCCAAACCCATTCTCAAATCCCAAAACCTATAACCTAAACCCGAACCCATTCTTAAATCCAAAACCTATAACCTAAACCTAAACCTTGACCTAAACCTATAACCTATAACCTAAACCAAAACCAAAACCTATAACCTAAATCGAACCCATTCTCAAATCCCAAAACCTATAATCTAAACCCGAACCCATTCTCAAATCCAAAATCTATAACCTAAACCTAAACCTTAACCTAAACCTATAACCTAAACCTATAACCTATAACCAAAACCAAAACCTATAACCTAAACCAAAACCAAAACTTATAACCTAAACTCCTGAACTCATTCTCGAATCACAAAACCTATAACCTAAACATAAACCTTAACCTAAACCTATAACCTATAACCTAAATCAAAACCTATAACCTAAACCAAAACCAAAACCTATAACCTAAACTGAACCCATTCTCAAATCCAAAAACCTAAACCTTAACATAAACCTATAACCTAAATCAAAACCTATAACCTAAACCAAAACCAAAATTTATAACCTAAACTCCGAACCCATTCTCAAATCCAAAACCTATAACCTATAACCTAAACCAAAACCAAAACCTATAACTTAAACCCAAACACATTCTCAAATCCCAAAACCTATAACTTAAACCTAAACCTTAACCTAATCCTATAACCTAAAATCAAATCCTAAACCTTAACCTATAACCTAACCTAAACCTATACTTATAACCTAAAACTATTCCCAAATCCCAAAACCAATAACCTAAACCTAACCTTTCCTAAACCTATAACCTAAACTCAATTCCCTAAACCTAAACTTACACCTAATCCTAATCTCAACTCCCTAACCTAAACCTAAACCTAAACTTGAAAACCCAAACTCAAACCCAATCTTGAACCCGAACCCGATTTCCTAAACCTAAACCATAACCCATTCTCGATTCCTAAAGCTATAACCTATAACCTAAACCTAAACTATAACCTTTCCCTAAACCTTTAACCTAAACCTAAACTTAAAACCTAAATGTATTCTCAAATCCTTAAACCCAAACTTACACCTAATCCTAATCTTAACTTGAAAACCCAAACCTAAACCTGATCCTGAACCCGAACCCGATTTCCTAAACCTAAACCTTAACATATAATCAAGTTCCCAAAAGCTATAACTTAGAACCTAAACCTAAACCTATAACCTTAACCTATAACCTAAATCTTAACCTATAACCCATAACCTAGACTTAATTATAACGTATAGCATAACCTTAACCTAAACCTTTAACCTAAACCTAAACCAAAACCTATAATCATATGGTGAGACCATTTCTTTTGTGTCAATTTCATTCCTCTTTGAGTTTTTTTTTTTTTTTTTTTTATAATTCATTAAGAAAAAAAAAATGTTTACACATGATGCACTTCTTTCACTTTGTCTTTCTTTTCCCCAATGGGCATTCTAATTTATGAATAACATGATTGTTTGTAGGATGATGGAATATACGAAGCTTTTGAAATTTCATGGTGAAGTCGAGCACATTTCTCTAATGAAGCCAAAGATTTGTATTTTCAACATTATTGTAATTGTAATTGTAATTGTAATTGATTGAATAAATTGGATTGCAATTGATTGTAATTGTAATTGATTGAATGAAATATTGTAATTGATTGTAATTGAATGAATGAATAATTGTATAGGTGGTAATTGAATGAACAAATGATTATATATAATTTTTTAATGTACAAATTAGCTACGGATATTGACCGTAGCCACTAATCTGACAGGTGTAGCCTTTATTAAACTTGGCATATTGCTACGGACTTTTAGCTACAAATAATATCCATAGCTGTTTGAAGTTTTCGCTACAAATATAATTGCTACGGATTATATCCGTAGTTGTTGGAAGCTACGGATTAAATCCATAGCCATAGGTTCCAGACCTATTGTTTCGGCACCTACGACTACGGTCGTGCTACAGACTAAAACCGTAGCCATAGGTCTATGGCTACAGATTTTATCCGTAGCCTTTGCCTATTTTTCTGGTAGTATTTTTTTTTATTTACATATTTGAAACTTAAAGATAGTATTACATAAATTTCATTGTCAACTTTGTTGCCACACTCGAATTAGCATTGTCACAATTGTTAACTCCTAAAACCGCACCAATAGAAAACATGTTAGCTTTGAGTATCTATTGTATTGGGTCCTTCGTAAAAACTAATATTGATGGAAGGCAGTTGACGGCCATGTAGCCTTTTGTCTAATCATTAATTGTAAGCCTTTTGTCTATTCATTAATTGCAGAAGTCAAGCCCAACAATGCCTGTAATTTATGCTTGATCATGATACATAATGATCATAAAATTGGCCTATAACGAGGATTTGTGGGTTCCTTAAAGGAAAGATCCATCAAACCTTAGCTCACCCATAGCCCATTCATTAGTCCGCCCTAAAAATGAATATTAAAATAACACTTACGATCATAAGTTAATGATTCCAAATACATTAAAAAGTTATAAAAAAAAAAAAAAGGAATCCATCGATCCAGCTCCCATTCATCCCTCTGCCTAAACCCTACAAAACAAAATAGCAATAAAATTAATTAATTATATCCCCCCACCCCGAAAAAAAAAAAAAAAAAAAAAAAAAAAAAAAAAAAAAAAACTATCTATGGATATTTGCAATAGAGATGAAGAACTATGCCGGTTAAACCCCATGCATGTCAAGAATGCATCCAAGCATTAGCACACTTGCATTCCAACATGAAAGACAATGATACAAAATTCAATCACACAACTTAATTTAATGCCATTTGAAAATTGAGATCCAAAGAAATTATATTTTAGAATTTACCAATACAGAGTTGATTTGACCAAGAAGATTACTGATTGAGATATCCACAACAAATTATAGCTTGTTCGAATTGTGGGCTCTAATGAGGTAAAGATGAACTATTCAAATCATCAAACCATCTTAGCATGTGGGCTTCAATGGGGTGGCATATCCTGCGTACCGACATAGGCAAAATAAACTTTTATCTAAATATCACCTTCCTGTTTTATTAATATAATAATAGAGATTGAAGAAAATTAATTGCAACTGAAAAAACTACTTTTTTTTTTTAATTTGAATTTTATCAGAAATACACATACTTGAAATGTTCTAAAAATAGTTGTCCATATATTCAGTACTTTAAAGTGCCATTTAAGCTTGCAGTTGTACAACTACAATCCATGGACACATGGTTTTTGGTATATTGGTAGCCTCACATGCTGATGTGTGGGTCCCACCAACTACTAAAATTATCTAGTTGTGGTGTTTTCTTCACAGTGGCCACATTAACTGTAGGTCCCAGTGATGCACGTTTACTGTAGGTCCCAAAGTCAACCTGCATTTCACATATAAATTGTCCAATATCTCCATAAATGCTCCTACACCTAAAGAAAAGAAACAAATCACTCTATTAGCTTCATACTGTCTTTATGCAGTTGTCTGCAGACTGCAATTACAAGCACTGTTATCACAACCAGCTTGAAAAGCACCTGAAAGTCATAGAGATGCAAATCCAAATAACTATTAGGAAACTAGCAACCATAGTTATCAGAAAGAAACAAGTAATTTTATCGGAATGAACATCTCAGCGCATGCTTCAAAATCTCTCAAAAGTTCCTTCGATAGTAAACTTAGCAGATGGCAAGCCTAGAAAAAATAAAATAAAATAAAAAACAGTGAGTAACAGTTATAGTGATTCTATCATCGAGAGAAATGTCAACATCTGATAGCTAAGTGAACAAGAGTGCAAGTCTAACAAAAGCACCGATAGATGAAATTTAACAAATTACACATGAAGAAGAAGAAAAGCATAATAAAAAAGATATATGAGAAGACAACATGTATAGCAACTCTTTGTCACCAAGGGCCTGTTTGGATTGACATATAAGGGTGTATTGTATTGTATCTAACTACTGTTCATATATACGTTCAATCAATTTCAGAATACATCCACATCAACATGACATAAATCCATGTTTGAACATGAGGAATTGTTTGGACAAGTATACAAATTCTTTATCTGATCAATGTTTGGATACGACATATTAAGGTTGTGTATCATATATACATATAATATTGATGATACTTGTACGATGATGACTATTTTCAACAGCCGCTGGAGTAGAGTTGATTATGAGGGGCTATGTGGGTCCCTCAATGACGTTCGCGAGCCATCCATGCCGTCAATCTATTTTAGTTGTCAGGTTTTGTTTCAATTATGGTCAAATAGCCAATTGATGCCGTCCGATCAAAATTTTGGGACACATAGTAACCAACATCAGAAACCTTTTCATTTTTGTGAGGTGATTCGATTCCAACCATGCATCTACTAGTTGTGGGACCCACCATGATCTGGCCCACTTTTTTGATCCGTACAATCTCCAGGAAAAAAAGATGTGTTGAGATTTCCCACATAATCTCCTCAGTCAGCGGTATAGGCAGACTTGGAAAGGGAATAGGGATTTCACAGATAGGGGTGTATACACAGACCATGTACACCCCATCAACGAGGGGCCTCTTGCACTCCGAGAAGGTCATGCAACGTCTAACTTGAATCGGCTCATAGTTTCAGGGTACGTGCATATTGCAGTATGATTGGGAAGACAGATATTCGTACCTGAACGATCAGTTTTCCTACGTCCAATCTAGTGGACGATTTCCCAATTTGTCCCAATCCAACGTGGTAAAAAGTGTATTTTCCAACTGTATTATGAAAGTCAGACCTTCGGAAGCAAACCTTCTCAGCTGAATGGCCACGTGCAGAAAGTAGGAGATGATTTAAGGCGATGCTGAAGTAGGAATTTTTTGTCGTCCTCAAATAAAAACCCCTTACAACAGACGCAGCCTCTATCGAACACGAATATAGTATCTTAAATAGGCTATAATACAAGAAGCAGAGCCGTCTGACAATACACTACCGTCATTTGATTTTTTTTGATGAAATGATGTATTCGCGCGCATGGTACTCCACGGATCTCAACTCCAAATCAAACATCATATAATGTATTTTAACCCATTTAATACAATATAATTCAATTGAGACCGTGAATCCAAACAGGCCCTTAATGTACCCAGAGGCAACAATACATCAATCGATTTTATAAATTAATTCCTTGTTCAATTTAAGAATTCAATCACATTTAATCACAATTCAGCATGAAGACCTAAAAATTTTCATTGAAAATGAATTAAAAATCAAATATCCATCAAAAGGTTGATCCCTTAGCCGTAGCTACGAGATTAGTCAAGCATGACTAACATCTTTAAAAAGTAAAAGAAAAAACATAAAAAAAATAAACTAGAATTGAAGGATTGAAGAAGAAAAACGGCTTCATAAAAGCTCTGTCGCTACTTGCTTTATCTCCTAAGCCCTTATTCGTGATTTGGGAAGCTTAAAACACTTCCTTAGATAGAAAAATCTCACACCGACCTTGGAATAACTTCAAAATCGCGCACTTTTGTTACACTTCGATCACACCGACAAGCATCTTCATTCAGACCGAATCCAACTAAACATTTCTTCGGTTGGAGACGAGTTTTCAAGAACCCCCCCCCCCCCCCCCCCCCCAAAGAAATCACTAAATTCTCTTTCCTTTTAGTTAGATTGGACTTACCTTTCGGTCGCACCAAATTACCTATAAAAATCCATTGTTTGTTGCTAGACTGTCTTTGGCACTTCTAGTCGGACCGAATATAACTTGAGTGGGACCGAACAGTATGTTATTTTTATTATTTAACTGCTTGTTTTTCTAGAACTTTCTCCATCTGTAGCACTTGGTTTTTTTGGATCGTTGGTATGTAAAGTCTTTGTCTTTAAGGTCCAAATATCCAAGCCTTTAACTTGAACTCTTTTAAGCTTTAATTCCATTACTTTGAGCATAAATTCATCTTTAGTTCCAAAATTACCTCGCATATACAAAACATAGCTTAGTATATCAAATTGACATTGGAATGCATAAGAAACTAATGCAATTGAAATTATAAATATGCAATATTTGAGTCTCAACACTGCCTATATATTTATCATTATGATAAGATCATGTTATTGTAGTTCATCTCTTTTTCACATACAACAACATAAAATTATGTTCAAGTATGGACGAAGTCTTTGGTCTTGAAAACCGTAAGATTGACTCTCCTTACACATCGATCTTGCAGTTTTCAAGATCGAAGACTCATTCACACTTGAAATTGTCGTAAGGAAAAGAAAATGTTTATTTATTTATTTTTATCGAACTCTCCATAAATAAAGAAAGTGCTGCATACATACTTATTATCGTGATAAGATCATATTATTATAGTTCATTTCCTTTTCTCATAAGACAACATAAAACTGTGTTCGAGTATAAATGGATCTCTAGTTTTGAAAACTATAAGATTGACTCCCCTTAGTCCTCGATCTTGTAGTTTTCATGACCGGTGGACCATTTACCTTTGAAAGTAATTTTGTATTGCTGCTTGGAGAAAAGAGAAAAAAAAATTATTTTTTTTTTTTTTACCAAACTCTTCGTAAACAATGGAAGAATTGCCTATATACTTATCATTATAACAAGATCAAGTCACTATAGTTCATTTCTTTTCCCCATAATATAACACAACTATATTCGAGTATGAATGAATCTTTAGTTTTGAAAACTGTAAGATCGACTCCCCTTAGGCCTTGATCTAACAGGTTTCAAGACCAGATAACCATTCACATTTGAACACAGTTTTGTATTGTCGTTTGGGGAAAAGAGAAAATATTTGTTAGTTTATTTTTATCGGACTTTCAGTAAATAATAGACGAGCTGCCTAGGGTTGTACTTGAATCGAGTTCGCTCATTTAGCTCACTCGACACGACTCGAAAAAGCTTGATTTGACTTGGTTCAAAGCTGAGTTCGAGCTAATTTTTTGTGCTTGAAAAAATTTCGAACTGAGTTCGAGCTTGCCTGAGCTCGACTCGACTTCGATCGAACCCCAACTCGAATTGAACTTGGATCGAATAGTTCAGTGACTCAGTTACTTTGATATTGATGTTGCTCACCAAGTGTTTGATGAAATGACTCAACAAAGTGTCGGCTAGTGGCAAGGAATGTATGTATATGAAACAAATACTATATTTCCTTGATTTTGATGTTGCCTATAAGGTGTTTGGTGAAATACTTGTAAACAACTGCTGCTATTTTACATACAGTGAGAAATTGAAAGTGCACTGTGTGTGTTTGTGAAAATACCACAGAGGCTCGATTTTGACTTGAACTTGGCTTGAATTGGCCCGAGATGCTGTCGAAACCGAGCTGAGTCGAGTTCGAGCTAGGATTAGCTAGTGGCCGAGCCGAGTCGAGCTGAGGCAGCTCAACTCAGTTCAACTCAATGTACACCCCTAGAGCTGCCTACATAACTTATCATAGTGATAATATCATGTCACTATAATTCATATTTCTCTTTTCCCAATACAAAATTGGGTTGAAGTATGAACATATATTTCATTTTGAAAACTATGATATCAACTCCTCTTGACCTCAATCTCCTAGTTTTTAGGACCGGAGAATTATTATCCTTGAAATCAGTTTTATATTACCACATGGGGAAAGGAAAACAAAAATTTATTTATTTTTTTACCAAACTCTCTAGATAAAGGGAGAGCTGCTTACCTAACCTATAATCCCTGGTAATCTCTCTTTTTCCAACGTGGCAATTAAATATGAGTACACGTGATTTGTTAAAGAAAGCAGCAGTGCATATGACGACCACCAAATTAACCCTTTGGCACAAGTGAATCTACTGGCCAAGATGTTTATTTCTGGAGAGTGGATTCGAGCAGGCCATGACCATGGGGCCCACCTTGACGTGTGTTATATATCCATACCCTAGTTTCAGCTTTTCAGCTCATTTTAAGACATGGACGGAAAAAATAACACACATCTAAATCTCAGCCAAAGAAAACAGTAGTGATTAAATGGCCACCACTTGAGATTTGGATATATCTCATTTTTGGGATCAAGCAATAAAATGATCTTTAAAAATGAATGAACGGAATGGATGAAATACATACATCATAGTGGGGCCCACGGAGCACCGAACACCAGCCCGTTTCCCAGCTGGGGTGGCTGACATGGAGTGTGTCTACTGACATGGGTGTGTACTAACAAGCTAACCCAAAAAAAAAAAAAGACATTAGAAAACAAACACTCCTGTCCACGTCAGCTTTTATTGATAGGCAGTCGGTCGTGACAATGGCATGCAATACATTGCTGTTTGTTATTCGCGGGGTGAGCTTTTCACCACCAACCCATTTTTAAAATGATCTTTAAAAATGGATGAACAGAATGGATGAAATACATACATCATAGTGGGGCCCACCGAGCACCGAACACCAGCCACGAGCTGGTGTCAGGGAGAGTAGCCAATCCGTTTACCAGCTGGGGTGGCTGACATGGAGTGTGTGTACTGACATGCGTGTGTACTAACAAGCTAACCTAAAAAAAAAAAAAAAAAGACATTAGAAAACAAACACTCCTGTCCACGTCAGCTTTTATTGATAGGCGATCAGTCGTGACAATGGCATGCAATACATTGCTGTTTGTTATTCGCGGGGTGAGCTTTTCACCACCAACCCATTTTTTAAATGATCTTTAAAAATGGATGAACAGAATGGATGAAATACATACATCATAGTGGGGCCCACCGAGCACCGAACACCAGCCACGAGCTGGTGTCAGGGGGAGTAGCCAATCCGTTTACCAGCTGGGGTGGCTGACATGGAGCGTGTGTACTGACATGCGTGTGTACTAACAAGCTAACTCAAAAAAAAAAAAAAAAAGACGTATTAGAAAACAAACACTCCTGTCCACGTCAGCTTTTATTGACAGGCGACCAGTCGTGACAATGGCATGCAATACATTGCTGTTTGTTATTCGCGGGGTGAGCTTTTCACCACCAACCTCCACCATTGCAGGACCCACCGTTATGTATGTGCTTTATCAGTGCCGTCCATCCGTTTTTAAACCTAAGTTTAAGGCATAATCAAATAATGAAGCATATGGAAAGCTAAAGTAGACTATACCACTACAAGAACAATGGAGATAATGGCATCTACCGTTGAAACCCTCTTAGAGCCCACAGTAATATTTATATGTCATCTGATCTGTTCGTAAGGTTACACAGTCCTCCATGAAGGGAAAATAGAAATATAAGCTTGATTCAAAACTTGTGTGGCTACCAAGATGGTTTTAACGGCAAACGTTTAATTTTCTCTGTTTATTGGTGTTGTCAAATAGATCTTAGCATGCTTAAAATTTTGAATCATGCCAGTGAATGGTTTGGAAATTTTGATGGTCGGTGAAACACAAATATCACGGGTGTTCCCCCCACAGATTCCTTATACCACGTCGCTTGACAGTGTTACGTACGTTCACCGCGCAATCCGCGTCCTCGAATCCTAATTTCTTAGTCGTCCCATGGATGGAGTGGAGTAGGTGCGGCCCAGGCCAAACACAACATGGTGCGGCGTGACATGGGGCCTAACTTGATCTATGTATTATTGTATATCTAAGCCGTCCATTCTTTTTTCCAGATCATTTTAGGCAAGGGTCCGAAAATAATCGCTAAAATGATCATTTTCGATAATGGTGGAATTAAACCACCATTGTTTCCTTATGGCATGGGCCATATGAGATTTGAATTTGTTTAATTTTTAATTCTCTAAAACGATCTGTTAAAACGGACGGACGGCGAGGATATATAAGAAATACATCAAGGTAGGCTCACGAACAGGCCGCACCGGGCTCTGTGAGACCGGCACCACACGTAATCCACACTTTATGTGGGAAGTTCTGCAATTTTTTAAAAAAGAAACCGGCCCACAGTTTTGTTTAATGCGGTATTGACTTTCTTTTTGTCGTTTTGGAATTGTTTCATCTGTGGCGTTCTGATAGCTTCTGGAGTTTGTCTCGGACAAAAATGCCTCTGAACTGTTAAATAATTGTAGGGTTTTTTAGAGATTAAAAAGTTACTTGTATTTAATGCCAGTAGAGTAACGTGTACTTAATCCTTTTTGCGCGGGCATATTGATGTATGCGTATAATCCATGTTGTCCATCTTTTTTACTATGTCATTTTAGGGCTAGGGCCCAAATATCAGCCTGATTCAGAGGTTGTATGGGTCACATAATAGAAAATAATGATGACAATGGAACCCGCTGTTGAAACTTTCCAAACTCACTGTGATGTTTATTAGAAGTGGACATTACCTAAGTTAGGACTTTTTGGGCCCACGCCGAGCTGATCGACGAGGTGGACGGAATGGATCTCCCCATTATTAGCCTCAGAATATTGTACCAATGGCTATCCTTTCCTTTGATAGCAAAAGAAGTGAACATGTAACAACCGACCTAGGAAAACTATGACCTATGACAACTACGACCTATGATAATCACGACCCATACAACATGATAACTACAACCCTTACTACATTACAATCACGACCTTTACCACATTACAACCACGACCAAGGTATGGGTTGTGGTTGCTATGTTATATGGGTCGTGGTTTTCATGAGGAAAGGGTTGTGGTTGTCATGAGGTAAGAGTTTGGTTGCCATGCTATGCAGGTTGTAGTCTTCATTTTATAAGCCTTGGCAAGGACTGACTAGTGAGGCTTAAATTGATGTATGTAAATAATCTATGCCACCCATCCTTTTTATCGTGTCAACCACGACCTTTACCTTATGACAACCACGACCTATTTAACATGACAACCACAACCAATATATAATGACAACCACAACCTATATCACATGAGAACCACGACCCTATATTACATGACAACTACGATCCATGACAACTACGACACATGGGATTTCCCATTGATGATTAGGGGTGTACTGTTTTTGTCATTGAGCTACAGAGTTGATTGGGTCGTGTATCACGGGATATCTTTGGCTCTCATGTTATATGGGTCGTGGTTCTCGTGTTATATGGGTCGGGGGTTCGTGTGACATGGATCGTGGTTCTCATTTCCTGCTCTCAAATTACATGACAACCACGACCCATACCTCATGACAACCATGACCCATATAACATGACAACTACGGCCCATACCTCATGACAACCATGACCCATATAACATGACAACCACGACCCATATAATATGACAATCACGACTCATATAACATGAGAACCACGACTTATACAACATGACAACTACGACCCACCACCATGTATGTGTTTCATCCATGCCGCCCATCCTTCTTGCCATGTCATTTTAGGACTAGGGCCCAAATATCAGCTCGATCCAGTGCTCGTGTGGCCCATATAATAAAAAATAATGGTGACTATTGAAAGTTTCTAGGTTCACTGTGATGTTTGTTAAAAGTGGACATTTAGGACTTTTTGGGCCCACACCGAGTTGGCCGACAAGGTGGATGGATCGAATCATCCCATTGTGAGCCTTAAGCTATGATACCAATGGTTTGATAGAAATGAAATTGAACACGTTGAAAACCACGATCCATACAACATGGAAACCACGGGTCCACGACCCATATAACATGACAACTACGACCCATGCAAACCAGGACCCAAATGGGCCGCAATTGTATGGATCGTAGTTTTCATGTTATATGGGTCTTAGTTGTCTTGTTATATGGGTCTCAGTTGTATGGATCGCAGTTGTCCTGTTATATGGGTCACAGTTATCCTATTATATGGGTCGCGGTCGCAGTTGTCCTGTTATTTGGGTCACAGTTGTCCTGTTATATGGTTCGCAGTTGTCCTGTTATATGAGTCACAATTATCCTGTTATATGGGTCGCGGTCGCAGTTATCCTGTTATATGAGTCGCGGTCGCAGTTGTCCTATTATTTGGGTCGCAGTTATCCTGTTATATGGGTCACAGTTATATGGATTGCAGTTGTCATGTTATATGGGTCACAGTTTTCCTGTTATATGGGTCGCAGTTGTCATGCTATATGGGTCGCAGTTATCCTGTTATATGGGTTGCGGTCGTAGTTGTCCTGTTATTCGGGTCGCAGTTGTCCTGTTATATGGGTCGCGGTTGTGTGGATCGCAGTTGTCATGTGATATGGGTCGCAGTTGTTCGGTTATATGGGTCGTGGTTGTCATGGGTAGTGGTTATCCAATCACCATTGTTTTCCTGTGGTGTGGTCCACTTGAGATTTATATCCTTCTCATTTTTGGTATAAAACTCTAAAATAATCTGTGAAAATAGATGAACGAAATGGATGTAACATATACATAATATCATAGTGGGCCTATAGAGCACCGACCACCAGCCACGGGGCTGTTAGCGACGGGAGTAGCCAATCTGTTTCCGTCTCGGATACGGACTTGGATTAGAGGAAGCAAATTGGTTGGTGTACCTCACACCAGCTATATAGCTGCTGTATTGAAGTCAGCAAGTTATGTGTGTCTGATTACAAGGTATATGTTATATCCAAACCATCCATCCATTAAGCGAGTTCGTCTTATGGCTTGATATGAACAATAAGACAGATATAACTATCAAGCGGACCACACTGCAAAAAGCAGTGGGAGATTGAACATCTACCATCCAAACACTTTTTGGGGTCATAAAATGTAAGACCCGTATCATAGCCCGTATTATTCCGTCGACTCACGCGATCATTTCCATCGAATTCCGATAACCTGCGACCGATAATTGACGTTTGCGCGCGATCTTAAGTTGTATCCCGTAGATTCGAGTCAGCTTAATCCGACACTTGTACCATTGTGACCACACCGTCGCCGCGGTTCCAACGCCGAGTCTTGCATATCGATCCGATACCCTGGCAGGGAGATGTGGGCCGACGTTTATTTCGAAGAAAAAGCCGCGCGTTTGCAGTCTCAAGAGAATCTCTACAACATGTCCCATCAATCAATCAATTACCTCATGTCAAGCACACCCACCCATACTTTCTTTCTCCACAAGTCAAGCAACCACCAAGTCAACTCTCAAGTTAAGTACACCATCACCTCACATCACTCTCTCTCCCTTACAAGCCATTCTCTCTCTCTCTCTCTCTCTCTCTCTCTCTCTCTCTCTCTTCACAGTTTTCCAAGCCATTCCAAGCAACCAAAAACCACACGTCCAAGCATTTTATGTGAGAGAGAAAAGTAAGTTTGTGTATGGCCCACTTTCTCATCCCAAATCCATCATCCTAGCCATTCAAATCTCATCTTCCACCATCAAAGTGGAGCATAAGAAGACCGGCTTTCGAACGGACCAAGAAGATCAAACGGTGGGTGCTTCTATAGGCTAGTTTTCTTATTTTTGTGATGGGCCAAATGAGGCCTACCGATCGATGGTATGGATCTCACTTTAGACCCTAAGATGTGGCTGATGGCCCACCTTGATTATCATAATCATTCCATGATGGTGCCATTCTCCATGGACCCCATCATGATGTTTACTTTCTAAGTTTGAAAAAGGTCATCTAGACCTTTTATTTTGGTGGAGAAGAAATCTCCATCGTTGATTTGATTCGGTGGGCACACATGTATTGAGACCCACTTGATGTATGATTAAATGCAAGGGACGGCCCATAGTGCCGGGGTCCCTCCATGCACGTGTGTCCTTCGATCTTTCTCTCTCCCCTTCTTTTTCCTGTTCTTGTGTGATGATATGGTCGTGTGGCCCACCCGGATGGACCCCACCATAAGGCATGTATTTTATCCAAGTTATCTATAGGTGGGGCCCACTTTATATGGGTTGAACCCACACCATCCATCATTTGGTGGCCCACCTTAGTAGCACGTCTGCGGGTGGGGCCCATCTTAATTGTGTTATATGCCACCGTCCAGCGTCCAGGGACGCTGGACGGGCTACTCAATGGAGTGTTAGCTGATAGTGGGCGTACTAGCAAGCTAAAATAAATAATAATAATATAATATTATCTTTAAGGTTTTTGAGTGGACCGCTTGTGTAGAACCCACCTTGAGGTATGTATTCAATCCACGCCGTCCATTCTATTTCTCAGCCTATTTTAGGCGTTGAGCCGAGAAATGGGGTCGATCCGACATTCTGGCGGGCCATAGCATAGCAGATAGTGGCTTTACAGTTGAAATTTATTTTAACATTTTCGTACTCCAAAATATACTCAATATTGGGCTTGACGGATTTGTTATGAATTGTAGAATTCAATGGGTGGATCAGATTCACCTGATACGGGCCCCACGTACGAAAAACCCAAAAAAAAAACTCAGGTTTTCAAAAAATATATATATAAGCGGCAGGGCTGCTGCTGCAAGGACGTGCAATAGCGCCTGCTGCGCTGTGACGTGAACGAGCGGCTGGCCCCACCAAGCGTATGTGTTTTATCCGTGCCCACACCCCCCCTGTACGTGTGCTACGCCCGTGCAGCGTGGGACCCACGTGATGTGTGTTGGACATCACACCGTGCATAAGGTGGGCCCCTTTTTGCTGTGAACCCCACCCAAAAACCCAACCACATTCAATGCTCAGGTGGCCCACAGCAGGAATCAACAGTGATTGAACGTCAGCCATTGAAAACCCTTTATGGGAGTCCCAGAAGTGCTGGACCATGATGAATTTGTTTTTACTCTTCATTCAGGTCCTTGTGACCTTACAAACAGATTGGATGCCAGACAAACACTATGGTGGGCCCCACGTGGAACCCACAATGATATATGTGTTTTATTCACATGGTTTATGCACATGGTATATATGAGTCTCCCTTTCTTCCTATTCCTCTTCCTCACCTTCTTCCTCTTCTTCTGTCCCATACCTGGACGGTGGAACCCACCATGAAGCATGTGCTGCATCAAACCGTCCATCCATCTTGGAAGCTCATTTTATGACATGAGCTAAAGAATGATTCAGATCTATAGTTCATGTGGACCCTACCATGATGCATGTGTTGCATCCAATTTGTCTAACCATTTTGAAAAGCTTGTTTTAGGGCTTGAGATTAAAAATAAGTCAGGTCTTGAGTTCAAGTGGACCCCACCATTTAAAGTAGTGGACAATGACGTCTACCATTCAAAATTTGCAAGGGGCCATTGTAGTTTCCCACTAAGCAGATATTTGCTTCCACTTCATCTATCACTATGTTAGTTAATGAACAGTTTGGATGAGAAATATATGTTATGGTGGGCCTTAGGAATTTTAATGGTGGAAATCATTATCACCACTAATATTTGGGTGTAGCCCATTTGATATGCATATGGCCCATGTGATTAGGTCCATTGGTGCGGCACATTTGAGGAGACCCACCTTAATGTATTTATGGCCCGTTGTTCAGGCCCACCTTGCCATTTATAAGGCCCATTTGAGGAGGCCCACCTTGATGTATTTGTGGCCCGTTAGTGAGGCCCACCTTTGATATGTTTATGGCCCATCTGTGAGGCCCACCTTTGATATGTTTATGGCCCATCTGTTGAGGCCCACCTTGAGGTGTATGAGGCCCCTTGTTGAGGCCCACCTTGAGGTGTATGAGGCCCGTTGTTGAGGCCCACCTTGATGTATTTTGTGGCCCATCTGTGAGGCCACTTTGATGTAATGTATTTTGTGGCCCATCTGTGAGGCCACTTTGATGTAATGTATTTTGTGGCCCATCTGTGAGGCCACTTTGATGTAATGTATTTGGGGGCCCATGGGTTAAGGCCCATTGTGATGTATTAGGGCCTGTGGGTTGAGGCCCATTGTGATGTATTGAAGGCCCATGGATCAAGGCCCAATGAGATGTATATAGGACCATTGCAATGTGTAATTTTACCATGGTTTATGTAATGATATTTATGGCGGGCCGTGCCTAGGGAACAATGATGGTTTGACGTCCATATTGTAAGAATAGTATTGGTTAAATGTCCGCATTATGACTCTCCCTTGGGCCCATTAATAGGTCCATACTGTTTACGTGTAGGCCATCTGAGCCCATCTGCATTGTAAGGAAAGTTCATTACTTTATAACATGCTTAGTATAATTCCATGACTCATGCCATACGCATCATATGTATACTTGATATGAATAATGACTGATTATTGCATACGCCATTGGCCAGATTACGGGACTCCTTATGAGATGGAGTGCCTACATTATCGTGACGTACGCGCAGGATTGCTGCATGACTGGATAGTGTGACTCATGCATCTCGCATATACGTGACTTGATCATTGTACGCCCTAGTGACATCAGGGTCGTGGCTTCCACAGGCACATCGTGGATGGCTAGATGGGATACCGAAAATATTTGGTTCTAGCACTATGGGCACTTAGGATGTCTTTGGGTGAAAATTCCAGAACCTCCGAGGCCAGGAGTAGCCCCAATGTCTAGACAGAGTGAAACATGAGCGCCCGAGTACCGAATCCCAGTAGGCCGCGTCTCCCACTGTATTGTGGTCGGTTGGGAGGGGGTGTGGCCTTATCCGCCCGAGTTAGGGGTCTATAAGCTAGGCTGAGTATGATCAGCTCGTAAATGAGTCTGCTATCGACGAGCCGAGTAGGTATTGGCAGACTGCTAGCTAGGCTGGGCTGTGCAGTTAGGGAGGAGGCAGTCGGTGTCGAGTGTAATAGACCTCGGTGATTTCCCCAGAGAGCAACCGTGCTGATATGTGGACTTATTGAGTAAGAATTGCATATCCATTCATTCATTTATTCACTATCCACTCGGGCTGGTGGTGCATAACTATTTGTTACATGTACCTTCGCATGGCCAGGATTTCGGTTGGGCGCGTGACTAACCTGAGATCAGGAGTTTACCACATTGAGTCGGACTATCCAAATTTAGGTATGGGACTGATTTGGATAGAAGTCCCTTGTGGTGGACCCTGTAACCTATGATACTACGTACTATCATCTCAACTTCACATTCCAGCATGGTCATTTC
Organism: Magnolia changhungtana; assembly: GCA_030180095.1. Lineage (NCBI taxonomy): Eukaryota > Viridiplantae > Streptophyta > Magnoliopsida > Magnoliales > Magnoliaceae > Magnolia > Magnolia changhungtana. The sequence continues at coordinate 932,862 of JASAUF010000156.1, forward strand.
ATTCGCACCGCATATTACATTGTATCATTGGCACCTAATATTTGGCTTCCACATTTGCATAGCCGATCCGCATTGCGTATTCTGTATTGAATAATTCATGGACTTACCAGTATATTTCCGCTTTCTCTGATATTGTATGATTCATGATCTTGTCTGTATTTCTGCTTATCTCGATGATGTATGATTTATGGGCTTTATTGTATACTTGGTACTTACCTTACACACACTTTCACCACCCTCTAAGTTTCTATAAGCTTATGCAGGATAGATGCGTGCAGGTGGCGTTAGGCTGCAGTAGCGTTGAGCTTGGAGCATGTAGCTATCTTTTGGAGCTTTGATTTCGACATATGTATTTCCCTTTCAGCATTGTATTCAAATGATTATATTAGTGGATATGTGATGATGATGTTGCCTTTGTGATTTGGGTAAATTTGTGGTTATGCTCCATTACAAAAAAAAAATCATTCTCTAAATCCTCCTTGTAGGATCCTAGGATCGGAATCTAGCATAAGATTACCGGGAGCCGAGAATGGGGCACTATAGAGGCTGTCGACACCGGATTCGGCGATCGGGAATTTTATGAACCCGTTTTCCGAGTTTGGGGCGTGACACAGAAGTTTTGGATCAATATGAAATTTGTTTTTCCTCTTCATTTAGGTTTCTATGACCTTAGGACCAGATTTGATGGAAAATAAACATTATGGTGGGCCCTACGAATTGTTTAACGATGAAAATCATTATCTCTGATGCTATTTGTGGTGTGGTCTAGATGATCTTTGGATATTATTCATTTTTTGTATAATGGTCTAAAATGATCTCTAAAAATAGTTAAACGGTGTAAATATAATAAAAACATCACTGTAGGGTCATGTAACTTTGATCTACTTTGAACCGTTCGTGGAACTCGGAGCTGGAGCAGATTTCCTGGCACAACACGTACCTACAGTGACGGATGACATGTACCTACAGGGCCGTGTAACTTTGATCTACTTTGAACCGTTCGCAGTCCTCGCATGACACGTACCTACAGGGACGGACGCGGAATTTCCTGCGAAAGCCTTTAACAGGAAGTTCCTGCGCAAGGATGCACGGTGCGGCCCTGTAACGCCATGAAAATCAGGGGTCGTGTATATACTCGACTCCCGAGTTCCCGTGGTCACTTAAGACTGGTTTTCGTTAATATACGATCAATCTAGTATAAATGGGCATCTTGGAATTTCCTAGAATATGAAACACAACCACACAAGTCTACTGAGATGAAAGAGATCAAACACATACATATATACATGTCCAAAAGAATAAAAGGGGCGTACATGGCGTCACTCAACAAAATCGCAAAAGATTAGTATGTCCAACAAACTAGAGCTGAGCCCACTGCTCAGCGATCCATCGGCCCATCTACTGATCCAACGAGGTCCCGCTCATCAGTTGGAAATAGGACACCTCGTCCTCCTCGTCCAGGCTCGCGTCGAAAGGCTCCTTGTACTCAGCGTTACCTGCATCTACTGAAGAGTCTGGTTGGTGTTTTAAAACACCGTCCCAGAGTGGGAGTGAGTGATCAACTCACTGGGTACTATTAGTCTTAAGTTTTAACAGGCATCAATTATATTATGAATTTAATGAAAAACAATCATTTATAAACACCTAACTAATTTTATTAATGCGCATGCACGTCGGATGATATGATGCATGCCCTCGCTACAACACTCCCTCAAGCGACTCCGTCTAACGATCACATATGTCAACACTCCCTCAGAGCGACCTCGACTGCCGAGTCGCCAACCTAGCTAATGCAATGCAATGATAATGTTAATCGGGTTCTTAGTTAGGTCCGTTCATCCAGCAGATTTGAGAATCTGATACACCCCACATATCAAATACCCTGAACTAGTTGCGAGGCCAAGACCCCCAACGTGTGAGGCCAAGACCCCGCGATCCGTGATCCCGTCGGGTTTCCCATCCCTGACTTCAAGCACATGGAGAGTGCTGAGAGAAAGAGATCGTTCGCGGTCACTAGGGGGAGACGCGTCACCCCATCATAGGCCGACAGCTCGGACACAGTGTCCCATTCCACCATGCCCGGCTCACGAGACTGTGGATCGATATTCAATTCATTATCAATGGACTGCAACGGTGGTAGGGTGTTCCAGATTCTATACATATGTAAGCAAACATGGTTAACAAATAAGGTTGGTCAGATAGTAGGCTAGACCACATGAGTCGGGCGAGCATGCGACGAGCGGCATCGGGTACAAGGGACCCATGTAGTCGAACTACTGCTACCCGTACACACCCGCCCAAACTCACAAGTTTAGCCCTAGCATAGTCCTACCGATGGAACTACCGTCTCTCCTCATATTTTCGACCAACCCTAGGGTTCAATGTTGATTCATAGCATGCCAACCATCAAGATTATCAACTAGCCTACAATAGCATATTGCATATATTCCATCATACAGTTCAAACATTCCTAACAAATATGTTACATTATCATAAAGAAGGTGTGTGTGAGTCGTGTGGATTAGTGAGGAAGTGAAACACTTCCTACATTTCAAGGAATGAAAATGCACAAGGGCAAAGCATCATACATGTCATAAGCAACAACATATGAGAAGATCATGCAACACATGAGTATACAATCATCCACTACAACTTAAGCATGTGAGCGACACAAATAATATCATAGGAACAATACACAACATACAAGTTTATACATCTCCAAACAAATCACCCAAATCCTAGGGTCTCTCTAGATTCTACACATGCCTCATCCAAGCTAGCAAGATCATTAAACTCATGATATAAGTGGTGCTAGGCCACCTAAGATTAATAGTGCGCACCTTCGAGTCGTTGAAGGCTTGGAAAACGACTTAGGAGGGTGGATTTTGGGGTCGAACGGCCAAAATCCCTTGAGCAAACATTTGCATGTTAGAATCCCATGCAATTCTCTTCTCAACACAAGGCTTTCAAGAAAAAAGGGTAAGGGATTTACCTAGACAACCAACGGAAGCGACTCTTGTGGTTGAGGTGGAGGGTTTTCTTGGAGAAGGGGTAGAGAGTTGCAAGGTTGAGCTTCCTTGGGCCCCACCCCTACCACACACTCCTTTCCTTTCTTCTTCCTCTCTCTTTCTCCGCTTTTCTCCTCTTCCTCTTCTCCCTTTTCTCTCTTCTCTCTTCCCTTTCTCTAGGGTAAAATTCGTATGGGGAGAGGGGTGCCCCAAATGAGGCCCTTTTATAATGTCAGATTGGGTGGAAATGGCCCTAAGTGTTGGGTTTTAACTATACTAGACCTATAGGAGGGTCTTTCTAAGCTCTAGGGCCCACTATGGGGTGTACATATTGATATACACCGTAGGATAGTTGGCCTTAATGATGATCCACATATGGATATGATCGGCTCGCCATTTGGATACGTCGATCGACAGATATGATTAAAAATCTGTTCAACGGTCATCGATAGTCGATCGGGGCCGTGGCTATACGGATATGAGGAGAAAAATATCCTTACTCTACGGGTAAAATTTGGTCGTAAACCGACGGTCCGAAATCCTCAACTTTGAATAAGAGTGGATGACTCAATTCACTTAGGTTCCAGCTCCTTGCTTTAGGGTATTTGTGCTTCTCATGTACTCTTCCTTTGGCTCAAGTTGAGCAGTTCTAGGCAGTTCCCAGGTCTGACTCCCGCGATGGACGTCAAGCCCAGTGAGACAGACATTCTTCTATAGTTTTGGAACTAGTAGCCCACCAACGAGCGGTCTAAAGCTTGTTCAAAAAATCGGGGCATTTCTGGAATGAATTTGGTATTGAGATTTCTCGTGAGCACTGATTAGGGTTTGGATTAACTATATTCATAGTGTAGCCTATTTATAATTAGTGGAAGTGGAGATTTGGTCATGCTTACTCTAAACCGTCGGTTTTAGGCTAAAAGAGTAACGGGGTTGCCCTGATGGGTCTCTGGTCACAAAATTTATAGGACAGGGGCTTCACGGCCTGATGAAGGGCCATACAAAGTTTGGGAACAAATGGATGAATGATTATGGGGTTTGATCAAACGGTTCTGATTGTTAAATGGCCATGTGGGGTCCATTCTGGTGATTGAAGAATCTCTGGTGGCCCCTGGCCCTAAAATTTATAGGGTAGGTGTTCTATGGCCCGATAAAGGGCCATGCAGAATTTGGGAACGATCGGATATGGGATTTAATCGTACGGTTCCGGTTTGCGATCAACAGTCACCGTCCCACGATCGGGTTCTAGATTTTGTAGACGAGCGTAGGCACGTACATTAGACCTTCACCTTCACCGTAAATTATAAAGAAATCCGACGGCTGGAAAGCCCGGAGTCTCAGTTTCTTTGACCAATGCCAGATTTCAACTCTGGCCATGGGTGGGTTGACAAGTGTTGTTGGAACAGCACAAATAATCAACTTCTGGGTGTCCAACGAGTTCGTGGTCCGCGATGGACCACAAGCCCAGTGAATCTATGATTTTCTAAAATTTCAGATTTTTCTGACCTTCCTAGGCTACTGCACGGCCTGCACAAGCTGTCGCCGAGTACAAACAGATCATCTAACTTGATGGCCTGCACACGGTCTGATCGTGATCAGACTGGACCACTCGTGTATAAGCTAACGTTGAATGCTAATGGTCAGTATGTGATAATAGAAGTTGAAAAAAATTAAGGATTTTTGGAAATCCAAAACAGTGAAAATCCAGGATATTACAATCTACCCCCCTTAAAAACAATTTCGTCCCCGAAATTACCTAAGGGTAATAAGTAAAGATTTTATTATTTCATTTGCCTAAGTCTTATTAACTTCAAGTTTATATGCGTAGTAGGGTATATACTATCTATGCTAGGCTGGCTCATTTTAGTCTACCCCCCTTAAAAGCTTCCACCTTTGAGGTTTGAAAACAAATGTCAAAATCATTATTAACGTACTAAGTGGTTGTTGATAAAGTTTACCTAAAGGTGGCATATTCTAGTATTTCTGATTGGGCTAATATGGAAAGACGGTTGTGGTAGGCTTGAACCCGATACGTCAATCGTCTACCTGACCAGGGTAGAAAGCTCATTGTATCCCTTCTTCATCCTGATGGATCCTGGTCTTCTGCTTGGTCAAACAGTGAGTCCATTAGTTGTCGCTCAGGATTGAGAATTGGGTCAAGCCACAAATGCTCGTAGGCGTATATTTTCGTAATTCCGTAGTCCGATCAATCTAATTATTTAGGGAATGTCCATCATTGAAAAGTTCAAATCTCCTATTTATAAGGTCGTCCTTCGGGTCTTGGTCCAAAAGAGTTCTCATTTTAATTATTGTCTAAATTAGTAATTAATAATTCTCTTACTATGCCTATGGTCAAACGACTATCCTAGAAAGGTTTCCAGGAACTTAAGTTTCCTCTTGACATTACCATTTTGATCATATGGTTAGTGAGTTATAGGCAAATCATGCTTTTGTTTCAAAAATTTTAACAGGGAAGGAAGAATCGAAAGTTTTAAGGTATTCTGGTGGTTTAGAGTGCTAATAACGCTAATATGGACGCAATAAGGGAATTATTCATACAAGCATTCACAAGATGACAAGAAAATTCCAAAACAATCCATACATTCATATTGAATTCAAAATGTCATTAATATGGTCAGTTATATCTTACTGTATGGATTTACATGTATTACTAGATACTCCAACATAAAGAAAAAAAATAAGCAGACAAATCAAGCAGGAGTTTTAACTATCTTCAATACATGGTAGTAGTCCTAACTAACTCAAAACAACTACTAATTTTCGTAAAGTTAAGTTATTATTCTTTTGGGTTGGATGAGGACGGGGGTGCCTCTTCCCCTTTGGATCAGCCTTCTGCTTACTACGTCTATCTCGGCTTGGTCCCTGCGCCTCAGGAGCCGGACCTTTTCTTCCTCATAAGGGAGAGGACCACCAGGATAGTGAAGAACGAGACAATGGTGACAAAGAATGCCATCACTCTTAGTCTTAGGGGAATGTTTGTAGGAGGCACCCTAGGAATGTTTTTGAGAAAGGATTGGGAATGAGCCAATAGAATGGGTCTTAGGATGGGATTTGATGTTGGACCCTTGGGAATGGATCTTGAGAATGAAGTTTAGAAAGGGTTTGGGTAATGTTGAAAGTGGGTTATGGAAGGTGAGGGTTTGGAAGATGGGTTTTAAGAACTTGAGAGGGAGAGAGTTTTGGGAAGGAAAATTAGTGTTGGGTTTTGTGGGTGAAAGTTGAAGAGGATTTGGGGAATGTATGTTGAGAAAAATCTAGGAAGTGAGTTGAGAAAATGAGATTTGAGAAATGGTTGAAATGGGTTTTGAGAATAAATGGGTGAATGAAGTGGGATTGAGAATGGGTGTTGTAAAGGAGAAGAAGATGGGTTAGAAAAATGGGGTTTGGGAAGTTGGCAGTCGAGAGAGGATCAACACTGGTAAAAATCATCAAATCATCAGTAAAAAAGGAGGTGGGAAATGGTGATTGGCCCCAAAGAGGAACAGGTCCCAATGAGGAGCATTGAGAACATTTCCATGATAAATTTCCTTTAAAATCGCCACATATTTTACTATTTACAATAACCGATAATGTTGGAGTTGATATGCAAACATGAATCCAAGTAATCCACTTATCAGGGAAATTAAGAGCTCAAAGGGCATCTAAGAGAAAATCCCAACAAATATAGTCAAAAGCCTTTCTAAGGTCTACCTTAACTCACATTCTAGGTGGCCCGCATCAAGGTGAAGACATCGAATGAGATCATGGCTAAGGAGAATGTTGTTAGATATATTACGGCCAGGAATGAAAGTGGATTGGGGTTGGTTAATTATTTTGGACATAATTGCCTTCATTCTGTTAACCATGATTCTAGCTATAATTTTATTTCTCTCATTTGTAAGGGATATAGGTCGCAGGTTGTTAGGAGAATCACAATTCTCAGTTTTAGGGATCAAAGCAATTAGAATATTGTTTAATTGCTTGAGGATTTTGGAAGCCTGGAAGAAGCTGATAATGGCATTACAAACATCGGCTAGCAAACCTTGCAGTAATGGGTGTTGAAACCATCAGGCCTAGGGGCATTGTTTGTATTTATGGACTTTTTAGTTGCTTCAATTTCAGGAATAGAAATCGGTTTGCGTAGGTTATCTCCTTGTACCTTAGATAACTTCGTAAGATTGTCTATAAGCCTCATGATGACCTGAGAAATATATCCATGATTCCAATTGAGGATATTCTTAAAGTAGTCAACAATTATATCCTTTATTCCGTTTTGATTTTCACAAAGAACACCATCTTGTCCTTAATTTTTCAATTTTGGACGTAGCTTTTCTACTCTTGATAGAAGTGTAGAAGTATTTGGAATTAGCATCTCCCAGGTTCAGTTTAATCTCTCTAGACTTTTGCCTTTAATATAGACTCCATATTTTGAAGAGTATTTTTATTTTTTTGCCTTCTTTTAGGCTTCAATATTGGCATGAGACGGATTGGCTTGAGCTTGAATAATCCAAAGCTCATATTTTGCTTTAAGGAGCTGGGTAGTTAGATGAGGTATGGAAGCATAAAAGAGAAAAAGAATGGGAACCAAACAAATCTCTAATTTGTTTGAGTTTTGGACGTGGATTCAGTGGTTATTGGACCATTCATTGTTAAGAACACTTCTTGCTGGCCTGACCTGCAGAAAGTTGAATTTTTAGTCTGACTTCTAAATTTTGTGTTATATCATTTGGCATAAACTCTTTGGTTGATCGCCAATTCTTATTGTAATGGTTTTTTTTTTTTTTTTAGACACACATTTTAAGTTTTTAATCAAACATCACAACAATAACCTCAGATTATCTGGACTTAAGATCTCTATGATTAGATTACAATCACAAACATTGTGAATGTAATGTAATGAATAACATACTATCATAAGTAATTGTATGCATGTAATGTAATACTAATTTGTCCAAGACCACGATGGTTGGGAGGAAAAATTTTCCTAGTTATTTCACTGATGAGTGTGCTCTTCTACTTTGTAAAAATTCATAATGTATCTATTTAATGTGTGGAATTCTAATTGGTCAAGAATCAACAAAATGGTTAAAAATGTGAAGAATTGGGAAACTCAACCAAATAGGCCATAATCAAACACAAATCAAGCATGATTGGACTGCATCGAAATACAACAAAAAGAAAAAAAAAATGAAAAAAAAGGAGTGATGATTCACCTCTTACTCCGATTTTTTATCCATCCACTCCACTCTTTGATTTGTTAAATCCAACTCAAATATTGTGTTTTGGTCTCCAAATGGACCTAGAATTAGTTGAAAATGGAATACTAAAGTTCCTCTGAGGTTTAAAATGAGCTAAAATGAAAAAGAAAAAGAAAAAAAAAAAGGCTGAAACTATTGACTGTCGCTGATCATAGTTGTCGAGCACTACTATTTTTTTGCCATTAGCCCATCCATGTGATGCCACGAGAGCAGCAACCATGATTGCAATCTTTTCCATGTGTAAGATGGGGACGACACTTCATAGAACTTGTTTAAGCGTGTTCCATAGCAGCATCTCTTTCTAGAACATGCCTTTGCCAATCTTTAAGATCTGCTCTTATGCGATCAAGTCAACCATTGTTTGATTCTTCTATACTGGGGTAGGCACCTCTAAATGTGGGTCTTCATGCAGTTTTAGTTGTCATAATTAGTAGTTCAATGTTTGAGTTTCCCAGCCTACTAGCCTTGTAAACCTGGATTATATATTTCATGGTAGAATGGTGTATTTGGTAATCTCAAAAGCCAGATATTGTGCTCGTCTTTAGTAAATGAATTGCTGTATGGATCGTTAAGGATTTCTTTCTTTTGTTCATTTAAATAAGCTTCATTAGAAACTCATCCTACTGTTGAAATTATACAGATTAATGTATTTTCTGTATAATATGGAAACCGAAAAATTACGATAATCAGAAATAAGGACAGGCTGAAGCACGTCTGAAAACGCTGTCCTTAAAGCGTTATTTGCCCCTACTCAAGTAAATTGAGTATGCCGAAAGGTTACAGGCAAATAGCTTCTAAGATACGACGAGCCTGGTGTGGGTCTGCGTTCAGTAAACATGAAGGCCCACCTATTGGAACTCAATTACACAATTTCTGACAGTATTACAACATAGAGAAAAAATTCCAAAAGAAAGAAAAGGGAAAGAGAGAAAATTCTTTGGATTAAGACCATCAGACTGTTGGTCAAGATTTCACCACTGTTCATTGAACCGTTCTAGACCATACCGTTGGTCTGTTCTTCTAGTAAAGGTTTAACCCTTACTGTCTTGCTGGAACTACTGGAGTATAGAAGAGGAGTAGTAGGCTGTCTTAGTTCGTATGGGTCTGCTGGAGTAGGTTTTGAGTTAGATTGGAAACCCATCCAGGTCCTCATTTTATAGGCTATGGTGGCTGGGGGTTGTGGTCCAGGGAAATAAATCCCATGACCGTTTTCTAGCTGTTGGAGAAAACTAACCGTTTTATGGCCATTTTCTAACTGTTGTGCATGGGCCATTAAGTCAGCCTTGTGATCTTGATTGTTTGAGACAAAGAACTAGTTTTTAGTCATTGGGCTAGCCATGTAGTAATTACTGGTTGGACTTCGCACTAATAGCACAACAGCATAGATCTGCAGAATGACTCTATTTTTCAGCTCTCTATATAATCAGAGGGACTCTCATTCAGTCCTTTAGATTTTCGTCCAGCCAACCATCTCCCTTAGCCACTAGTCGCACCGCGACTCGCACACGTCTCGGTCCGGTTCACGAAGGGAGAGACCCTTTGCGACACGATGCACACGTGCGAAGTGCAAAGTGCGCCACTAGCGCCTCTACAGCCACACTGCCTCACATGCCCATGCCCTCGCACCGAGCCCGAGCCCGAGACCAAGACCGAGACCGAGCCCGAGCCCGAGCCCAAGCCCGTGCTCGAGCCCTAATGCGAGCGTGCGCGCGGGTGTTCCAGTGCTACGTACTGGAACATGCAAGGTCCATAGTCCACGGACTAGGTAGGTAAATATTATAATACTCCACTATTATCATTTAAACCAAAGATTTTTCTCTTCCCTTTCCCATGTTGGACTATTCCCAAAAAAACCCGCAAAATAGTGCTTTTTCAAAACAACTTTTTATATATTTTATATTATTATTTAAAATATTTTATTAACAATTAATATTTTGCAACAATCCCCCACTTGATTTTTTTATGAAAATATATTTTCTCGGTTAAACGTTTCTGCCAAAATAATCAGCTTATATGCATAAAGAAAGATATCTTTCGATTTTAATCTTCCCTTAGTGTAAGTATCTCAAACTCTGTCGAAATGACTGGTAGCCGCAACTTTGAACCAGTTATTCCTAGATAACAAAGTTGGAGAAACCACACACATATTCGCTATGTGTTTGTTAGAGTTCCACAATCTTGCTCAGCGCATTTAATGGCCATGTGCTTATCCTAATTCGTAAACGATCCCGAGAGAAAACTCCTAACTCTCATGAGAGACGACACCATCTCTACGTTCATATAGGTGAAATCCTTCCAGTGTCTCCGTTACTATAAGACACTTGTCCTATAGACTGGATTTCATTAAGAGTTCTCAGACTCAACCCTCTTTCGTAATGCTCAACACTTATCTATTATGGATGAGGTTCTATAATTTAGTGCTAAAAAACTTTCCACATATCAGTGACTTGTTTTTACCCATTAAACCCAAATTTAGATATTTTCTAACTTCAGGTTGGGTTACCATCACTGGCGGAACTTTGGTTAAAGAGTTTCAACCCCATCCCTCTAGATGTAGCCTTTACTACCTCTCTCGGTAGAGGTTTAGTGAAAGGATCTGCCAAGTTGTTGCTTGATTTCACATAGGAAATAGCAATGATTCCATCTCGAATCAACTGTCTGACAAAATCATGTCGAAGACTTATATATTTAGATCTACCATTATAAGTGCCGCTATAGGCTCTAGCTAATGTTACTTCACTATCACAATATAATGACACAGCCGATATAGGCTTTACACAGAAAGGAATCTCTAATAGAAGATTCCTTAGCCACTCAGCCTCTTTGCTTGTTGCAGTCAGGGCTATGAATTCAGACTCCATAGTCGAGTGCATTATGCAGGTCTGTTTCTTGGATCCCCAAGATACAGCTGCACCTCCTAGGGTGAATACCCACCCTGTAGTAGACTTGTTGTCCCCTGCACTCGATATCATTTCAGATCGGTATATCCTTCCAATACGGCAGGAAATTCTGAATAAAATAGTCCTAAGTCTTTGGTTGCTTTTAAGTAACCAAGTACTCTACTAATTGCATTCCAGTGTTCAGTACTGGGGTTACTAGTAAACCTACTAAGTTTACTCACAGCATATGCGATATCTGGTCTAGTGCATTGCATAGCATACATAAGACTCCCTATAGCACTCGCATATTCTAATTGTGCAACAGTTCTTCCAGTATTTTCTTTTAACTTGATACTTGGATCCAATGGGGTCTTTACTTCTTTTATATTTAGATGGTTAAACTTATTTAGTATCTTCTCATTAATGAGATTGACACAAAGCATAACCCCCACATTGTTTTTGACTTTGATACCTAAGATGGTATCAACTTGTCCAAGATCCTTCATTTTAAATACTGAAGATAGAAACCTCTTTGTTTCAGTCACACCTTTTATTTTATTACTTATTATTAACATGTCATTAACATATAAACAAATAATAACGATATAACTACCATCTACTTTAGAATATATGCATTTGTCAGTTACATTATACATGAAACCATGAGATAGTATTTTGGAATCAAACTTCTCATGCCATTGTTTTGGTGCTTGTTTTAATCCATACAAAGATTTGACTAATCTACATACTTTGTTTTCATTTCCTGGTAGAACGAATCCTTCAGGTTGTTCCATGTATACCTCCTTATTGAAGTCACCATTCAGGAAAGCGGTCTTTACATCCATTTGGTGGATGTGAAGATGATGTATAGAAGCTAGTGCAAATAATATGCTAATAGATGTTATCCTAGCTACAGGAGAGTATGTGTCAAAGTAATCTATCCCTTCTTTTTGTCTAAAACTCTTAACTACTAGTCAGGCGTTAAAAGTTTGGATATTCCATCAGTGTGATATTTCTTCCTAAATACCCACTTACATCCTATGAGTCTAGAACCTGGAGGTAAGTTAGCTAATTCCCATGTTTGATTTGACATTATGGATTCCATTTTATCGTTTATAGCTTCTTTCCAGAAAGCTGCGTCTCTAGAGGATATAGCTTCTTTATATGATTTAGGATCATCTTCTATAGTCATCACTATAGGTATTTGTCTTATAACATTTTCTCTATCTGCTTCTACAAGATGGAAAATGATGCGTTGTGAGTCTATGTAGTCATCTCCTAGACTCTTCTCTATTCTTGTTCTTTGACTCCTACGAGGTTCAATAGGAGCTTCCACTATCTGTGGAGCTGTGCTATCTGGTTCTCTATTAGGAGTTTGGATTTCATTATCCTTTGACCCCAAGGATAGTGAGTTCTTAAAGAACTCAACGTCTCTTGATTCTATTATAGTATTAGACTCCATGTTTAGAAGTCTATAAGCTTTACTATTTTGTGCATACCCTACGATGGCGCACTTAATAACTCTTGGTCCTAACTTAGTTCAGGGGTTCTGCAGTATGCAAGACACCCCCACACTTTTAGATATCGTAGGTTAGGTTTTCTACCTCTCTATGTTTTATATGGAGATATTTTATATTTTTTAGATGGTATTCTATTTAGAATATGGCATGCTGTAAGCAGTGCCTCACCCCATAGACTTAGTGGTAACTTTGCTCTTATCAGCATTGAGTTGACCATTTCTACTAATGTCCTATTCTTCCTTTCAGCTATTCCATTTTGTTGAGGTGTGTATGGAGCAGTACATTGATGTATCAGTCCATGTTGTTCACAGAAGTTATCGAATTCATTTGAGAAGTATTCTCCTCCTCTATCGCTACGGAGATTTTTATCTTCTTATTTAGTTGATTCTCTACTTCTGCTTTATATATCTTAAACATGTTCAATGCTTCATCTTTGCTCTTTAATAGGTACACATACACATATCTAGAGGAATCATGTATAAAGGTTATGAAGTACCGTTTACCTCCATAAGTAAAAATGTCGTTTAACTCACAGATATCACCGAGCACAAGATCCAATACTTGGGACGATCTTTCAACACTTGAAAAAGGTTTCTTCGTCATTTTAGATCGTATGCACATTTCACATTTTTCGGTTTCATTATCTGTGTATGCGATTAAACCATTCTTAGCCATGAACTACCCAATATGGGCTAGTCTATCATGCCACAGTCCAGCGGATTCAACCATATACGCAGAAGTACTGCTACTTTCATTCAGAGAAAACTTTATCATCCCGTTACAAGCATATCCCTTTCCGACAAAATTCTCATTTTTAGACAGAATCAGTTTACCTGACTCGTATACCACCCTTATCCATGGTTTTTCCAGAAGATCCCCAGAAACTAAGTTTCGCCTCATGTCTGGAACATGCAGTACATTAGTCAGAATCACTTTCTTCCTAGAGGTGAATATCAGTTCGACAGTTCCTTTGCCGACGACCTTCGATCGGACTTCATTTCCCATTTGGACTTCTTGACCATCGGTCAATTCCTCATAGGTTTTGAAGGCTGATTTGTCGTAGCACACATGTATTGTAGCGCCAGTATCATACCACCAACTTGGAACTTTGCCTTGGATGGCATTCACCTCAGTGATCATGGACACAATATCACCTTCTTCTACTGTACTTGCCTCTTGTTTAGATTTGCGATATCGGCATACTTGAGCATAGTGCCTGGTTTTCCCACAGACATGTTAAGGGCCTTTGAACTTTTCGTTCTTCTTTTGAGTGTTTTTCTTGAATTTCCCTTTATTGGGTTTCAGGGAATTGTCCTTATCGGAATGTTTGTTATTAGAGTTCTCTACTGTATGTACCTTGGACGAGGTATTCCCATTATCATTCTTTTTATCATGGTTACGGGATTCTTCCTCAATTTTGAGGTGTTTCTAGATTTGTTCCAATGTGTAGTCCTCAGTTTTATGCAGCAACTTCTTTCTATAGTCTTTCCACATCGGTGGTAGTTTGGCGATTATAGCCCCAACTTGGAATGATTCAGGAAGATCTATCTTTATCGCTTTGATTTTGTTTACTATTAGCTGCAATTTTTGGATTTGGGATAGTAGTGGTTTGTTATCTACCATGTTGAAGTCAAAATACCTGGCGATGAGAAACTTGTTGGTACTTTCTTCTTCAGCCTTGTATTTGAACTCCAGAGCGGTCCATATCTCCTTTGCTGATGACGTCTGTTGGTACAGATTGTACAGACGGTCAGAGAGAGCGTTCAGAATGTGTCCTCGACACAAGAGTTCGTCTTCGGCTCATTTGGTGCGAGTGGCCACCTGTTCAGGTGTGTCGTCGTCGGTTGCTTCAGGTAGTGCTTGCAGATTTGGATCTAATATATAGTATATCTTCAGCACCGTTAGGAGAAATTTCAGTCTGTCTTGTCATCTTGTAAAATTGGTTCCATCGAACCGATCAAGACGTATCAAAGTCCTGATTCATCAACTTGATGGATGAAACACTGTCGGCTTCCATTACTAAAATAACGCTTTAAGATTGTTGAAATTATACAGATTAATGTATTTTCTGTATAATATAGAAATTGAAAAATTACGATAATCAGAAATAAGGACAGGCTGAAGCACGTATAAAAACGTTGTCCTTAAAGCGTTATTTACCCCTACTCAAGTAAATTGAGTATGCCGATAGGTTATAGGCAAATAGCCTCTAGGATACGATGAGCCTGGTGTGGGTCTGCGTTCAGCAAACACGAAGGTCCACCTATTGGAACTCAATTACACAATTTCTGGCAGTATTACAACATAGAGAAAAAATCCCAAAAGAAAGAAAAGGGAAAGAGAGAAAATTCTTTGGATTAAGACCACTACACTGGTCAGTACTTCAGCCACTGGTTCTGTTGAACCGTTCTAGACTGCACCATTGGTCTGTTCTTTTAGTAAAGGTTTAACCCTTACTGTCTTGCTGGAACTACTGGAGTATAGAAGAGGAGTAGTAGGCTGTCTTAGTTCGTATGGGTCTGCTGGAGTAGGTTTTGAGTTAGATTGGAAACTCATCCATGTAACATCCCAAAAATCGGGGGTCGAGCATAAACTCAACTCCCGAGTTTCAGAACATCACTTATGCAACAAAATGAATGATGATTGAATGTTGACTGTATTTGTGCATTGAACATGAGTGAGATTAAGCCAAAACAGCATATCATACTTCAGAGATAATTAAATTGCAAGCGAAAGACTGTGATAGATAAATAATATATAAAAACTGTGGTGAGTCTCCAGAGTGTGATAAAGTTATGAGGTTAAATAATTACAGTACAATTCTAAAATATACCTAATGTGAGGAAATGTAATATCTTCTATCCCAAGTACCATAGCCCCGTCAATACAATACCAGGTCTTCATAGACCTGCCAGAGAGATACAGAAAGGAGAACTCCTCCTCAACATCATAGTAGTAGTCCCATTTACTTCTAAGCATTGCCATCACCGAAACTCAACAACTGGGTTGGTGTTGCAAACACCGTCCCGTAACGTGGGAGTGAGTGATCAACTCAAGTGGAACAATAAGGCATAGGTTAACATGTTATCAATTCAGTCAAGCAGTAATGATAAAGCAGTAAAATCAAACACTCCTAACTACTCTTATTAATGCAAGTATGAATGCAGTCATGATGTATGCCCTCACCGACATATTCCCTCATGCGACACCATCTTCGTTCGCGGCATGCTTTCTTTCCTCAGTGCTCCACATCTTCCAGGCACATGCAATGCATGATGAGCATGATTACCGAGTTGTTATTAGTCCATTTCAAACAGTAAGATTGGAAAACTAAGGTACCTCCCTTGTATTATTCCCAAACATGATCCATTCTAGGGTCGTCAGTCCTAGTTAATCTCAGATGATGGTGTGTTTCTAGGTCACTGCAGAGGCTGTCAGGGCTGTTACACGGAATCGTTGCACCACTCCCCCATCACCTCTTTAACGATTCATCACTATACAGATACAGGCCTAGTTCATACTCTATACACTGCGGAAAGACTCATCGCCTCACCGCAAATTCAGAGTATGCTTGAGGTCACTTCACTAACGTCCTACCAACGCGGCGCCTATTTCGGCCCGACCACCCACTTATTGAGAATGGGACCCGGCTGCAACTCGACTGAGGACCACAGCCAGGCTACGCCAGTGTAGGCCGACAACACGAATATAGTGTCCCATACCACCATAATCGGCTCACGAGTCTGGTTGCTCACTGGTCACTACGGGGAGGCAGGGCTTAGTGGCGTTACACGGAATCGTTGCACCACTCCCCATCACCCATCGCCCAACAGAGGCCGACGGCCTCGACCACAGTGTCCCATACCACCATGCCCAGCTCATGAGTCTTAGCGGATCGAGGTACCATGATTAAAAGGGTTTTCACTGGTAAGTTTGGTACCCTAGGTTCAAGCAGTGGCGACCAAACATGGTGAACATACATTAGACACATCGGGTTACGTGACGAGCCTGACTAGCTCGAGCACACAATCAATTAGACGACATGAAGTGCATAAACACTTCGCGTGGCCTAACCACTGTCGCCAACTGACGTACGACTCGGGTTCGTCAATCACATCCCACGTGGCGACATGAATCTCAGCCACTATCTCAAATCTGGTACCGACTGTCTGGACTATAGACATAGTCCCAAACTCAATCAATTCTCATCCATAGCATGTGGAGTAAAGCATGATAAACAAAATAATTCAAGCATGCTAGTAGGCATGTTATAAGGCATGTTATAAAGCATGATATAAAGCATGTTGTAAAGCACTACATCAATAGGAATACAAACACATGTATTGCAATTAAGCGGTTTAAGTGATCAACCTCATGGAGGTAATCATACATGTTGCTAGGGTAGTTGAGAATCCAATCTCAACACCCTCCTAAGGCATCTACATCCAAATACTTACTCACCTTACCATTTCCACAAACACTTCACATACACCAATTCAACATACATAGCGTATGTTAACAAACATGTGTTAGGGCGAGTCCTTTCGCCAGGCAAATATTTTATGTGCACATACTATATTTATACAACAATTAATCATGGCAAACACATCGTTAAAATATACATGTATACAGTACTTTTACAATACAGTATTTCTACATACATAGTATATATTAGTAAAACATGTATTTAGGCGAATCCTTTCGCCAAATAAGTATTTTATCCATATATCATATATCCATACAACAAATAATCATGTCAAACACATTTCCAAAAAATATACGTATACGGTATTTTCTACGAATATCTAGAATATATCTAGAATATGTAAAATTCCATATTCTACAACTTTAATCGAAACAGAAAACGGAAAGCACTTTATACATGTGCAATTGCATGCAAATCATGAATCTATCATTATCTGACATTGAAAGCATTGAAAACCATAACCTATACACCTAAAGTCCGCACCTTGTGTCGTAGAATAGTAACGGAGTAGATAGGTTCGCTAAGCTTCCGTATACGGGAGTTTGGCAACCTAGAGAACGAAATAGGTTAGCTATTTCATAACCTACAACCTATACAACCCTAAAACAGATTAGGGTTAGAGTTTCTTACCTAGAAATGGAGCTGGAATCGCCGGAAAAGCGATTAGAATGGAGCAGTGGAGCCCGAATAGTGGCAGGGAACAGTAGCAGGGAGTTCCTCCCACATCTCCCACACTTTCTCTCTCTTTTCTCTCTCTCTCTCTAGGGTTTCTCTCAAATTCGGATGGCTGCAATGAGAGAGGGTTTAAGGTCCTTATATAGCTTAAAAACTCACCGAAATAGACTCCTGTTCAAAGTATACTTAGGTTATAACCAAAGCGGGACTTTTTCAGCTCAACGGAGGACTTCTGGCGGGCCTCCTTGAGCGAAAGGTCGGACTTAAGCTCACTAATACTGGATCTACGTCCTATTAAGTTTTCGTTTCGGTCGAAATTTCAGATCACGCGTGGCGGACCAGTTTTAGTTCAACGGTCAGCGGATCTCGATCGGAGATTCCGAGTACATGTAAATGTGTATGAAATTTCTCCTAATCCGAGGGTGTAATTTGGTCTGATTCTAACGGTCTGGTTGCTTAAAACTGATCCGCAAGCGAGAGGTGCCAGATTACTATTCAAGATATTTTATTTTGAAATTATTTCACATTTCACACACTCTTCGCTCCAAGTTCAAGCGAATAGCGCTGGGACACTATCTGGATTTGATTTCCGAGATGGTTGTCAAGCCCAGCGAGGCGGTCCTAATTCCTTAACTTCGTATTATTCGGACTCCCGACGTGCGGTCCAGATCTGATACGGAGTTTCGAGATGCTCCCGAGAGCAGCCGGGTAATGAGATTGATCCTAGATTTTAGGGTAACCTAGCGACAATGATTTACAAGTTTTGG
The DNA here is from genome assembly GCA_030180095.1 of Magnolia changhungtana. Taxonomy (NCBI): domain Eukaryota; kingdom Viridiplantae; phylum Streptophyta; class Magnoliopsida; order Magnoliales; family Magnoliaceae; genus Magnolia; species Magnolia changhungtana. Next base: position 951,452 of record JASAUF010000156.1, read on the forward strand.
GTCTTGCAGATCGTATTTAAAGCGATTCAAATGGATTTCATGGATAATCTAGTTTAGCACTTAGTTAACTTTGTCAAATTTCTAAAGGATTTAATCCTAAGTGATTTTCGTCTGAGGTAGTATTTAGTCCTTTGCAGTTTGTATTTAAAGTGATCCAAGTTATACTACTTACCTAGTTTAAGATAGTGTCTAGGGCGAAAGTGCTTTGAAAAATTGAAAGAACAAGGTAGTGAAGGGTGGGATTTGTGAAGGAAATAGGTTAAGGAGTGATTTTAGACTGTGAAATTCAGTTCTAACAAGTTAATAAGGTGTTAGGATCGACCCATCGCCTAAGGACCTCTAATCCCATGTTGAAAAAAATCCGGGATGTTACAATCCAGGTCCTCATTTTATAGGCTATGGTGGCTGGGGGTTATGGTCCAGGGAAATAAATCCCATGGCCGTTTTCTAGCTATTAGAGAAAACTAGCCGTTTTATGGCCGTTTTCTGACTATTGTGCATGGGCCATTAAGCTGCTGCATGCTGACTGTTGTGAGACAACAACTAGCCATTTTCTAGCTGTTGGGCTAGCCATGCAGCAGTTACAGTTAGACCCTGCACTAATAGCTGATGTTTTATTTAAACTAACACGATTTAAATGATATTTAAACTCGCAAGTATATGAATCAGATGCAGATACGGTACGTATTACAAGATCGTTCCCACGAGGACTGGTCGTCACAACTCAAATCTATGATTCTCCTTAACTAATCCAACAAATAATGGAATGAACTACTAGGCACAATTCTAAGAAAAAAAATAATTAAGAACAGGGAAGAAAATTCAATCAGAGAAAAAGCACTAGGACTTTCGAATCCACCCCTAATTATCCTAACCCTTGTTTTGTCTGTTGATTCACCTTGATCTAGATTGATACCACTGATATAGAGAAAGCACAATCTGTGTCCTTAATCGGGCATACAGAATGTCTAATTCCTTTAAGCAATGCCATGAATAACATATCCCATGTCCTTGGTCGAGTACATGGAATGTACATTCATTAAAGCACCCTGTTTCTTCCTCTATAGGAAACCTGTTCTTGATCAGACACAAGCACCTATAATAAGCATCCAAACAACATCCATCTATATACTTTGATCAAGTTCATAGATGGAGAAGTATAGAATTTAAACCAATCAAGCCCACTTAGAGAAAAAAACAAATTAATTAATATTCAAAGTAAATCAACCAATACAAGAGCTAATCAAATTAGGGGCTTCATCTCAGCCCTAGCTGAGAGATTAGTGACCCATAAAATCCATAAAAAAAAAATTAAATAAAATTCATAAAAAAAATGTCAAACCAAACAATCTCTCTCTCTCTCTCTTCTTTCTTCTCTTTCTTCTCTCCCTTGCTCCAGAACTGGAATCCCCTGGTTCTGAATTCCTTTCCTACATCCAAAACTCTCCTTTTATAGCTGCTGGATGGCTGGGTTCGGTGGCAGAGTCGTAGAAGGACTCGGAGTATAAATTTTCACAACCGTGATCGGTGGACCCCACAGAGGTATTTTCTGGAAAATCCACCCCATCCATTGGATTCAGGACGAAATTTCAGTCAAGAATGGATGGTTTTGAATGTCCATTGACGCGGCCCAGAGAAGAAATCACGGAAAGATCAGTTTTGAACATTGCAGAGTAGTCCGTTTGTGGCCTCTGTACCGCACACGTGTGTACGCATGGGAGATGAATATCAACATGGTTTTGTAGTTCTCAACGCCCTCTACACGATGGACGGCTCGGATCGGCCGTACGGGTGACGTACGGAGCCCAAAAACTCCCGCAAAACGGACCAGCGGCGTCCGTTTCGCTGACGCGAAACCGACTTCCGTGGCAATGGTGGGACCCATTCTTTTGATTAGACCGATAATCCACTCCGTCCATTGCATGGAGAATGAAAAAACGGCTGGGAATGTCCAATTTCGAGTTAAATTTGTGGTGGCCCACAGAGTTTTGAACTCACCGTCCGTTTTGCGTTTTTCAGCGATCAAAGTCCGTACATATGCATGGGACCAAACGGACATCTAGGCGATGGTAAGTAGGCCCTTATAAATCTGATGAATGGTTCGGATTCCTCATATGGACAATGGGTGGGGCCCACAACCGACGACCGGTGCCGGTTCTCGCAGACGCTGGAAACAGAGAGGGGACGAGCACGGGTCAGCGCCCGCGCTGACCGTCCTCGCGGTGCGGTGCACGGCCGGCGCAAGTGTATTCAGTGTACATACGCTGTACATATAGCCCACCGTGATGTTTACGAGAAATCTACACCATCCATCCTCTTTCTCATGTAATTTTGGCCATCAATACCAAAGTTTAGGCAATTCCAGATATCAGGTGGACCCCAAATTGGAGATTAACGGACTGATCTATCCGTTGGACCACTTTTTGAGATCATCAATGGCTGAAATTTAATATGTACGGTTAATTTACGGCCCCCATCACATGTATGAAGTTTCGAGTTGATCGGATGGCGGGAAATATGTGATCTTACATTTTACACCAATTTCAGGCCTCTTTATCGTGCTTTCCTCAGATCCCAGGCGTGTATATTCTTCACATTGATTTTTTGGAGTTCATCCCGTGCTCTGGTGACTTCAGAACGTCAAATCCATGCCTTTAACATCAATTTCCAATTAACCCTCCTGATTTCATCCTATAATAAAAACACGATTAAAACACTCCATTAAACCTTATCATGTACGTAAAATTAGGCAATATTCGGGGTCTAATATGTAATATGTGACCCTCATCAATAGCACAACTGTTATAGATCTGCTGCAACAGCTCTATTTTCCAGCTCTCTATATAATCAGAGGGACTCTCATTCAGTCCTTTAGATTTTCATCCAGCCAACCATCTCCTTTAGCCACTAGTCGCACCGTGACTCGCACACGTCTCGCTCCGGTTCGCGAAGGGAGCGACACGATGCACACGTGTGAAGTGCAAAGTGCGCCACTAGCGCCTCTACAGCCACACTGCCTCACATGCCCACGCCCTCGCACCGAGCCCAAGACCAAGACCGAGACCGAGACCAAGACCGAGACCGAGCTCGAGCCCGAGCCCGAGCGTGCGCGCGGGTGTTCCAGTGCTACGCACTGGAACACGCAAGGTCCATAGTCCACGGACTAGGTAGGTAAATATTATAATACTCCACTATTATCATTTAAACCAAAGATTTTTCTCTTCCCTTTCCGATGTGGGACTAATCCCAAAAAAACCTGCAAAACAGTGCTTTTTCAAAACAACTTTTTATATATTTTATATTATTATTTAATATATTTTATTAAAAATCAATATTTTACAACACCTACCTCTTCTGTGCATTCTTATTAATTCTGAAAAGACTGAAGAAGATGGGATGAGGTTTAAGAAGAAGGTGTGGTTTGGTGAAGAAGGAGAGAAATGGGTGTAGTTGGATGCCTTTGGAATGGGTTCCTTGAAATGGGATTTGAGATTTAGAGAGAGAAAGGTTTTTTTTTTTCTTAGGGATTTGGAAGAAGAGAGGGTAGGGTAGGGTGAGAAGTGGTGTATTTAGTGCTTAAAATGGAGTGGAGGTGGGCCCCACTCATGTGTGCATGGAAGGGAGGGAAGAACCTATCTGGTAATGTTTCTTATTCTTTTAGTAATTAGATTATTTTTAAAATTTTTATGATGATTTAAAATCAAGTTTTAAGAAATCTCACTAAGTTTCATACCATTTGGAGTTGTAAATAATTATACAAATTCCAGAAGTAACCACCATCTAAAACTAACAATTTTTGGACAGTTGTCAATTCACTCTAAATATAACTATATTATAATTTTTATTTTATTTTTATATGAAACTAGACTTGTTTAGCTTCAATATAGCTTTTGAATTACCTAAATCAGAATTGTAACGAAGGATATATGATTTTTCAAAGATGGGAAAAAAATCTATTCAAATCCCGGCGGGGGCCACGCCGGTTGGTTGGGGTCCCGCCGACCATCGGATGTCCGGGGGGGGGGCTTCGCCGGCTGGGGGGTCCCGCCGAGTCTCTGGAGCTCTGGCAAGGTCCACAGTCAGGGTCGGACGGTCGTGCGGGCGGGGTCCAGCCGGCCCTCTATTTTTTGGGCGGGGTCGCCTTGCGACAAGCATATCTCACAAACCGGAATGACTTATTCGACATGTCATATATGAATTTGGGGTAGAAGAAGCCGATATACACAATGGGAATAATTATTTCATGACATTCCTCCTAGTTAGAGGTCAAAACTCGAATTTTCTACATTTTCACTATTTTTCATGAAATTTCATTCTCCCTTAAGTCCTTACGCCCCAATGGGTTGAAACTATCAACTTTAGCCTGACGTTAACTCATTCAGTCTAGATCTATGGTTTTAACCGTTTAAACGTTAAATTGTTGGCTCGTACTTGTCAATGTCCCGGGGAAATTAGAGGACAGAGTGAAGGTAGATGAAGGTTTTAAGGGAATCGGATGGGGAGATGAATTTGGCCTCAGACCTGTTTGGCCAGTGAAATGACGCTATAATAAGCGGGGTTACAGTGCCAATCCCCGCTCAAGGTGGAGTATGGCATGTCTGGAAATTTGTGTGAAGAGCGCAACTTCATTTCACAGGCTGCTGAATGAGCCTTGCGTTGGATGGTGGAATGAGGGGTTTCTACGCACTAGGATGATGAATTTCTAGGCATGATTGGGAAGGAAGACCCAGGATTTGCCCTTCTCTAGGGTTACTATTCTCTCCATCGCTACCCATTCCTAACTCCTTGGGAAGTCCTACCCTTCATCTACGATTATTGGTTCGGGGTCTAAGATGGTTCCTAGCGTTCTAAGTCCCTGTTGCGTTTTCCACTGCGTATCCTCTCAAGTCAGCGGACGCGTTAGTGAGTTCATGACCTATGGCCCAAGGGATTCTAAACTATTGCTCTGATAACATCTTGTAACGCCTTGAAAATTGGGGGTCATGTATATACTTGACTCCCGAGTTCCCGGGGTCACTTACAATCAGTTTTCGTTACTATACGATCAATTTAGTATAAATGGGCATCCTGGAATTTTCTAGAATATGAAGCACAACCACACAAGTCTACTGAGATGAAAGAGATCAAACACGTACATATATACATGTCTAAAAGAATAAAAGGGGCGCACATGGCGCCACCCAACAAAATCACAAAAGACTAGTATGTCCAACAAAATAGAGCTGAGCCCACTGCTCAGCAATCCATCGGCCCATCTATTGATCCAACGAGGTCCCGCTCATCAGTTGGAAATAGGACACCTCATCCTCCTCGTCCAAGCTCGCGTCGAAAGGCTCCTCGTACTCAGCGTTACCTGTATCTACTGAAGAGTCTGGTTGGTGTTTTAAAACACCGTCCCAGAGTGGGAGTGAGTGATCAACTCAGTGGTTGCTATTAGTCTTAAGTTTTAACAAGCATCAATTATATTATGAATTTAATGAAAAACAATCATTCATAAACACCTAACTAATCTTATTAATGCGCATGCATGTCGGATGATATGATGTATGCCCTCGCCACAACACTCCTTCAAGCGACTCCGTCTAACGATCACATATGTTAACACTCTCTCAGAGCGACCTCGGCTGCCGAGTCGCCAACCTAGCTAATGCAATGCAATGATAATGTTAACCGGGTTCTTAGTTAGGTCTGTTCATCCAGCAGATTTGAGAATCTGATACACCCCACATATCAAATGCCATGAACTAGTTGTAAGGCCAAGACCCCCAACGTGTGAGGCCAAGACCCCGCGATCCGTGATCCCGTCGGGTTCCTCATCCCCGACTTTAAGCACATGGAGAGTGCCGAGAGAAAGGGATCACTCGCAGTCACTACGGGGAGGCGCGTCACCCCATCGTAGGCCGACAGCTCGGACACAGTGTCCCATTCCACCATGCCCGGCTCACGAGACTGTGGATCGATATTCAATTCATTATCAATAGACTACAACGGTGGTAAGGTGTTCCAGATTCCATACATATGTGAGCAAACATGGTTAACAAACAAGGTTGGTCAGATAGTAGGCTAGACTACATGAGTCGGGCGAGCATACGATGAGCGACAACGAGTACAAGGGACCCATGTAGTCGAACTACTGTCACCCATACACACCCGCCCAAACTCACGGGTGTAGCCCTAGCATAGTCCTACCGATAGAACTATCGTCTCTCCTCATGTTTTCGACCAACCCTAGGGTTCAATGTTGATTCATAGCATGCCAACCATCAAGATTATCAACTAGCCTACAATAGCATATTGCATGCATTCCATCATACAGTTCAAACATTCCTAACAAACATGTTACATTATCATAAATAAGGTGTGTGAGTCGTGTGGATTAGTGAGGAAGTAAAACACTTCCTACATTTCAAGGAATGAAAATGCACAAGGGCAAAGTATCATACATATCATAAGCAACAACATATGAGAAGATCATGCAACACATGAGTATACAATCATCCACTACAACTTAAGCATGTGAGAGGCACAAATAATGTCATAGGAACAATACACAACATACAATTTCATACATCTCCAAACAAATCACCCAAATCCTAGGGTCTCTCTAGATTCTACACGTGCCTCATCCAAGTAAGCAAGATCATTAGACTCATGATATAAGTGGTGCTAGGCCACCTAAGATTAATAGTCCGCACCTTCGAGTCGTTGAAGGCTTGGAAAATGACCTAGGAGGGTGAATTTTGGGGTCGAACGGCCGGAATCCCTAGAGCAAACATTTGCATGTTAGAATCCCATGCAATTCCCTTCTCAACACAAGGCTTTCAAGAAAAAAGGATAAGGGATTTACCTAAACAACCAACAGAAGCGGCTCTTGCGGTTGAGGTGGAGGGTTTTCTTAGAGAAGCGGTAGAGAGTTGCAAGGTTGAGCTTCCGTGGGCCCCACCCCTACCACACACTCCTTTCCTTTCTTCTTCCTCTCTCTTTCTCCTCTTTTCTCCTCTTCCTCTTCTCCATTTTCTCTCTCCTCTCTTCCCTTTCTCTAGGGTAAAATTCGTATGGGGAGAGGGGTGCCCCAAATAAGGCCCTTTTATAATGTCAGATTGGGTGGAAATGGCCCCAAGTATTGGGTTTTTGCTATACTAGACCTATAGGAGGGTCTTTCTAAGCTCTAGGGCCCACTATGGGGTATACATATTAATATACACCGTAGAATAGTTGGCCTTAATGATGATCTACGTATGGATATGATCGGCCCACCATTTGGATGCGTCGATCAACAGATATGATTAGAAATCTGTTCAACGATCACCAATAGTCGGTCGGGGCCGCGGCTATATGGATATGAGGAGAAAAATATCCTTACTACATCGGTAAAATTTAGTTGTAAACCGACGGTCTGAAATCCTCAACTTCGCATAAGAGTGGACGACGCAATTCACTTAAGTTCTAACTCCTTGCTTTAGGGTATTTGCGCTTCTCAGGCACTCTTCCTTTGGCTCAAGTTGAGCAGTTCCCAGGTCCGACTCCCGCGATGGACGTCAAGCCCAGTGAGACGAACATTCTTCTATAGTTTTGGAACTAGTGGCCCACCAACGAGCGGTCTAAAGCTTGTTCAAAAAATCGGGGCATTTCCGGAATGAATTTGGTATTGAGATTTCTCGTGAGCACTGATTAGGGTTTGGATTAACTATGTTCATAGTGTGGCCTATTTATAACTAGTGGAAGTGGAGATTTGGTCATGCTTACTCTAAACCGTCGGTTTTACCCTGATGGGTCTCTAGTCACGAAATGTATAGGACAGGGGCTTCACGGCCTGATGAAGGGCCATGCAAAGTTTGGGAACAAATGGATGAACGATTATGGGGTTTGATCAAACGGTTCTGATTGTTAAATGGCCATGTGGGGTCTATCCCGGTGATTGGAGAATCTTTGGTGGCCCCCTGGCCCTGAAATTTATAGGGTAGGTGTTCCATGGCCCGATGAAGGGCCATGCAAAATTTGGGAACGATCGGATATGAGATTTAATCGTACGGGTTCGGTTTGCGATCAACGGTCACTGTCCCATGATCGGGTCCCAGATTTTGTAGACAAGCGTAGGCACGTACATTAGACCTTCACCGTAAATTATGAAGAAATCAGACGGCTGGAAAGCTCAGAGTCTCAATTTCTTTGATCAGTGCTAGATTTCAACTCTGGCCATGGGTGGGTTGACAAGTGCTGTTAGAATAACACGAATAATCAACTTCTGGGTGTCCAACGAGTTCGTGGTCCGCGATGGACCACAAGCCCAGTGAGATCTATGATTTTCTAAATTTTCATATTTTTCTGACCTTCCTCGGCTACTGCACGGCTTGCACAAGCTGTCGCCGAGTACAAACCGATCATCTGACTTGATGGCCTGCACACGGTCTGATCGTGACCAGACTGGACCACTCGTGTATAAGCTAACGTTGAGTGTTAATGGTCAGTATGTGATAATATAAGTTTAAAAAAAAATTAAGGATTTTTGGAAATCCAAAACAGTGAAAATCCAGGATGTTACAGGCCCACCGTGATGTTTGTTAAACATTGACTCATCTATCCATTTTTTGAGCTCATTTTAGTATACGTGACCAAAATTGAGTTGGATCCAAAACTCAAGTGGGTCACGCAAGAGGAAACAGTGGAGATTTAGTGAGCGCCGTTGAAATAATCTTATGGCCATAAAAGTTTTGTATTGGGATTTCTTTTTTATGTTTTCACTTCACCTTAGTGGGATTAACCTTATAAACGGTTTATATGGCATATAAACATGAAGGTGGAGCCCAGGAAGGTTTCAACGGTCGGAATTTCTTTCCCCACTGTTTCCTCTCACGTGACCCACTTGAGTTTTGAATCCAACTCATTTTTGGTCGCGTGTCCTAAAATGATCTCGAAAAATGGATAAACGGGGTAGATGTCGAGCAAACATCACGATGGGCCCCATCGTGCATCCTTGCGCAGGAACTTCCTGTCAAAGGCTTTTGCAGGAAATCCGTGTCATACAGGGACGTGGATTGGATGCTGACTGGTTGAGTAGTGAGATTCGCTACTGAAGTGGCGTCACCAAGTTATGTGGGCCCCAACATGATGTATGTGTTGTATCCACACCGTTCATACATTTGGAGAGATCATTTTAGGACATGGTCTAAAGAATAAGACAGATCCAAGGCTGGGGTGGACCCCACTGCATAAAACAGTGGGCAGAATAACACCCTCCGTTGAAACCTTCCAAAGGTCCACCATTATGTTTATTTGAGATCCAACCTGCTTATGTGTTAACACATACATGAAAGAAGGGAAAACAAGAATATTAGCTTGATCGAAAACTTTCCTGGCCCTTAGAACTTTTAATGGTGGGCGTCACTCTCCCCACTGTTTTCTATGGCGGGATCCTCTCGAGCTTTGGATCTGAGTCATTCTTTATAACATGACTTACTATAATCTCTCAAAATGGATGAACGATGTGGATACAAATATACATCATGGTGGGCCCACATCACTTGATGACGTAACTTCAGGAAATCCACATCCATACATTCGCGAATCCCAACCAGGTAATTGCAGGAAGCGATTGCCTACTAAGTAACGTACGCTAACCATACCGAGTAAACTCTATAGGGTCCATCGTAGTTCATGCATTGTATAAACTTCATCCATCCGTTTTATCATGTAAATTTAAGGTTTTAACCCAAATATTAAGCATATCCAAATCTCAAGTAGACCACACCACTGGAACCAGTGTGAATTGAAGTCTACTATTGAAAAATTCTTAAGAGGCAACATAAGTTTTAGATCAAGCTGATATTCGTGTTTTCCCTTCATCCATGTCATTGTCATCTTATGAACCGTTTGGATGACAAATAAACATCACTGGGCTTTAGAAAGGTTTCAACGGTGGAAATAAATAATTCCACTGTTTCCTGTAGTATGGTCTATTTAAGCTTTAGATATACTTCAAATTTGGGTTGAACCCCTAAAATGATCTGAAAAATCAGATGGACGGCGTGGATAAAACACATGAATTCATAATGGGCCCAATAGAGTTTACTCAATCCAATAAGAGTGTACTCAGTACGCAATCCGATTTCGTAATTGTATTTGGGTTTCTTGGAATGCACGTTATCTATTTGGTTTATATATGAAGTGACGTAACCTAGTTCTATGGGCCCCACCATGATATATGTTTTGTATCCACACCGTCTATTCATTTGGAGAGATCATATTTGGGCATGGTCTAAACAATGAGTTAGATCCAAATCTCGAGTGAACCCCACCATACAAAATAGTGGAGAGAGTGACGCCCATCATTAAAAAGTTCTAAGGGCAACAAAAGTTTTTGATCAAGCTGTTATTTGTGTTTTCCTTTCTTTCATGTCTGAGTTAATACATGAACAGGTTGGATCTCAAATAAACATCATGGTGGACCTTCGAAAGGTTTCAACAGTAGGCATCACTCTCCCCACTGTTTTTGTGGTGGGGTCCACTCTAGCCTTGGATTTGACTTATTCTTTGTATCAAGCCCTAAAATGATTTCTCCAAATGTATGGACGGTGTGGGTACAACACATGCATCATTGTGGGGCCCACAAAACTTGGCAACGTTACTTTAGCAGTGAGTCTCGCTACTCAACCTCCGCGCACGGAAAAAGGTAGAACAAAAAAAAATAAAATTAAAGGAGACGGTTGGGGTTCTCTATGGACCGAGTTACACGTCCAGCTCGAGCCCCAGACGAGCGGGGGTAGTACCTAATCTGCGCCCGGGAAGCGGATTGGCTGGTGTATTGACGTCAGCAAGTTCTGTGGGTCCGATGACGAATTTGTTATATCCAAACCGTCCATCTATTTTGCGAGCTCGTCGTAAGGTTTGAGCCAAAAAATAAAATAGATCTAAAGATAAACTGAACCACACTACAGAAGTGTTGGATCAAGCTTATATTTATTTTTTTCCTTTCATCCATGTCCTTGTGATCATATAAAAAGGTTTCAATGGTGGAAATCATCATTCCAACTGTTTCCTATGGAAAGGTCCACTTGATCTTTGGGTATTATTAAATTTTAGATCCAACTGCTAAAATAAGATGGAAAAACGGATGGATAGCGTGGATAGACCCCATACATTCATGGTGGTACACCAGCCAATCCACTTCGACTTCCGATGCGGAAGTTACTCGACTTACGTGTAGCTGTAGGAGTCTTTGAGGAGTTCAGATTCCGAAGACCTTAGGAAGACTATTTTAGTAAGTCATGTTACTCGACTTACGCATCCCAATATATGTAGAGATGAATGGTCTTATTGGGCCCACTGTGATGTATATATTTTATCCATGCCGTTCATTTATTTTAAAAGATCATTTTAAGGAATGAGCAAAAAATTGAGGCATATCAAAGGCTTATGTGGACCACACCATAGAAAGTAATGAAATTAAAAATGTACTATTGAAAACCTTTTAGGGCACGACAACCATGATCTATATCAACCACGACCCACATAACATGATAAATACGACATATATAACATGATAACTACGACCCGTGACAACCACGACCCATAAAACATGACAACCACGACCCATATAACATGACAACTATGACCCACAACCATGACCCATATAACTTGACAACTACGACCCATGACAATCACGACCTATATAACTGACAACCACGACCCATATAATATGACATCCTCGACCCTTGCTACATGATAACCACGATCCATTCAAAGGGCCGTGGTTCACATGCACAATGGATTGTGGTTTTAATCCACAAAAGGTCGTGGTTGATATTTGACTCTACCCCTAAAATGACACAACAAAAAGGATGGGCGGCATGGATTATTCAATACATCAATGTGGGCCCATTTGGATGGTGGTTTTCATGGGTCGTAGGTTCCATGTTATATGGGTCGTGGTTGTCATGTTGCATGGTTCGTGGTTTTCAACTTGTTCACTTCCTTTTCTACCAAACCATTGGTACCATAGCTTAAGGCCCATAATGAGGTGATCCGATCCATCCACCTAGTCAGCTAGCTCACTGTGAGCCCAAAAAGTCCTGATTCGGGCAGTCTCCACTTCTAACAAGCATCATTGTGAGCTTGAAAAGTTTCTATAGACACCATTATTTTATATTTTGTGGCCCACACAAGCACCGGATCAGGCTGATATTTAGGTCATACCCCTAAAATGACATGACAAAAAGGATAAGCAGCATAAATTATACACATACATCAATGTGGGCCCATATGGGTCATAGTTGTTATATACAACAGTGACAACCCGACCCATATAACATGACAACCGCGACCCATATCACATGAAACCACGACCCATATAATATGATAACTACGACCCATTTAACATGACAATCACCACCCATATAATATGACAACAACAACCCATGACAACTACAACCCTTACCACATAACAACCACGACCCATATAACATAACAACCACGACCCATGATAACTACGACCTATATAACATAACAACCACGACCCATTTAACATGAAAACCACGACCCATGACAACCACGATCCATTTTTTGTAGTGTAAATGGATTGAAGGCTACAGATTAAGGTCGTGGTATACTCCAATTGATCTTTGGATATGCTTCAATTTTGGGCTCAACCCCTTAAATTAGATGAAAAAATAGATGGATGGTGTGGATAGACCACATATATTTAAGGTGGGCCCAACCGAGTACTCAATCTGATTTCCTCTCTCGCGCACAACTTACACTGGGAAAGAAAGAAAAAGGGCCAACCACACTCTTACCTCATAACAACCACGACCCTTTCCTCATGAAAACCATGACCCATATAACATGTCAACCACGACCCATACCTGGGTCATGGTTGTAATGTGGTAAGGGTCATGATTGTAATGTAGTAAGGGTCGTAGTTCTCATGTTATATGGGTCATGGTTGTCATGGGTCGTAGTTTTCTCACTTCCTTTACTACTAAATGAAAGGATAGTCATTGGTACAATATCCTGAGGCCAACAATGGGGAGATCCATTCCGTCCATCTTGTCGGCCAGCTTGGCGTGGGTCCAAAAAGTCTTGACTTAGACAATGTCCACTTCTAACAAACATCAGGGTGAGCTTGGAAAGTTTCAATAGCGGGTTCCATTGTCACCATTATTTTCTATTATGTAACCCACATGAGCTCTGGATCAAGCTGATATTTAGATCTTAGCCCTAAAATGACACGGTAAAAATGATGGACGGCATGGATTATACACATACATCAATATGGGCCCCACGAGTTTAGTCCTTGCCCACGCGCAAAAAGGGTTCTGTACACATTACTTTGTTGGAATTAAATACTACGTAACTTCTTAGTCCCTAGAAAACCATGCAACTACTAAACGAAGGTCAGGGGCATTTTCATCCAAAAGTTGTCAAAAAGCCATTTAGGAAATATATGAAGTGTCATGGCGATCGAGGTAATTGACCCAAACTTGGAGGCGAGTACGGACAATTTTTGTTTGTCAACAATTTCAAATACTGCTCCCACTGCAATACTGAGCAGCAAAAACGTCCACATTCAAAACAGAAGTTGCAAAAAATAACAGTGTGTTTGATTTTCCAAACTCTCAATAAATATATTTTACAATGGGTAATAATTATTTTATGCACTGATACCAATACAATACAACGGGTCTAATTGAACTTCGGATCTATCTATTTTTTGTATGATGCTCTAAGAATGATGTCTCCAGATGAATGGATGCCATAAATAACCAAAAAAATGGTGACGTCACTTCAGTAGCAGACTCGCTACTGTGGGGTTGAGTAGCTAATCCGCGTCCCCTACTTGGACCACCATTCAAAGCTAGAGATGCAATCGGCTTCCAATCAAATCTCGTGGTGTTCCACCCTACCAAAGAGGGTGGTGAGTATCTGATGCTTTAGTGGAAGACTTACAAGAGTTTCGTCACCGTTGCATGGGCTCTAGTATCTATTACAGCGAAGTGGAGTGCATGGGTTCGCTGAAAACTTAAACAGTCACAATCATGCCAATGTCACGGCTTGTCATGCATGGCCATTGTTTAATAAGCTGTACTAATTGGATATCCTAGCTATCACATTCAGGTTAACTGTTGATGCAGTTTTCTGGCGGTCATAACCAGACATTTGAATCCCTGGAAAAGTAAAACAACAATGGCGACTTTGGCTAAGACGGAAGACCCTCCTATGCCAAACTTAGATAGAGAATCTGGGTCTATTTTTGTTAGGGTTTTTTACATAAATTTATCCGTGGATTAGGACTCTATTTATAGCTCTAGGGCGAGCTTCGTAGATGGAAAATTTCTCCATTTGGTAGGTGTGTATCACAGTTGTCTTCCGAGATCCTCAGTAGAGATCTTGGAACGATTTTAGCAATAGGGTCGAGTAGTTGGGACCTAAGAACACTAGGGTAGCTAGCCAAGGTCGACTAGTTGAGGCCGACCTTTAGGTTCGAGTTTTGAAGTTGTCCTAAATTGGACATTGGGCTATGGTTGAAGTCGCTTTCAATACGTAGGTCGTATTGATTCGTATAGTAGTTCGTTGGTCATAATTAGAGTTGTACATGAGCAGAGTTAGCTCGGTAACTCTGGCTCGAAAAAGCTCGATCACTCGACTAAGATTGAAACTCCATTCGAACTGACTCGAGCCATTTTTTGGGAGCTCGGAATATTTCGAGTCGAGTCCGAGCTGGACCTAGCTTGACTCGGCTCGACTCGGTATTGAACTCGACTTGACTCAACTCGGCTCGGACTCGACTAGGATCAAGTTTTAAGTGAATATATAAAGGTTTTTTTAAAAAAAGAGAAAAGAAACAACCCTCATTTGCCCGACCCTACCCATTTTGCCCAACCCAACAACCCTAATCCATTTCTCCCTCCCTTTCGCCTAAATCGCCCGACCCCAAATCGGTCATTCGTTCACCCAATACTCCCACCGTTTTCCATTGTCCGACGAAATTCCTTCTTCCAGCATCTATCCGGATGATCTCCTATCCCAAAGTGAGTCCTCTCCTCCACTCTCTCCATTTTTTTCGGCAAGTAACATCCGTCTGAGTAGCGGAACACATCCTAACTTGACTCGAAAACTCAGCTCGAACTCGACTCGAATTGGACCAAGCTGCTGGCCGAGCCGAGCACGAGCTGTTGTTCCAAGCTCGAAGGCCGAGCCAAACCGAGCACGAGTTAAGACTTAAGCTGTCCGAGTCGAGCAGGAGCTGGGCAAAGCTCGACTCGGCTCGACTCGTGTACGCCTCTAGTCACAATAGCAAGAGCTCGTTGGCAGCTCGGACTTATCTACTCATGGTCGAACCATCGAGTTGTTTGTGGAAATCGTGCTCAGTCATGGGACCCTTGTTACCTTCTTGGGGTTAATATTCTCTTATACTAGTCTCCTTATGTCAGTCCATTTTTACCCATAACAGTAACCCCCTACTTCCAAGCTTGTTCTACAAGCTCGAGAAGTAAATCGGTGGGGACTAACACATGCAGCATCTTTCATTTGGGAAATCGGATCAATTTATCACCATTGCAGGAGAGAGAAGGGCGGCATGTGCGGAAATTGAGGAGGACCCATGCGTCTGTACAACGTCCCTTGAATTCTCGACCAATGGTGTGTGGGCACGTGGCCCTGCCTTTAAAGTCAGGTTGCCCTTCAAATTGAAAGCCACCACATGGAAGGTGTGTGAGTTGTGGTGTCTCCTCAGCTGTGGCATTTAATACAGGCAATTAATGCTTGCGACTGAGGACTCCTATAAAAGGGGGGTAAAATCTTGAACCCTAGTCATTTGTTTCCATTTTTACTATTGCTCCTTCAGACTTCTCGAACGAGGCGATTTCCAGTAAGCTGGAAACCTGCTCCAACGAGCTCCTTTCCTTCTTCATCCCTTGCTTTCTTTTTCCACCCCTTGGTCCGAATTGTCCGACATATTGGACGAACGACCTAAGCCCAAAGATTTCCAAGGTGACTTTGAGTTAGAGAGTGTAGATTCTCGGTTGGGAGCTCCCTACGATCCGCCATCTCTGATACCACTGGGTCGCTGACGGGCGACGGATCCTGCTCCGGCCGAGAGTGCGACAGCTCAGTCTTCTGCTAAGGAGCCAATTGATGTTGGCCCCTCTGGGTCAAGGTTGAGATGGACCGACCTAGTTCGGATTAGGTCAGAGTACCAAATACCAAACATCGTGGTACTCCGAGCTCCCGAGCCTAGCGAAGTCCTAGCCGATTCTCAGAAGGGTGAGGTGGTCATTTATTTAGTTGCCTTGCAATGTGGCCTCCACCTCCCCATTCATCGGATTATACAAGAGGTCACTTCTCACTTGAGGCTAGCTCCGGGCCAAATCATTTCAAATGCTTAGAGAGTTTTGATGGGGACCCACATTCTCTAGTTCCAGCTTGAAAGTACCAAGCTGACGATCGAGTAATTCCTATACTTGTACCAATTGAAGGCCAGACCTAAACATCTGAGCTGGTACTACTTCTCAGCATGGGCAAACAAGGGCCAGGCCCTTATCACTGGCAATCCGTCCTTTAACAAAAATCAGAAGGACAAATGGTCTTGGGCATGTGGAGAATGAGAGGCCCCAGTTGCTGACTTGGTTGGGCTACAGTCTTAGGTTCCCACCAAATTCGCCAATCCAAGTTGGACATTGCCGAGCAACAGACTTATAAATTCCTTCAGCTTTTATAATTATGGTCGCTCACCATAGTGATCATTTTTGTAGATTTTTCTCAAACTCAGCCCCTTCTCTCCGACCTTCAGCTCCGTCAGGTAAACCGCACAAAGCTGACGAAGGCTACTCACAGGGCGTGGAGCGTGTTGATCACGTCCGACCTCCTACATTAATTCAAACTTTCCCGACCCGCTCCATCAAGTAGGTCGTAGAATCGTCTTAAAGGTTATGTTCAGATTATGATTTTTTTTATACTAACCAGGAGTGTCTTGTCATATAGAAATGGTCAACCTCCAACGCCCTGCGAAAAAAGCCGACCCCCTTTTGAGGCCAAGATGGTCCAGAAGAAGTCATCAGTGAAGAGGAGGGTTGTTGTACCTTTGGCGAAGCAGGCAGGATCCTCCACAGCTGTGGACACGAGGTCAGAGCCCATCGATGAAGGGCTTGTGGTGGAACAGCCAGCCTCAGCCACCATGGGTGAATAAGCTCAAGGCGCTCCTGCTTCGATGATTCCTCCCTAGTCGGCGGCTGTGGATGTGGTAAATTTGAAGAAAACTCCCCCTGCCTAGGAGGTTCTCCCCGCGGAGGAGCTCCAACTCCCGACAGCCCAAGCTCATGTTGAGGAGGGTGATACCTCGGGCCAGCAAGCCAATTGGTCAAGTCCTCTGTCTCTTGGATATTATATGAACAACCTCGCCGGATGGACAACTAGGCATGTGTTCACAACCCTAAGCGCAGGGTCATGATGTAGTAATAACTCGGTGACACCGAGGTCGAATCCACAAGGACTAAACATGTACGTATTCTAAAAATAACTAGAACTAGAACTAGAATAAGATCTAAACAAAAATCTAGAATAAAAGAGGTCAATTATGAATAAACTATCAATCAAAAGAGGAAAACGAGAGCGCCAAGGATCCACTTGCAGTTGTTAAGATGCTACCTCACTTGATTTACTAAACACAACTGGAATCAAAGTCCAGTCTTATCCAGTTGGAAGATGGAATAATTAAAACAATCTTAAAATTTTCATTGAATTAGTTCCCACATGAAGAACTATTGTGAAGATCAAAAGGGAATTCAACCATCCACCATGCCTAGGAGACAATGGTGAATCACAAATTTTACAGATCTCACAA
This sequence comes from Magnolia changhungtana, assembly GCA_030180095.1. Classification (NCBI taxonomy): domain Eukaryota; kingdom Viridiplantae; phylum Streptophyta; class Magnoliopsida; order Magnoliales; family Magnoliaceae; genus Magnolia; species Magnolia changhungtana. The sequence goes on from JASAUF010000156.1 coordinate 969,288, forward strand.
CTTAAAAAGTAAGAAAATATTCAAAGCTTTCACAACATCTACTGTAATTAAAGTCACAATAAACCATAGAAAACTGAAAATATTCCTTTAATCAAACTAGAAATCAATTAAGTTTAACATAAACTTGAATATAAGAAAGTAAACATCCAAACTACAAGCTTCACATCTTAGCTCTAGCTAAGAGGTTTAGTTAACCGTAGACATGATTAAGACTAAAACTCTTAAACAAAACATTAAAAATAAATTAAGGAAGAAGAAAACTCTTGGGAGGCTGCTTCACCCTTTTGCTTTACTCCTTGAACTGTAATTCGTATTTAAAACTCCTTAAAGAACTCATATTTATAAGCTTTCCCAGATCGTCTTTGGAAATTGCCTCAAATTTACACACTCTGCGTAACGCCTTCGATGTCATCGAACACCCTTCGATGACATCGAAAGTAAAATCCCAAGTTGAATCGAATTCAGAAGTGCGCCTTTTCACACTGCTTAAACCTTCGATTCCATCGAACTTCCTTCGATGTCATCGAACAGATATTGGATGTCATCGAAAGGTATTTGATTAATTGAAAAAGTGTCTAGAGTGTTCCAGCAAGTTTCTTCAAAAATTTTCTGAGAATCTCGATGTCATTGAACTGCCTTTGATGTCATCGAACAGGTCTTCGATCAATCGAATGGGTCGTCGATGTCATTGAGAAATGAGCCCAATTAGTCCAGCGAGAAAACTTGATTTTCATGTAATTCTTGATGCAATCGATCTATCTTCGATGTCATCGAACACTCACTTTAATGACATCGAAAGATGTTCGATGTCATCAATAGTAGAGTTCAATTTTTTTTTCTAAATATCTGCACTTCGCATTTTCAACTTCCTTCTTCCTCCACCTGGTTTCTTTGAATCTTGGGCCCTTGAAATATTCAATCTTGGTCTCTTAAGATCCATCCTTTGCCTTGATGATTCTTGAGCATCAAATCCATGCTTTTAACATTCTTTCCAATCCAAGCTCTCAGACTCACCTCGCAATACAAACATGTATAAAATTGTAACGCCCCGACTTTTCGAGACCCGAGTATATCATTCGTCTCTTGAAAACCAAGGTGTTAACTGATAAGCAAAAGGGTAATCAAACCCAAATCAAAGTGCGATTAACGGAACTAAGCGTAGTATAGATAAAACCCAACCAATAACAAAATCTTGGGCCACTCAGTTGGGGCTCATATACAAAACCTTAATTCTCAAAATGAACTGAAATGTTAATAAGCAAGTGGACTACTGATTTAATCCGAAGTAAGTAGCCGCCTTCTGGTACGGCTCCTCATTATAAGCCTCCTCCTCGGCTTCCGTCACCTCCGGTTCCTCCGTAAGTCCCTCTGTCCCTGTGTCTTCTGTACGGTCGAATATTGATGAATGATGGCCAACTCAGTGTGATCTCCCGCTTAGATTTACACACCACCGCCCTAAATAAGGAATAACATAAAAGCATACAGATAATCTAAAACACAGTATATGCAGTCTTATTAAGTGCATGGATGAGTAAATGCAAATGTTGTCCCGGGTAAAACATCCAGACGAACATAGGGGTCGTCACCCATGCAATCATCGACCCTGGTAAAACATCCAGATGGTATGTGCCTCAGGTAAAACATCCAGACAGGCAAATGATTACGATAACGACAGATGATGGTTAGTGCCTCAGGTAAAATATCCAGACAAGCGAATCTGTATGTTACGTATGTCAACAATAGATGCTGGTTTGTGCCATGCATGCATAATTATCCATCCCGTTATTAGTTCAATTACAACAAACCAATTTAAATAAGCTCACGGTCACTACGGGGGAGCATATGGCCCAGCGTAGGCCGACGGCTCGGGCATAGTGTCCCATTCCACCATACCCGACCCATGAGACTATCGTCTTAGGGTGTGTGTAGCACCCTCTAACATGTGGTCAATCAATTCAACATAAAGGGGCTACCACCAATGCCGACTAGGGGTGAAATGTTGAAACTACCAAAAGTGGTGATCTAAACATGTCGGCATGAATGATTTAAAAATGAGTAAATGACGGTATTTGGTGAAAGTGCCTTGGTTTGTCAAGTTACGTGAGTGTTGAGTCAGATTATCTACAGAGCCTAATAGGAAGATCAATTCAAGCGTCTGCTTCAACCGGATGTGTGCAAGCTCACCACAGGTAAATCTAAAGCCTTACATCCCATAACCCAAAACATGAGATGAATAAAACCCTTAAAAATAAGTTAGAAATCATAAGGTTTTAAGGAGAGAAAACTTTTTTCAAAATAGGAAAATCTCTAAGTTTTTCTCGCCTTATCTATCTTATCGGAACACCCTCGATATGATTGACCTGCTCTGTCGATGTCCTCGATACCTTAACGATATTATCGATGTGAGGACCAAAAGTGTTCTGCAACTAAATATTCATCTGGACGGATTTATTGATGTATCGATACACCTATTAATATCATCGATATAAGAACTAAAAATGTCCAGCAACTTCACAACATATCTGGATGAATTTTTGATGTATCGATACACCTATTGATATCATCGATATTCAAATCTCGAGTCCATCGAAAATGGCTCGATAAGATCGACAGGCAGATGTCCAGCGCCCCTGTTTTTTAATAAAAATCTCAAATTCCTTCGATATATTGATGCTCTTCCGATATGATCTGAAATCAAATATCGATAACATTGGAAGTCCATCGATGATATCGATCGTGAGAGCACATTTCTTACAGCAGATATTTCAGGTTGTTTTTAACTATGATCGGGGCCCCTTCGATAGAATCAATTTTCAAATATCGAAGATATCGGCACCAGGTCGATTGTATCGAACAAGGTCATAAATCGTCCAGCAAGCTTAAAGACAAATCCGCTGGATTTATCAATGCCTCGACTCCGATCTCAATATCATCGACATTCAAATTCTGATGATCTCGACGGTTCCTCGATCATTCATGAAAACCTGAAATATTTCAAAGTCAAGTCTCTCTCATTTTTTCAAGTGTCGATGGATTGAACCTGTCATCAATGGAATCAGAGTTCAAAATTCGATGACATCAACAATTGTTTCGATTCATCAACCAATTGGCAAAAGTTTCAAAAGCGTATGACATTGAGTTCGAGTCATCGAGCAAACCATCGATGCTATGGAGAGTATACGCTCGATGATATAGAACCTGCTCGATGATATCGAACTCTTTCATTAATGTGACCGTTTTATATCCGTTAAAACTTTTTGCCTATATATAAAGGACTTGTCTTTTGTTGCTATGAGAGAAAGAAGAAAGAGCTTTTGAGTGTTTCAACTTATATCTTATATCCAAAGCCCTTTCTCTCAAGGGAGTTCATCCTCCAATCCACCCTCATCATTGACATTCAATAGAGTGGATTGGGGAATGAACTTCTGCATTCAAGGATCCTCCATCTACTACCTTAATGGCAAATCATTAAGCTGAGATGCCTTGAATGCATAAGATTGGAATTGCTCTATCTTTCTGATAGGAAAATATTTTGAGAGTAGGATTCCATCTTCACCTTGACCCAACCTGAAGCTAAGTATTGGTATATCATCTTGTGTTGCGGATCAAGGGAGCAGAAGACTCTTCGTCAACAAGGAGGAGATCTTCGGCATTGTGCTAAACAGGACTAATCAGCTTATTTGTAAGTATCCAGAGTCTAAGAGGACACTTGTGATCATTCCTTTCTAAGATTGAGTCTTAAGTGGTTCTCACCCTTTGAAGTCCTCAAGGAGGCCTCCGGCGAGAGTGTACGTGGTGGTGCATAAACATCTGGTTAGGAGTGAACCAGTAAAACTCTGGGTTTTAGGTGAACCTAGTAAAACCTTAGGGTTAGAGGTTAACTGTGTAAAAACCTTCAATAGGGTCTTATGGAAGATCCTTGGCCAATGTGCCTAAAAGTGGCTGCGTTGTATTGACCCTTGCTCGTGAGAGAATAAATAGTCAGCCTCAGTGTAGGTTGTAAAGGTTGAAGGTGAACCTGATTTAAAACCTTAGGTTAGAGGTGAACCATTGTGAAACCTCCTTAGTGAAATCCGGCACACTCAAGGGTTGAGTGCGGTTACCGGGAGTGGAGTAGACTCATCGTCAAACCACTATAAAAATGACTGTTTTTGAGATTGTTATTCTTATGATTGTGTAATTTGCTTTAATACTTTCATACCTGAACACTTGATCACACCACACACACTTACACAATCATATCCATCATAGGCTAGCTTGCATACTACTTATCTCTAAAATAGTTTGTGATTAGATCCTCTACCAGGCTTGGAAGCCAGTAGAGTTATATTTGAGTAATCCTGATAACTGCATGATCACAGGATTAGTGAAGTAGGATTTTTAAATAAATCATAAAAACTTTAAAAAGTCCTATTCACCCCCCTCTAGGACATATTGGCATATTCCTTCTTCAACTAGTGCGGTCTTCCCCGCCATTTCATTTGGAAGGGTTATGAGATTCACCCCTAGTCAGTTAGGTGAAACCACACATGGACGGTAAACCCCATGGTCAAGTACTACCACCAAAACCTCCATGTCAGGGGCCTACTTATGTCACAACCAATCTAATTACACCCCAAGCATGGACTCTCCTTTTCTAGGACTTCCCATAGAGAGATTTTAGCAGTATATGTGTCATAACAGCATATATTACGATATGAAAGGAGAATAAGGAATGACACATGTATTCCTATCAATATACAACAACTAAATATACATGACATAAATGACTAGATTATTCACTTAGGCAGTTCAAGAATCTAAACAATAGTAAGCATGAGAATTATCATGTTTAACAGATAAATCAAGTGAATACAGTTTATTGCTACACACAGTTTATCATTAGTCTAGCTAACCATTTACACTAATAAAACTGCCATTTCTGGTCTAGTTAAGGGTGGAAAGCTTAAGGGGAAGAAATCATCACCAGACAAGTTGTAGGGCGTCCTTAGCTGCGAGTTCCTTTGAGAAGCTAGCACCTCCTTGTCACTTGAATAGATCCTTAAAGAAATCCCTTACATTAGTTGATAAGTTCTAAAGTCCTGGTACACCAATGGTTGGTTGAATGGCCCAAGTCATGATGGTATGGTCCTCATTTGAGAGGAGCCTAGGCCCAATAATACTTGTCCCAACGAGTGGCCACGATATACAGTTGCCTAGTTGGTGAGGGCCATTGCATAGACGTGCAGATAAGCATTCATATCATGGTGGGACCCCTATACATGGTCCACTGCCATATGGCTGAGCTAGCACACTATATTTATTATTTATACCTCACATAGTGTATCTATGAATACTTTATGTATATTACATTTGCATCCTATGGTTCATACGTATACATTATATATGTTATTGATGTATCATGTAGTATATCTAGGTATACACAGGTATATTATATTTGCATCATCCAGTATGCATGTACATATCATATACATCATACGTACATTACATGAGTACTTAGTGCTTAAGGAGTTTCAATAGTGGACGCCTACCCCCAACTGTCTATGGCAGTGTGGCCCATTTGGTAACCAGATCTGCCTCATTTCTCTCCCCATCCCAGTTAGGGCGAGCTCACCATAGGGATGGATGGTTTGGATGGATCACATGCATCCAGGTGAGGCCCCCACGGCCCATCCATATCGACGGCCTGGAGGTACAGATCATACGTTAAGGTAGGGCCTATCTGGAACCCATACCTGCAGTTACTACTAGAACTGTCCATATGGACGGCTGGAGGTAGAAGTATAGATCATAGTGGGTACCCACGTGGGGCCCACCACATATCTCTGTGCACTACCCTGCATATATACTATATATATTATATATGATAAATAAATAAAATACAAAACAACAAAAAGAAAAGAAAACACCCAACACTAGACGTTACTGAGGGAATGTCCAACATTGGGCCTGTTGCAATGTCCTTGATGGACCGCTAGGGGAAATCCCATCATCAAGGTGGGTCCCCATCGTGTGGCCTACTACTGAGGCAGGGTGCAGCCCGCTCGTGGATGCAAGGTGCGGCCCAACACTGCCGTTTGGAGAGGCCCAACATTTCAGCCCACCTGCAATATGCAGGCCCATGACTAGCCCACTGTTCACTCCCCAAGTGTAGGGTTGTGATGTAGTAATAAACTCGGTGAGACCGAGGACGAATCCCAAGGGACTGGAACTTGTACGTTATCTGAAACTAGGTAGAAATAGAACTAGCCTAAGATGAAATCTAAATCAATTGAATTTGAAGGAATAATGGTAAAATATTAAATTAAAGCTTAAGGAATTCAGGGAAAGGAAACTAGGGATTCAGAGGATCCACTTGTAGAGATCAGGGAGATCTTATGCCTGTTTCGAAAACTCAACTGGACTTAGAGTCCATCTTCATCCAATCAAAGGGTGTAACCATGAAAAGTAAACCGAACTTCTTTTGATATAGTTTTAAAGAGATGAAAGGTATATGAATTAGAATGGATTCCATCACCAAACCATAACCAGGAGACAAAGCAAATAACAGAGTTAAACTAATTACCAACCAATCAACATGCTATGGAGGTTAGGAAGGGTACTGTCATCTGACCATGCCCAGGAGACGATGATGAACAACAGGGCTTCCTGATGTCATGAACATAAAAGGAATAGGAACATGCTCAAAGTCATTGCAGACCCATTGTAATTTCAGTCACAACAGACCATAAAAGGCTAAAAACATTCCCTTAATTAAACGACAATCAACATCAGTTCAGTATAAACAAAAGTCATAAGCAAAGTCTCCCCATCACGCTACAAACTTCACCTCTTAGCCCTAGCTAAGAGGTTTAGCCCACCATGATTGGGCTAGAATCTCTTTAAAAAAAAAAACATAAACAAAACATAAGAAATAAAAAATAAATTAAAAAAAACTCTAACTCTCTCCTTGTGCAGACGATCCTTGCTGATGATGCCTCCACGTCCAGCCCAGGCTCCCCGCCGTCCCCCAGATGCTCTTCTAGGCTGCCTCTTTATAGGCAGAGAAGTCAGTTGTTTGAGTGGTGTGTAAGTCTTACGCAGTGGAGAACAGCAAAACGCACTCCCTTGCGTTTAAAATTAATTTTGTGATGCTGACTGTTCGATGAGACCCATTCTTGAGTTCATACAGGAGATCCACTCCGTTCACAAGCTTCTCCTCAAAATTTCAGTTGGAATAGGGTACTCCTGGACATTTCTATGCTACGGCCCACCGAACTTGTAAAACCACCGTCCTTCTTCCGTTTGGAAGATCGAATTTTTATCTCCATGGGTTCTTGAAATTCTCCACCTAGGATGAGGTGATAGGGTCCGTGGGCTCATGATGGACGGTCCAGATTGGATTTTCGTGGTACGGGGGTGGTCCACAACGAAAAACTGCAAGTCTGTTTGCGAACAGAGCTTCTGCATCAGCTCTGTGATGGACCGTGGCCCACTGATTGCCGAGGACAAAGGAATCTATTATGTCCATTGTATTCCCCTCGAAAAAACATTAGGAATGGACGGTTTTTGGAGCAGTTTCAATGTGTCCCACGAGATCTTTCACTCCACCATCCATCCTCCGTTTAGACGACTGGATTTAGCTCCTCGTGATATTCTGTAATTCTGACACCTAGGCATGGGTTTTGGCTAACCTTAGTGACGAATGGATGGCTTGGATCTTTCAAATGAGTGATAGGTGGTGTAAGACCCGTATCTTAGTTTCTACTGTTCCGTCGACTCCTGCGGTCCTTCCGGTCGAAGTCCGGACCTGCGATCTGTTATCGGCAGTTGCACGTGACCCTGAGTCGTATCCCATTTTCCAGAGTCGGCTTGACTCGAGACCTGTATCATTTCGATCGCGTCGTCGCCGCGGTTCCGACGCCGCATCTTGCGCGCCGAGGCGGTACCCGGGCCAGGAGATGTGGGCCCGCGTTCAGTTCGAGGAAAACGCCGCATATTGTAAATATCGAGGGAATCTCTACGATACATCACGTCGGTCACATCAATCAAATACACATCACTCCCATCACTCACACCCATACCCAAGTACAACCACCCTCCCCAAAAGTCAACTTCTCTTACAACAAAGTACCCCCTTACATCACTCACCATCCCTCTCATCCCATCACTTCACCTCACCACTTCTTTCTCTCTCTCTCTCATTTCTCTCTCATTTCTCCCAAGCTCCATGGAAGCAACTCACGTCCATGGCATCCATGGGAGAGAGTAGTGTGGCCCACCTTTCTACCATCCGATCCCACCATCCTGAACCCATCTTAACCGTTGAAATTGTCCATTTGGGACCCTATCATGCATTGGTGGAAGAAGGAAGGAGAGATCTCGAGGTGGGTGATCTTGTATTTATCTTTTTAATGATTTTAGGGCCCACTTGTAGTGGGACCCATCATGATGTATGCATGTATTGAGGGGCCCATAGTGGCGGGGCCCCTCCTCCATCCGTTTCTCTTTCTCTATCTCTCTCTCTCTCTCCTTTATATTTTTCCTTGTCTGATGGTCCACCTTGATGGACGGTACTGTGGACCCCACCTATGATGTATGTATTTTATCCACACTGTGGTCCATCCGGGGTCCGCCTTGCTGCCCACAACGAGACCCATATGTTGTATGTTTGGGTCCACACCGTCCCGGCCCCCTTGTGCATATGTTGAATCCAGGCCGTCCGTCTTGCCTGGACGCTGGGTGGAAAACACAAATATCGGCTTGATATTCTGGTGGGTCCACACGTGTGGGACCCACCTCATGTGTGCATTGAACCCAAGTCGTCCCTCAGTTACACGTCCAAAGAACATGTAGGCTGGCGGATCTGTCACTAGACTGTGGATCCCACCGATATGGGCTAGATCCACCGTCCAGTTGTTTGGATGGTGGAGCACTATGATGTACTCGAGTCCACTCATGCATGTGGACCCCACGTATGGGAAGCCGATTGGCCGATGTATTGACGTCAGCAAGTTGGATGAGGCCCACCAAATGATGTATGTGTTCGTCCATCGGACGGTGGCTGGCGGAGCCCACCTTAATGTACATAAATCTACACCGTCCAATCCATGGACGGTGGTGCCCACGATACATGTGTTGTATCTTAACTTGTCCATTCATCGGGCGAGATTGGTCTGGTGCAAACCGCCCATTTCTTGCGATGACGTCACCGACTTTGTGGGCCCCACGAAATGTTGGGTTTTACCACACCGTCCATTCGGACGATGGGTCTTGCCGCTGCGTGCGGCGTGTGGGTTTGATCCACACCGCCTATCCGTGCGGCCCTCCTTAGTCGTATGTGTTGTACATACACATATTGTACAGATGTGGAAGCCCACCATGTTTGTATGGGTTTTATCTACACCGTCCACTGCGTGGACCCCATTATGTTGTATGTATTTTATCCTATCCGTCCATCATTAGGACGTGGACCACCGTGATGTGAGTGACACATCCCCACCGTCCACTGTTATGGACGGTGGGACTCACCAAACGTTGGACATACCACCCCTGTATTATATAATATATATGTACGTATATTATATATTATTATATAATATAATGTTATATTATGTGGGCCCCACGTGGGACCCACCTCATTTAAACTGGGGTAGATTCAAATCTCTGGAGGGACCACCTTAATGATTTATTGTACATCCCAGCCGTCCAGCATGCCTGGACGGTGGATACCCACCTGTGATGTATGCGTTTTAATATCCACACTGTCCTTGTATGGACGGTGCAGACCACCATGATATATGGGTTTTAATCCACCCCATCCATTCATGGGCGTGGATACTCACCTGATGTAAGTGTTTTATCCACATCATCCATGGACCACACCATGATGTAAGTGTTGTATCCTCACCGTCCAGGGCAAGGACGGTGGGATTTCACCATGATGTATGTGTTTCTCCACCCTGTCCATTCATTGGACGTGGCCCCACCATGGCAGCGTGTGGGGCCCACCTTGATTTAATGTATTGAATCCTCACCGTCCAATCCATGGACGGTGGATGCAGATTGATTGGAGTACCTCACGCCAGCTTGATAGCTGAGATACTGATGCCAGCTTGATAGCTGAGATACTGATGCCAGCAAGTTCCGTGGGGCGCACTTGACCGACGTGGTGTATTCCACGCCACTCAGCTGTTTTACATCCATGACCGTCCTTTTGTGCGGACCGCCGTGATGAATGTATTGTATATCTACGCCGTTCATTTGATGCAGCCCGCTTGATGTACATGAGGCCCATTGGCGCGGCCCATTTGATGCATATGAGATCCATGTGCAGGGCCACCTGTTATGTATTTAAGGCCCATGCGATGGGGCCCATCTGAATGTATTTGTGGCCGTTGTTGAGGCCGACCTTGATATGAATGCAAGGCCCATGTTATAAGGCCCATTTGGGTGTATCTTAGGGCCCATGGGTCGAGACCCATTGTGATGTATTAGGGCCCGTGGGTTGAGGTCCATTGTGATGTATTTGGGGCCCATGGGTTAAGGCCCATTGTGATGTATTAAGGCCGTGGGTTGAGGCCCATTATGACGTATTCAAGGCCCATGGGATATGGCTCATTGCAATGTACATAAGGCCCATTGGTGTGGCCCATTTGATATGCATATGGCCCATGTGGTGAGGCCCACATTGATGTAATTGTGGCCGTTGTTGAGGCCCACCTGGATGTGTATTTATAGCTGTTGTTGAGGCCCACCTGGATGTGTATTTGTGGCCGTTGTTGAGGCCCACCTTGATGTGTATTTATGGCCGTTGTTGAGGCCCACGTTGGTGTGTATTTGTGGCCGTTGTTGAGGCCCACCTTGATATACGTGAGGCCTATGTTGTGAGGCCCATTTGATGTATTGGAGGCCCATGGGTCGAGGCCCAATAGGGTATACATAAGGCCCATTGAATGTGATTCCACCGTGTTTTATGTGTTGACCTATATGGCGGGTTATGCCTTGGGAGCAATGTTGGTTTGACGTCCACATTGTAAGTATAATGTTGGTTAAATGTCCGCATTACGACTCTCCCTAGGGCCATTGGTAGGCCCATACTTGTTGTGTGTGGCCGTCTGCCCATCTGCGTTGTAAGGATAGTTCATCACCTTATAACCTGCTTAGTGTAGCTCCATGATTCATACTCATACGCATCATATGTATGCTTGATATGAGGAATGTTTGGTTATAACATGAGCCGTTGGGTGAGATATTCTGGGACTCCATATGAGATGGAGTGCCCGACATGAGCGCAAGGTACGCGCGAGATTGCTGCATGTTTGTACGGTGTGATTCATGCATCTCGCATACATGTTACTTGATCATTGTACGCCCTAGCGACATCAGGGCCGTGGCCTCCACAGGCATATCGTGGATGGCTAGACGGGACACCGGAAATGTTTGGTTCTAGCATACGGGCGCCATAGATGTCCCTGGGTGAAAATCCCTAAACCTCCGTGGCCAGGAGATGACTCCAACGTCGAGACCGAGTGGATATATGAGCGCACGAGGGCCGAATACCAGGAGGCCGCGTCTCCCACTGTGTCGTGGTCGGTTGGGAAGGGGTGTGACCTTACCCGCTTGAGTGAGGGGCAATTTCTAGGTTGAGTTTGACGGCTTGAGGAATCGGTCCGCTATCGACGAGCCGGGCCCGATATTGGCAGGCGGATAGTGAGGTCTCTTTCGCTCTTCCAGTTGTGCGTCCGGATAGGGACGACAAGCTGGGGTAGAGTGTAATAGACCCCGGTGATTTTTTCAGAGAGCAACCGTACTGAGATGTGGACTTATTGAGCAGGAATTGCATACCCATTCATTCATTCATTCACTATCCACTCGGGCTGATGGTGCGTAACTATTTGTTACGTATACCATCGCATGGTCAGGATTTTGGTTGGGCGCGCGACTAACCTGAGATCAGGAGTTTACCACATTGAGTCTGACTATCCAAATTTAGGTATGGGACTGGTTTGGATAGAAGGTCCTTGTGATGGACCCCATAGCCTGCGATACTACGTACTATCATCCCGACTTCACACTCCAGCATGGTCATTCCATTCGCACCGCATAGCGCATTACATCTACTGCATATGGCATTCCGGGTTACTATGTTTATGCGTTTATACGGTCTAGATACGACTGACGGTATTCGTGCACTCATCAGGAATTGCGTACTGCAGCGCATCCTTAGCATTTGATGTTTGGCTCTTTATGACTCCTCATTTACATAGATGTTCTATAATGCGTATTCTGATATTGATTGACTCATAGACTTGTCGGTATTTTTGCTTACTCTGTTATCGTATGATTTATGACCTTGTTAATAATATTGTTTACTCGGATAATTCATGCTATTGTTAGTATTTCTGCTTATTTCTGATATTGTATGATTTATGGGCTTGTTAGTTTTCTCGCTTACTCTGATTACTCTGATATTGCTTACTTGGCACTTACCTTGTGCACACACTTACACCACCCTCTAAGCTTTCTATAAGCTTATGCACGATAGATGCGTGCAGGTGATGTTAGGTTGCAGCATTGTTGAGCTTGGAGCGTACAACGGTCTTCTGAAGCTTGATTTTTATTTATGTATTTCTTTCCAGCACTGTACTCAACTGATTATATTAGTGGATATGTGATGATGATGTTGCCTTTGTGAATTGGGTAATCTTGTGGTTATGCTTATTATGAGTTAAATGTACATTGAAAAATCCTCCTTATAGGATCTCAGAATCGGAATCTTGCGTATGGACGCTAGGTGCCGAGAATGGGGTACTATGGAGGCTGTCGGCACCGGATTCGGTGATCGGGATTCTTGTGAATCTGATCTCCGGGTTTGGGGCATGACAGGTGGGTCCCACAACTGAAATCAGCGTCCGCACGGTGCGGACGCTGTTGAGTTCTCAGTTTGGGAAGAAAGGTCGGTCAAAGAACTTTGACCAAATTCTCTTGGTCCAGTACACCGAGAGTGCACTTGTGCACTGTGCACTGGCAACTGTCAGTGGGGTCCACTCATGATTTCTGTAGAAAATCCGCTCCATCCATCTATTTTAGAACCTCATTTAAGGGGTTGAGACAAAAACTGAAGGATATCCAGATTTCAGGCGAGCCCCAAATCATGATTTAAGGGGCTGAACTGTCCTTCGGGCCACTTCCACAAGGATACAATGGATCAAATTTGACATGTACGGTTAAATTATGGTCCTCAAGCCATGTATGAAGTTTCGAGTTGAACGGATGGTGGAAACCCTATGATCTTGCATTCTGGCTGACTTTCAGGCCACTTGAGCTTCAGTTTCTTGATTTTCTCAGATCACTGGCATGTAAATCCATCGATCTTGGTCCCCTGGGGTCCATCCCTTGCCTTGGTGAATTCAGAGCATCAAATCCATGCTTTTAGCACCTTTTTTGTAATCCATGCTCTCAAATACACCCTACATCACAAACATGATTCAAACCGGGCGTTAAACAGTATCATGCTCGTAAATCCAGGCAATAACTGGGGTCTGGTATGTAATATTTGACCCTCAACACCCACCCGCCATAACGATTACACAGAGTCGATGTGTGTTGACCTCTGTTCGAAACAGAGGTTTCGCTCCCTTGTTGTAGGCCACCCTCATGAAGTGAAAGGTGGATCTGGACCATTCATCAGGTAGAGGGAGGAAAACCATATAGGACCATGTCGATCTTCCTTGGCCATGCACATTCACATGGTCTCTACGGCAATCGGAAGAAAATCCTTTGGCTGCTTTTGAGACTTGTTTATCTGGGTGGGCCACATCATCAGATGGTCAAAGCTTGCCATTTATGGTCAAACTTTCAAGAGGAAGACGGTAGGCGGTGTGGATATGTAGCAAGGTGGCCCACGGTATTCGTACAATGCCCACCAGCTTTTTAACATGAAGACATCCTACCACCCCATGTGAACAGTTCCTGCTTCTACGTGCGTTTGGGGTTGTTTTTCCGGAACTCGTTGCAGTGATTTAAGGTCCAGTTTGGGAGCTCGAATCAGCACCCGTTCCCAGCTTAAACAGCATTCGAAACAGGGCCATTTGATGGCCTGTCGGACGGTCCGGTTTCAGCTCTAAACAGAGCTCCAGACAGACTGCTTCTCGGCCTTGTCTTAGGTCTGATTTTGGACTTAAATGGAGGCAGAGATTGGCTCAGCTTTGGCCCCAAACAGGGTCCCTTATCAGCTGATATCTCAGTCCATATCACAACAGTTTTCTGGCTTGGACTCAGACTGAAACAGGGCTGCCACATTCAACCCAACGTGTTACTGTATTGGTCTTATTTGGCCTGGTTTTAAGCTTAGATTCAAGGCCATTGGTTGGCCTAGATCCTGTTAAAACAGGGTCCTAATGCATGGCCTGGTTCGTCCAAAAACAAGGACTAAACTCACGGTTTCCTCGGTCTGACTCTCAGCCATGGATTAGCTTGATTTCAACCTGAACCCGAGCTAGTTCGAAGCTCTATAGAGAGCTCAAAACAGAGCCCCAAACAAGCCAATTTGAAGCACGATTCCCGTTTCGAACAGAGTTCCATTTGGCCTTATGCATGGCCATCATTCAGTCCTTCATCAGTCTTCCAAGGTTGTCATTGCTGAGCCGACACTCAGCCATTGTTTGGCATGATATCGGTCCAATCATTGCTACCCAAACTTAGCTGAAACTTATAAAGAGAGGGAAAGAGAAGGATCACCTGAGGTGGGTGATCGTCGACTCTGTATTCAAACCTATAACAGGAGGGAACGACTCCCTATTTCTCTCTCCCACTGTTACTCTCTTTCTTCCTGCTTTCGATGCAATTTCCTAGGGCTACAGGACCCTTCTTATAGATAGAGGGAGAGAGAGAGAACTGCTGAGATTGCTTTCCCTCTTGGACGGCTAAGATTCGTCCTTCCCAAAGAGGAAGGGCGGTTCCCTCTTCCTTCTCACCACAGGCTCTTGGTCGGGCGATTTCTTGGCCGAGATGGACAGTGGCATTCAATCTCCCTCCGCCGCTTACCAATGATTAAACAGCTATACCATTTTGTTCGTGTGGGTCCCATGAAGAGATTGGACGGCTTGGATGGCTCGGAAAGTGGCCATGGTGGGCCACCTAAGAGCTTAAACATAGTCGGTTTAAATCTCTGTTAACGGAAGATATTTTTGTTTTGCAAAATGGTCGGTCAAAACATATATGACCGAGCTAAAGAGTTTGGTGTACTTCACACCTAAGTGTTCTTTTTGTGTACATGAGTTGTGTAGGGGCCCACTGCGGCGTTATTATCATAATCTACTTCGTCCATTTGCATCAGGGGATACTATACAGGGGTCCTAGCTCACATTGGGCCGATGGTAAGGCCCAAGTGGGACGTTACATACCTTATGGGGCCATCATTGTCCCATATGTCGTGATCTGTTGATCAGGTGGGCCTGATAAACTTTTTCGGTGGTTAACATAGGATATTAGCTATGATGAAAATGTGGTTGGTCACTAACTAGTTCTCACGTGGTGTTGACAAGTGTATTGCAGCAATATCTACTGACATAAGGGCTTTAATTTAGAGTGTTTGGTTAGCCCTACCTTCTTGACTGTCACAAGGCGTATTCCTGGCTCCTGGAGACCCTGATGGATGACTTTAATGTCGACCGGAATCCTCATCCTGTGTATGTTGATACAAGTTTTTGATTAACCCAATCTACTTTAGGTTAATGTGGGTTTAAAAGGTAACACCCGTGTACTGAAGGTACAGGGTGTTACAAAAATATACCCATTAAGCATTATCATGTTCATAAAACCAAGATATAAACAGGGAAAATATGCAATATTTGGCACTCAACAACATGTCCTAGAGGAGAAGATCATCAAGCTGGTTAATACTCATCCGGTGACTCTTCTAGGGGATATCGTTGCGTACTTCTACAAGGTAGATTTCCTCTCCTTGGCCATGTGTGTCCATTTGTAAACTGTCGACATTTTCTAACATGTCTTCTCTGTTTAAGCTCGTCCTCGTTCTCCTGTTCCCCATGAAGCAATGATGTGAATGGCCAAAGAGTGCGAGCAGGCAGAGTTGGCGCTCTAGGACAAGATGGCTGAGGTCGGAGCCTTCTGATAGGCTCTAGAGAAATCTAGGGAGGAGCAGGCTACTTTGAAGATCCAGTTGGACGAGGCCCGATAGAAGGAGGGCTCAACACTAATTAAGCTAGAGGGGGTGAAGTCGCCCCTCTCTTCTTCTGAAAGGGAGAGGACCGAAGTAGTGACCAAGGCTATAAGGTTGGTGGCTGAGCTGGCCGAGGTGAAGGCTAATTTTGCAGCCAAGTTGGCCGAGGTTGAAGCTATTTGACTGCCAAATTGGCTGAAGTCAAAGGCATCTATCCCATTAATTAAGGTCATGATGGTAGAAGAGTACAAGTCCTTAAAGGAAAGAGTTGACGAGGTGGAGGTGTTCTATAGCTGTGGTTATGAGAAATGCTCGAAGACGTCAAGTGAAAGTTCCCCCAACTCGACCTGAGATACTTTGAGGAAGGAGCTTCCCAAGATCCAGCTCTACTATCGCTAAAGCCGAGCACCCTCCCCAAGCAGACTAGCCTCGCTGTCCCCTCTATACTTGTAGTCATTTTTTTAATCAACTTTTTGTCAATGATAGATGAACTTTTTTGTTGTTCATATATTATCTTCAAATTATTATAGTATATTAAAGTATAGTAGGTCAAGGCTTGTAGATGTAGTGATGGGTCACGCGCAGTAGGATTAAAAGTCTGCTCCAAAATGGTAGCTTTAGTAGTAGGCCGATCACGAAGGACTATCTTCCCTTTAATTGAGGGAAGTCCTTATGGTCGATCGTGCAGCTCGGATGGTGAGGATTTAAAAGAGATTCTCTTCCCCTGATTTGGGGAAGTTCTTTCCTTGTAGAATTCGTAAAATAGTAGAGAAGAACTAACGTTATGGCTGCTCAATAGCAGTCCGAGCAGTCTTAGGAGGATTTCCTTCCTTGGGATCCAAGGAAGCCCCCCATGGTCGACCATTCAGTTCAGATAATTGAGAATAACAAAAAACTCTTTTATTGTAGAAATCGTGATGTATTTATTTGGTCCAAACCGTCCATTTGTTTTTCCATACCATTTTAGAGTATTAATCAAAAAATAAGGTAAATCCAAAGCTCAAGTGGGCCACACCACTGGCAGCAGCTGTGCTAAGATGCCCACCATTAAAACCTTCTTAGGGTCACCTTGTTTTTTTATTTACCATCTAACCTGTTGATACGGTCATATACACCTAGGTGACTTGAAAAATACAAATATCTTGATCCAAAACTTCATCCCCAGTAAAATTTCAACGATATCAATTTAATCCCCACCGTGTGGTCTATTTGAGCCTTGGATCTATACTATTTTTAAGATCATAATTTAAATGATACGGAGAAATGGATGAACGGTGTTATAAAATTCAAACATCACGGTGGCCGAACAGGCGTAATATACTTGGCATATCTATGCCGTCCATCCATTCTTGGGAATCATTTTAGTGGTTGAGCCCAAAATTGAACCATATCCAAAGCTTAAGTGAACCATATCACAAGAAACAGTGGTAATATGATTTCCACCGTTGAAACCTTCCTGCAGCTTGATCTATGCACGAAGAGAAGACACAAAGACACGATGAAGAGAAAACACAAGTATCAGCTTGATCTAAAACTTCTGTGGCTTCTAACTAAGAATTTTTTAACCGTGGTCTACATGATCTTTTTGCATACTTTATGTTTTTTTTCTCATACAATAAAATTACAATAAAATTATCTATTAAAATGGATAGACGGAGTATATATAAATAGAAACGGATGATGTGAAACGCTCAACCTAAGGTCTTTACCTTCGCACCACCTTGATATATGTGTTGTGTTCTGAATTCATGCCGTCTATACGTTTTTTCTGATAATGTTTTGATTGAGTGTATTCACGCCGTCTATATGTTTTATTAAAAAAATAATGAATCAGATCAATCATCAGGTGGACCATACCATAGGAAACCATAGTGATTAACTATTAATGAGCCACAAGAGTAGTTCCCGGTCAAGCTGATATTTATTTTTTCTCTTAATCTATGATTATATGACATTATCAACGCAAATAAATACTACGGAACTGCCTGACAAGTTTTTAATGATAGCGGGTTTTTTAATGGCCACTATTTCACGTGGTATGATCTACCGAATAATTTGGATCTGCTTCAGTTTTAGAATACTGCCCTGTAATGATACGAAAAAATGGATGAACGGTGTGGATGCAGAATAAATAAATCAAGGTGGTCCCAAGGTAAGGGTATATTTATTTAAAAAAATAAATATCAATCCACGGCTTTTATAGCCTACAATAATCTTTTGAGAAATTTATGACTGTGGACCCCACTTTTTATGCAACGGTTTTTTTGAAGCAATACAAACTTAGAATACGCACTTGGACCTCCTCGTACGGAGTCAGAATTTCAGGACGAAAATACCCCTCCTTTCACGGCTGTGGCTTTTCCTCTCCCATTTCCACTGCTTGCTTTTTTCCTCCCCATTTCCACTGCTTGCGTTTCCTCTCCCTTTCCACTGCCGTTGCTTTCACCCCCTTTCCTCCTGTGTTTCCGGTAGAAAGACCCCAAAAAACCCTTTTTGTGAGCCCCCCTCAATCGTATTTTGTCTTCTTCTCAAAATAATCAGTCCAGAGAAGAAAGCACGCAGCAAAGGTATATTTTAAACTCAGTTGGCCCCACATTGAATGTATGTAGTTTCTTTTTTTATTTTTTTACTAGAGGAAAAGGTTCTATACGATTGAGCTCATGGGAACTCCCCACGAGGTCGAGATGTGTAGGCCCCACCATGATGTATGTCAAACATCAACACCGTGAACTTGATGGGTCCCCTTTAAATTATGGAATAGCAGAAAAATCAGCCGTATAGGGAACCCAGGTTGGCCATACCATCTAAAATCACGTGAAGACATGCCTAAAACATATAAATTTCTTGGTGGGGCCCACTTGAAATTTGTATGTGTCTGAATCTTGGTCTGACCGCTCATCCAAGTGGGACACACATTATGGATGGGCTGGATTTGTTAAACACATCTCGGTGGACCCAAAAACACAAATATGAATGTTTTAATGGAAGGTAACCCCTCTCAAGTTTTGTACGTGGTGTGGCCTACAAAAGTCACGAATTAACTTGATTTTTAAGCTCTAGGCCTACCATGGAATGGTGCATCTGACTGATGGGGTAGATGTTTGACATACTTCATGATAGGGCCCACACAGCTCGACCTCATTGGTAGTTCACATGAGCTCAACCATATAGAACCGTTTTTCCCACATATGCGTATATATACACACGACACATGTCCATGCATGCCCGCCCGTGCGTGTGTGTGTATATATATACACACACACACACACACACACACAGAGAGCGTTGAGCCCCAAATTGAAGCATAACAAAAGATCAAGTAGACCATACCACCAGAAACAGTGGTCATAATGAATTTCTAGTTTGTCCGACTGAATTTCTAGTTTGCCTCGCCTCAATTTCATGCTTGTCCTGCCGATTTTCTAGTTTGCCCTGCTGACTTTCTAGCAGACAGTCGCTCAATTTCATGTTTGCCCCGCTGATTGTCTAGTTTGCCCCACTGAATTTCATGTTTGCCCCGCTGATTTTTTAGTTTAGCCCGCTGATTTTTTAGTTCGCTCCTGTTGTACTAAGTAAACTCAGTTAGGCCGCCCACATTGAATGTATGTAGTATATCCACGCTGTCCATCCGTTTTTCCACCTAATTTTAGTGGTTTAGCCCCAAATTGAAGCATATCAAAAGATCAAGTGAATCATACCACAGGAAATAGCGGGGCATAATGATTTCCCCTATTGAAACCATAGTGGGCCCAACAGTGATGTTTGTTTGTTATCAAACCTATTCATAAGATAATATAGATATGGATTAATAGAAAATACAATTATAAGCTTATCCAAAACTTCTGTGGCCCCTAAGAAATGATCAACATTAGAAGTTCAATTCAAAATTTCTCCGTGGTGTGGTCTATTTAAACATTGGATATGTTTAGATTTTTTGGCTAAAGCTATGAAATTATTTGTTAAGCTAGCCCTGATCTTTTTCATGTTTACCCCGCTGATTTTTTAGTTTCTCCCGCTGATTTTTTAGTTTGCCCCGCTGATTTTCTAGTTTGCCCCACTAATTTTCTAGTTTCCTCCACTGATTTTCTAGTTTGCCCCACCGAATTTCTAGTTTGCCCCACTGATTTTCTAGTTTTCCCAGCAGATTTTCCGTTTGCCTGTAGATTTTCCATTTTGCCATTGATTTTCCGATTTCCCCTAGCGATTTTCTAGTTTCCCATTGATTTTCGGTTGCCTACTGATTTTCCAGTTGCCTCACTTAATTTCTAGTTTCTCCCACTGGTTTTCCAATTAGCTACCTGCAATAGCATTCAAGTAATGTCCTTTGATTTCATCTGTTTCGGCCTACGCTTTATAAATTGCTTCGCCATAAAATAAGAAACGGTCTCTCCAACACAGAAATTGTTGGGAGTTCACCTTCTCATCATCCTTGTTAAAATCAAGTCCACCACGGAGACATTCATAGTTCTTGGTGGATAACCTCAATTTTGGTTTAATAGTACATCTCAATAATGGACGACCATACTTGTTCAATTTATCTCTGTAAACTTGGATGCTATGGGGCGGTCCTTGGAAAGTTTTGACATAAGCAATAGGAATTCGCAGATCCTCCAGATGTAGAGCTCGTAGAGCTTTGAACCCAAATACATTACCTACAATGGAAGTAAATATGTTAGTAACAGAACCTTCTTCAAAAAAGTCTAAAGGGTAAGCTACATAAGCAATAAATTGACTTTCCTCCCTAGGAAGG
This sequence comes from Magnolia changhungtana, assembly GCA_030180095.1. Classification (NCBI taxonomy): domain Eukaryota; kingdom Viridiplantae; phylum Streptophyta; class Magnoliopsida; order Magnoliales; family Magnoliaceae; genus Magnolia; species Magnolia changhungtana. Next base: position 990,203 of record JASAUF010000156.1, read on the forward strand.
GGCTCGATGTGGTAGCATCGTCCTTTGTAATGATCAAGGCTGGTAAGTCCATCGGTCCACAAAGTTGTCCATGTACCAAGATGAAGATTCGGCTACCGCAGCCCCTGCTTCCTCAGGCGGAACTCCGGGTTGAGGAGTTACCTGAATCGCTGCCAAGATATCAGTATCTTTGGTTTCATATTCAGGAGTATAATAAGTCAATTTGTACTCTTTAACACCAGCTTTGAATCCAACACTTGCTTTAGTCTCTATTTTTGGTGACATAAGTCCCTCCCTACAACTCATGAATTAAGAATTCTCATAACGACAAGGTCTACTCGACATGGATTAGGCATGAATGAAACCTTTCACAGCAATCTTTCACAAAGTTATCAATTAATATTATCAACTATCAACAAATTAGAATGGTTCGTTATTAAATCATGGTCATCCAACCCATGAAGGAAATGATCTTTACATGGAAATGAAAGAATCTGGAGTGATTAATGAACAAAATATTGCAGAATCAAAAGTGGCTCTAGTCTATGGTCAGATGAATGAACCGCCGGGAGCTCGTACTCCCCGCTGAATTTAATGTCTCCCCCCGCTGAATTTCATGTTTGCCCCGTTCAATTTCATGTTTGTCTCATTGAATGTCTAGGTTCCCTCTCTCAATGTCTAGGTTCGCTTCCACATATGGGGTTTTGGTGTGTACATATTGCGATGAAAATGGAGGGGTATTACATATTCCGATGAACATGATGTATTACAAATAAAACATCATTGTGGGGCGTAGCAAGCGTAATCGGATTGTGTACTACCATTGTACTAAATAAACTCAGTTGGGCCCATATTGAATGAATGCAGTATATCCACGCCGTCCATCCGTTTTTCCAACTAATTTTAGCGGTGTAGCCCCAAATTGAAGCATATCAAAAGATCAATTGGATCATACCATGGGAAACAGCGGGCCATAATGATTTTCACCGTTGAAACCATAGTGGGCCCAACAGTGATGTTTGTTTGTTATCGAACCTATTGATAAGATCATACAGACATGGATCAATACTCTAAAGAGAATTATAAGCTTGATCCAAAACTTCTGTGGCCCCCAAGAAATGATCAGCATTAGAAGTGGAATTCCAAATTTCATTTGGTGTGCTCTATTTGAACATTGGATACGTTTATATCTATCGGCTTAATCCATGAAATTATTTGTTAAGTTTGCCCCGCTTCTTGTCTAGTTTGTCCCGCTCATTTTCATGTTTGCCCCGCTCATTTTCTAGTTTCCTCCGCTCTATTTCATGCTTGCCTCGCTGATTTTACAATTTGACCTGCTGAATTTCTAGTTTGCCTCGCAGAATATCTAGTTTGCCGCGCTGATCTTTTAGTTTACCACGCTGATTTCCTTTGAATGTAATTAAGGGCATGTGCCAAGATATGTCTATGTCTCCTTATATATAACATGATGTGGGGTCTAACACTGTAAAAGCTATAAACTTGAACAGATACATGCCTTGACTCCCTGTCATACGGCCATGTGCCTATGCTGGCCGAATAAAGGTAAGTGTTCCCTATCTTTTGTGCTGACAAAGCTACACAACCTTGTGATGCGCTACGTTGACTAAGCTACGCAACCTTGCACTAATAAGCTACACAACCTTATACTAATTAGGAAACTCATGAACACCTCATTGAGTGATCCTTGCGAGCATTGCTCAATGCTAGTTGTCTAAGCAGCGAGCCTATGGAAACCGATTGTTGCTAATTGATCCTTCAATATCTTTGGCTCATGTGTATCATGCATATTACAACTTTCTTGAACTGTACCTTAGAATCAAAGGTATTTTCCTTTGAATGTAATTAAGAGCATGTGGCAAGGTATGTCTATGTTGTGATGTAGAAATTGGTATATCTTGATAAGAATCAGCGGGGCAAACACTAAAATCAGTGGGGCAATCAGTGGGCCCAACAGTGATGTATGTTTGTTCGTTATCAAACCTAGACATAAGATCATACAGACTTGGATCAATAGAATAAACAATTATAAGCTTGATCCAAAACTTTTGTAGCCCCTAAGAAATGATCAACATTAGCAGTTCAATTCCAAATTTCATTTGGTGTGTTCCATTTGAACATTGGATACGTTTATAAGAATTAGCTCAAGCCATGAAATTATTTATTAAGTTTGCTCCGCTGACTTTCTAGCTTGCCCCGCTGATTTTCATGTTTGCCCCGCTGACCTTTTAGTTTGCCCCGCTGAATATCTAGTTTGCCCTGCTAACTTTCTAGCATGCCCCGCTGATATTCTAGTTTGCCCCGCTTAATTTGTATCATGCCCGTCTGATTTTATATACGATGTTTTACTTTATTAATTTTATGTTTGATATGTATTTAAATCCATCTCTGCAGGCAATGAAAATTCTGCCGTCATCTCCAAGCCAACATGTAGGTGTACACTGACATGGTGGTTTAACAAGGTGAAGGGTGGAGTGAAGAAGCATGATAGTCGCCTAAATCTATTTAGGCAATCCCCTTTCACCTTTTTATTGCATGTTACATCCTTTAGTTTTATAGGGTTCTATTTCACCTACTTTTACTAAGATACAAAGGTAATTCAGTATTTGAGATTAAGGGGAGGCGATTGCAGTTTTCCGAGATGAACTTCGCCCTCATCACCGGTCTTAAGACTGGAGATCTTACTGTACCCAAGAATCGATGTACTACGCGTACACTAAGAGACAAATACTTCAAAGAACATCCAGTATTAAAGAAGTACCTAATGGGCATGTTTGATAGACTAGTTGACACCAATAAGCATAAGAATGTCGTGAAGGTTGTCCTACTTCTAGTTGTGGAGTACTTTCTTAAGGGAACCGAACCGAAAACCATGTGCAATATGGATTATATTCACTTGGTGGACTTGTTAGATGATTTCTATATGTATCCTTGGGGTAGCTTGGGATACATTACAATGTTGCAAGGAATCGAATTTGCCCTTGCCGCATCAAGTTCCCCTCGGTACACTGTATGTGGTTGCATCCTTCCTCTACAAGTAAGGACACCTTTTATTTTCTATATGTTTTCCCTCTGTAATCATCTTAGAATTTTTAACCTGGTGCAATTCATTCTAACAGGTATGGGCAGTAGAGATACTACCAGCCTTACAAGAGTGTGTTGTTTCGTATGTTTCCCATCAAATTCCACGCTTCATTCAATATCGAGGCTGGAAGTGTTTGAGGTATAAAAGAATACATGTTATTGTCCAAAGTAAAGGTGTAAGTTTATATATGTCCAGCAATTACTTTGCTTAACTTGACAACCTTATTAATTTTATATTTAACATTACTCCTTGTTCTTTTGCAGACTTCAGTAGTGATGAAATTAGAATCAACGCTACGAGAATGGGAAACGGATGTCGTTTGCTTGGTGCGTGATAGTTTCCAGGTGAGATGTTATGAAAAATAAACTATATTTTTTTCTACATGTGTAAATTTATCCTTACTCTGACATATCTATCTATACATTTTGTAGCTCATTGAAACTCAAGAAGAAGATGAGGAGGGTAACGAGATTGATCATAAGGAGGATGACGAGTCAGATGATAACGATGAGAAAAGCGTGGAGGGAGAGGGACCGAGGGAGGGTATACCAGTAGGGGGTGTTATGAAGAATGTTATTTTTATTGAGGAATTTCGGATTGAGAGGGAGGAGTTGAAGAGGAAGAGAGAGGAATTGAAGAAGGAGAGGGACGAATTGAGAAGAGAGAGGGAAGGGATGAGACGGAAAGAAGCAATGATTGATGAAAAGGAAAATATGTTACTGAAAGAGAAAGAGCAGTTAAGAATGAGAAGAAATTATTTTTTGAGGACAGGGAAAAGTTAGCTAATGAGAGGGAGGGGTTTAATAAAGAGAAGGAAGGTAGTCGTACACAGAGGGGATGTTTTGTAATGGAGGAGGAGGGTGAGGAGTTGAGGAAGAGAGGGAAAGTAAATGATGGCCCACATACAGAACCTAGACATGGGGATTTGGATGTTCAATCGTATAGTAAAGCCAAAGGTAATATATTGAATGCATCCACTTCGTAACCCGTTTATGAAAGGAGAACCAAAAGGATACTGAAGCCATCATATTACAAGATATCTCCGTACTTGTCCCTGTCTACATTCGATACAACCCCTGGGCCGGTTCCCGAACCTGAGCAAGTAACAGCTTTTGCAACTTCTCCGATACCATTTCCTCTACAGATGGATCCTTTCAGGATACTATCCGCACAAGAGGTGAAAGAGGCAGAGGACTGGTATGAAGCAAACAAGGGCATGGCAGCGGGGAAATGGTTCAATACGATATGGCTGAAGGATGCGTGGGTTACTAGCGAGGTAAGCATTACTAATTTATTCTCTATATGCATTGATTGACATATAATTATGTGTTATATTAATCTACGACTAACATTCTACTATCCTATTGATTAGGCTATCGACACATACATCGAGTTCCTTGAGAAAAGGCAGAACGACCTTTCAACAGCATATCCTCAGGATTGCAAGTTCTATCCCATGTTTTTTACGATAACTGTTTATTGCGTTAATCTGTAATCTGTTTAAAAATTTCATTTTCTTACATGTATTGAACTTTCATCATGTTCGTAACAGCAAAGCCTTGAGGGGTGTTTGCCTATTTTGATTACATATCGGGCCTCCAAATCGACATCAGAATAGGCCGAGCTATTAGGTCAGATGAGTACGGCCTATGTAATTGCTAAGCACAGGGATAAACCATGCGCCAAGGCAATCTGGTGTTATGAACGGGTAATGCACTTGTCATAGAGCATCATCTCTTACTATTATGTCTTCTATCATTTTTCTAATATATTATTTTGTTAATGATGAATAGGTCTATGCGCCCATCAATCACGAAAATTCACATTGGTTTCTGCTAGTCATCTACCCTAGAGCAAGAGAAATTGTTGTTGTGGATAGCTTGTGCACAAATTTATTGCCGAAGTACAAGCAAAAGATGAAGAAGATGACTGATGCACTCCCCATTCTCTTCCATGCTACTGGAGACAGCACCGCGCTTGAAGGGAAAAAGTGGACCATCAGAGTCGATGAATCTGCGCCGAAGCAGGACAATGGTTATGACTGTGGTATATTCGTAATGAAATACATCAACATTTTGTGTAGTGGTCTCACCTTGACGGGAATAGACATGCAAAAATTCACCGCCGATTGGAGGAAGTCAATAGCATATGATTGTTTGTCTCTACTTTGTAGATGAAATTTGTCCATGGCATGGGCTGAATTTTGGAAAGATGTTGTATACATTGTACGTTATGATGTATAGCATACTTTGTAAGTTTTAATGTATAGCATACTTTGTAATTTTGGTGGATAGCATACTTTGAAGATTTTTTGCATATTCACCGGAAATGTAAGTTATGATGTATAGCATACTATCTGGGCTTAGGGCTGAAAGTTGGGCGGGTTTAACCCGACCGACCCGTGACCGACCCGACATTGGGTTGGGCACGGGCAGGATATTTCGAGTCCGATCTTAAGCTTGGGCTATACAAACACCAACCCGATAAATCTTGGGTTGGGCTCGGGTTGAGGTCTCGGGTTGCCCGCCAACCCAAACCCGATCAATATATAAGTTACTTATAAATTATAATTGAGTGTGGATTGTTTGTGTCAAAGGCACACTAGTGATGTCAAGTCTCATTTGTCCATGTCATTTCCAAGGACTTAAGCTAACAAGATATGCCAGATCTCTCTCTCCCAAATAGACTTCATGCTATGCTACATGACTTTTAAAGGAGTAGTAGTCTTATATTTAAGCTTGTTTTTTAAAGAAAAAAATGAAGTTCTTTATAATGAATAGTCACATATATAATTAATAAAATTATAGATACAAAAAATAAGTCCTATATTGAAATATAATAAACTAATGTAATAACGAAAATATTAGCATGTATATACCCGATCAACCTGACCAAGCCCGCTCGGGTTGGTCTTGGGTTGAGAATTCCCAACCCGAGATTGGGTTGGGTTGGGTTAGGGTTGAGGTATAAGAACCTTGGGTTAGGTTAGGGTTGAGCACCAACCCGACCCAACCCGCCCGACTTTCAGCCCTATCTAGGCTAGGCTATTTTAAGAAGCATTTGTTGGACTGCTGATTTTTGTATGAAGGTGAATATTTAGAGACTCATATTCATATGTATCCAATGTTCGAAGGCCGGAATCATTAATGAAGCATGATAGGTATATTATGACTTCCAAATGATGTAGGGAACAAGAACGGTTCAGATCATTCAAAGAATGTAATCCGCAAGATACAGTCCAAAATGGAATTACAGAAAATGAATCCAGAAAATAAACAAAAACCAATGTGATTTGTCTAGTTGATATAGTAGGTAAAACAAGATCTCAGCCTTTTTAAACCAATCCACTGACACCAACATCAGTTTGCCCTGCTCATATTTTCATACTTGCCTCGCTGTTTTTCCGATTAGCAAATTCATTGATATTTCGATTTCCGCTATTTTTCTAGCTTGTGTCCACTGATATTTCATTTGCCACATTGTTTTCTAGTTTGCCCTTTGATATGTCATTTCCCGCTATTTTTCTAGTTTGCCCAATGATATTTCGCTTTGCCCCACTGTTTTTCTAGTTTGTCTCACGCTGATATTTCAAATTTTGCTCATTGTTTTTCTAGTTTGCCCATTGATATTTCACTTGTCCTCATTGCTTTTTCTAGTTTGCCCATTTGATATTTTCAAATGCCCCACTGTTTTTCTAATTTACCCCCTAATATTTCAGTTTGTCTCGCTGTTTTTCTAGTTTGCCCCGCTGATATTTTAGTTTGTCCCACTGATATTTCAGTTTGCCCTGCTGTTTTTCTAGTTTGCCTCGCTGTTTTTCTAGTTTGCCCCGCTGATAATATTTCACTTTACCGTCGTTAATTGTTAACCAACAACACATCGGCCACATTGCTTTAATTGATCGTCTAATAACATGTAATATGAAATTTTTGAGAGGAGTAACAGGTCGACGGTCTGGATTACCGAGCATTGGCATATTAGTTAGGATTGTTAACACCCCGGCCCACCTTTATTTATGGCGGACGTCTATCGGTTTTGCCAAATTATTTCAGACATGAGACAAAGAATGAGGCCGATACAAATTTTATAAGGACGCCCACCATTAAAACATTAAAAACTTCCTTTACAAATTTCAGAAGGACGTCCGCCATGCAAAACTTCCAACGGCCTGTTATAATGTTTGTTTGCCATCCAACCTGTTGACTAGTTTACATGGGCATGGATGAAAGGAAAAGAAGAATATTAACTTGATCCAAAACTTTTGTGGCCCCGTGAAGTTTTTAACTGTAGGTGTTAAATCATCATAATTCCTTATAGTATGGTGCACTTGAGATTTGAATGTCTCATTTATGGGCTCACATAAATGAACTAGAAATTAGATGTGGGGCCTGGATAGATCACATAAATCATGGTGGGCTCACTGAGCTTTTTCAGCACCACTCAGTATTAAAGCCTTCGATGATCCCGTAGGCAATCCGAGGAGATTGAATCTATCCGGTTATTGGGCTGAAACATGACAGGATACACAAATATACACAGCCAGCAAATAATATGCAGCAAAGAAGACCACTAATTTGCGGTGATGGCCATCATCATCAAATGTCAAATACTGTCGTGGCATGTGTTCTATGAGGAATTTGAATCACCTGCAAGTGGGCCACGTGATGAAAATAGTGCAAATAGGAAGCTCAGCATTAAAAAACAGTCGGGGTTGACCGGGTCTTACCCGGTCGACCCCAACACGCTAGAAGGATACCCGGTCGACCCCATTTTGGCAAATTCTATAAAAATGGGGTCGACCGTGTCATAACCCGATCGACCGGGTTTCTTTCCAATGGGTTGAGGTCGACCGGGTCCGCCTTTCTCGTTTTTCCAAAAACCCATTTCTAATTTATTTGCCATCATGCTCCCATTTTCTATTCTATTCCTCCCCTCCGGCCAAAACCCTCTTCTACCTTCTCGAGTCTCTTCTTCCACGATTCCGGAAACAGAATCTTTTGATCCCTCCATTGTGAAAGATTCTCAACACCCCCTTTTCTTCATCGTCCCTCTTATCATCCCTATGGCCAAGAAGCGTGACGCACAGGACGCCGTATCTTTGCAGTTTAATCGTCGCTCCAAGAGAAGGGAAGACATTGGCGCGACTACCCAGGCTACGAGATTGAGACCTCGCTCAGGTCCATCCACGTCTCAGGCTTGCAGCTGAGGAGTCGATGCACAACAACCTATTGATTTCGGAAGATTCGTCGAACGCAAGATAACATTTGAGAGGTATATGGAGAAAGACTTGTTCGCTAATATGACAGAGCTCAAGTGGCTTGCCAAGATGGGGTGGAATCCCATGTTCACACCCTACAACAATGCCGACGCCGTGACGGTGCGCCATTTCTACGCTTCAATTCAGAATCCAAATCTACAGTTAATGACCTTCGACGTAGCAATCGGTAATTCCTTGATAACATTTAAAGTATCTGACATTGAGAGGATTAGTGGGGTGCCATGTGGGACAGTGATTGTTCCATATAAGGATGCGAAGAGGTATAGGTACAGGGACGAGAGGACTATTTTTGTTTGTGGCAAACTTAAGCATTGGGTCACGGGTGATAACTGTTTGGAATCAGCAAGGATGCTTCCGGTTTACAGGTTCCTCCACCTTGTCTTCACGTACAATCTGTATCCTAGATCGGGAAATCATACACAAGTAACACAATATATGTTGGAGGTTTTGTATTTACTGGATACGGGCGTGAAGGTTTGCTACCCATCTATTGTAATGCGTCACATCTTGAATGCCACTACCACCAAAACCAATCTATCCTTACCCTTCGAACGGTTGATTTGTAAGATGGCCAAAGATTGTGGGTTTGGTTTCATCCTCGATGTGCCGCTAGAGCCGCAAAATTTCATTGACGACAATACTATTAAAAGAATGAAATTGATTCAGCAAGAAGATGTTGAAAGAGGAGAAGAATCAAAGGAAGAAGAAGAAGAAGACGAGGAGGAAAAAGAGGAGGAGGAGGAAGATAATGACGAAGACATTGATGAAGATTTTATGGCCCCCCCACGTATACATGAGCGCTTCAGCCGGGTGCAAGTGGAACTGGCCTCTGTTCGATCTGAAATAACTGATATGAGGGCTGAAATGAAGACCCAAAGGACCGAACAGGAGCAATGGAATGAGAAGATCTTTCGCATCCTGAAGGATCTATTATGCTGTGTTCAAAAGGATGGAGCAGCACCGCATCGAACTAATTCACAAATTGGATGATTGATATACGTGATCCAGTAGACCAGTCCTTCAGATCCTTGACGAAGAAGCGGGGAGCTAAAGAGCATACAGATCCATCGACATCTGTTTTTGTTTTGTGTGTTTGGAGCTGTGTTAGCAATTGTGGAACACTCGTTTTTTTTTTTATTCGTTTGGTTTTGACGATTTGCCTGACTACTAATTTTTGTATTGTTTATCAGGTTTGGTGAACAAAATGGGTTTTATCTTTCCTTTTATTTGTTTGGTGAGTTTCATGTTTATTCATGTTTATTCTAGTAACAATAGACTGAAACACTTATAACAATGCGTATGTCAACGCGCGCTGCCAAATTTATCTCATGCACAGTTCCCCCATCATTGTGATAAGGTTGTTCTACTCGTCATACCCAGTAATTTCAATAGTGGAATGAAGTTCTTATAATGCACTCTTAGGTGTTTTTGGGTCTTATAATGTACTATCAGGTTGGGGCAGCTTGGTCATCCAACCAAGGATGTGGATCATTACAAGCACTTGTTGCAATCCCCAGGATTTCCAATTTTGTTATTTGCTGCACTCTCTAACCTAAATCTAAACCTAAATATGAAAACCCAAGCCTAAACCCGATCCCGAACCCGAACCCGAACCCGATTTCCTAAACCTAAACCTTAACCTATTCTCAAATCCCTAAACCTAAACCTACACCAAATCCTAATCTCAACTCCCTAACCTTAACCTATAACCTTAACATGAAAACCCAAGTTTAAACCCGAACCCGATTTCCTAAACCTAAACCTTAACCTATTCTCAATTCCCAAAGCTATAACCTATAACCTAAACCTAAACCGAACCTAAACCTATAACCTTAACCTATAACCTAAACCTATAACCTTGACCTAAACCTAAAACCAAAACCTAAACCTATAAGCTAAAACCTAAACCTAAATGTAAACCTAAATGTATTCTCAAATCCCTAAACCTAAACCTAATCCCAATCCCAATCTCAAGTCCCCAACCTAAACCTAAAGCTAAACTTCAAAACCCGATCCGCACTCAGAACCCGAACCCGATTTCCTAAACATAAACCTTAACCTATTCTCAAATTCCAAAGCTATAACCTATAACCTATAACCTAAACCTAAACCCAACCTTAACCTATAACCTTAATCTATAACCTTAACATGAAAACCCAAGCCTAAACCCGATCCCGAACCCGATTTCCTAAACCTAAACCTTAACCTATTCTCAATTCCCAAAGCTATAACCTATAACCTATAACCTAAACCTAAACCTATAACCTTAACCTATAACCTTAACATAAACCCAAAACCTTAACCTTAACCTAAACCAAAACCTGTAACCTTAACCTAAGCCAAAACCTGTAACCTAAATCTTAACCTAAACTTATAACCTTAACCTAAACTTAAAACAAAAACCTAAACCTTAGGGCCTGTTTGGGAGCGTGGATTTGGAATGCAACAACCCCCATAATATTTACAAGGGGTTGAATTTAATTGGGATAGGAATGCAGCATTTACCCTCCATAATATTTAAGCCTTAGGGCCTGTTTGGGAGCATGGATTTGGAACCCCCTGGATTCGCAACCCCCAGGATTGGAAACCCCCTGGATTGGCAATCCTCTGGGTGTGTTTGGCACCCTGGAGTGTGGATCAACTTTAATTCAAAATACCAATAAATGACATATCTACAGGGGTTTGAATTTAATTACTAAATCAACTTTAATATCCTCAATTAGTGAGATATATAATTTTTGACACTATGGTTGTGATAAGCCCGCTAAAATATATGTTTTGCCTAAAAATGATAAAATTCCAAGTCTCAGATGGACCGCAAGCACAAGATCATGTCTAAGTGACTAGTAGAATGATAGTGTACAGTGACATACATTTATACCTGCAACTATTGAAATGATTTCAGGTGTAATCCAAGCTCTCACTGTGGATTACAAACCCCCTCAAAGAGGGGATTGGAAACCCCCTGGATTGGCAATCCCCAGTTGCTTTATGCTGCCAAACAAATAAGGGGATTTGAAACCCCCTCTAATCCCCTCCAATCCCCTCCAATCCAAGGTGCCAAACGACCCCTTAGCATATTTAACTACATAAAGCAAGTAAATTCCCTCACGTCCATCTATAACAGAATCTGATATTTGACATATACAAAATGCAAAAAAGATACCAATAGTGAGAGTATTTTGAAAGCATCAGCTTGTGAAGGGTATAAATTTAACAATCCTTTCATAGTGACATCAAGCATACCAACTCAGGCATGAATGGAAAATTGTCCTCAGACTAGGATCAGCATCATGTAGAACCACCTCTCCAAAATCAAGAAAAGATTGAAGAATGGCCTGTGGAGAACAGGTGACAGGAAGGGTTAGGGGCTATAACACCACTCACTAGGAGAAAATTCAAGTGAGTGACAGAAAATAAAAAATAAAAAAAAAAAAGCACTTCAAAGAAGTAAAAATCGACTATTTTAAATGACGATAACAAATTTCCAACCAGTGTTTTAAATATCGACGATATCAGCCGATATGATAGAAAACTGATGTACCCAGAAATGATGTAGATCTAAAGCTCAATGGGCCACATGATAGAAAACAGTGTGGACTGAATGCCATCACCATTAAAAAAAAAACCAGTCAGGGTCGACCGGGCATGACCCGGTCGACCCCGACTGTTAAATTTTTTTTATTTTTAATTATTATTATTTTTTTAATTTTAATTTTTATGGTGATAGCATTCAGTCCACACTGTGAATTGAAGGGAAATGACTGTGAAGTGAAGGGAAATTACCGTGAATTTATAGGAATTGTCCTGCAATGAATAAATTTGACCGTGAAATGAGGGGAACTGTCTATGAAATGCATGGAATTGTAACTCAGTTAATGGTCATTTTAGGTCAGTTCACGGTCATTTTAACTCAGTTCACGGTCATTTTAGGTCAGTTCACGGTCCTCATCAATAACTCGGTGGGGTCTGTATTCTCGACCGAACAAAGGGGAAATAAAAAGTATAGAAAATGGAGGGTTTTACTGGAAGGTGGATAGTCACAGAGGGGGAGAAGTAATCGGATAATCAAATCTGGTCGAATAGGATGAAGGAGAAGGGAGATGAGATAAGAAGTAATCAGATTTTCGGTGGAGATGGGTATGGGAGTGTTGGAAGGGGCGTCTGTTTTAGAGCAGGGGCATTTTTGTCATTTACAAGGGCGTCCGTACGCATGAGGAATATTCTTGGCAACTAAAAAGAAATTGGCTTTAAAAGGTTGTGGGCTATAAACGCATGGGGAATTTCTATCCGCTGTTTTTTCAATTGGTTAGGTATTATGGGAACAATGTACTAACTCAGATTATCAATGAAAGTGTTTCCACTTTAATTTATAATGTGCAGTAGTGTATGGATGTTCTCATTTTATCACTCTCAATCTCCTTCATACCGCATCTCAAATTGATTCTGTCCTTCCTCATCCCAAGCATGAAAATGAGTTAGGTAACCATGAAAACAACGAGGCAAACTGAAATATGAGCGGGGCAAACTCGAAAAACAGTGGGGCAAACTAGCAATACAGCGGGGCAAACTGAAATATGGGAGGGGCAAACTAGAAAAACAGCGGGGCTAACTAAAATATGAGCGAGACAAACTAGAAAAACAGCGGGACAAAGTGAAATATGAGCGGGGTAAACTAGAAAAACAGCGGGGCAAACTGAAATATGGGCGGGGCAAACTAGAAAAATAGTGGGGCTAACTAAAATATGAGCGACGCAAACTAGAAAAACAGCTAGGCAAAGTAAAATATGAGCGAGGCAAACAAGAAAAACAGGGGGCAAAGTGAAATATGAGCGGGGCAAACTAGAAAAAGCAATGGGCAACCGAAATATAGTAGGGGCAAACTAGAAAAAAAAAATAGGCAAACTTGAAAAACAGTGGAGCAAACTAGAAAAACAATGAGAGGCAAATGAAATATGTATGGGCAAATTAGAAAAACAGCGGGGCAAACTGAAATAAGAGCGGGACAAACAAGAAAAACAGCGAGAAAAACTCAAATACGGGCGGGGCAAACTAGAAAAACAGCGGGGCAAACTGAAATATGAGTGGGGTAAACTACTAAAATAGCAGCGCAAACTGAAACATCGGCGGAGCAAACTAGAAAAACAATGGGGCAAACTGAAATATGGGCGGGGTAAACTAGAAAAACAGCGGGGCAAACTAAAATATAAGCGGGGCAAACTAGAAATACAGCTAATTAAGCAGATTGATGGTGGTGTCAGTGGATTAGATTAAGAACCATGGGATCTTGTTTTACCTACTATATCAATTGGACAAATCACATTGGTTTTTGTTTATTTTCTAGATTCATTTTCTGTAATTCCATTTTGGACTTTATCTTGGGGATTGCATTCTTTGAATGATCTGAACTGTTCTTGTTCCCTACATCATTTGGAAGCCATAATCTGAAATATTGTGCTTCATTAATGATTCCGGCCTTTGAACATTGGATACATATGAATATGAGTCTCTAAATATTCGCCTTCATACACAAATCAGCAGTCCAATAAGTGCTTCTTAAAATAGCCCAGATAGTATAGAGTTCAGAATATGATTAGATATAATTTGTAGTTGATGTTGCGCAGCATGCCAACAACAGTGTGGATGAATAGGTACGTTAAATATGGATGCTTTTGTCTTTTCAGTCCTTGTTGTCATTGTCAGTGTTCAACGTGTTGTAATTTTCGTACTTATTATTTTTTGTGTTTAACATTTTATTAGAAAATTTGAATAAGATGGATATCACATCTGTTATTTAAACTCAGAAGGTTATTTCCTTTTTCGACAAACGTAGAAATTGAGCGAGGCCTCACTGAAAATGAGTGGGCCAAGGAGTTCCCTTCTATGCCTGTGAAGTTCTTGTCTATCAGACATGTTTGAGGTTTTGCTTATTCTAGCATATGCGCAATTGCAGCAGGGCAAACTGAAATATGGGCGGGGCAAACTAGAAATATTCTTCTTTTCCTTTCATCCATGCCTATGTAAACTAGTCAATAGGTTGGATGGAAAATAAACATTATAATAGGCCGTTGGAAGTTTTGCATGACGGACGTCCTTCTGAAATTTGTGAAGGAAGTTTTTAATGGTGGGCGTCCTTATAAAATTTGTATCGGCCTCATTCTTTGTCTCATTACTGAAATAATTTGGCAAAACCGATAGACGTCCGCCATAAATAAAGGTGGACCGGGGTGTCAACAATCTTAACTAATATGCCAATGCTTAGTAATTTAGACCGTCGACCTGTTACTCCTCTCAAAAATTTCATATTATATGTTATTAGACGATCAATTAAAGCAATGTGGCCGATGTGTTGTTGGTTAACAATTAGTGACGGTAAAGTAAAATATTATCAGCGGGGCAAACTAGAAAAACAGCGAGGCAAACTAGAAAAACAGCGGGGTAAACTGAGATAAGAGTGGGGCAAACTAGAAATACAGCAGGGCAAACTGAAATATGGGCGGGGCAAACTAGAAATACAGTGGGGCAAACTGAAATATGAACGGGACAAACAAGAAAAACAGCGGGGAAAACTCAAATATGGGCAGGGCAAACTAGAAAAACAGCGGGGTAAACTGAAATATGAGTGGGGTAAACTAGAAAAACAGCGGGGCAAACTCAAATATCGGCGGGACAAACTAGAAAAGCAGCGGGACAAACTAAAATATGGGCAGGGCAAACTAGAAAAACAGCGGGGCAAACTGAAATATAAGCGGGGTAAACTAGAAATACAGCTAATTAAGCGGATTGATGGTGGTGTCAGTGGATTGGATTAAGAACCATGGGATCTTGTTTTACCTACTATATCAATTGGACAAATTACATTGGTTTTTGTTTATTTTTTAGATTCATTTTCTGTAATTCCATTTTGGACTTTATCTTAGGGATTACATTCTTTGAATGATCTGAACCGTTCTTGTTCCCTACATCATTTGGAAGCCATAATCTGAAATATTGTGCTTCATTAATGATTCCGGCCTTCGAACATTGGATACATATGAATATGAGTCTCTAAATATTCGCCTTCATACACAAATCAGCAGTCCAACAAGTGCTTCTTAAAATAGCCTAGATAGTATAGAGTTCAAAATATGTTAGATATAATTTGTAGTTGATGTTGTGCAGCATGCCAATAACAGTGTAGATGAATAGGTACATTAAATACGGATGCTTTTGTTTTTCCAGTCCTTGTTATCATTATTAGTGTTCAACGTGTTGTAATTTTCATACTCATTATTTTTTACGTGTTTAACATTTGATTAAAAAATTTGAATAAGATGGATATCACATCTGCTATTTGGACTCGGAAGGTTATTTCCTTTTTCGACAAACGTAGAAATTGAGCAAGGCCTCACTGAAAATGAGTGGGCCAAGGAGTTCCCTTCTGTGCCTGTGAAGTTCTTGTCTATCAGACATGTTTGAGGTTTTGCTTATTCTAGCATATGTGCATTGCAGCGGGGCAAACTAGAAATATTCTTCTTTTCCTTTCATCCATGCCCATGTAAACTAGTCAACAGGTTGGATGGCAAATAAACATTATAATAGGCCGTTGGAAGTTTTGCATGACGGACGTCCTTCTGAAATTTGTAAAGGAAGTTTTTAATGGTGGGCATCCTTATAAAATTTGTATCGCCCTCAATCTTTGTCTCATGTCTGAAATAATTTGGCAAAACCGATGGACGTCCGCCATAAATAAAGGTGGACCGGGGTGTCAACAATCTTAACTAATATGCCAACGCTCGGTAATCTAGACCGTCGACCTGTTACTCCTCTCAAAAATTTCATATTACATGCTATTAGATGATCAATTAAAGTAATGTAGCCGATGTGTTGTTGGTTAACAATTAGTGACGGTAAAGTGAAATATTATCAGTCGGGCAAACTAGAAAAACAGCGAGGCAAACTAGAAAAACAGCGAGGTAAACTGAAATAAGAGCGGGGTAAACTAGAAATACAGCGGGGCAAACTGAAATATGGGCCGGGCAAACTAGAAATACAGCGGGGTAAACTGAAATATGAGCGGGATAAACAAGAAAAACAGCGGGGAAAACTCAAATATGGGCGGGACAAACTAGAAAAACAGCGGGACAAACTGAAATATGAGTGGGGTAAACTAGAAAAACAGCTGGGCAAACTCAAATATCGGCGGGGTAAACTAGAAAAACAGTGGGACAAACTGAAATATGGGCGGGGCAAACTAGAAAAACAGCGGGGCAAACTGAAATATAAGCGGGGCAAACTAGAAATACAGCTAATTAAGTGGATTGATGGTGGTGTCAGTGGATTGGATTAAGAACCATGGGATCTTGTTTTACCTACTATATCAATTGGACAAATCACATTGGTTTTTGTTTATTTTCTAGATTCATTTTCTGTAATTCTATTTTGGACTTTATCTTAGGGATTGCATTCTTTGAATGATCTGAACCGTTCTTGTTCCCTACATCATTTGGAAGCCATAATCTGAAATATTGTACTTCATTAATGATTCCGGCCTTCGAACATTGGATACATATGAATATGAGTCTCTAAATATTCACCTTCATACACAAATCAGCAGTCCAACAAGTGCTTCTTAAAATAGCCCAGATAGTATAGAGTTCAAAATATGATTAGATATAATTTGTAGTTGATGTTGCGCAGCATGCCAACAACAGTGTGGATGAATAGGTACATTAAATATGGATGCTTTTGTCTTTCCAGTCCTTGTTGTCATTGTCAGTGTTCAACATGTTGTAATTTTCGTACTTATTATTTTTTACATGTTTAACATTTGATTAGAAAATTTGAATAAGATGGATATCACATCTGCTATTTGGACTCAGAAGGTTATTTCCTTTTTCGACAAACGTAGAAATTGAGCGAGGCCTCGCTGAAAATGAGTGGGCCAAGGAGTTCCCTTCTATGCCTGTGAAGTTCTTGTCTATCAGACATGTTTGAGGTTTTGCTTATTCTAGCATATGTGCAATTGCAGCGGGGCAAACTGAAATATGGGCGGGGCAAACTAGAAATATTCTTCTTTTCCTTTCATCTATGCCCATGTAAACTAGTCAACAAGTTGGATGACAAATAAACATTATAATAGGCCGTTGGAAGTTTTGCATGACGGACGTCCTTCTGAAATTTGTGAAGGAAGTTTTTAATGGTGGGCGTCCTTATAAAATTTGTATCGGCCTCATTCTTTGTCTCATGTCTGAAATAATTTGGCAAAATCGATGGACGTCCGCCATAAATAAAGGTGGACCGGGGTGTCAACAATCTTAACTAATATGCCAATGCTCGGTAATCCAAACCGTCGACCTGTTACTCCTCTCAAAATTTTCATATTACATGTTATTAGACAATCAATTAAAGCAATGTGGCCGATGTGTTGTTGGTTAACAATTAGCGACGGTAAAGTGAAATATTATCAGCGAGGCAAACTAGAAAAACAGCGAGGCAAACTAGAAAAATAGTGGGGCAAACTGAAATAAGAGTGGGGCAAACTAGAAATACAGCGGGGCAAACTAAAATATTGGCGGGGCAAACTAGAAATACAGTGGGGTAAACTGAAATATGAGCGGGACAAACAAGAAAAACAGCGGGAAAAACTCAAATATGGGCGGGGCAAACTAGAAAAACAACGGGGCAAACTGAAATATGAGTGGAGTAAACTAGAAAAACAGCGGGACAAACTCAAGTATCGGTGGGGCAAACTATAAAAACAGCGGGACAAACTGAAATATGGGCGGGGCAAACTAGAAAAACAACGGGGCAAACTGAAATATAAGCGGGGCAAACTAGAAATACAGCTAATTAAGCGGATTGATGGTGGTGTCAGTGGATTGGATTAAGAACCATAGGATCTTGTTTTACCTACTATATCAATTGGACAAATCACATTGGTTTTTGTTTATTTTTTAGATTCATTTTCTGTAATTCCATTTTAGACTTTATCTTAGGGATTGCATTCTTTGAATGATCTGAACCGTTCTTGTTCCTTACATCATTTGGAAGCCATAATCTGAAATATTGTGCTTCATTAATAATTCCGGCCTTCGAACATTGGATACATATGAATATGAGTCTCTAAATATTCGCCTTCATACACAAATCAGCAGTCCAACAAGTGCTTCTTAAAATAGCCCAGATAGTATAGAGTTCAGAATTTGATTAGATATAATTTGTAGTTGATGTTGCGTAGCATGCCAACAACAGTGTGGATGAATAGGTACGTTAAATATGGATGCTTTTGTCTTTCCAGTCCTTGTTGTCATTGTCAGCGTTCAACGTGTTGTAATTTTCATACTTGTTATTTTTTACGTGTTTAACATTTGATTAGAAAATTTGAATAAGATGGATATCACATCTGCTATTTGGACTCGGAAGGTTATTTCTTTTTTCGACAAACGTAGAAATTGAGCGAGGCCCCGCTGAAAATGAGTGGGCCAAGGAGTTCCCTTCTATGCCTGTGAAGTTCTTGTCTATCAGACATGTTTGAGGTTTTGCTTATTCTAGTATATGCGCAATTGCTTTGCATTGATTTTCATGTGCATTTTCCTTTTCGACGAGTAAAACGGGACAAGCAGAAAATACAGTGGGACAAGGTAGAAAGTTCATTCATTTACAAAGTATGTTATACATCAAAACTCTAAATAAATTACAAAGTATGCTATTTTTCAGGTATGGGAAACTTGCACTTTCGGCAATTATGCCTAATTTGTTTGCATCGCCCACACTTTGTTGTATTCGATTCCTCTCCATGAGATAGAATTCTAAGCTTTTTGGGTCTTCCAGCTGACCTCCTTCGTCCTGGAGGTTTAATTTACACACAATACTCCTTGAAGCCCACTGAAATTTCTTTCCACTCACTCTTGTCACGTACTGGGTACACTGATTCGTTATACGTAGCTATGTAATTTTGCACCATGTAGAATGGGGAGCAGTATGAGTAATGAGGGAGATTATAGTTTATACATGCTGACAGGACTTGCATACAAGGATATCCCTTCACGTCAAACTCGCGACATGTACACGAAAACTCACCGAGCTTGACTGTATCATTATAATCTCCCACAACATAGTACTCATTTCGAGAAATAAGATGACAGCGAACATCTCGCGCCTTCTGCATAAGATCCTTTAACTGTTGCTCCGCCCATGGAGTCAATGGCCCTACAAACGATGCCGCAGATTCTCTCCTCTTATAAAACAATTCTTGTATCTTCAATCTAACCCCTTCTATCAATTTCGTAACGGGGTATTCGCGTGCTTCTTTGAAGAGGGCATTAATACACTCGAAAATGTTTATAGTAACCAAGTTGAATCTTTTTCCTAGAAAGCGCGAAGAGGCCCATCTCTCGTATCCAATTTCTGTCAGCCATGCATGTACTGCGGGATTGGCCATTTTGATATCATGCATTAATTTTTTGAATTCAGCCACCCTACATGTCTTCACTGCCCGCCAGAAGTACATCTCTAATGACTTGTCTTTAAAGGTGTCCACCAAGTTTTTGTAGATATGATACGCGCAGTAGCCATGAATTGCACGTGGGAAGACTTAGGGAACCTCTTTCAATAAACCTTTATGTCGATCAGATATAATAACAAGATCCTCCAGAGACCCTATCGCATCGCTAAGGTAAGTAAGGAACCAATTCCAACTGCTACCGTTCTCCGATTCCCCGATGCCAAATGCAACTGGAAATATATAGTTGTCTGCATCTAAGGTCGTGGCAATGAATAGAACACCCTTGTATTTGCCCTTTAGGTGTGTCCCATCAATGGCTAATACCCTCCGCAATGAATTTTGAAAACTTCTAACACATTGACCGAGCGCAACAAAACATCTTTCGAATTTGAAAGTCTCTTTGTTAACACGCAGTGCAGTCTCTGTCCCTGGGTTGACCATCCTCAACTCATGCAAATACAAGGGGAGTTGATTGTAGGAGTCTTCATAAGACCCCATCACCTGATTGATTGCAAGCTCCCTGGCTGCCCATGCCTTCCTATAACTGATAACAATATTATACTTCTCTTGCATGGTGAAGATAATATCACGTGGCCTCAAGCCCAGGCGTTGCTTGATGCGGCTAACAACCAAATCACATGCTAACTTATTGCTTGCTTGCCGGTGATCACTCCTCATCCATGACATGCCACACGTGTGATTTACCGTATAAGTCCGTATATTGAAAATCCCCGAATCACCAACGCGTGATGCATGAACCCTCCATTCACATCTATCTTCGAAGCATACAACCGTAAATCTCCTAGAATTTGAGTACAATACCCTATACTGAAATTTATTTTGAAGGGCAAATAGGCTCAAAACATGCTGGCACCGACTCTTGTCCTTGAATGTTTGCCCTTTGGCTATCTCGATCGATTCACTTAACAAATCCGTATATTCTAGCAATGCTGCATTAGTGAATGTAGCATCATCAAAGGGCACGGGAAGTTGATGGGTGTTGAAGTTTGATGTTTCAGGAAAGTCTGGATGCGGGATGTCATTTTCAGGATTGATGTATCTTCGGGCTGTAGATGATGACGGAAAATCTGCTGTTGTTGCTAGAGGCGGTGCCATGTAATCACAAATGAGGTCAAGGTCACGTGCATCGCTAACTTGGGCACTAACAAATTTTGATGTTTGGGGTGGTTCGGGCAGTCGATCATTTGTTCCTCCTACTTGTAATGGATTTGGCTTATATTCAAATTTCACGCCATGCTCTTCTGCCACACTGTCAACGTGTGTTGTCATATTTATGTGTTGGATTGTCTCGATGACCAAAGGGATGAACTTTTTCGAATGCTCCAACTGTGTTGCCAGGAACTCTTTCACATCATCGTCGTCCTCAAATACAGTTGGAGGGATTGATTTATTGGAGCAGAGATACAAAACTTTCGTCTGAATATTACAATCTGTTGGTGTACTCTTAATAATCTTGTACATTCTGGATAGAAGTTCCTCATACGTAGTATCAACATCTAGTGAAATAGTTTTCGTACTTCCACTCTTGTACATCCATTTCTTGTTTTCACATTCTAACTCCCCGCCATAGCAACAGATGATTCTCATAGCCATAATCTGGAAATCAATACAATGACAACTTATCAATAAAATGTTAAACAATGGAAGCTTACCATAAGATAAAACTCAATTAAATAATAGAATACCGAAAACTCGCTTTCCCTTATAGATGACAATGATACAAATCTTAAGGAAATAAAGAGTAAGCTAGAAAAATGGGCGAGACAACGTACGAATTAAGCAGGGCAAATATGAAATTCAGTAGGGGGATAAGCATGAAATTCAGTAGGGCAAACATGAAATTGAGCAAGGCAAACATGAAATTCAACGATCATAGCATGAAATTTACCGGGGCAAACTATAAAATAAGTTATGCAAGCAAACATTTAATCGAGTGTATGTAATCCCCATCAACGCATAAAATTCAATAAGTCTAACGTATGAAATTGATTAAGCCTAACACATGCGCATCAACTTGCATTAAATTGACCTTAGCTACCATCAAATAAGCCCATCAGTAAATTCACCGCGCTACCATGAAATAAATAACTAGAGCTCATACGGATTAGGCCTTCAATGTTACGAATGATTTAATATGGTGCTCGTTTAATTTTGTGACACTAACTATCATTACATTGAGTGAGGCACGCATGGAACTTGATCAACGCAAACTAGGAATTGATCGAGGGAAGTATGAAATTTTAGTGTGGGGAAACATGCAATTCAGCGGGGCAAACTAGAAATTCAGCAGGGTAAAGTAGAAAATCGGTGGGGCAAATTAGAAAATCAGCGAGACAAACTAGAAAATCAGCGGGGGAAACATGAAATTGAGCTGGAAAAACTAAAAAATCAGCGGGGGAAACATGAAAATCAACGGGGCAAACTAGAAAATCAGCGGGGGAAACATGAAAATCAGCAGGGCAAACTAGAAAATCAGCGGGTGAAACATGAATATCAATGGGGCAAACTAGAAAATCATAGGGGCAAACATGAAATTCGGCAAGGCAAACATGAAATTCAGGAGGGCAAACATGAAAATTGACTGGGGCAAAATGATAAAATTCAATGAGGAAATTCGAAAAATCAGTGAGGCAAATTAGAAATTGAACAGGGCAACCAGAAAATTGAGCGGGACAAACTATAAATTTAGCTATGCAAGCAAACATTGAATTGAGCGAGCATAGCATGATATTGAGCTGGACAAACAATATTTCAAGCGAGCATAGCATGATATTGAGCTGGGCAAACATTAAATCGAGCGAGCGTGGTATGATATTTAGTGGGGCAAACATTAAATTGAGCAAACATAGCATAATATTTAGCGGGGCAAACATTAAATTGAGTAAACATAGCATGATATTCAGTGGGGCAAACATTAAATCGACCAAATATAGCATGATATTGGGCGAGGCAAAAATTAAATCGAGCGAGCATAGCATGATATTGAGCTAGGCAAACATTAAATTATGTTATCCTAGCATAAAATTTATCGAGGCAAACATTAAATTGACCTTATCTGCCATTAAATTGAGCTGGGCAACCATTACATTGAGCGATCCTACTATGAAATTGATTGAGGCAAACATTAAATTGACCTTATCTTATCTACCATGAAATTAAGTTGGGCAAACATTAAATTGACATTATCTTATCTACCATGAAATTAAGCTGGGCAAACATTAAATTGAGTGATCCTAGCATGAAATTTATCAAGGCAAATATTAAATTGACCTTATCTTATCTACCATGAAATTAAGCTGGGCAAACATTAAATTGAGTGATCCTAGCATGAAATTTATCAAGGCAAACATTAAATTGACTTTATCTTATCTACCATGAAATTAAGTTGGGCAAACATTAAATTGAGCGATCCTAGCATAAAATTGCGCAGCGTAAACATGAATTTCAGTGAGCATAGCATGAGATCAAGTGAGCCCTAACATGGAATTGAGTGGGCTTTAAATGGAATTCAGTGAGTTTCACATGGATTTGATCGATCAAAGCATAAAATTAACTAAGCCTAATGCATGAATTTGAGTAAGCCTAACACATGGAATTGACCGAACTTCGTATGCAATGCAATTGTACTCTTGGAGCATTTTTTAAAAAAAATAAGTCTGTGCCACCAACTACCATAGTACAGGTCAAATGTAGGTTGAAGAGAGGTGCTTTGGAGTGACAGAATATTTTGAACCTTTTCAAGGATTGCAAGTGTAGCCACTTCGTGGGATTTCACGTAACCCTAACCAAGATAAAAAATGACAAACGTAAAATGATGATATCTAGATGATTCATGGAGAATTAGATGAGAAAAATGAAAAGAATAACCTCCATACGTTGGTTTATGGTTGAAAGGGAGTGAAATGTTGTTATGTTGAGGAGGTTTTTTCGTTAAGGGAGTGAAAGCAATGAATGAAAGCTAAGCAATGCAGAAACGGATTGGCTACTCACCCTACCACCATCCAATGGCTGTGGTCGGTGTTCTGTGAGCCCCACCATGATGTATGTGTTTCATCCATTCTGTTCATCCATTTTTACAGTTCATTTTCGGACTTACTCCAGAAAATGAGAGGGATATAAATCTTA
The DNA here is from genome assembly GCA_030180095.1 of Magnolia changhungtana. NCBI lineage: Eukaryota > Viridiplantae > Streptophyta > Magnoliopsida > Magnoliales > Magnoliaceae > Magnolia > Magnolia changhungtana. Next base: position 1,014,194 of record JASAUF010000156.1, read on the forward strand.
GGTGGACCACACCACAAGAAGATAATATTGATTGGATATTGACAATTAAAATTCTCCTAAGGCCCAATGAACTATTTATTTCACATCTAATCTATTGATTAGTTCATACAGTCCTAGATTAAGGTAAAAACCAAAAATCAGCTTCATCCGAAACTTTTATGGCCCCCTAATGGTTTCTAATGGTTGACGCTCATTCAACACTGTTTCCTGTAATGTGGTACACTTGAGATTTGGATATACCTCATTTTTAGTCTCATATCATAAAATCATCTGGAAAAGTATATGGACGGCATGGATGAAAAGCATACATCATGGTGGGGCCCACAGACCACTGACCATCCGCCGTTAGCTAGTGGCACGGGGAGTACTGAATCTGTTTCCATCAAAAGGAGGGGTATTTTCGTCCTGAAATTTTGAGTCCGTACAAGGAGGTCCAAGTGCGTATTCTAAGTTTGTATTGCTTCAAAAAAACCGCTGGATAAAAGGTGGGGTCCACAGTCATAAATTTCTCTAATCTTTTTATGGTTATCCACCACTGATTTCTTAGGTGTGGTCCACCTGCGATTTGGATCAACTCCATTTGCGAGCACGTACCTAAAATTATTTGGAAAAAGGGATGGACGGTGTGGATACACAACACAGAGATAAAGGTGGACCCCAAGTCGTGCCGAATCGTGTTAGGTTAGGCCTGTGCTGCACCTAATCCACTCTGTCGAAGAACGACTAGGGCAAAAAAGTTTGATTCGAGGACGCGGATTGTGCGGTGTACATAACACTCTCAAGCAACGTGGTGTAAGGAATCAGTGGGGCTCACCCGTGATGTTCTTTTTTTATTATCCACACCGTCCATTCATTTTTCCAAACCATTCATTCACTGGCATGATCCAAAAATTTAAGCATATATAAGGCTCTATTCTCCGTCATGTCCATACTAGCTATCTGTTTTCTAACTGTCAATACAGCCATTCGACCATTAGATGATCCTTGGACATTTGCATTCATCGTCTCGGTGTATGTCCTACTCATGCTTTTATTTCTGTTCCTCCATCTCTACGATAGAGCACCTGAAAACTCAAACAGGAGAGAAAATTTGAAGATCCCTATTTGGGCCGTCGCTTCTACATTTGATATTGTTTTTGCATATCGTGTTGTAGCTAATGAGCAGAGAAAAATCGTAGATCCCTATCCGGGCCGTCGCTTCTGCACTCGATATTGTTTTCGCACATCGTGTTGCAACTATAATGAATGTTGTAATGAAATGTATCGCATGGGTAATGGCCGCCTTCAGCACCACCTTCAGCCGTCGGAGCGATCTTTCTCGCTTATAGGCGTCGGACGCATGGCGATAACGGCTGTTGCGTCGTTTGAAATGCACCACGTGCCGGGCGGGGGAGTCGAAGCAACCGTTGATTCGACTCCTCCTTAAATGCCCTAGCCATATGGCGTGGCTATAAAAGGAAGAGAGGGACACGCTTCTCCTATTTTCGCACTTCTTCCCTTCTCTCCAATTTTCACTGTTCCTGCGGTTTCCATTTTCCTCCATTTTTTGCCATTTTTCACCCTTCATTTTTAGTTTTCGCCTCCACGTTCGCCTCTTTTTCAGCCCTCCTTGCTATCTACGGTGAGTTTCAAACTCTCTCACTCCCTTTCATTTTTCATTTTAATGGCAATGCATGGCTCCTCAAGCCCCTAGGAGGGAGTTTCTAGTGAAGAAGGTGAAGCGAGGCGTCTCTGGGACGTCTCGGAATCACCTTCATTACTGACGGAAATGGTCGTAGGTGCCAATGCGGCCTTCTAGCACTTTGAAAGTGTGGCTGGGTCCACAGCAGAGCATCCTATATCTACGGGTCCCTCCCGCTGAAGAGTGTCTCTGGCGACTACCCTAGGCAGACCCATTCCTCCTGAACAGGAAACGGAGGAAGAGGATGAAGAGGCCGAGGGAGTCAGTGAGTCGGTCTCTACACGGAGATTGGCAAAGGCTACTGAGTCGACCGCCAAGGAAGGGGAGGCTGGAGACGAGCAGAAGGGTCCCGTTCCCTCGGTTTTAACCGAGGCGGATCTGGATAGGATCAGGGTCGGGTATCATGTCCCGGACTCAGTCGTTATCCGTCTCCCTCTGCCGAATGAATTACTCGACCGTCCTCCTGTCGGGATGGTGTTATTTTCCAAGTCACTCTGCAATGCGGCTTACGTCTGCCCCTCCAAGAAATAGCTCAGGATCTACTTTCCTAACTTCAGATAGCGCCCGGGCAGATAGTCCCGAATGGGTGAAGGAACTTGTTCGGATGCTCGGTGTTGTGGGCTGAGACAGAGCAACCCCCACTGACTATCAATGAGTTTCTCCATCTGCTTCAAGTATGGCCGAATCCGCAGCAGCTCAGTTAGTACTTTTGATGTGCTTGGCGAAATAAGGGCGGACCTTTGATAACCGACCCACCTACCTCCAATAAGCACTGGAGAGATAGATGGTTCTAGGCATGTGGCCGCTAGGAGACTGCCGAGCCAGGACTTATTGAATCTCATGTTCCTCAAGCGTTCTCTCAAGCAGGTGACTCGGCATACGCTTCTCATCTATCTTCTCATACTAGTGTCTTTGAGTCTGACTGGATATGTTTCGCAAATATTTCCAAGCGAAGGCCGAAACTAGGAGTAGGAGCTTTAGCTCGAATCAAGGATCTGAAGGCGCTGAGTCCGGAGCAATGGCCTTAGAAGAGAATTCTCCAACTGGAGCATCTTCTTGACTCGGGTTTAGACTCAGCCTTTACGGGTACCTTTCGGTTTTCTGGTCGCATTCCCTTTGAATTTTCTTTCAATGCAGAGATGACTGAGGCTCGACCCTTCCTCCGTCCGCCTTCCAAGATGAAGGCCCCTCCACGATCAGAGACTCGGTCTGAGACTCGTTCTCCAAAGAAGTCGAAGACGGTCTCAAAGGCTAAGGGACAAGCCACACTGGCCATCCCGACCGTGATATCCCCGATCCGGAGGAAGGGACGGAAGTGGCGAACGCGGTGGCTCCCGAGCCTCAAGTGGCCCCTAAGCCAGGACCCGTTGCAGAGCGGGTTTCATAGCAGAGGGAGGAGTAGAGGAAAGGGGAGCCCTCAGGAGGGGAGATGACTCAACAGGGGTGATCGATCTTTTAATGGGCTGTGTCAGACATGGTCCCCTGGGCTATTTCCTATGGGAGCGAAAAAAAAGTTCGCTGCCCTAGAGGCAGACTCTCTCCCAAATGGCGAAGATACTCCTTGAGGTAAGATTTGAACTTCGTGCTTGTCCTGCCGATTTTCTAGAGTTTGATTTAACTTTACGTTTTCCCTTTGCAGTTCACCCTTGCATGCTTAGGGCTAGCTCGGAGATGGCCGATGTTCAGAAACGGGCAGAGCGGGCAACGAAGACGGAAGCATAACTTGAAGCTGCCGTGGCTCGGATTAACATAATAGTCGACAACTTGGGGCTTGCCAGGAAGGCCACCGAGGATGTCAAGGCCGAGTGTGCCCATGTGGCCTTGCTATTGAAAGAGGCCCAGGAGGAGAGTCGGCGAATTCGTCAGGCTCATGCCTCTTCTGAGGACAAGTTGGCTTGGCTCAAGGCTGAAACCAAGACTACCCTTAAGCATGCCAAGGTCCAAGCTGTAGAGGCCTTTCTTGAATCCCGGGAGTACTTGGAGGAGCGGGATCATTTGTTTCAGGATGGTTACATCAAGTGCATAGAACTGATGAAGCAATCCTTCCCCAATCTTGATTTTCGGGATTTGATGAAGGTGTCTCTGGATCTTAAGGTCCATAAACTAAGGCAACTGGGTCTGCTGATGCTGCGACCAATCCTAAGGTCGCTTCTGAGGCTGCTCCTGAGGCGGCGCCAGAGGTTGCTCCAAGTGGCCGCAGCAGCTGAGTCTGTGCTAATTCCTGAGTTAGCTCTTGATGAACCTTGGAGCTTCATTTTGGGTTGTCACGTGTGTCAAGAACTTTAAGCACACCAAGCTTTTAGCACTTCAAGCACACCAAGCCTCAAGGCGGGCTCAAGAGCATCTGCAACCAAGAGAAGACATCGCAAGTCGTGGCCAACTCCTTTTGCCGCTATCTTTGTTATCCCGTTAATGTAATTTCACAGTAAAAATTCATGTAATCCAATGTAAAACTTGTACTGATGAATGAATATACACGGTTTTCTTATTCATTTAACTCGGCTTACATGTTTTTCATTCTTTACTTAATCGAATCCTTCTAATTGCTCAGCGGCTGACCTAGGGATAATAGATTTTTAAATGCTCGGCATTCAAAGGATGGGGGAGTAGTTGCCCGGGTAGATCTTCCAACTGATACGTTCCAGGTCAGATGGTGCTTGAGACTATATAATGTCCTTCCCAATTGGGTCCTAGTGTGCCTGCACCAACTTCATTTATATTCAGGAACATTTTTTGGAGGATCATGTCTCCTACTCGGAAATGTCTAACCTTAATTCGGGCATTGTAGAACCGAGCTACTTATCGTTGTCGAGCTATCATACGTAGGCGGGCCACTTCCCTTTGTTCTTCCAAAAGGTTAAGTCCGAGAGCTAGCAATTCTTCATTGTCTCGCTCATTAAATGAAATGACCCGAGCTGAAGGCATGTAAGCCCCGTATCTTAGACCGTACCATTCCATAGGCTTCTGCAGTCTTCCCGGTCAAATTCCGGCAACCTTCGACCCTTAACCGACATTTAAGCGCGACCCTGCGTCATACGCCGTCAACTCGAGTCGACTCAAACCGAGACTTGTACCCTTGCGACCGCGCCGTCACCGCGGTTCCAATGCCGCAACTCGCACGCCGATCCGATACTCTAGCCAAAAGATGTGGGCCAGCGTTCAGTGCGAGAAAAATGCTGCGCATACGAATCCCAAGAGATTCTCTACGACTTATCACATCCATCAATCAATCAATCAACCCCATCATGTTAAGTACATGTCAATTACACATCACCTCTCACCCTTCCCCAAGCAACCCCTAAAGTCAAAAAGCTCTTACACAAGCCATACTTTTCTTACATCTTTTACCCCAAAAGTCAAAAAGAGGCTCTTACACCCATCACTCACCACATCAATACATCCATCACCCATCCCTCTCTCCCTTTACAACTCTCTCTCCTTCATTTTCAAATCACATTCCCAAGCAAGAGAAGCATCCCACGTCCAAGCCTCTCCCCATCTCTTCTAAGCTATAAGTGTGGCCCACCTTTCCTCCTCTTTCATCTCCCATCTCAACCATCCAAACCTCATCTCCTCCGTTGGAATTGAAGCTAAAGAGCATAGGAAGCCAATGGAGCAAGAAAAAGGCGATGGGTGATCTTAGATTTTTGCCTTCCATTCATTTGTTTGATTTAAGGGTCCATTTACATGTGGGACCCACCTTGATGTAGGTTTTATATCAAAGAGGGCCCCATAGTGGCGGGGCCCCTCTATCTTTACCGGTGTCTTTCTCTTCCTCTCTCTTTTTATGATCTTGGCCACCTATGATGTGTGTATTTCATCATGCCATCTACCGGTGGACCCCATCTATGTGGGACACACCATGATGTTTTTGTGCCATCCAAACCGTCCATAGGGGGCCCACCTTAATGTGGCTAGGGGAGGTGTGGCTGCCAGTGAAGTGTGATCTCACGTGGGCCCACCCAGCCTCATAGCTCAGGTGGTAGACCGAGTGAGATGCCTTGTTTCAACACCCGAGGGTCTTGGTATTGACCCCTGTGGAGGTGGCTAACATGGAGTGTGTGCTGACATGAGTGTGTACTAACATGGTGTGTATGCTGACATGAGTGTGTACTAACATGGGGTGTGTACTAGCGTGAGGTGTGTGCAACGGTGTGAGGCCTATGAGACCCATCCACACCGTCCATCCAGTTGGTGTGGGCCACACCACCATGTACTGTGGTGTCCACTGTCCTTGGACGGTGGGACCCACCCCCTCGTGTGGGGCCCTCCCTGACGCCCAAATCAGTAGCCCAACGGGCAGACTGATTGGAGAAACCAAGCTGCAACACTGAGGTCTTGTTTCGATCCTTGTGGGGTGGCTAACAGAGAGGTGTGATTGACGGTGGGGCCCATTAGACCCATCCTAGCCACACCGTCCATCCACTCAGTGGGACAAACCACGTTGCATGTGTTTGATCTGAGCCGTCCACCGTCTTTGGACGGTGGAACCCACCCCACACGTGGGACAGCACCATGATGTATGTTTTTGTCCAGGCCATCCAAGGCCTGGACGGTAGTTATATATAATCTATATTATATTATATTTATTTATATTATATATTATATTATATATATATATATATGTGTGTGTGTGGTGTTGTGGTGGGCCCTACGTGAGACCCACCTCTGTTGTGTCAGGGTAGCAGATAGAAAAAAAAAAAAAGATGCGACTTTTTACTCATAAAGCAAACACGTGGTCGCTCTCTCTCTCTCTATCTCTCTCTATCTCTCCCTCTCTCCCTCTCTCTCTCTCTCTCATTCTCTCTATCTCTCTCTCTCTTAACGTCCAAGGTTACGTGGGTCCCAGCCACCAGGTAGGTGTGGTATCAATACCATTCACCCATTTGGTGACCATGGACCCCACTTGCTGCATACGATTTATCCAACCGTCCATCCATTTGGTAAGCTAGCTTAAGGCTTGAGACTAAAATAAGACAGATCTAATATCAAGTGGACCCCACTGCAGAAACAGTGTTGAGTAAACAACCACCATTGGAACCTTTCTTGGGGTCACAGTAGTCCTATATCAATTTGAAATTTATTTTTCATCTTAAGTCAAGTCTATGTGACCTCATAAACAAATTAGATGGAAAATAAACATTATGGTGGGCCTTGAGAATTCTAATGGTGGGGAATCATTATCACCACTGTTAATGGGAGTGCAGTCCATGTGATTTAAATGTATTTTTAATACTCTTAAATGATCCCTAGGAATAGGTGAATGGTGTACATAGCCCGACCCACTTGATGAAGGTTAGGCCCATTTGATTCGGCCCATTTGATTCGGCCCATTTAAATCGGCCCATTTGATTCGGCCCATTCGATCGGCCCATTTAATCGGCCCGATGCGATGTATGTGAGGTCCATGAGCGAGGCCTAATATAATGTATGTATGAGGCCATTACATTATTTATGAATTCCTTATGTGGGTCACTCCTTGGGAGTAATATTGGTTTCGCGTCCACATTGATGGGCAATGATGGTTAGACGTCCTCATTTGACCTTCCCTTAGGCCTTGTTAGGCCCATTCTCTTCATGGGTTAACCCAAATAAGTGGGCCCCATTCGTTGTAGCTGAATGACTTCATAAACCATAGCCGACACCGATTATCGACCCTGATTATCGATGCCAATTACTGATACTAATTATCAGTGCCGATTACCAAGGTCGACGCTAGTTATTGATACCGATTATGAGTACGTGACAACATAGCATCATGATACATGTTCATACGCATCATCTACATGCTTGTAATGAGATGAGTGATTGATCATAGTACATGCTTTTGAGCAGATTGTTTATGGGCTCCCTGATGGGCAGAGTTACCCTACATGAGCGCGCGATACACGTAAGATTGTTGCATGACTTGATTGCATGATTCATGCATCTTACATTGTGTGACATGTGTACTGTACGCCCTAGTGACATCAGGGTTGTAGCCTCCACAGGTGCACCGTGGTTGGCAGGATTGGATACCGAAAATCTTGTTCTATATGGGGTGCTATAGATATCCCTGGGTGAAAGTCCCTAAACCCTTATGGTACCAAGAGATTGCTCCAATGTCTAGACCGAGTGGGTGCATGAGCGTCGAGTGCCGATTACCAGACGGCAGCGTTTTCCACTGTGTCGTGGTCGGTTGGAAGGGGGTGCGACCTTACCCGCCCGAGAGGAGGGGGCAAAGCTAGGCTGAGTTTGACCAGCTCGAGGAATGGGTCCGCTATCGACGAGTCATGCCCAATATTGGCAGGCAGATAGTGAGGTCTCTTTCACTTACTTTATTACGCGTGATGGGGTGACAATCTGGTTTAGAGTGTACTAGACCCCGGTGATATTCTAGATTTGAGCTATATTGATATGTGGACTTAGATAAGGATTTGTATGCTTGAGTTGCACCTTGCATCGCATGGCCTTGGTATGGCCGACATCATTCATGTCTTGCATCGCATGGCCTTGGTATGGCCGACATCATTCATGCCTTACATCTCCTAGCCTTGGTACGGCTAACGATATTCATGGATTCACCAGCATGTTCTGCATTACTCTGATACTGCATATCTGCATTACTACCTTGCGCACACACTTTCACCACCCTCTGAGCTTTCTATAAGCTTATGCACGACCGTTGAGTGTAGGTGACGTTGGATAGCAGCCGCGTTGAGGCAGGAGCGCATATCAGATCAGCTTGGAGCTTCTGTCATCATCATTGTATTTCCCTTTATGCTCATTGTACTTGTAAAGTTTTTTATCATAGTGGAAATGTGATGGAGTTTTTGGTTGTTGTTTGTAAGTTATACCTTTGGTTATGCTTATTACGAATTAAACTGATAATGGAAATCCTCCTCGTAGCTTCCAGGATCGGAACCTGGCGAATCGGTGTCGGGAGCCGAGAATGGGGTTCTACGGAGGCTGTCGGCGCCGGATTCGGTGATCGAGAATTTTGTGAGCCCGGTTTCCGAGTTTGGGGCATGACAAGGCAGTTCAATCTCGACTGGAGTGACGGCCTCTGATCCGTATGCAAGGGAGAAGGGAGTTTCTCGTGTGGCAATTCGAGCAGTGGTTCGATATGCCCATAGTATTTTAGGAAGCTCTTCAGCCCATGCTCCTTTAGCTCGGTCGAGTCTGGTTCGAAGGTGTTATTTTATGAACTTGTTGACTGCCTCAACCTATCCGTTCATCTGAGGATGGTGAGGGGATGAGTAGGCATTTCTAATTCCGAGATTATCGCACATCTCCCGATACCGCCTGTTGTCGAACTGTTTCCCATTGTCAGTAATTATGGTCCGAGGTATCCCGAATTGGCAGACGATGTTTTTCCAGACAAAATTCGTGATCTTTTCTTTGGTTATTTTAGCCAATGGCTTAGCTTCGGCCTATTTTGTGAAGTAATCTTGTAAGACCCGTATCCTAAACCGTACCATTCCGTAGACTTCCGCGGTCTTCCCAGTCGAATTCCGGCAACTTCGACCCTTAACCGGTAATTGCGCGTGACCCTGATTCACACGCTGTCAACCCAAGTCGACTCAACCCGAGACTTTACCCTTGCGACCACACCATCGTCGCGGTTCCGATGCTATGACTCGCGTGCCGATCTGATTCTCTGGTCAAGAGATGAGGGTCAGCGTTTGGTGCGAGGAAAACACCACGCGTACGAATCTCGAGGGAATCTCAACGAGATGTCACATCAATCACCCATTAATCAATCCCATCAATCCATCACTTCTCACCCTTCCCCAAGCAACCCCAAAGTCAAAATGTTCTTACACCACCCATACCTTTCTTACATCAAAAGCCACAAAAGTCAAAAAGGCTCTTACACACATCTATCAATCCATCAACCATCTTTCTCTCTCTCCCTTTACAAGTCTCTCTCTCCCTCTTTTCCAAGCTCATTTCCAAGCAAGAAAGAAAAAACTCCACACGTCCAACCTCTCCAACTCTCCCAAGCAACAAATGTGGCCCACCTTTCCTACCCTTTCGTCACTCATCTCAACCATCCAAACCTCATCTCCTCCGTTGAAATCGAAGCTGAGAAGCTAAGGAAGCCTAAGGAGCAAGGAGCAGTGGGTGATTTTTTTTTTAGATTTTTTTTCATTCATATGTTTGATTTAAGGGCCACATGTAGTGGGACCCACATTGATGTAAGCTTTGTATCAAAGAGGGGCCCATAGTGGCAAGGCCCCTCCATCTTTGCCGGTGTTTCTCTCTCTCTCTTTATGTTTATGGCCCACCTAATGTGTGTATTTCATCCATTGCACCTATCGGTGGACCCCATCCATGTGGAACGCACCATGATATTTATATGTCATCCCAACCTTCCACCTTGATGTGCTATCAGGGGGTGTGGCTGCTAGTGGAGTGCAACTGACGTGGGACCCACCCAGCCCCATGGTCCAAGTGGCAGACGAGTGAAAGATACCTTGTTTCAACACAGAGGTCTGGGCGTCGATTCCCTGTGGTGGTGGCTTGGAGTGTGCACTGGTAGCGGGTGTGCACTGAACAGTGGGTGTGGACTGGCATGGGGTCCACAGGGCCCATCCACACCGTCCACCCTTTCTGATGGGGCCCACCATAGTGTATGTGTCTCATCCAACCGTCCACCACCCCGGACGGTGGGGCCACGTCCGTGTGGACCGTTTCCACACCCAAATCTATAGCTCAACTGGCAGACTGCGTGGAGATACCTTGTTTCAACACGTGAGGTCTTGGCACCATCTCCTGGTGAAGGTGGCTTGTGCGTGGGGTCCACCTAAGTTTTGGGTATGGCTGAAACGTGGTCTGACCGCTCATTCAAGTCGAACACCCATGATGGGTGGGCTGGATTTGTGAACCCCATCTCGGTGGGCCTAATAAACGATTATGAATGTTTTAAATGGAGGGAAGCCCTCTTAACAGTTGTATTTGGTGTGGCCCACACAAGTCACGGTCTGACTTGATTTTCGAGACCTAGGCCCACGCTGGAGTGGGGCATCTAACTGATGGGTTAGATGTTGGCAAGCATCAACGGTGGGGCCCACACCACTCGACCTCATGGGACCCACCTCTATACGTTTTTCCCATATATATGGTGGGTCCTACGTGGGACCACCTGTTGTGTCAGGAAGAAGCAAGAAAAAGAAAAGAAAAAGAAAAAGAAAGAAAAAGTAAAAGGAAAGGAGGAGAGAACAGCCACGTGCTCTCTCTCTCTTTATTTCTCTTACGTCCTCTCATCTCTCTCTCTATCTCTCTCTACATCTCACGTTCTCTACATCTCTCTCTCTATCTCTCTCTCTCCCTGTGTGCGTCAGCAGGGTGTAGGCCCCACTTAATGTATGTGTTTTACTCCAGCCATCCATCCATTTTTGTGGTGGGACCACCTTGGGGATGCACTGCATCCACCGTCCAGCCCATGGACGATGGATCCTAGCCATGATGTATGGGTTTTACACATGACGTACATCTATTTTGATGGTGGGACCCATCGTGATGTATGTGTTTTATCCTCGCCTGGTTCCCCTCACGGACTTGGGTGTGGCACCAGTAGGCCCACCTTGATGTCTGTATTATATCCACCCATCCATTGAGGCCCACCTTGATATGCATGAGGTCCATATGATTAGGCCCATCTTGATGTAGTTAGGGCCCAATCATTGAGGCCCACTTGACATACTTAAGGCCCATGTTATACGGCCCATTTATTGTACCTAAGGCCCATGGGTCGAGGCCCAATAGGAGGTACACAAGTCCATTAAGATGTATGACCCTACCATGGTTTGTGTAATGATGTTATGACAGTTGTGCCTTGGGAGCAATGTTGGTTTGACGTCCACATTGTAGAATAATGTTGGTTAAATGTCCGCATTATGATTCTCCCTAGAGCCCATTGTTAGGCCCATACTTGTAGGCCGTCTAGGCCCACCTTCGTTACGATTAGCATATCCGATATCACATGTTTAGTATAGTTCCATGATTCATGATCATACGCATCATATGTATGCTTGATATGAGAAATGACTGATCATAGCATATGCCTTCGGGCAGATTGTTTAGGGGCTCCCGGATAGGCGGTGTTGCCCCACATGAACGCACACGCAGGATTGTTGCATGACTGGATAGTGTGATTCATGCATTCACATTGTGTGATATGGTACTGTACGCCCTAGTGACATCAGGGCCATAGCCTCCACAGGCGTAGCGTGGTTAGCAGGATTGGATACTGGAAATCTTGTTCTACATGGGGTCTATAGATATCCCTGGGTAAAGGTCCCTAAACCCTTATGGTACTAAGAGGTTGGTCCAACGTTTAGACCGAGTAGGTGCATAGCGCCGAGGGCCGATTAGCAGAAGGCCACGCTTTTCACTGTGTCGTGGTCGGTTGGAAGGGGGTGTGGCCTTACCCCCCCGAGAGGAGGGGGCAATGCTAAGCTGAGTTTGACCAGCTCGAGGAATGGGTCCGCTACCGACAAGCCGAGCCCGATATTGGCAGGCGGGTAGTGAGGTCTCTTCCACTTACCTTATTGCGCTCGATGGAGCGGCAATCTGGTTTAGAGTGTACTAGACCCCGGTGATATCCTAGATTTGAGCTGTATTGATATGTGGATGTAGATGAAGATTTGTATGCTTGAGTTGCATCTCGCATTGCATGGCCTTGGTATGGCCGACATCATTCATGCCTTGCATCACATAACCTTGGTACGGCTAGTGGTATTCATGGATTCATCAACATGTTCCGCATTACTCTGATTCTGCATATTTGCATTACTACCTTGCGCACACACTTTCACCACCATCTAAGCTTTCTATAAGTTTATGCACGACCGTTGCATGCAGGTGACGTTGGGACGCAGCAGCGCTAAGGCAGGAGCGCAGAGCAGATCATTTTGAAGCTTTTTGTCCATTTCATTGTATTTCCCTTTATGCTCATTGTACTTGTAAAGTTTTTTATCATAGTGAAAATGTGATGGAGTTTTTGGTTGTTGTTTGTGGGTTATGTCTTTGGTTATGCTTATTACAAATTAAACTGATGTTGAAAATCTTCCTTGTAGCATCCCAGGATCGGAACCTGGCGTATGGGCGCTAGGAACCGAGAATGGGGTTCTACGGAGGCTGTCGGTGCCGGATTCGGCGATCGGGAATTTTGTGAGCCCGGTTTCCAAGTTTGGGACGTGACAAATCTACTACAACAATGGGAAACTTGGTCTGGCCTTTCCCCAAAGGGAGTGATCCGATGATGTCGATTCCCCACTGTGCGGAGGGCCAAGGACCAGTCATAGGGGTCAGCTCCTCGAGGGGTTGTCTCAGAACGGCCGCGAATTGTTAATATTTGTCGTAGCTTTGGACGAATTTATGGGCATCATGCTTAATAGTTGGTCAGTAGTACCCTTGTCGTAGGACCTTATGTGCTAGAGATCATCCTCTCGAGTGAGTTCCACATATTTCTTCGTGGATCTCTCGCAATATATAATTGGCTTCATCGTGATTCAGGCAACGTAGCAAATGAACGAAAAATCCCTTCTTGTACAACATCCCATTAAGTATGGTGTATAGAGAGGCTCGAATCTTCAATCGTTGGGACTCGGTAAGATCCTCGGGCAACTTTCCACTGTCAAGATATTGGACGATCGGGTTGAGCCAAGTCAATTCCGAGTCGATCGAATGTACGGTCGAGCTAAGCAGATCGTCGATACTCGGCTTAGCAACATACTCGATCAGGACGGACCTAGGTATATCGTTTTCGTCAGTAAAGGCAAGCTTCGCCAATAGATCACCATTAGCGTTTTCTGTTCGAGGGATCCGAGTGACAATGCATAATTGAAAACCATCGATTAATTCTCTAGCTTTCTTCATGTATGCTTTCAGTTTCTCTTTGCGTGTTTGATACACGCTAGCGACCTGATTGACGACCAACTGTGAGTCGTTGAATACGTTGAGATGAGTAACACCCAGACTGTCTGCTAGTCAGAGGCCGAACAATAAGGCTTCGTATTCTGCTGTATTGTTCGAGGCTTGAAATCCAAGTCTTAAGGCATATTGCATGTAAGTCTGATCGGGAGTTTCAAAGACGACTCCTGCCCTGCTTGCCTTAGAATTGGAAGAGCCATCGACAGAGAGCTTCCAGGGGATTTGTTCGGGTGACGACTAGGGAGAAGCAATTGTCGACAAGTTGGTAAGCTGATTTACAGGCTCGGTAGGTGAATCGGCTTGCGGTGTAACCTCAGCTATAAAATCGGCCACAGCCTGGCCTTTAATCGCCACCCTCGGCCTGTATTGAATGTCGAATTCATTGAGCTTGATCGCCCATTTCGTTAGTCGTCCGGATGCTTCCGGTTTTCTAAGGATCTGACGCAGCGGGAGATTGGTTATGACGATGATAGTGTGAGCTTGAAAGTATGGCCGAAGTCATCGGGAGGAGACAACTAAGACAAAGGCCACCTTCTCCATAGGTGGATATTTGGTTTCTGCTGGCAACAGTGCTTTGCTGACATAATACACTGGCAACTGCTTTCCTTCATGCTCGCATATCAAGGCCGAGCTTACATCTGCGTCGAAAACTACCAGGTACAATAACAAAGCTTCCCCAAGCTTGGGCTTTGATAAGAGAAGTGGAGATCCGAGATACATTTTCAGCTGTTGGAATACTGCTTCATACTCTTCCGTCCAATCTACCGTCTGTCGTCCCTTCAGTTGTTTAAAGAACGGAAGGCACTTATCAGTAGCTCAGGAGAGGAAGCAGTTGAGTGCGGCTACTCGTCCAGTCAGCCTTTGTATATCCTTGATCGTTTTTGGGGATTCCTTGTCGAGCAATACTTTGATTTTTTTTAGTTTCGCTTCAATCCCTCGCTGACTGACCAAGAATCCGAGAAACTTACCCAAGCTTACCCCAAAAGCGCACTTACTCGGGTTCAACTTCATCTAATATTTGCGAAGGATGAGAAACATCTCTTCTAGGTCGGCAATATGATCGACTGCTTGTATACTTTTGACAAGCATGTCATCAATGTATACTTCCATGGTTCGGCCAATCTGCCAAGCGAACATTTTATTTACCAAACATTGGTAGGTCGCTCCTGCATTCTTTAGACCAAATGGCATCACACGGTAACAATAAAGTCCTTTGTCAGTGACAAAGGTAGTCTTAGATTTATCTAATTGATGCATTACAATTTGATTGTATCCAGAATAAGCATCCATAAAACTAAGAAGTTCATATCCAGCCGTGTTGTCCACCAACTGATCGATCCTCAGAAGAGGGAAGCTATCCTTTAGGCAGGCTTTGTTTAAGTCAGTATATGGTCAATACAGACTCACCATTTCCCATTGGCTTTCCTAACGAGTACGACATTTGCTACCCATTCCGGATAGTATATCTCCTCGATGAATTTGGCCTTGAGGAGCTTGCTAACCTCTTCCTTAATGATGGCGTACCTTTCGGGGCCAAGTGGTCATCAGTTCTATCGGATCGGTCGGTAGGTTGGATCGATGTTGAGTCGGTGAGTCATCACTGAGAGATCGATCTCAAGCATATCTTCATGGCTCCATACAAACACATCGGCGTATCTTTGGAGTAGGGAGATCAGCTTATCCTTTAGGGGCGATTGTAGAGACGAGCCAATTCGAACTGTCTTAGACTTGTCTGTATCGACCAGGGGTATCGAGATAAGGTCTTCTACCGGTTGTCCTCGCTCGTAAGTCTCAGCCCAAGGGTCCAACGATTCAATCGTGGTTACCTCGACTGGAGTCTTTACAGCCGTCGCATAGTAATGCTTTGAGTTTTGTTGGTCACCTTTGACGATTCCTACTCCCAACTCGGTCGAAAATTTCATGGAGAGATGGTACGTTGATACCACAACTTGGAGAAGGCATAGAGAGGGTCGACCGAGTATAGCGTTGTAAAATGATGGTTAATCGACTATCGAAAAGTCGACCATTATTGTCTCCTGGTATGGAGAGTTACCAGCAGTGAGCGACAACGAGATGACTCTTTCAGGAAGGATCCGTCCTCCTGAGAATCTGATCAATGGGGTGTGAACTGGCCGTAAAGCCGACGTTCAGCCCCCATTTTGTCGAACACTTGGGTGAATAGCATGTCTGTAGATGATCCAATGTCAATGAGGATGCAGAATACTCTACGATTTACAATCATGAGGTTGATGACCAATGTGTCATCGTGCAGGCGATGAATGCCCCGAGCGTCTTCATCAGTGAACGATATACAGTACTTCTCTCATTTCTTTTCTTTTGAAGGCCTAGCTAAAATCAGGATTTCGTATTCAAGTCGACCGATGCTCCTGGCGTGATTTTTTCAAGCATCGTTTAAGTTGCCCTCGCCTCGGGGACCACTGACAATGGTCCGAATTTCCTCCTTAGGTCGGTTGTCTCCCAAACGTTCTTCCGTAGTCTCGGTTCTTTTAACATGCTCTTTGAGCTGGCCTTCTCGGATGAACCTCTCTATTTCTTGCTTCAAATGGTAGCAATCACTCGTATTGTGCCCGTGATCGCGATGTAATACAATACTTGTCTTTGTCCCGTCGGTCAGGATTGTCACGGAGCATGTTGGGCCAGTTCATGGACCTTTCATTTTTTTTTATCTCCAATAGGACTTGCTCTTGTGACTTATTAAGCGGAGTGTAGGTTGAAAACTTGTTATCGGGCCGCTTATTCACCTTGCGATCATCGCGGGACTGATCCTCCTTTCGCTTCTTACCACCAGCCGAGTCAACTTCCTTTTTTGTTGACTCTTTGGTTGAGGTTTTTACGTTCTAAGCGGCCTCGCGCAAGATCCGAGTTTCTTCGACATCCGCATATTTATCCAACCGAGCCATGAACTCTGTCAAAGTAGTCGGCAGGTTTTTGTCCAAGAAGGCCAGAAACGGCCTGTCTCTTATGCCTTGCATGATTGAGTTAAGCACTGTTTCGCCCAAGTGCTTCCGGGGCTGGAACGATTCAAAGTTGAAGCACTTGATATAATCTTTCAGCAACTCTCCCTCCTTTTGAACTATATTGTTCAGATGCGCAAATGACTTTAATTTCTTCTTCCCACCGATAAAATTGATGAGAAAGGCGTCGCTAAGCTCTGTGAACGAGCTAATAGACTTTGGTTTCAACTGTTTAAACCAAAGTCGAGCACGTCGGCTAAAGTGAGGGAGAAATCTCGGCACATAACAGCGTCCGAGGCATCATGCAGTTCCATATACGTTCGAAAGGATTCGATATGCTCTGTCAGGTCGGTTTTGCCAATGAAGGGCATAATCTGGGGTAAACGGAATCGCTATGGCAACCGAGCTTGCATGACTTCCTCTATAAATGGAGATGCCTTTGCCTCGGGCTTTGTCAGGCTCAAATTCCGGTTTTGTCTCATATCGGCGATCTCTTCTTGTATTTCCTTCTTGAAATCCTGAAGGTCAGCTTTCCAAGGTTTGTCACTATCAGTCGTACCCTCAACCGGAGGCCTACTGCGCCTTCTCCGATCTATTTCATGTCATAGATCGGAGGCAGGCAACGGGGCGGTCACGGAATGAGCTAGTGTAGGCTCTAGCGAACCCTAGTGCTGACTCTGCTGAGGGACAGACCGCGGAGCGACGGCTGAGGGTCGGTGACTTGTTGCGAAGCATTCACCCGACCACTATTATATTGAGGCGGAACTTGCTGGTGATGGATCTGCTCCAGCATCTGCTTCATATAGTTCAGATCGGTCCTGAGCTCTTAGACTTCCTTATCTAACCGATTGTTTCCTCGGTTCCGTTGATTGTGCTTGGTCAAAATGGAGGTTGTTGGACGGGTGGCAAGACCTTGTCGGTTATTGGGTCGGTTCTAGGCCCCTTGGGCTCCATTCGTACCCGGCTGACCTTCGATTACCGAAGGCCCAGTGACAACGACCTCATTAGGCTCGTTAGGCTCGTTTTGAGCCGTTCTTTTAGTTCTCGCCATTGAAGCTTTGTGATAGAGTCTGGAAAATGACTTTTCATATCGATTCTCATAGACGGCACCAATCTATTGATATAAAAAACTGGTGCACCTTCCTCCGACCTATCACTTGCACAAGGAAGAAGACAAAGAAGACCCTGGCTAGAGCCTGGGACCGTTCGATGGCTAAGTTAGTGATAGGATCGAATGGGAAGGTTTTCAGGAGAGTTTTCTATGTACCATTCACCTCGGAAGTCTCCTGTTTTTATAGGAATGAGAAGGCCCCGGCGTGCAAGGATTTTTCTCTTGATTTCTTGGAAATTCGGTATCAATTCGTTTTTGGACTCCATCCGATCTCAAGGCTTTGGGATCGAGGATCCTTTTACTGGATTTTTGAGACAGTATTTTCATTTACACCGTCTTTTCCTTGTTTGGCTCGGTCCTGACCGACTCTAGTGATGAGTGGGCCTTGGCTGGCTATAAGGATAATACTATTTATCTTTTGTCAGATGAAATGGAACCTATTCGTAATTGATGTCCTCTCTTAATCTGATAGCCGACTCTGTAACCGATCCAAACACGGGTCGGTTTTATAGTCGGCCAGGTGGCTTCTAAGGTTTGGGCTTTGATCGGCCTCTTTTAGATATTATCGCATCATTTATTAAGTCAACTTTATGCATCTTACCTACTCCACCTCGTGACTCATAACTTTATAAGCTTTGATGAGGATTTATTTCCCAAAATCCGGGCTAAGTCACTCCTTCAAACATTTAGTTTCCTTGTCTTGGTCCAGCTTGCTGCTTTGGGTTCCGAGTATTGTCAGTAGATTTGGTCCATTCTATAACCAAGTTTTAGACTTGTTCTAATTTTTTTCCACCCTAGATAATGGCATTTACCGTTGAAACCTTCTCGGGTTCCAGGATGTTTTTAACGGCCAACGTTCAGTATCCACTTTTTCTTGTAGTGTGGTCAAATAGAGTCTTAGATATGCGTAAATATTTGGATCATGCCAGTGAATGGTTTGGAAAAATGGATGGACGGTGTGGATAGAACAAGAACATCACGGGTGAGCCCCACTGATTCCTTACACCACGTTGCTTGAAAGTGTTACGTTCAACGCGCAATCCGCGTCCTCGAATCATACTTTATTGCCCTAGGCGTCTTTGGACAGAGTGGATTAGGTGTGGCACAGGCCTAACCCAACACGGTACGGCGCGACTTGGGGCCCACCTTGATCTATGTATTATGAATCCACGCCGTCCATTCCTTTTTCTAAATCATTTGAGGCGTGCCTCCAAAAATGAAGTAGATCCAAATATCAGGTCGACCAACCTAAGAAATCAGTGGTGGATGACCATTAAAAGATTATTGTAGGCTATAAAAGCTGTGGATCATGCTGAAATTTGTTTTTTCCCTTCATCCAGGTATGTGTGAGCTTATTAACAGGTTAGATGGCAAATAAAATTAAATCGAACATTAAGGTCGGCATTAAGGAAGGTTTTTAATGGTGGGCATTCAATTACCACTGTTTCCATATGTCATGGTCCATCTGAGATTTGAATCTGTTTAATTTTTAATGTCCTAAAATGATCTGTTAAAATCGACGGACGGCGAGGATATACAAGAAATACATTAAGGTGGGCCCATGAATAGGGCCGCACTGTGTTTGATGAGGCCGGCGCCGCACCTAATCCGCTCTCTTGGTGGGAAGCTTCTGGCCACCTACTTTACGTTTTCTTCTGGGAAACCAGCCCACAGTTTTCTTTAACGTGGTTTTGTTTTTCTTTATCTGGTTTTGCAAATGCTTTATCAGTTTGGAAAGGCATCAATTCGGGCCATTGCAAGGCTGGCGGCATGCCAATGCCTGCAAAAATACTCAATCTTGTGAATGAAGTCTGCCCCTTCAGTCAAAATTCAGAACCGAAGTTAGACCGTCTGGATATCAATGTGTTTTATATCCACGCCGTCCATCCGTTTTTGAAGCTCATTTTAGGAGATTTTCCTGAAAATGATGCAGATATAACGCCCCGTTTGTTAAATCTAAAGTCTAAGGCCCCATTTGAAATAGTGGTGATTGAACGCACAACAGATCGATAAAGTAAAAACATAAACAATGTGGCCCACCACGAAAGCTACTTGTTTTCTAAGAATCCCATGGGATTAAGAGGTATTGGGATGGATTTTAAGGTAATGATGGTGGTGGCAGTGGATTGGTTTAAGATCCGCGGGATTGCTATATCCGATACAAGTTCACTGTGTCTGTTTGGCACAGCCGGCATATCATGGGATTTTACCTTCCAATCTGTTCAACCATGGGATCAATTTTAAGATAATAATGGTAATATCGGTAAATTGTTTTAAGATCCATGGGATTGCTTATTTCCATGACAGGGCTCGTCATGCATATCCCAGGATATCATGATCCCATCCCTCCTAGTATCGTGGGATAGGTCCGGCCAACCGGGCCTTAGAAAACTGGCATTGGGCACAGATCGGTGGTGGAACATGTTCTCACCGACAAACTTTAATAAATGTCCTGACGATATTGACAGCGTAGGCCCACTAACGATTTAAGTCCATCTCGACGGATGCGGATTGCGTCCTACCATCACCTGTCTCTAGCCCCGAACGGGCAGTTCTGTGGGAGGGCCACTGTGATGTATCGGTTTATCCACTCCGTCCATCCCTCGTCTCGGATCATTCTATGTTACCTGAACAAAAATGAGGTAAATCCAATGTTCAAGTATAATACATGCCTGCCAACGTAACCGCCCGATCGTGGCTAGAAACGAGCGAGGGTAGGACGCAATCTGCGTCCCATCTCGACGGCCTCCTTCTATCCGGAAGCGGATTGCGTAGTAACCCTCTACGCTTACCGTACTTATGTGAGGTCCACCATAATTTTATGTATTTTATACTCTCCGTGTATTCATTTTATTGGATAATTCAAAAATTAGCATGTACAATGTTCAAGTGATCACACCGTAGGAAACAGTTGAATTGAACGTCCACCGTCGAAAAATTATCGGGGCTACAGAAGTTTTGGATCAAGCTTATATATGTTTTTTTCCTTCATCCGTGTCCGCATGATCTTATGAGTAAGCTGGATGACAAATAAACATTACTATTGGGCCTAGCAAGGTTTCAACAGTGGAAATCATTAACGACACTGTTTCCTGTGGGATGATCCACTTGATCTTTGGATATGCTTCAATTATAGGCTCCACCCCTTAAATTATATGGAAAAACGGATGGAGGGCGTGGATAGACCACATACATTCAAGGTGGGCCCAACTGAGTTTACTCAGAGCGTACTGAGTTACGATTTCGTTTCATCCGGGACTGCGGGCCACCGTTACGTATTGGTTTTATCCTGGCTGTCCGTCTCTTTTGAGAGAAGCAGGGTTTTTTTTTTTTTTTTTAAACACGCACACGCGACCTCACACACAAACGCTTACACACGCACACACACCCCACACACGCACGCCGTGGGATTTCACCACTGGTGGGTACTCGAATCCTTGACCCGGTGTTGAACTCCAGGGAGTCCACCACCCGGGTAAGAGTAAGGACCCAGAGAGGCAGGTTAAGGCTTAAGTAGATCACATGGTGGAGATTGACCTTATGAACAGGCCCATGTGACCCTTACAAACAAACCAGTTGAATGGCAACTAATCACGAGCCGAAGGAAAGTGTCATTATCTGTAGTTGAAACCCTCATTGGCTCCCGGTAATGTTTAATCCGCCGTTCAACCTATTCATACGGTCATAAACACTTCTATGTAAAGTCAATCCTCACCATGCAGTTTCCTCCGGCCTTGAATATGCTTATTATTATTATTATTATTATTATTATTATTATTATTATTTTAAAATGAAATGAAAATAGTAATAATAATAATGCAAAACATAGATACAGCCCATGCATCACAATGGCGTCCAAAGGGGCCCAACTTAGACCAATTCTGTTGATGCTGGTGAAATTTGGTTTTTTAAAAATCAAAAATATTTGAAAATTTCATTTTCCCACTAAATTAATTCTAAATTTTCAAATAAAAAAAGTGCGATTTTTCCTTTAGTCTCACATCGAAAATGAGAAAACAAGTTTTGTGATTTATAAGTACTGGTGTGTGTAGTATTCTGATGTAGAGCAGGTCGCAGACAGTTTCATGGCCAAGATGGATCAGAAAAGGCCCGGTCGGCGACGGAAGTGATCCAGACCATCGGACCTTAAATCGGGCGTCTCTCACAATCCGAAATGAGTTAGCTGACGTAAAATATATAATTTTGGGGTAGAACGAGCTACTTTAGCCAACCAACCTCGCTATGCTGGGTTGCGACGCCTGGAATTGCGAAAAACCCCTGGATCGACAATCGTTTCCCTGTTTTAGTTTCGTTTTTACTATAAATTGTAAGTGTTAGTTTGATTATAACTCTTCATCCGTCGGGCTTTAAGAGTTGCGCCCAACGTGAAAAGAGCTTAGAATAATTATGAGAACGGTTTGGTGAAGCCAAATAGGACACTTACTATTTTTGGCCTAAAACCTTGTGCACTAGTAGACATCACGACCGTCTATAAATAGTAAGTTTACTATTTATAGTAAGTCGCAATTTCTAGGAGTTTTAATTATAGTTTGATTCTGATTTCTTTCCCATTGCTTGGTACCCCTATTTAAGGGGCTGTGAACTCGTTTTTATTCATTCATTATTCAATTTTGAATTTATTAGAATTTATTTCTATTTTATGCTTTCTTTTCTCGTGGATTCAAGAAGTCTCTGTGAGGAGTCCAGAGAAGTTCCGTGGATTCGGAATCCTTATCCTCTTGAGGAAGACAGTGCTCGACCTCACGTCTTCCCCTGCGTCAGTTTGGTATCAGAGCGAGGTTTCTCCTCGAATTGATGGCTTCTAACGACGGGTCATGCAACAATCCCATGGGCGGTGCTCTAGAGAATTTACCTTTAACGGCGGTAGCTTTAGAAGTAGCGCAACAAGAGAATCGGCAAGTCATGCAAGGGCTGTAGGCTTCCATCGACCGTATAGCGGATCTCTTGGCGGAAAACCTAAGGCAACTTCGTGTTCCTGGTGGTAATCCTCCACCGCCAATTGCTGAAACTCGTAATCGCCCTGATCGCAGGATAGTACTGGCAGTGCATCCAAGGGTCATTCCTGAGAAAGGGGGCTCCAGTGAGGGGGAAATCAACGACATAATTTTCCAACACCCCAAACATGGCGGCGATCGAGTAGATCGAACGGATCGAGAATTCAAGATGCGGGTTGATATTCCTAGCTTCAATGGCCAACTACACATTGAGGATTTTCTCGATTGGCTTTCTGAAGTTGAGCGATTTTTCGACTATATGGACATCTCTGAAGCAAAGAAGGTCAAGCTTGTGGCCTAAAAGATGAAAGGAGGAGCTTAAGCTTGGTGGGAACAACTGTAACTCCCGCGAACCAGGCAGACGAAGGCACCAATCCACACCTGGCAGCGGATGAAGCAGCTACTACATGCCCGATTCCTCCCTAGCGATTACGATCAGGTATTATTCTAACAATACCAAAATTGTAGACAGGGTAGTCGGTCAGTGAGAGAATACGCAGAAGAATTTTACCGCCTGGTGGCGCGTAACGATTTAGTCGAGACTGAATCGCAGCAAGTCGCCCGATTCAATGGTGGGTGGCGTATGGCTATCCAAGATCGGGTCCAGATGCAGTCCGTATGGATGATGAATGATGCGATCAAGTAAGCTACTCGGGCAGAAGCGCAACTTGAATGTCCTAATACACGGACCTATCCTACTGCAAAGATCCCTGTGGCAGGTCCGCCCCAGGGAACTGCACAGCCCAAGGGAAATGAGCCCGTAGGAGCACGTACTCAACTCCTATGTCTGAGAACCGAGATTAGGCTAGACCCCAAAAGGGCATATCAACTGCTACTGGTCCAAGTAGAATCCTGAAACCCTATGCTCGGCCAAGGCCCGACAACTGCTACCGTCGTGGCCAACCGGGCACCTATCAAATACTTGCCCCCAGCGAAAAGTGGCAAACCTCTCCATCAATGATGATAGTGCTGATAACGCTTATGAAGATCCAGATATTGAAGAACAGGAGCATACCACTGAGGATGAGACAGATGATTCAGGTTGGGTTCAGCAAGATCACAGCGAGTCGCTCGTCGTGAGGCGATTATTATATGCGCGAAGAAAAGAAGTGCATCCACAGTGGCATAACATCTTCCGCATTAGGTGTACGGTGAATCGAAAGGTTTGTGATGTGATCATTGACAGTGGGAGCAGTGAGAACATCGTATCCAAGGTCATGGTGGAAAAATTGTAATTGAAAACGGAGCGTCATCCCTCTCCATATACAATCAATTGGATCAAGAAGGTTAGCGAAATAAAGGTAACTGAACAGTGCAACATATCCTTTTGAATTGGCAGATGAAGTAGTATGCGATGTAGTTGACATGGAAGCATGCCACATATTACTCGGTCGGCCCTGGCAATATGACCGTGACGCCACTCATAAAGGGCGAGATAACATATATATCTTCGTTAAGGACGGCCGGAAGACCATATTGGCCCCTATGGATCCAGAGAAACTACCTGAAACTTCTAAAATGGAGGGCCATTTTCTCTTAACCATACGGGACTTCGTGGAAGAATCTAAAGAAACAGGACAGACTTATGCATTAATTGTAAAAGGGGAAGAACTCAATCCTACCATCATCCTTGAAAGACTAAGGCCCCTGCTGCATGAATTCAAAGAAATATGGCCCGATGACTTTCCTGATGGGTTACCCCCTATGTGGGATATCCAGCACCATATCGACTTTGTCCATGGGTCCAGTTTACCTAATCATCCTCATCATCGAATGAGTACGAGATTCTATAGGGACAAGTAAAGGAGTTGATCCGTAAGGGTCTTATTTGAGAAAGCATGAGTCCATGTGCTGTACCAGCTCTATTAACTCCAAAGAAAGATGGAAGTTGGTGCATGTGTGTCGACAGCCGAGCTATCAACAAAATCACCATAAAATACAGGTTTCCTATACCACGGTTGGACGATATGTTGAACATGTTAGAGGGTGCAAAAATATTCTCTAAATTGGACTTAAGGAGCGGCTATCATCAGATTCGAATACGACCGGGTGATGAGTGGAAAACGGCCTTTAAGACCAATGAAGGATTATACGAATAGATGGTTATGCCATTTGGTCTTTCAAATGCGCCTAGCACATTTATAAGATTGATGAACCAAGTTCTGAAACCTTTCATTGGGCGGTTCGTTGTGGTTTATTTCGATGATATTTTGATATACAGTCAAGACGAAACCACCCATATGGAACACCTCAAGAAGGTCCTTCAAGTGCTCACTAAAAATAAATTATATCTCAATTTTAAAAAGTGCAGTTTCATGACTGATAGCCTATTGTTTCTGGGTTTTGTCATAACATCTACGGGCATTCAGGTGGATGAGGAAAAGGTGAAGGCAATCAGAGAATGGTCGGTTCCCACAAATATTCACGAAGTGCGAAGTTTTCATGGGCTGGCGACATTCTATCGTCGGTTCGTGAAAAATTTTAGTATCATTGTGTCCCCAATCACAGATTGCATGAAGAAATGAGCGATTTGGGATGGTAGCCGACATTTGTGAGCTTTGAAATCAAGCGCAGATTATCCATGACCCCGGTTCTTATACTTTCCAACTTCGACAAACTATTTGAAGTTGAATGTGATGCCTCATATGTCGGAATTGGGGGAGTTTTATCTCAAGAAGGTAAGTCGGTAGCCTTGTACAATGAGAAACTTAGTGATGCACGCAAGAAGTGGTCTACATATGAGATCGAGTTATACACGGTGGTTCAGGTACTGCGACACTGCGACATTATTTGATTCAAAGGGAATTCATACTTTACACGGACCATCAAGCTCTCAAATTCATTAATAGTCAAGCTAATATTAACTGTGTGCATGCTAGATGGATCTCATTTTTGCAGGAATTCACGTTCGTACTAAAACACAAGTCAGGGCAACAGAACAAAGTAGCCGATGCACTGAGTCACCGTGCAACTTCGTTAGTTACTATGAGCAATGAGGTTATCGGGTTCGAGCGCCTTAAAGACATATATACCGATGACGACGACTTCAAGGATGCATGGGTTAGATGCCAAGAAGGTCGCCCCGGCGACTTACATATGCAAGCCGGGTTCCTTTTCAAGGAAAATCAACTGTGCATCCCGAACAGTTCGCTAAGGGAACAGATAATCCAAGAGCTACATGGAGGTGGCCTTAGTGGACACCTTGGGTGAGACAAGACGCGAGCTCTTATGGAAGAACGGTATTACTGGCCACAATTAGTACGTGATGTGGGAAAGGCAGTCCAGCGTTGTTATATTTGTCAAACCGCCAAGGGGCAATCTCATAATATGAGCCTCTACACCCCGTTACCCGTGCCTGCCGGCCCTTGGGAGGATTTATCTATGGACTTTGTTCTTGGTCTCTCACGAACACAACGTGGCATGGATTAGGTGTTTGTGGTAGTAGATCGTTTCTCCAAGATGGCGCACTTTATTCCATGCAAAAAGACTCTCGATGCAACATACGTGACGAATCTATTCTTCAGAGAAATTGTGCGGCTACTCGGAGTTCCCAAGACTATTACTTCTGATCATGACACAAAGTTCATAAGCCACTTTTGGCGGACTTTGTGGACTCCATTCGATACACGACTTCAGTTCAGCAGCGCCTACCACCCACAGACTGATGGTCAAACTGAGGTTATGAATCGCACGTTGGAAAATCTCCTTCGATGTATTTCAGGAGAAAAACCGAAGCAGTGGGATTTTGCTTTGTCTTAAGTGGAGTTTGCATTCAACAACATGGTGAACTGCTCGACAGGAAAATTTCCGTTCCAGGTTATTTACGGACGAGTACCTCGCCACACACTAGATTTGGTCCCTCTGCCAAAGCTCCCAGGCATGAGCATTGCATCAGAACATATGGCTGACAAGATCATGGGCATTCATGCGGAGGTACAAACCAAGCTATATGCCTCGAATGAAAAGTACAAGGAGCGAGCGGACAAGCATCGACGACCAAAAGTGTTCGAGGTGGGCGATCAAGTAATGGTCCATCTGCGCAAAGAACAATTTCTGACCGAAACGTACAACAAGTTGAAGAATAAAAAGATTGGACCGGTACCAATCATCCGAAAGATCAATGACAATGCTTACGTTGTTGATCTTCTAGATGACATAGCGATCTCACGGACTTTCAACGTCGCGGACCTGACTGAGTATCATGAACCAGCGCAGGATGAGAACTCGAGGACGAGTTCTTTTGAAGTGGAGGGGACTGATGTAGAGTGGGTCGCAAACAATTTCATGGCCAAGATGGATCAGAAAAGGCCCGGTTGTCTACAGAAGTAATCCAGACCATCGAACCTTAAATCGGGCGTATCTCACAATCCGGAATGAGTTAGCTAACGTAAAATATTTGATTTTGGGGTAGAACGAGCTACTTTAGCCAACCAACCCAGCTACGCTGGGTTACAATGCCCGAAATTGCGAAAAACCCCTGGATCGACAATCGTGTCCCTGTTTTAGTTTCGTTTTTACTATAAATTGTAAGTTTTAGTTTGATTATAACTCTTCATCCGTCGGGCTTTAGGAGTTGCGCCCAACGTGAAAAGAGCTTAGAATAATTAGGAGAATGGTTTGGTGAAGCCAAATAGGACACTTACTATTTTTGGCTGAAAACCTTGCGCACTAGTAGACATCACGACCGTCTATAAATAGTAAGTTTACTATTTATAGTAAGTCGTGATTTCTAGGAGTTTTAGTTGTAGTTTAATTCTGATTTCTTTCCCATTGCTTGGTACCCCTATTTAAGGGGTTGTGAACTCATTTTTATTCATTCATTATTCAATTTCGAATTTATTAGAATTTATTTCTATTTTATGCTTTCTTTCCTCATGGATTCGAGAAGTATCTGTGAGCAGTCCAGAGAAGTTCCATGGGTTCGGAATACTTATCCTCTTGAGGAAGACGGTGCTCGACCTCACGTCCTCCCCTGCATCATATTCGTACTTGGCGTCTTAGAGGTTGAGATGTTTGGGTCACGTGTTACAATGTGTAGTACTAGAATGCACGCACTCACGTGCGCACGCGCTCAGGCTCGACATGGGCATGGGCGAGGGAGAGGGCGTGAGCAATGTGGCTGTAGTGACGTTAGTTGGTGTACTTTGCATCGTGGTGCGAGTGATCCAAGATAAGCCTGTGTTTTATATGTTACAGAGAACGGTCGGATTATTAATCCAAAACAATCAGCCATTTTGAGAACGGCTAGCAGCTTTAAAATCCACAACGGTTCGAAAACAGATGGGCTTTGATGATTCAATGGTCAGATCTTTCAATCCAACGATCTGAAACGACCCAAATTCATTACCGATTGTCAGAAACGTTTTTCAAATGTTTCGAACCATTGGTGACCACCTAGCAACAGCCCACTACCCTGGTGCCTATATAAACTAGACCATTCTGGTTCAAAATTCAATCAACTCCAACAGATCTCTCCTCATCCATCAGATCTCACTAAAATCCATCTCTTTCTAAGAATACTGCAAATACATCCACTAATTGAGTCTAACATAAGATCAGCTACGTTGAAAAGTTCCTAAGTGGACCCTTCGTAATTATTGCACGCAGGATCTAGATAGTTTTGTCTTATCCTGAAAATAATTTTCCTGTAATTCATCAGTAATTGATAAGAGGGCAAATCACGCTTTAAGCACAACATATTTTTATGTGATTTAGCCTGGTGATAAAAATGAGAATAATATTCTTTAATTATTTTTTATTTTTCGATATTTCCAACATATTTCATAACACATGTAAGGCTAAAGATGCAATTGACTTCCAATCAAATCTCGTCATATCACTATTTTACGAATGATGATAGTGATCTCCTCATGCCTCAGTGGAAAACTTACAATAGTTTCAACACCAAGTCATGGGCTCTAGTATCCATTACG
Organism: Magnolia changhungtana; assembly: GCA_030180095.1. NCBI lineage: Eukaryota > Viridiplantae > Streptophyta > Magnoliopsida > Magnoliales > Magnoliaceae > Magnolia > Magnolia changhungtana. The sequence continues at coordinate 1,042,828 of JASAUF010000156.1, forward strand.
GTGAAATCCTAACTGTGTTGGGAGTGCATGAGTGCGCTAGAAAAGTTAAGAGGTACAATCATGCCAATGTGACGGCTTGCCATGCATGGCCATGTTTCATAAACTGAATCTGAAATAGAGAGCTAGCGATGTCCTGAAGGAGGGGTGAATAGGACAATGCCAAATAATCTAAATAAATGCATAATATGTAAAGATTACAAAAATCTCAATCGATTGAGTATTAAAACCTTGATTTTAAATAATTCATAGGACAATCTTCACCTAAAATATTAGGCATGACAACCTTATTTTACGAATGTCTTTAAAATCAATCTTTCAAACTAGCAATAGTATATATATGGAATGTATATGTGTAAATTCATGCTTAACTTGTATCTTCTAAGATGATCAAATGCTTATAGGATTTGAATTGTCTATTCATTACCATTTGATTTCCTCATATGATTCCTCGTTGAAACTGAACGTAGTTGGGACTATGATATAGTCCAGGCAATCAGTAACCGGCCTTGAATTGGGTGGTTGAGGTTGCTTTTGCCACATAGGATGTGTCGATGAATCCGAGTCATAGTACGGTTGTCGATAGTGGTTAGGCCACACAGAGTGCTCACGCACTTCATGTCGATTAACTTGATGTGCGCTGGTGCTAGTCGAGCTCGTCAAGTAACCCGATTGACCCGATGTATGTGCACCATGTATGGACACTACTGCTTGAACCTAAGGTACCAAACTTACCAGTGGAAACCCCGTTAACCTTGGTACCTCGATTCGCTAAGACTCATGAGCCAGACATGGTGGTATGGGACACTGTGGTTGAGCTGTCGGCCTACGCTGGGGCAACCAGCCTCCCCGTAGTGACCAGTGAGCAACACTGCCTCGTGAGATGAATAGGGTGGTATGAGACACTGTATTCGAGCTGTCGGCCTACACTGATAAGGTGACGAACCCTTTGTAGTGACCTCGAGTATACTCTGAGGCTACGTTGAGACGATGAGTTTTTGCGTAGCGATTAGAGTATAAACTAGGCCTACACTGATAAGGTGACGAGCCCTTTGTAGCGACCTAGAACTATAACATCGTATGAGATTTACTGGGATTAACGACCCTAGAATGGATCATTGTTTGGAAATTGATATAATGGAGGTACCTTAATTTTCCAATCCTACTGTATGAAAAGGACTAATAAGAACTTGGTGCGTTTGGCTTAATAGGTCAAGCACTGAGGAAGGGTTGCATGCGCGATCGTGAGATGAAGTCGCTGAAGAAGCGTAGGCGAGGGCATGCATCATTAGTTCATATCATTCTTGCATTAATAAGAGTATTTAGGGATGTTTGATTTTACTGCTTTATCATTACTGCTTGATTGAATTGATAACATGTTAACCTTTGCTGTATAGTTTCACTGAGTTGATCACTCACTCCCATGTTACGGGACGATATTTTAAACACCAACCAGACTCTGTCTTGATTTCATATGGCGACGTGACTCCTGAGGCGGAGCCAGACTTTCGTGATGACGAGGAAGCATTCTCGTACATGCAGTTTTCAGGCGGGTTCATGTGAGCCGTTCTGAATCGACAGGGCTTCAGGGTTCATACTTTGTAGAGGATTACTATTTTGAACATTTTGTATTTTGACATAATACTTGTATTTATTGACCTGACAACGCTTACATACTTTGGGGACCTATACTGGTTTATACTGTTATATAATTCGTTTCAGTCTTCCGCTTGTGTATTACAACTGTCCCTGGATTATGTGTTGCTGTTTGGCTTAATCTCACTCATGTTTAATGCACTAACACGGACAACATTTAATCATCATTATCTATGTTACATAAGTGATGCATTGAAACTCGGGAGTTAAGTCTTTACTCGACCCCCGATTTTCAAGGCGTTACACAAACACCTTCTAAGCAACATAAAAACCAAGAAAAATAAAGAGAAAATGGGTATTTGTTTCATGTACATACCTTCCTTGCCACCGGCCACATTTTGTTGAGTCATTTTATCAAACAGTTGGTGGGCAACATCAATGGCAAAGTAACCGAGTCACCGAACTTGTTCGATCCGAGTTTGAATTGAGCTAGATTCGATCTAAGTCGAGTTGAGCCAAGGCCTGCTCGAAGTCATTTTCGAGCTCAAAAAATCAGCCCGACTCAGCTTGAACTCAGCTTCAAACCGAGTCGAATCAAGCTTTTTCGAGTCAGTCGAGCGAGCTAACCGAGCTAGCTTGGTTCGTGTACACCCCTATTCACGATGAATGAAATGGGTGCAATTGATGAGAGCTTGGCTGAAGCGGTACCAGGTGGATGTGGAGCCCATGTGGGGAATGTATCGCATCCAAACCGTCCTTATGATACAACCCCTTATGTTACCCCCAAGGCTTGAAAATTAGCATGATCCAAAAATCTAATGGGCCACAATATAGGTAACAAGGTGGGAGGCTATTCCAACATTCTCACTGGGCCCACTTTATATATATATATATATATATATATATATACACACACGCACACACACCCCACACACTCACGCTAGTGGAATTTCACCACCTATGGGTACTCGAACCCTGACGGGGAGTTGAAACTCCTGAGAGTCTACCACCAGAGCAAGAGTAAGGACCCCTCCCTGGGCCCACCTGAGCTGCAGAACAACTTGTTTTTATCCTGACCAATTATCCATTCATTCATTCAGGATAGATGAAGGGTCTGGATGGCCTAGATTACATATAACTTGTGCCATCCGTTTCGGCCCACCTGAGTTTTTTTTTAGGCTGATATGTGACATTAAATATTGGGAATGAGTCACGTGGACTCCACTTCTGTCCCGGTACCACTGGAGCGAATCACATGGATGAATCCAACTTTAAAACATAAGGCAGAACCTTGAACGCAGGAGCTTGCAAGACAGTTCAAGTGGAATATGGTAGAGCCCCTCCGTGGGCCCTATCGTGGTCCATATTATAAAAATCATGCCAATCGAGTGAATGGTGGAAATTCTATTGGTGGAGTTTATGAAACATGGGCCGTACGAACATGGTAAGCTTAGGGCAGTTAATGGGCCAGGGGGCACAATGTAAGATTACGCATCTAATGGTAATCCAAACTTCTTCTTCTTCTTCTACTTCTTTCCTCTTTCTTTTTCTTTTTTTTTTTTTTTTTTTTTTAATTTTTTTAAGCCGTGGGCACAGTGTAAGATTACGCATCTAATGGTTGGAGGGAGTCTCACATACACTACATGATCGGCTATCTTAACATATTAACAAGCAATTCAAGATGAATCCAAACTTTTGGAGTCGTTTAAATGTATGTAAAATTTTCTAAATTGTAAAGGGATTATAGATAATTAGATTTTATGGGCTGTATGAATAGCTGTTGTTGAGAATTTATCTTATATTAGTTAAATTAAATAAATGCAGATTTTTTTAATTTCCAATAAAAAAATTAATTAATTTTGATTTCTCTCCAATTTGTTTCTAAAAAAAATTGTGAAAAAGTTGGATTTCACCATCCCGCGGCACTTAGAGAAGGAAAATCTGATTGGTTTATTAATGGTTTTGAGAATGTATGTCCTTTAAAAAGAAGGACGTGTATGCACGCGAACAAGTGAAGGCGTGAAGTGAGGCAGTGTGATTGTAGAGGTGCTCCCTCGGGACCCAACATGAACCATCACGAGATGGTGCGATTGCCGTGCAAGGGGTACAAAGTATGAGAAGACTAGCTTATATAATTTTTTGAAACTGTTAGATTCGTCTATTGTAGAAAATAGTTAGAAACTTATGCTAATTAGTACCAACGGTCTAAAAATAGCCGGCCATTTAGTGATCCAAACAGTCATATCTTTAATCCAATGGTCGGATTAAGGATCTAATGGTCTAAAATGTCTGAATTAATGATCCAATATTTAAATATTTTTGCTACATTCTGATCTTGATAGCCTCATGTGCAACTGTTCACACGGTCCATCTATATAATCTCCACATCTCGAAGTCCAAAGGAATAGAAATCAAATCAATCTCTTCTATAAGAACACAATATCAAATCAATCGTTTCAACACTTGAGGTCTTGGTATCATTCCTAGTGGGGGTGTCTGACAGGGAGTGTGTGTACTGATATGGGTGTGTACTAACAAGCTAACCCAAAAAAAAAAAAAACCAGGCCACAATACGATTGCTTGATGAGTCTGATTTTGGATTTACGATCCATCCATGTGGTACTTACCATTTGGGTTGTCTGGATGGCTGTACATCAGTGACGCGTGTGAGGTGAACAGGCTGATTTTAAAAGGTCCGCATATTAGGCTATTAACCTGTCCAGAAGAATCTTGAAAGTTTGGACGCCTAAAAAAGCAAAGGTGGACGCCTAAAAAAACAAAGGCCTATCCACGCCTCCGATAATCTCAAATTGAGGAAGAAGTTATTTTATACTCTGGCAGCTTATTGTGCTTGATACTCGAGCCTTCATAAATTGTACGCCTGTTATATATGAACTCGAATTAAAATGATTAACTTTTGAAATCTAATGTCTCTAACTCAAATTTGCCAAATAAGATGTCTCGAGCAATCCTAACTACCAAGTTATGAAAACTAGTTCAATTAAAGCTGTTACATATTTTCATTCTTAACTGTCTAACAAATGTGTGCCAATTAAGCAAGAATGAAAAGAGGAGGTGAAGTCGAGAAAGAAGGGGTTTGACCCACAGACAGAAATGACACAGCTTTGGCTTGTGAGAGACTCACTGGACAAGGTTATTTTCGCTTTCTCGCTTGTGACAGACTCACTAGAAAAGGTCATTTTCAGCAAGCCATCCTCTTCAACTTCGCTTGCTTATATTCTGCGTTGAACGTGATGAGGATAACTACTCTGAATCCACGGAGCAATCCACGGAGCTTCTCTAGACTCTTCATAGAAACTTCTCGAATCCACAAGAAAAGAAAGCAGAAAATAGAAATAAATTCTAAGAAATTCAAAATTGATTAATTAATGAGTAAAAACGAGTTCACAACCCTTTAAATAGGGATACCAAGCAATGAGAACGAAATCAGAATCAAACTACAACTAAAATTCTTAGAATCCGCGACTTACTATAAATAATAAACTTACTATTTATAGACGATCGTGATGCCTACTAGTGCGCAAGGTTTTCAGTCAAAAATAGTAAGTGTCCTATTTGGCTTCACCAAACCGTTCTCCTAAAGCCTGACGGATGAAGAGTTATAATCAAACTAAAACTTACTATTTATAGTAAAAACGAAATTAAAGCAGAGAAACGACCGTCGATCCAGGATTTTTTCACAATTTCGAGCGTCGCAACCCAGCATAGCAGGGTTAGTTGGCTAAAGTAGCTCGTTCTACCCCAAAATCATATATTTTACGTCAGCTAACTCATTATGGATTGCGAGATACGCCAGATCTAAGGTTCGACGGTCCGGATCACTTCTGTTGTCAACCGGGCCTTTTCTGATCCATCTTGGCCATGAAATTGTCTGCGACCCGCTCTACATCACGTATGTAAGGAATAATTCAAGTTTAATTAAAAGTGTGAAAGTATGTTAAATGTCAAATTCGGCCAAGTCAACTAACTTTAACATGGTCCAATTCAACCAACATGGCCAATTGAAAAGAACATGTGTTTTTCAATTACAAAATTATTTCGCCATGACGCGAATTTGCAAATGAGCCGTCGAAGAAGAGCCGTGCAAGAAGAGTATAACTCATTTGCTCGTTTATAGATGGGGTTTCACAATATTGGTAGTGTTTTGTAGAGATGATCAGAGCGTCCAGTCATGGTATTTTCAACACTCAGGTGGCCCACACCAAGCCCCATAAAGTTTTTAAAGATAAGTATTCAATTCACTTTTTGGTAGGGTGTGGTTCATTTGAGTCTTGGATATATTTCATTTTTTGTACTTATACTATATATTTAAATGGTATAGTGGACGAACGGTGTGGATAAGCAAAACGCATCACAGTAAGACCCATATATATATATATATATATATATATATATATATATATTATAATGTTTTTGGTTTCCGTGTAAGAAAAATAAGTAGACAAATCAAGTATGCTGTAATTCAGCGGAAAATCAATCGCGCCCAAATTCTCATCCCACTTTTGCAAAAGTTTAAATTCTCATCCCAGTTGCGTCTGACTCTTGTATTAGAAAACAAACATTGGTCCACGGAAGCTTTTATTGATGGGCGAACCGTCATGATAATGGCATGGGCAATGCATTGCCTGTTTGTTATTCGCGAGGTAAGCTTTTCACAAGCAACGTCCATCATTGCAGGACTCTGCAGGGCCCACCGTTATGTATGTGCTTTATCCGTGTCGTCCATCCGTTTTTACAGTTCAGTTTAAGGCATAATCAAATAATTAAAGTATATTGAAGGCTAAAGTAGACCACACCATTACAAGAACTATAGAGATAATGACATCTACCGTTGAAACCTTCTTGGAGCCCACCGTAATATTTATACGCCATCTTACCTCTTCGTAAGGTTACAAAGGCATCGATGAAGGGTAAATACAAACATAATCTTGATCCAAAACTTCTGTGGTTCCAGGATGTTTTTAACGGCAAACGTTTAATATTCACTGTTTCTTGTGGTGTGGTCAAATAGAGCTTAGATATATGCTTAAATTTTTGGATCATGCAATTGAATGGTTTAGAAAAATGGATGGCCGGTGTGGATAAAACAAGAACATCACGAGTGAGCCCCATCGATTCCTTACACCACGTTGCTTGAGAGTGTTACGTTCACCGCGCAATCCGCGTCCTCGAATCATTCTGTATTGCCCCAGTCCACCTTGAAACGACGCGGATTGCGTCCTACCCCCGCACGGACGGTAATCCGTCCGGGCAGGGCTGTGTGGAGCCCACCCTGATGTAAGTGTTTTATTCACGCTGATAATTGTTTTTCTCATGTCATTTTCAGGTATGCATAGAAAATTAAAGCAGGTCCACAGCTCAAGTGGACCACACCGGAGGAAGCTGCAGTGATAATGATACCTGCCGTTGAAACCTTACTAAGGGCCACTCTAATGGTTTTTTTTTTTTAATCATCTAACCTAATAATAAGGTCATGTAAGCGTGGATGAAGTGAAAAAATAAATATTAGCTTGATCCGTAACTTCTCCAGCTCCAATAAGTTTTTAATAATGGACATTAAATCCCCACTTTGTGGTCTACCTAAGCCCTATAACTTATTCAGTGTTTGGCTCATACTTTAAAATAATCTGAGAAAAAAAATTAACAGCTTGGATAAAACAGACGGATTAACACGATCCGGAGTTACTGAGTACGCTCTTATCGTACTGAGTAAACTCTGTTGGGCCCACCGTCCACGTATCTGGTCTATCCACACCGTCTATCCATTTTTCCATTTTATTTCAGGGATTGAGACCAATATTTAAGCATACCCAAAGAAGAAACAGTTGAAATAATGACTTCCACAGTTGAAACCTTTCTAAGGCACACAGTGTTGTTTATTTCTCATCCAACATGTTTATAAGATCACACACATATGAATGAAGGGAAAACACAAATACAAGCTTGATCTAAATTTTCAGTGGCCCCAAGAATTTTTCAACGGTATATTTTCAATTCACGCTGTTTCCTATGGTGTGGTCCAGTTGAGTTTTGATCTACTTAATTTTTAGGCTTAAACCCTAAAATTATCTGTTAAAATAGAAGGATGGAGTCGATAAAATACATAAATCACGGTGGACCCCACAGAGTTTACTCAGTACGCTTAGCGTACCGAGCTAGCTTGACTTGTGAACAGCCCTAGTTAAAATGGACGGACGGCGAGGATATACAAGAAATACATCAAGGTGGGCCCATGAATAGGGCTGCACTGTGTTAGATGAGGCCGGCGCCGCACCTGATCCGCTCTCTTGCTGGGGCTACCTGCTTTTTTAAAGGAAACCAGCCGAAAGTTTTGTTTAACCTGGTTTTGCAAATGCTTTATCAGTTTAGAAAGGCAACAATTCAGCCCATTGCAAGGCTATAGACATACCAATGCCTGCAAATATACTCAATCTTGTGAATGAAGTCCGCCCCTTCTGTCAAAATGCAAAACCGAAGTTGGACCGTCTGGATATCAATGTATGTGTTTTATATCCACGCCGTCCATCCGTTTTTTCAGCTCATTTTAGGACACTTTCCTGAAAATGATGCAGATATAAGGCCCCGTTTGTTAAACCTGAAGTCTACGGCCCCATTTGAAATAGTGGTGCTTGAACGCATTGATAGCCCGTTTGGCCGCGTGAATTACGGTGGATTACATATGGGTGAAATTACAGCCATCCACTCATTTACGACTTGTAGTGGTTGTCGGTTGCATGTGATGTACACCACTATCTCTCCAGTGAATTGTTTGAGTTCCGTGGGATATCGGAAACGGCCTCACTCTACTTTCAACTACTGTACGGATAGTTATGTGGGGAAACGGATTAGCTACTCCCCAGACACCAGCCAATGGCTGATAGTCGGTGCTATGTGGGCTACACCATGATGTATGTGTTTCATCCATGCCATCCATCTGTTTTTACAGATCATTTTACAATATGAATCCAAAAATGAGATATATCCAAATCTCAAGTGGACCACATTACTGGAAACAGTGTTGAATGAGGGTCGACCATTAAAAACATTTGGGGGGCCATAAAGTTTTTGATCAAGCTGATATTTGTTTTTTCTCTTAATCTGGGCATGTATGACCTAATCAACAGATTGGATGTCAAATAAACAGTATAGTGGGCCATAGGAGGATTTTATTGGTTGACATCCAATCACTATTGTTTTCATGTGGTGTGGTCCACCTGACATTTATACCCTCTCATTTTTTGGATCAAACAATAAAATGATCTTTAAAAATGGATGAACAGAATGGATGAAACACATACATCATGGTGGGGCCCACAGAGCACCGAACACCAGCCACGGAGCTGGTATGAGGGTAGTAGCCCATCCGTTCCCGTTATGTGGGACTCACTGTGATTTATGTCTTTTATACGATCTGACCATCCATTTTATACTCACTGGTTCAAATTTGAAGCACACCCAAAGTTCAGGTGGACCACACCACAGGAACAGTATGAATTGAACCTCTCCGTAGATTTTTTTTTTTTTTGGTACAGAAGTTTTTCGTCTATCTTTTATTTATTTATTTTTCTCTTCTTTTATGTTTTTATGAACACTTTGAATGACAAATAATTCTCACCGTAGGTCCCAGGAAGAATTCAACTGTGGGAATCATTATTCCCGCTCTTTCCCATGGCATAGCCCAGTAGAGCTTTTTATATGTCTCAAGTTTCGACTGAATTTCTCAAATTAGCTGGAAAAATAGATGAACGGCTTGGATAAGCAGCATACATTAGCTGTGGGCCCTAATACAAGAAAAAACACCTTAAATTAATAAACCGCGCATCGGTCCTTACTCTTGCCCGGGTGGTAGACTCTCTCTGAGTTTCAACTTACTCATGCCCGGGTCGTAAAATTCCACCAGCGTGAGTGTGCGGTAAGAAAAAAAAAAAAAAATAAATAAATAAATAAAATAAACCGCGCATCTAGATGAGATTTCAAAATCCCACCTGCTCCGTACCACGGGTGACATTGGGCACAGATGGGCGGAACATGTTCTCACCCTCAAACTTTAATAGATGCCCTGACGATATTGACAGCGTAGGCCCACTAACGAAGAAAGTCCATCTCGACGGACGCGGATTGCGTCCTACCCTCATCCGTCTCTAGCCCCGTACGGGCGGTTATGTGGGAGGGCCACTGTGTTGTATCAGTTAATCCACTCCGTCCATCCCTCGTCTCGGGTCATTTTATGTTAGTTTAACAAAAATGAGGCAGATCTAACGTACGAGTGGACCACAGCAAATAATAAGCTTGGTTGCCTCAAATGCACAAAGCTTTTGTCATTTGCATTAAATGCTAGAGTCATCTGTGATGTGTTATACTTAAGCGTTGGATTTGCCTTATTTTCATGCACGTACCATAAAATCATCCAAGAGAAGGGATGAACGGCGTGGATAAACCAATACATGCCTGCCAACGTAACTGCCTGATCGTGGCTAGAGACGAGCGAGGGTCCTATCTCCGGATATACAATGTTCAAGTCATCACACCGTAGAAAACAGTTGAATTGAACGTCCACCGTTGAAAATTTATTAAGGACGGAAGTTTTGGATCAAGCTTATATATGTTTTTTCCCTCCATCCGTGTCTGTATGATCTTATGAATAAGTTGGATGACAAATAAATATCACTATTAGACGTAGTAAGGTTTCAACGGTGAAAATCATTAACAACACTGTTTCCTGTGGTATTATCCACTTGATCTTTTGGATATGCTTCAATTATGAGCTCAACCCTCAGATGATATGGAAAAACGTATGGAGGGCGTGGATAGACCACATACATTCAAAGTGGGCCCAACTGAGTTTACACATAGCGTACTGAATTACGATTTCGTTTCATCCGGGACTGCGGGGCCACCGTTATGTATTGGTTTTATCCTGCCTGTCCGTCTCTTTCGAGAGAGGCAGGTTAAAGCTTAAGTAGATCACATGGTGGAGATTAACACAATGGCGATACGATGCATCTGTCCGCTGCATCCTGTTACTATCGCTTTCCGTTAGCTGTCCGCATCTGTCTTTATAAGGTTCTTATCTGAAATTGTAAACTGAGATGGATTAGCTGCGACTGCGGATCCATCAGGTGGGTGCAACCCATCTGATTGGGTCTACTAGTGGAGTCCACCGTAGATGGGTCATCTGATTTTTGGATTGATCTTAAATTATTGTTCTTCTTATTTACGAAATTTGTACCATTGGACTTTTCATCTCCACCATCCAATAAATGTAAAACGTTAAACTATTTAATCAGTCAGAGTACTATTATTCTTTATTTATGATCCATCCAAACTGTTACAAAACATTTGAACAATCTGATTTGGGTTGTTTGTATGCAACATGTATAATCTTTTAGTGCCTGCGTATTAACAACCGCACTCTCCCAGAGTATTAAATCTTTGTTTAAAGCAGGACGGCGTGAAATTCGCTGAAGCAAGTTTCCACGAAGAAGCAGTTGAAAAATTGAACGCCCACCGTTGAAAAATTATTAAGTTTAAAAATTGAACGCCCAACTTACTCACGTGCGCACGTGCTCGGGCTCAACATGGGCATGAGCAGGGTGGCCGTATTGACGCTAGTTGGCGCACTTTGTATCACGGTGCGAGTGGTCCGAGATAAGCTTGGGTTTTATACGTTACAGAGAACGGTCGAATTATTAATCCAAAATATTCAGGCATTTTGAAAATGACTAGCAGCTATAAAAATCACAACGGTCCGTAAATAGACGGGCTTTAATGATCCAATGGTTAGATCTTTCGATCCAACGATCTGAAACAGCCCAAATTAATTATCGATTGTCAGAAATGTTTTTTAAATGTTTTAAACCATTGATGACCACTTAACAACAGCCCACTACCCTAGTGCTTATAAAAACTACACCATTCCGGTCCAAAATCCAATCAACTCCGACAGATTCTCCTCATCCATCAGATCTCACTAAAATCCATCTCTTTCTAGGAATACTGCAAATACATCCACTAATTGAGTCTACCATAAGATCGACTATGTTAAAAAGTTCCTAAGTGGACCCTTCGTGATTATTGCACGCAGGATCTCGATAGGTTTGTCTTATCCTGAAAGTAATTCTCCTATAACCCATCAGTAATTGATAAGGGGGCGAATCACGCTTTAAGCACAACATATTTTTACGTGATTCAGCCTGGTGATAAAATTGAGAATAATTTTCTTTAATTATTTTTTATTTTTCTGTATTTCCAACATATTTCACAACACATGTAAGGCTGAAGATGCAATTGGCTTCCAATCAAATCTCATCATATCACTATTCTATGAATGATGATGGTGAGCTCCTCATGCCTCAATGGAAGACTTATAAGAGTTTCAACACCAAGTCATGGGCTCTAGTATCCATTACGGTGAAATCCTAACTGTGATGGGAGTGCATGGGTGCGCTGAGAAAGTTAAGAGGTACAATCATGCTAATGTGATCGCTTGCCATGCATGACCATGTTTCATAAACTAAATCTGAAATGGAGAGATAGCGATGGGGGGGGGGGGTTGGTTAAATAGGATAATACCAAATAATCTAAATAAATGCGTAATATGTAAAGATTACAAAAATCTCAATCGCTTGAGTATTAAAACTTTGATTTTAAATAATTCGTATGAAAAACTTAATCTAAAATATTAGGCAGAACAACCTTATTTTACGAATGTCTTTAAAATCAATCTTTCAAACTAGCAATAGTATATAAATGGACTACAACATTTACCACAAGAATAAAATAATAAATAAGATCCAATCACTAAAAAGAATAAAGCATTCACCACATGGCATAAGGAGTTATAGTGGTTCGGTGCTTAAACAACTGCACCTACTCCACTCCCAAAATTACTATCCTTGTAATTTTGGCATTCACTATAAAAAGGTTTTCACAGGGTCACCTTAACAACCTGATATAGTTTCTTATGATTTTCACAAGCTATCATAATAAAAATCCTACTAAGATTTTCACAGGCTATCTCAAACAAAACATAAAAAGAATTTCAAAAAGTATATTTATCTTCAAATGTAGAAGACGTAGCAGAAGGACTTTTTCCTAAAATATAGATGTCGTGGTGTTCAATCAGACAGAAAGAGTCTAGGGTTCTATAGATTTTTAAAATGAAAAATCCAAATGCTACGTGATTCAATTATCTTAGATCTCAAAGAAGAGTATAGTTTACTCTCTTAGATTAAGTCTAAAATGATTTTGAGAAAAAGGGAATTGAATAAGTTATTAAAATAAAATGTATAAATACTAACAGAAAGCTTGTCGAAAACTTGAGCCTCTCTCTCTCTCTCTCTCTCTCTCTCTCTCTCTCTCTCTCTCTCTCTCTCTCTCTTGCAGAAAGATTAAAATAAATTTTCGTTGTAATTTAGAATGAGTGAAAGACTCAATTTATAGACAAAAAAGTTAGAACTTCGGTTAACATATATAAGATAGGCTTTGACTAGCCCTAGTTCACCGAATTTTATTCAACGGATTTCGGATTACACGGGATAAGATTTATCCAAAATTCAACTGGCCCGGAATTTCATAATTAGACTAGCCGAAATTCATAATTCAACTGGCTAAATTCCCACGAATTTCAAAAGATTACATTGCTAGAATTTCACACGAACTTTCTCGGGCTGGCCGAATTTCAAGCTTCGACTAGCCGAACCAGAAGCCGAATTTTTAACATAAGTTGTTATTTTGCTTGAGCTTAAAGTTGGGTTGGCCGAACCAAAAGTTAGGCTGACCAAATTCCATAGCAAAAACACCTATAAAAATCAATGATAAAGAATTTTTAAAAGCAGTTATTCCTAATGTCTTTCTAGGGTTGTACCACCTGTGATATAACAAATATCTGAGTCACCTTGTCTTGAACTTAGTCTTGAACTTTGACTTGAATACAGGCGATGATTTCTTTGAGGCGACGATTTCTTTGAGAAGATGTGTCAATCTCGTCCTGATCATAAGCTGATTTTGAGCTGATCTTCATGTTCTACCTTGAATTGCTTTTGTCTTATGAAATTTGACAATCTATGTGTGCTTAACATAATTGCACTTACAAAATCAATTAGATATCCTGGCTATCACTTTCAGGTGAACTTTGTCCAATGCCAGTAGAATTTGGACCCTGAAATGGCCAAGCTATATGTCCTAGGGGGGGGGGGGGGGTTGAATAGGACTATGCCAAATTAAAACAGCGGAATAAACAATAAAAAGATAGCCTTACAAAAATAAATCAATTCACAATGTTGAAATAAACTCAACCTCAATTAACAAGTAATGAGAGGTTGATACAAATTCAGTTCTAAGGGCAACCTTATACCATAAAAACCAAAGGTTTATGGCAGGATAACCTTATTTCTAGAACGTCCTTTATATCAAGAACTTAATAAAAATAAATAGTAAGGAATTGGAATAGATTGCAGAAATTTAAATCTAACTTATTACAACATTCCCCACACTTGCTTGAAATGTAAATATTTACAACATTCACATCCACACATACATTCCATAGCTTTGAATGCTAAAAGATAAAAGATTAAGCAAGCATTCAATCCACAAGACGAAGAATTATAGTGTTTCGCCTGTGTGTTCACCAACAACAGCCACACAGAATGCTACTCCACTCCTAATATCCTCACACAGGGGATATTAGCGTTCACTATCAAAATAGGTTCACAGGTTCACCTAAAACCTTCACAATCGTGTCTTTTTAAATTGAGTTTACACAATCTAAAAACTCCTCTTTCTGAGTTTTCTGGCTCTTCTTAGATAACCACACAAATGAAATTTTTCTGGTGAATCCCAAACAAAAACCAAAAGAATGGAAACTTTACAGAATTGTAAAATACCTGGATTTCTCCTCTTGTAGCAGCCCGGAAGAACCAATCAGAGTAAAAGTTCGAATATGGAAGTTCAATATCCAATACTCACTTTACAATGGTTCTAAGTTCTAATTGATTTTAAGTTTAATCAAATTAGGGCTAGCTGTATTTGATTTTGATTCCGAGAAGAAGGAATTAAGAATTTCCCATTTTTCTAATTAGATTGGAATGCAAATCAAAATCAAATAACAATAAGCTAACGAAAGGAAATAGAATTATGCATAATGTAGCTTAAAAACAAACACAAACTTATCTCAGAGTGGAGCCTTGAATTCACTTAATTTTCAATTGAAAAACTTTGAAATTCGTTTACTATTTATAGCGGCAGAAATTCGTCTTCACTGGTCCTAGGGACACCATGACTAGTCGAAGGAAAAACAGATTTTTGAATTTTTGAGCGCGATCGGATCAAATCGTTATACGACCAGTCATAGGCAGTCCACGACTGGTCGAAGGCAGTTCACGACCGGTCAAGACCCCTCTACGACTGGTCGTGCGACATTTGATTTAGTTGCTGGAGTTTGAGTCATAGCATTACGACTGGTCGAAGGTCGAGTCGAGACCATCCCACGACCGGTCGAGCAGACTCCTGGACTGGTCGTAGCCGAACGAAAAAAATTCGATAAATTGCAACAACTCTAAGACTGGTCCTGAAATTTCTTAGACTGGTCGAACCAGTGGTAGGACTGGTCGAACAAGGTCTAGGACTAGTCTTAGAATAGACCAAAATCATATATTAATATTTAAATGAATTATGTAGCCAAAATCACCTACCCTAAGGTCAATCTAAGGTTTATCATACCTCGGACATGAAGTATGGACATTGAAAACTTCATTTGCTTAGACTTTGAACATTACGAAGCTTGAGTTCTTCTTGATGTAGCTTGACCACTTCACAAGCTTCAATGTCATTTTGAGTTGCACTTGAGTCCCAAACTATGGTTGAGTCTTGATCTTGAATACACGTGAACTTGAGCTTGAGTCTTACACATGAACTTGAGCTTGAGTCTTGAACTTGAACTCTTCTTTAATATCTTCTATATTGTAGCTTGAACTAGCTTGAAGAATTCATCTTCTTGACTTCAATTGTTGACATGGTGTCTCGAACAAATTTATCAAGATATAAACATAAGACACATACAGAGGTTTTGACACACAAAATTTGACAACCAAAGAGGAATCAAACCATAGCACTTACAGACCATTCACTATATTGACATGATTTTTTTTACCATTAAAGTTTTTGATTTATACTTACTCCCATGGAAGCTAAGAGTCTTATGTATGACCATAATCTTATCAAAGCATACAAAAGTAAAACAGAAGAAAAGCTCGAGACTTCACGCCAACACAATCACACAACCTTTTCAGTTCTACATTACTTATACTTGTTGGCTATTCGAATTGTTTTAAATTATGTAGGTGTACCATAATCGATACACCAACTTGATCCAAACCGATCAACTTTGACCCCAAGTGCAAAATAAGCAGATACGTCCAATATGAACGTATATGAACGTATATGATCGATCACTTACTCAGCCACTTCTAAAATTTGATAACAATCAGGCGATAATTGGAGGGTCGCGTTCTTCCTCTGAAGATAGGTTACTTTGTGCTTTCCATAAAAAAGGACTTTCAAAATACCGATGTAATCAAACAAAAGGAACGAGGCCCGGCCCGGCTCGCGTCGTTCCAACAACCGGCGGGGAGCACCTCAGTATACGATCGCGCGCAGTAACTGGGAGTCCTATTACACCTAAGGCCAACTGAAATTCACCAAACCCAGGTTCATCTCGTGTAGTGATTGTGGACTCGTACAAGGATATTGAGTAGACGGTTGATGTATCAGACTCGACCCTTTCTTTCGTAGCATGCATTCCCATCCGTGTCGCAACTGATTCGGTAAGCTACGTGTCCGGTGCACGGAGAACTGCCTTCTTCTGTTTACGCGTCTGTGTACGTGTCCGGTAAGCTACGTCCAATACTCACAATCGGTCACTAGGAGCAACTGCAAGAATGTGTCTTTTGAAAAAACTATTTGATATTGGATAAAGAGCAAATTCAATGTATGAGCATAGATTTATATTACAACAAAAGATTACAGCTAAGAATTACTGCTACTGGATTATCATTACTCCTAAGATAAGCGAATATAAAGAAAATTGATAAGATAAATTTGATTATTGATTTGTTAGCTATGAGATTTGATTGTGTTTTGATTGATTTTTCTATCACATTCCTCTATTATTTATAGAGTTTTATTATAGCTTGTTTTTCTATTTCCTACTTCCATTACTGCAAAGGTTATAATAGTAAAAAAGTCTCTCTCTAGATCCTTCTTTCTTTTACATTTATTCGTTCCAACTGTTTGTCTTTTCTCTGTTACGTTTCTTCTTCCTGACTGTTCCTCTTTTATCTGTTATGTTTCTTCTTCCTGACCATTCTTCTTCACTCGCACGCACTCCACTCAATCGCTCTCCACATCATTCTGTTTTAACCGCTCGACTAAGCTTCTCAGCCGCATTCCATTTCCTAGCTTCCCTTAGTGCTCGGTCTGCTTTTGGACACCTCTCGGCCTCTTGATCTTCTTCTGGAGCCCTATCAGTCACACATTATGCTTTCGTACGCCTATCGACTGCTTACTTCACTTTTTCAGTCAAGGTTTGTTTTGGTTGCCTTTTAGTCAACTTCCTGAATGCCTTTCGGCCACTTTATTTGCTTTTGAATACCTTTCAATTGCTCTATGTCTTGTCATCTTGTCAATTGTGATTCTGTAAAAAGTACTCCAAGCATCGTTGAATATCTTTAGCATGTTATATCTTTTCTTTATTATAACACTTGTCCTTTCCAATTGGGTTTCCCAAGAACAGTTAAAAATAGAGTACAATATTGCTCCCCACATCGCTTTGCTTTTGGTAAAAGGTGAATGCGATATTATTTCATTGTTTAGTGTAATAAATGTGATTGCTCGACCGTATAAAAATATCAATTTCGGCCATGTTGGTTGAACTTAACCATCTTGATCGGAAAACATTAAAGTCGATCGACTTGGTTGAACTTAGCCATCTTGGTTTAAAACATAGAAAATTCGGCCATCTTGGTCGAATTCGACAGTCTTGGTCGAAGAATATCAAATTTGGTCATCTTAGTCGAACTCGGCCATCTTGATCGAAACATAGTAAATTCAAACATTTTGGTCAAACTTGGCTATCTTTGTTAAAAAAACATTAAATTTAGCCATTTTTTCGAACTCGGCCGTCTTGGTCGAAAAGTGAAAAATTCAATCATCTTGGTCGAATTCAACCATCTTAGTTGAAAAATAGCAAATTCGTTCGTCTTGGTTAAACTCAGCCATCTTGGTCAAAAAATGATAAATTCAGCCATTTTAGTCAAACTCAACCATCTTGGTTAAAAAAATATTAAATTCAGTCATCTTAGTCGAATTCAGATGTCTTAGTCGAAAAAGGGCAAATTCTCCCATTTTGGTCGAATTTTGCCATATTTGTAAAAAAATAATAAAAAAATAAAAAAAATTCGACCACCTTAGTTAGGGCTATACACGAGCCAAGCTAGCTCGAAAAGCTCGCTCGGCTTAGCTCGATTTAGCTCGACTTGACTTGACTCGAACGATGAATCAAGGCGAGCCAAGCTTTATATGACCCAGCTTATTTTGAAAACAATCCAAGTTCAAACATAGTAGGATTTGACTCGACTTGGCTCGAAGCTCGAGCTCGAGCTCGGCTCGACTCGAATATATTATTATTATTATTATTATTATTATATATTAATGTATATTATATTATATTTAAAAATTAAAAAAATTAAAACATTAACCATATCGTACCCGTCTGTCTCTCTTATACCATTTCCTTTCCTTAACCCACGACGCTCGAGCTCTCTCTCTCTCTCTCTCTCTCTCTCTCTCTTTCTCTCTCTCTCCACTCGGTCACTTGCCGATCTTGACTCGACGTCTACCCGGCTTGTCTCAGCCTTATGGCCTACACTCACTTGAGCTCTCTCTCTCTCTCTCTCTCTCTCTCTCTCTCTCTCCCCCTCCCTCCCTCTCAGTATCAACAACAAAGTACCATATATGGTTTTATCTAATATTATATGTGTGTGTATTATTAATTAAATATTTGATTTGGGGGTTGGGTCGGGTTGCTGGGTTAAGTCAGGTGCGAGTTGCAGGTTGGGTCAGGTTGGGAGCAAGCTCGACTTGACTCGAGATAAGCTCGCCTCGCCTCGAGCTCGACTTAAAAGTTTTGGCAAACAAGCCAAGCTTCAATAGTAAGCTCGAGGCCGAGCTCGAGCTTGAACTCTAGAAGAGCACGAACAAGCCAAGCCAAGCTTGGCCCACCCCACCTCGACTCGACTCGGCTCGATGCACAACCTTAACCTTAATTGAACTCGACAGTCTAGGTCGAAAATGACAAATTCAACCATCTTGGTTGAATTCAACCTTCTTGGTCGAATTCGACCATCTTAATTGAGAAACGAAAAACACAGTTGTCCTAGTCGAACTCGGCTATCCTTATCGAAAAATGGTAAAGTCAATCGTGATAATGAAGACTATCACTCAATCAATTCTAAATGGGGCTTATGGTTTACTGATATAGTAATACAACCGAGAACTTAACATGCCACCTCCTAAACCAATTATATGCTTTGGTTACAATTCAGATGGCGTGATTCAGCCACCGGTGGTAGTTTGGGACCTACCTAGTTTTGTTTTCTATAATACGATGGATTCCCAAGGAAAGGCTGTCCCCCAAGTATACAATAGTTTCCTTCATCCCAAACAATATTTTTAACCTCTCGTTTTGTTCACTTAAACTCAGTAGGTGAAGGAAGATACCACACTTCCTGTACTGAAAGAGGCGTATTCCGTTATGGAAGAGATAACTGTAGTGTTGAATGTGGTATTGGCGATACCGATGCTCTTTCAGTAAAGAAAGCCATCATTTGATTCATGTTTTCAGTATTACTAGTCATCCATCCACCTAAAGTTTCAACCTGAACTCGTGACTATTTAGCGATATACTGAATTCTTCGTTACATATCGAGTATTCTGGCCGACATAATCTCAATATGATCCATTGGGCATCCTACTTTCACCTGACTTTCATACTAGCTCATGTTATACCAGTATGAATATTCATTCTAGCGCATCTTATAGTCCCACTGGGCATGCCAAAAAATGATGGTAACTCCATTTGTATTTAATTATGTAAGTGTAACAGAATCGATACAACAACTCAATCTAAACCAATCAACTTTGACCCCAAGTGCCAAAATAAGCAAATACGTCCAATATAAACGTATATGACCAGATTATGAGAAGATTGGTTGCTTACTCAGTCACTTACAAAATTTGATAACAATTAGGCAATAATTAGAGGGTGATGTTCTTCCTCTAAAGATGGGTTTCTTTATGCCTTACATAAGAAAGGACTTTCAAAATACTAGTGTAATCAAACAAAAGGAAAAACTCATAATCGGTCACTAAGAGCAACGATAAGAATGCGTCTCTTGAAAGAACTATTTGATATTGGATAAAGAGAGAATTTAGTGTATTACTGTAGATTTGGATTACAACTAAATTTTATAGCTAAGAATTAATGCTACTGGATTATTGTTACTCTTAGGATAAGCTAAGATAAAGGAAATTGATAAGATAGATTTGATTGCTAATTTGTTGGTTTTGAGATTTGATTGTCTTTTGATTGATTTTTCTGTCACATTCCTCTTATATTTATAAAGTTCTGTTGTAGCTTGTTTTTTCAGATCTTACTTCCATTATTGCAATGGTTACTATAGTCGAAAAGCCTCTCTGTAGATCTTTTTTTTTTGTTACGTTTCTTCCTCCTGACTGTTACTCTTCTCTTTGTTATGTTTCTTCTTTATTATTATTCCTCTTCTTTCGACCAAGCTCTACTTTTGGTTGTTAATTGATCATTGGCCATACATTGGCCGCATTTCTTTTGTCAGTCACTCGCCTGGAATCCACTCGAGCGCTCTTCGCATCTTTCTGTTTTGACCGCTTGACCAAGCTTCTTAAACGCATTCCATTTCCTAGCTTCCTTGGTCATTCGGTCTACTTTTGGAGACCTCTTAACCGCTTAATCTGCTTCTAGATGCCTATTGGATGCTCTTTCCACTTCCATACGCATATCGATTGCTTACTTCACTTTGTTGGCTAAGGTTTTGTTTTGGTTGTCCTCTCGGTCGACCTCCTAGATGCTTCTCGGTTACTTGCTTTGCTTTTGAATATCTTTCGATTGCTCAATATCTTGTCATCTTTTCAATTGTGATTCCGTAAAAAACACTCCAAGTATTCTTGAAGATATTTAGCATGTTATATCTTTCCTTTAATATAACATGTCATTTTCAATTGGGTTTCTAAAAAACAGTCAGAAATAGAGTACAACAACACTATCTTTCATTCTTCATGGACATCTATCTCCATTAGTTTAATTTAAAATCCCTCTACTTCTATCTATCAATATATTGTAACAAGCTCAGAGTCTTTAGTTTAATATTAGTTTAGTTTTCATTTTGTACTACTGCAATATAAGCCAATTAGTTTAGTTTAAATATTTGCGAACTCATTGTTGAATCCCCTAAGTTGTTGGGTTCTTAGTAATTCTTCGGTCATGACCTACTAACCAAACTTTATGACTATCTCACAACCATCCTAGTTCGTAAGATTGTCCAGACCATGACCGGTGATTCTTTTTTTTATTTTTTGGTATGCCGATTGTAATGCATCCATATTCAGACTAATAAAATCACAATCAAATATTTTGTTTACAAAATTTTTTTTAACCTTTCATTGCTTTGTTGAGGAATGCGACTAACCTATCACCACTAAAAATTAAAAAAAATAATAAAAAATAAAAAAATTCTTTGTTTTCAAGGCAAAATGAATCAATCAAAAGAACTAACCCCCTCTTCATAAATTATCTTAATTACCTTACCAATGAGTGGCTCCATAGATGACTAATATTCATAGATCTGGTCCTAATCAATATATTTCAGCACACAGAGTTATACGGTTTTTAATTTGATCCAAGTTAAATACATACTTGACATTTAACATATTTGCACACTTTTAACTAAAATTGAATTATTCGTTGCATATGTGGCTATGTATCTAAATTAAATAGCAACACTACATGCAATCTAAGAAGTTTTTAACGATGACTGACCCTGCCAATTATTCCTTGTGCCCAACTTATGGTTTACGCTAGAATTTTGGGAGACGGGCAGAATATCAACAAGCGAAGTTGAAGGAGATGGCTTGGTGAAAATGACCTTGTCCAGTTAGGATTGATCGAGCCATCTTATTTGGCAAATTTGAGTTAGAGACATTAGATTTCAAGATTTAATCATTTTAATTTGAGTTCATGTATAACTGTAACGCCCTGAAAATCGGGGGTCGAACATAAACTCAACTCCCGAGTTCCAGAACATCACTTATGCAACAAAATGAATGATGATTGAATGTTGACTGTATTCGTGCATTGAACATGAGTGAGATTAAGCCAAAATAGCATATCATACTCCAGAGACAGTTAAATTTGCAAGCAGAAGACTGTGATAGATAGATAAAATATATAACTTATGATGAGTCTCCAGAGTGTGATAACATTACCGGGTTAAATAAATACAAGTGCAGTTCTAAAATGTACCAAATGTGAGGAAGTGTAATGCCTCCTATCCCATGTACCATAGCCCCATCAATAAATATCAGGTCTTCATTGACCTGCCAGAGAGATACAGATAGGAGAACTCCTCCTATCATCACAGAAAGTAGTCCGGCTCGCTTCACAAGCATCGCCATCACCGAAACTCAACAAAACGGTTGGTGTTGCAAACACCGTCCGTAACATGGGAGTGAGTGATCAACTCAAGTGGAACAAGAAAGCATAGGTTAACATGTTATCAATTCAACCAAGCAAGAATGATAAAGCAAAGACAAATCAAACATTTCTAACTACTCTTGTTAAGTGCGAAAATGAAATGACATGATGTCTTTGTATGCCCTTGCCAAACCACCCTCAAGCGACATCATCTTACGTTCGCGAATGCTTACTCCCTCGGTGCGCCACATCTACAAAGCACATGCGGTGCGATGATGCTCATGATTACCAAGTTATTATTAGTCCATTTCAAACAGCAATATTGGGAAACTAAGGTACCTCCCTTGTATCATTCCCAAACATGATCCATTCTAGGGTCATCAGTCCTAGTTAATCTCATACAATATTATGGTTTGAGAGGCGTAGCGAAGGCATCACAAAGGGCTCGTCACCGTCAAAGACGGATAGATCTCACCGTATGCGGCTCAATTCTTGACCGTCAGCTCGAGTACGGTCTCACCGTACTCGGCTCAATCACTAGCCATCAGCTCGAATACAGGTCTCACCGTACTCGGCTCAACTCATACTCCAATTGCTGTGAAAGACTCGTCGCCAATCACAGACTTTGGAGTATACTCGAAGATACTACAGAGGACTCGTCGCCGTCAAAGACAGTACAGGTCTCACCGTACTCGGCTCTCGCCGTAAGTATCGACGGCTCGAATATAGTGTCCCATACCACCATAATCGGCTCACGAGTCTAGTTGCTCACTTTGGTCACTACGGGGAGGCACGTGGCCCCGGCGTGGTCGACGGCTACTCGACCACGGTGTCCCATACCACCATGCCCGGCTCATGAGTCTTAGCGGATCGAGGTACCATGGTTAAAAGGGATTTCACTCGGTAAGTTTGGTACCCTAGGTTCAAGCAAGAGTGACCAAACATGGTGAACATACATAAGACAGATCGGGTTACTTGACGAGCTCGGCTACCTCGAGCGCACAACAAGTTGAACGACATGAAGTGCATAAGCACTTCGCGTGACCAACCACTATCGCCAACCGAAGTACGACTCGGGTTCGTCGAACACATCTCACGTGGCAAATGAATCGCAGCCACGAATTCAATTCTGGTACCGATTGTCTGGACTATAATCATAGCCCCAAACATGATAACTTGCAGATAGATAAAGCAGTAATGGATCAAGATTCCACTCATACAATCAAGGTATGTTATTATCCGTTTAGCGCTGCCAGGGCTGTTGCACGCACTAGTTGCTCCGCTCCCCCATCACCCATGACGGATCATATAACGTAAATAGAAATTTAAACATATGCATTATATAGTTATAATCATAAAGCAGTTGAGCATATTATGAATCACAACACAAGCATGAGTTTATACATGTTCAATTCCTAATCACACAACAATCCAAGGAGATCATACACATAGTTAAAAGAGGTTGAGAATCATATCTCAACACCCTTATACATTACAATTTGCTAACTACTACTCATTCAGACATTTCAAGAAACACTTAAACAAACATGCATCAACATACATGACATATGTCGATCACATAGGCATTAGGCCAAATCCTTTCCCTAGGAGTTGCCCTAATCATCACACGCCAGACACCCACGACGGATAGTCATGGCAAGCGTGAATCCAAGTTCCATATTCATTCGGTCATTTCCACAAACACTTAGGCCACACATTTTAGCATATATGGTGTATATTGGCCGTGGCGTGATTTAGGGCAAATCCTTTCGTCAAAAGGGTATCGCCAATACAACAATCATGAATCCATGACAATTAGTCATGGCGAGCACGAATGAGGATTCTATACTCATTCAATCATTTTCACAAACACTTAGAATACACTAATACAACATACATGGTGTATGTTAGCAAAACATGTATTAGGGCTATCCTTTAGCCAAGTGAGTATTTTATCCATGTATAATATATTACTACAGCAAATAATCATGATAAATGCATCTCCAAAATTTATACGTATACAGTGTTTTCTAGAATACGCATTTTCAACATACATTGTGTATACAAGGGAACTTATAATACGGCGATTCTTTTCGCCAAGCAATTAATTTATACGCACATAATATATTTATACAACAAGTAATCATGACAAGCACATCGCTAAAATATACACGTATACGGTACTTCTTATAATACCGTATTTCTACATACATGGTGTATTTTAGTAAACATGTATTTAGGCGAACCCTTTCGCCAAATGAGTATTTTATCCATACGTCATATATACATACGACAAATAAACATGTCAGACACATTTCCATAAAAAATACGTATACAGTATTTTATACGAATACCTAGAGTATGTGAAATTCCAAATTCTACAATTCTAATCGAAACAGAAAACGGAAAGCACTTTGTACATGTGCAATTGCATGCAGATCATGAATCTATCATTATCTGACATTGAAAGCATTGAAAACCATAACCTATACACCTAAAGTCCGCACCTTTTGTCGTAGAATCGCAACGGAATCGATAGGTTTGTCTAGCTTCCGTATACGGGAGTTTGGCAGCCTAGGGCGTGTTTGGACGAGCCAATCCCATGGGATTGGATTGTATTAGGGTGGATGGCAAGTAATGATGGCTCTGTCAGTGGATTGGTGCCAATCCAATGGGATTGCTATATCCAGGGAACTCGCCACGAGTATATTTGGCTCGCCTGGCCAATCCCGAGATTACACCGGCCAATCATAGGATCACACAGTCTATCCAAACATGTCCTAGGCAAAATAGATGGGATTAGGAGGGATTTGGTGGATTTCAAGGTAATGATGGTGATGTCAGTGGATTGCTGGCAATCCCATGGGATTGCTATATCCAACTTCTGCCTGTTTGGCACGCCCGACCAAATCCTGAGATTGCTCCTTCCAATCCACCCTAATACAACCTAATCCCATCCACCCTACTCGGCCCGAGCAGGTTGGATGGGATTAGGTTGTATTAGGATGGATTAGAAGGAGCAATCCCGGATTTAATTTTGGCGTACAAACAGTAAGTTGGATATAGCAATCCCAATGCCAAGCAATCCACCGACATCACCATCATTACCTTGAAATCCACCCAATCCCTCTTAATCCCATCTATTTTGCTTGGGACATGTTTGGTTAGACGGAGCAATCCCGGATTGGCGCGTAATCCGGGATTGGCCAGTGAGCCAAGCACTCGGTGGTGAATTCCCTAGATATAGCAATCCCATGGGATTGCCAGCAATCCACTGACACAGCCATCATTACTTGCTATCCACCCTAATACAATCCAATCCCATGGGATGGGCCCGTCCAAACACACCCCTAAAGAACGAAACAGGTTAGTTATTTCATAACCTACAACTATCTAATCCCCCAAACAGGTTAGGGTTAGGGTTTATTACCTTAAAACAGAGTCGGTATCGGAAAAGCGTCTGGAAGGAGGCGGTGCAGCCCGTGGAGCGGCAGGGAAGTACGGCAGGGAGTTCTTCTCACATCTCCCTCACTTTCTCTCTCTTTTCCCTCTCTCAAATCCAAATTCGTATGGCTGGAATGGGAGAGGGTTTAAGGTCCTTATATAGTCTCAAAACTCACCGAAATAGACTCCTGTTCAAGGGTTACTGCTAATATAGGTATTTCGTCACTTTTCCAGCTCAAAAGAGAGGTTCTGGTGGCCCTCCTTGAGCCAAACGTCAGACTTAAGCTTACCACACATGGATCAATGTGGGATTACGTTTTCGACTCGATCGGATTCCCAGATCGCACGTGGCGGACCACTTTCAGTTCAACGGTCAGTGGGCCACGATCCGAAATTCCAAGCACATGTAAATGTTCCTGAAATTTTTCCTGATCCGAGGGTGTAATTTGGTCTGATTCTGACGGTCCAGTTGCTTATACCGATGCGCAGCGAATGGTGCCGAGATCACTATTCCAGGATATTTATTTTGGAATGGGAATAGTGTTTTTCACACACCTCGCTCCAGGATCCAAACGAATGGCCGTGGGACATCGGTACCGGACTGATTTTTGAGATGATAGTCAAGCCCAAGCGAGGCGGTCCTAAGTCCTTAACTTCGTATTGTTCGGACTCCCGATGTGCGATCCAGATCAGATACGAAATTTTGAGATGCTCCCGAGAGCAGCCGGGTAATGAGATTGATCCTAGATTTTAGGATAACCTAGCGTCAATGATTCTGCAAGTTTTGGGTCTTGCAGATCGTATTTAAAGCGATTCAAATGGATTTCATGGCTAATCTAGTTTAGCACCTAATTCACTTTGTCAAATATCTAAAGGATTTAGTCCTAAGTGATTTCTGGTCGAGGTGGTACTCAGGCCTTTGGAGTTTGTATATGAGGTGATCCAAGTTATGATACTTAACTAGTTTAAGATAGTGTCTAGGGTAAAAGTTCTTAGAAAACTTGGAAGATCAAGGTGGTGAAGGGTGAGATTTGTGAAGGAAATGGGTTCAAAGGCGGCTTTAGACTTTGGGATTCAGTTCTGACAAGTTAATGAAGTATTAGGATCGACCCATTGCCTAAGGACGTCTAATCCCGGGTTGGCAAAAATCCGGGGCGTTACAATAACATGCATACAATTTATGAGTGCTCGAGTATCAAGCACAAGAAGCTATCAGATATAAAATAACTCTCTTCAATTTGATATTATAGGAGGCATGGATAGGCCTATTTTTTATGACGTCCAACTATCAAGATTCTTCTGTACAGATTAGATGGCCTAATATGCAGAACTTTTAAAATAAGCATGTTCGCCTCACACAAGTCACTGATGTACAGCCATTCAGACAACCCAAATGGTGAGTACCACCGTGGATAGATTGTAAATCCAAAATCAGAGTCATCAAGCAATCGTAATTGTGATATTAGTTTCTATCAAATAATGGTTAAAAGTAGAATAGTGAGTTACCTAAATTTGAAATGGAAAATCCCAAGTTTGATACCATCATCTAGGTGTAATTCTTCGGCTATGCTCCTTCTACGATTGAATCAGCGATCCGGATGGCTTGAATTGCCCACGGGGATGCCACGCATGCGGTTGAAGCATAACTGCCATTTTCATTCTTGAATAAACTAACAAAGAGATGTTTCACTTGGTGTGACCCACCTGAATAAGGTATGGGCCTTGGGCCTACATTTTGGTATGGTATTTTATGGTTGGAGTGGATTTAATATGATCATTAGGTGGGCCATTAAAAAAAATCAAGGGTGAATTACTATCTCCCAACTATTTCTTTTCCAAAGTAGGATTACACACAATGGATTTGGATGCCTAAAATTTTAGGTCGTAAATACTTTACGCTTTAAAAGATTTTAGGTATAAATGGTTTATATGTTATTGTGTTTTAGCTTTTAAGTGGTAATATATTTATAAGTAAAAATTTTATGTGTTTGACTCGCTTGTAAAGTGTTTACCATGTATAAAGTAAGTATTCTTATCACATATAGCTTAAGGCAGTAAATCCCATCAAAATTGGCAAATCACCTAAAAAGATCTTAATTTTTTAGGGCCATAACAGAGGATTAAAGCACATATGCTTTGGATGGATTAAATGTCCTCCACCTATCATGGTGGCCTGAAATGCAATTTGAAAGTTTTTAATGGTGGACATTTCATCCTTCCGTCTCATGTGGTCTATTTAATGATCAATCAAGTAGATTTTTTTGTTATGCTCGTAGAGGTAATCTACTATATCTCAGTGCTTCCACGTCCTCATGATCGGTGAGATCTCTCCGTTTTTCTTTTATTCTCTTATTGTTTATTTACTCTTGCGTGAGTGAAGAAGGTTGTAACGTTCTACTTCATAGTGGATTGTTGATCTGGACGAGGTCCCGTGGTTTTTATCTCTTTGAGGGTTTTCCATGTAAAAATATCTTGTGTGGTGTGGTTTATGCTTTGATTTATTTCATTGCTTTATTATCCCATAATTCTGATTTGTTTTGGGAGGCTGGATCCTAAGGTTTTGTGCAAGGCCCCCAACAAAGTGGTATCAGAGCTAGGTTCATTAATGAACGGGTAGGATCGGTTTTGAATCATGGAAGGTGGCTCATGAAGGATGATCAGCCTCAATGATTCTAACTGGACCATATGGAAGGTTAAGATAGAGGACTTGCTTTATTGTAAGGACTTACATTCTCTAATTTTAGGCATATCAACAAAAATCCAAGGATATGTCTGATGATGATAGGAAAAAGATGGACCGAAAGGCGATGGGGTTTATTAGACAATGGTTGAATGATTCCGTATTCCACCATGTGTCTACAGAGACCTCAGTCGCTAGCGTATGGCTGAAATTACAAGAGTTGTATGAGAGGAAGACAACCGGTAATAAGATTTTTCTGATAAGGCGACTTGTGAATCTCAAGTTCAAATATGGTGGTTCTATGGCCGAGCACATGAATGAGGTCAGCAATATAGTAAACCAGTTCTCCGCTATGAAGATGGTCCTGGATGATGAATTGCAGGTTTTGTTATTGCTTAGTTCGTTGCCTGACAGTTGGGAGACATTGGTGGTGTATCTAAGTAACTCCGCGCTAGACGGAAAGATATCCATGGAACAAATAACTAGTTGTCTCTTCAATGAGGAGACAAGGAGGAAGTCTCAGGGGTCTACTCAGCAAGAGGCCCTTGTGACACAGGAACGGGGGAGAGGAAAGAACATGAAGGGTGGGAAGGCCGAAGATAAATCAAGAGGCAAGTCGAGTACCAGAAAGAATGATGAATGTTGAAATTGTGGCAAGAATGGCTACTATAAGTATGAATGTCGTAAGACTAAGAACGATAAGAAAGGAAAAGGAAAGGAGAAAGAAGATGAATCAGACTCCACTGCTGTGGCTTTAAATAGTGATGTTGTAGTTATTCTTTCAGCAGATCATGATATATGTCTCACGGCTACGAGTCAGGACACCGACTGGGTGATTGACTCGGGAGTTTCTTTTCATGCGACTCCATGCAGGGACTTCTTCACAAGCTATAAGTCTAGTGACTATGGGACCGTGAAGATGGAAAATTCTGGCATATCGAAGATCGTAGGGGTCAGTGATATTTATGTAAAGACCGATGTGGGTTGTACATTGGTTCTCAGGGATGTGAGGCATATCCCAGACCTTCGCCTCAACTTGATGTCGACGAGAAGGTTGGATGATGATGGCTATGAAAGCCAGTTTGCTGGTGGGCGCTGGAAGCTCATCAAGGGTTCATTGATCGCCACTAGAGGAAAGAAGTGTTGCACCATTTACAAGGCACCCAACAAAGTGGTCTCAGTCGGTATCTTGTCAATCCTGGCAAAGAGCATTGGGCAGCGGTGAAATGGATACTACGGTATCTAAGAGGCTCATCCAGGTTGATTTTATGCTATCGTGACGGAAAACCTGTGTTAGAGGGCTACACAGATGCAGATATGGTAGGCGGTATAGACTCTAGGAAGTCTATATCGAGGTTCATGTTCATGTTTGCAGGGGGAACAGTTTCTTGGCAGAGCAAGCTACAGAAGGTCGTAACATTATCGACGAAAGAGGTCTAGTATATTACAGTCACAGAAGCATGTAAAGAGATGTTTTGGATGAAGAGGTTCCTACAGGAACTTAGCTTGAAGTAGGAGCAGCACGTGGTCTATTGCGATAGTCAGAGTGCTATACACTTCAGCAAGAATCCAAGTCAGCATTCCAAGTCGAAGCGCATAGAGATTTGGAATTACTGGATGAGGGATACTTTAGAACAGAAGGTGTTACAGCTTGAAAAGGTCCACACGGATGATAATGGGTCAAACATGATAACCAAGGCTTTGCTTAAGGGCAAATTTGAGGTTTGTAGAAACCATGGTGGCTTGAAGAAGGTGAATCCCTCCTGAGTCAGAAAGGGCGAGATTTAATGGGGTTTTCCTCCTCAGTTCAGAGGAGAGAAGGATCAACGGGTTAAAAAATCGGAGAAGTTCACTGCCCTACTCGACCGGCCGAGTGGGCTACTCGACCGATCGTGAGTGGCGTTCGACCAGTCGAGTGGGGCTCGACTCAAAGTCCAGTGACCATCCAATGTTTTTCTCCAAGGTGCTCGACCAATCGAGGGAGGTGCTCGACCGGTCGAGTGGGCTGCTCGACTGGTCGAGGACACTGCTCGACCAGTCAAGTTTACGCAGATTTGATTCTGAATCTTGTGCAGACTGTGGAAATCTGAGGCCTTTCATAACAGGATGCGGAAGGGAGTTCGTAAACTATAAATAGGGGTGCCTTGGGCCTTTCTAAGCGATGTAAGAGGGTTTTATAAAGCTTTGCAAGGGTTTGCTAAAGGGTTTAGGGCTATCAAAGGTATGAGAGAGAGAGAGAGGAAGCTTGTGGAAGGGAGGTTATGCTCATAGAGGTAATTTACTATACCTCAGCACTTCCATGTCCTCGTGATCGATGAGATCTCTCCGTTTTTCTTTTATTCTCTTATTGTTTATCCACTTCTACATGAGTGAAGAAGGTTGTAACGTTCTACTTCATAGTGGATTGTTGATCTGGACGAAGTTCCGTGGTTTTTACCTCTTTGAGGGTTTTCCACGTAAAAATCTCTTGTGTAGTGTGGTTTATGCTTTAATTTATTTCATTGCTTTATTATCCTATAATTCTGGTTTGTTTTGGGAGGCTAGTTCCTAAGGTTTTGTGCAAGGCCCCCAACATTTTTTTTTTCCATAGGAGATCATCAAGAAAAGCACATAATGGACAAATTGGATGTAAGGTGCACATTACAATGAGCCTCATACATCATAGGTGTGTATCAACCATTGTGTTTTATTATGTATAATGTCTTTTTAGTTAGAAAGGTTTTACCTTTAATGTGAAACATTTTTTTTTTTTTTTTTTCCATGTTTTAGATTACAACTAAAAATTGTAATGTATTAACATTTATAGGCAGATGCAACTGTTGGTAAATATTTTGAAAATAAAGAATTTGGATACTAAAAAATAAATAAATAAAAATATTTCAAATCATGATGAAAGCATGTATTAGATGTTGTCTTTAAAGCGTAATTTACCCCATCTCCTCTCATATTAGAGATCGTTGACGGGTTACTATTGCTTCAATGATATGACAAGCCGTGTTTGGTTCTGCATGCAACAATCACAAAAGGATTACCTTAGGAACTCTACTAACGTAGTCACTATTGTCTCTGGCTGGTTAAGTGAGTAATCAAACTTAGAACTTAGTGAATATGGATACTTGGTGCGTATTGACTTGTTAAAAGAGTAGGAGAGAGATTTTGTGTTCTTATAGAGGAGATAGATTTGATTCCTATTGCTTTGGACTTAGAGATGTTCAGTTTATATAGATGGAGCGAGTGGACCGTTGCACCTGAGGCCATCAAGATTAGAACGTTGTAAAAATGTTTATGATTGTTGGGTCATTAATGCATACATTTCAGACCGTTAGATAATGTAGCTCTTCTCTACAACAAGCTGGTCTTCTCACACTTCGCATCCCTTACATCGAGATTGCACCATCTCGCGATGGTTCACGAGGGAGTGGCTCTACCGTCACACTGCCTCATTGCTTACACCCTCGCTTGTGCAAGTGCATGCGTGTACTTCTTTTCTAGGTAAATAAGCTATTCTCAAAACCATTTATAAACCTACAAGATTTTCCATCTCTAGTGATGTGGGAGAGTGAAATCCAACTTTTTCTCAACTATTTTAAAAATAAATTGGAGGCAAATCAAATTTTAAATTTTTTCAAAATTTTTACATTTATTTAATTTAACTAATATAAGATAAATTCCCAACAACAGTTATCCATGCAATCTATATAGTCTAATTATCTATAATTCCTAGGGGTGTACACTGAGTTGAAGCTGACCCTAGCTTGAACTTGGCTTGGCTCGGTCTTCGAGCTTGACTGGCCATCTTGGCTCGGTTTGGTCAGCAACTCAGTCTAGTTCGAGCCGAGTTCGAGCCAAAATCGAGCCTCTGCTGCATTTTCACAAACACATGTTGTGCACTTTCAATTTCTCAATGTGTGTAAAATAGCAATAGCTGTTTATAAGTATTTTCATCAAACACCTTCTAGATACATCAAAATCAAGAAAAAATGATATTTGTTTCATATACATACCTTCCTTACCACTAGCCGACACTTCGTTGAGTCATTTCGTCAAACACTTGGTAAGCAACATCAATATCAAAGTAACCGAGTCACTGAACTAATTCGATCCGAGTTTGATTCGAGTTGGGGTTCAATCTGAGTCGAGTCGAGCTCAAACTCGGTTTGAAATTTTTTCGAGCTCCAAAAAATCAGCTCGATTCGGCTCGAACTCAGCTTCTAACTGAGTCGAATTGAGCTTTTTCGAGTCGAGTCGAGCAAGCTAACCGAGCTAACTCGGTTCGTGTACACTTCACAACTTGAAAATTTTACATACGATTCAGACGACTCTAAAAGTTTGGCTTAATCTTGAGTTGCTTGTTGGTCTGTTAAAATAAGTATTTTATGGAATGTCTACCCTTAATTTTTATCAGGCCCATCATGTACTGTATGAGACTCCCTCATCATTAGATGTGTAATCTCATGTTATGCTCATGGCCAAAAAGCCAAGGCTGATGTGGCTCATTAACAGCCCTATTGGCTTACCATGTATATATGGCCCATGTTTTATAAACTCCAATAGAATTTTTACCATTCACTCTATTGGCATGATTTTTGTATTATGGACCATCCCCGATGGGGCCTACTGGATGGAACATCCTGATTCATACGTACTAACGGCCACATGTATGGTAGCGAGGAGCTCTACCATATTCCACTTCAACTGTCTTGAAAGCTCCTGCGTGAAGGTTCTGCCTTACGTTTAGGTAAGTCATCCACGTGAGGAGCTTCAGTTGTACCGGACAGAAGTGGAGTCCACGTGACTCATTTACAACATTTAATCTCACAGATCAGCTCAAAAGAAAACTCAGGTGGGCCAAAACGGATGGTACAAGTTATATGAAATCAAGACCATCCAGACCTTTCATCTATCCTGAATGAATGAATGGATAATTGGTCGGTACAAAAATCAGGTTGTTCTGCAGCTCAGGTGGGCCAGTGAGAATGTTGGAGTAGCCTCCCACTTTGTTACCTATATTGTGGCCCACCAGATTTTTGGATCAAGCTGATTTTCAAGCCTTGGGCGTAACATAAGGGGGTGTATCCTACAGACGGTTTGGATGCGATACATTCCCCACATGGGCTCCACATCTACCTGGTACCACTTCAGCCAAGCTCTCATCAATTGCACCCATCTCATACATCATGAAACACAGATTAATTATTAGTTCATTGTATTATTGAATCCTAACCATTCCATCAATGCAACTGCTATTTACTGGACAGTTAGGACTGTTTGATCGATATGAATTCGTGCTGGGCCCCTTCCTCAGTGGCCCACTCCCACGATGGTCCAGACAACCATGCATACATGCGTATGTGATCATTGACTGGGTGCAAAGCTGCAGTGGATCTTGATCTCCAAGTCCTCGACAACGAGACAAAAAAATAAAATAGCAAAAGAGCCTGGCGAGTGTTAGGTAATGCCCCCGCTTGTAACTCGGGACAGGAGGAGGTTACAAGGGCCACTGAGGGGCTACTGTGATGTATGATTTTTATCTGCAACGTCCATCCATTTTTCTATATTGTTTTAGAGTACTGAACAAAAAATAAGGAAAATCCAATGCTCAAATGTGGACCACACCACAGACGCCCACCAATGAAACCTTCTCAGAGTCTACTGGTGTAGTTTATTTTCCACCCAACCTTTTGATATGGGCATATACACATGGATGAAGTGAAAAAACAAATGTCATTTTGATTCAAAACTTCGGTGATTCATAAAATCTTTTCAACGGTAGAAATTTAATCCCCATCGTGTGGTCCATTTGAACCTTGGATCTTCTCCATTTTTGGGATAAAAATCTAAAATGATATGAAAAATGGATAAATGGTGTGGACAAAATTAATACATCACGGTGGCCCCTCAGTGTCCTGCGAAGACGAGCGTTGACGCTACTCAGAACGGTTTAAAGGAAATAAAAGTTACATGGTCCCAAAATAATGTATTTATTATATCCACACTGTTTATTCATTTTTTTAAAATTATTTTAAAATATAAGTTCAATAATAAATCATATTTAAGACTCAACTAAAGCACATTACAAATAGCAGCGGTGATAATGATTTTCACCATTAAAACATTCATATGGTCCACTATAATATTTATTTTCCATCCAATATTTTCATAAGGTCACAAAGGCATGTATGAAGGGTAAAAACAAATATCATTTCCATCCAATATTTTCATAAGGTCACAAAGGCATGTATGAAGAGTAAAAACAAATATCATATTAATCTAAAACTTCTGTAATCTCTAAAAGGGTTTTAATGATAGACTCTCAATCCTCTACTACTTTTTTACAGTGTGGTCTACATGATCTTTGGATATGTATTATTTTTCAGTTCAAGCCTTACTACGAGCTCGCCAAATGGATGGACGGCTTAGATATAACACATAGCCTATGATGAGTCACTTGTTGACATCAACATGCTACCTAAATCACTAATACGATGGTACACCAGCTAATAAGGTTCAGCTAAAAAGGTTATAGTAGAATCCGAATCCTCTACATTGCTACCATCAGAATTTGTTTGTTGCAATATGATTAGACGACATTGTTAGTTGTTACCGACTAAGCTGCATCTATTGAAGCAATGGTGACTATTTCTAGGAGGACCCGAATTCCGGAGGCAAAATAGAAATTCTATTTGTGCAGAAGTAGGGTGAGTGAATTGGGGATCTAGGTCAAGGCTTACACCTATTGCGAAAACGTGTTGAGGATTTGCAAACGCGTCATAACAGGTTATGCTTTGTAACACAATGGGCTCTGTCAAAAAATGCGATGGAAGTTTTGGTTCAAAGTAAAAATTGGTAATAGGGGGTTTAATGAGGCTCTGCTTTATATGAGCCGTTTAGATTTTCGAAACTCATCACATGATGAGTTTTCAAAAAAGTTAGTAGGTAGTCCATGGTTCGCAGCTGAGCGTTTCATTTGCTATATATATATATATATATATATATATATATATATATATATATATATATATATAGGTGGCCCACGTCCCCGCATTCATTTTGCAAGCTGCGTTGGGGGTGCCCAGTCTGCCGAAAACGCTCGCAAGATTCATATGCAAAACTGGATAGGAATCTAAAATACTTTTCATGATTAGGGGGGATTTCTACTAAGGGGGGATTTCTACTAAGGGCCCATCTAGCGCCCTTTTGCAGTAAATTAAATTCCACTAGCTTCCATTTCGCTGGAAATTAAACCCCGGGACGCGGACTTGATACGGTCAGGTTAGGTAGCCAGACTCTACTACAGTGACGACACCGAGTTTTTTTATTGACCCCACTATAACGGTATGTGTTGTATCCACAACGTCCATTCCATTCACTGGGAGATATTATTTTAATTGATGACCCATTGAACGAGGCAGATCCAAAGCTTTAATGGACCCTACCACAAAAAATAGCCCGAAGATCGATGCCCACCATTGAAACCTTCCTAAGGCCCACATGATGTTTTCTTGAAATCAACTTGTTCAAATGTCAAAAAAGACATTAAAGAATGGCAAACACAAGTATCAGCTTGATCAAAAACCTTTCGTGGCATTTAGAAGTTTTCAATGATGGTGTCACTCTCCCCACTGTTTTCTACGGTGGGGTTCACTGGAGCTTTAGATGTGACTCATTCTTTGAATTTTACCTTTAAATGATCTCTCCATATGGATGGACGGTCGGTGTGGATTAAAAACATTCATCATGGTGGGCGTCACTTTAGTAACAGTCTCAACCTGTCAGTAGCCAACCCGCGCCGTCATGGCATTTATATATCAAGGTGGGCCACAGAGCCCCGCATCCATTTTGCAATCGGGCGTCTGGGGTGCCCAGTTTGCCGAAAACGTTTTCAAGATTCAGATGGCTTTTGCAAACAGAGGATTAGGTGGGAAACTCTGACTCCCCTATAAAACTTCTTTTGTTAATATCTCTATGCAACCAAGCGAAAAGAGGATCGGTATTCCTCTCTTCCACGGTTCATTAGCAAATTCGCGTCCTACATACATTTCAAAACCCCACCCCCCCCCCCCCCCCCCCCGACCAAAGAACCCCCACCCAAACCCAATTCAGGCGCCTTCTCCGTCATGTCCGTTCTAGCTATCTGTTTTCTAACTGTCAATACAGCCATCTCAGCCGTTAGATCATTAGATGATCCTTGGACATTTGCATTCGTGGTCTCGGTGTATGTCCTACTTATGCTTTTATTTTTGTTCCTCCATCTCTACGATAGAGCACCTGAAAACTCAGACAGGAGAGAAAAATTGAAGATTCCTATCTGGGCCGTCGCCTCTGCACTCAATATTGTTTTTGCGTATCGTGTTGCAATTGTAATGAATGTTGCGATGAAATGTATCGTATGGGGGAATGGCCGCCTTCAGCCCTGTTTCAGGGTTTTATTTCTTTTTCATCTTCTCCAAAAACTCCAACAACTTTTATGGCGCGTGCAAATCTTGCGATGGGCAGTCTGTCCGTGATGAAAAAGTCTGGAATGACTTTCCCTTGTGGTGGTGATCATATATACAAATTTACTAGACAAAGGTATTAAAAAAAAAAAAAAACTTCTTGTGAGCCGGAGAAGTTTTGGATCAAGCTGATATTTGTGTTTTCACTTCATCCACGCCTTCACGACCTTATTAATAGGTTGGATAGTAAAAAAACATCACGGTGGCCTTTAGAAAGGTTTCAACGGTGAGTGTCAGCTTCCTTTGATGTGGTCCACTGGAGGTGTGGATGTGCTTCAATTTTTATTTTACATCGTAAAATAATCTTATAAAAGCCATGAACGGCGTGGATAGGGGTAGGACGCAATCCGCGTCCTACGAAACCATCTATAAAAGAACAAATTGGTTGTAATCTTCTTCCACGGCACCTTCGCAACTTCGCCTCCTGCATACATTTGAGCCGCTCAGCTGCTCATCATGTCGGACACGGTAAAACACCCCCGCGACCAAAGAACCCCCACCCAAACCTTATTCAGGGCCTTCTCCGTGATGTCCATATTAGCTATCTGTTTTCTAACTGTCAATACAATCTCAGCCGTTCGTTCATTGGATGATCCTTGGACATTTGCATTCGTCGTCTCGGTGTATGTCCTTCTCATGCTCTTATTTCTGTTCCTCCATCTCTCCCGTAGAGCACCCGAAAACTCAGACAGGAGAGAAAAATTGAAGATCCCTGTCTGGGCCGTCGCTTCTGCACTCAATATAGTCTTCGCATATCGTGTTGCAACTATGATGAATGTTGCAGTGAAATGTATCGTATGGGGAATGGCCGCCTTCAGCACCGTTTCTGGGTTTTACTTCTTTTTCATCTTCCCCAAAAACTCCAGTAATTTTTATGGCGCGTGCAAATCTTGCGATGGACAGTCTGTCGTTAATAAAAAATCAAAGAAAATTTTAATAGGATCCCATCAGCCGCACAGAGCCCATAGGGTATCTTGTCTATTTAGTTCAGGCGCAACAAAAACAAGTACATGAGGAAACTTGAGCCGGTCTTCAGTTTTGGGTTTAGGTTCGGATATTAACCAACTCCAACTATCAAACTCTATGAATGACTTTTCTCAGGGCGAGGATGGTTCTTCCCCTCCCACTTGGTGACCATCAATCCTCAAAATTCAGCTAATATTGCGGAAACGCAGATTGATTGTGACATCTAAGCACAGGAAGTTCCTACCGTCAGAAGCTACGAGGGGCCACCTTGATGTTTACAAGAAATGGACTTTCTCATTATACTAGCTCATATTTGGATGCTAGACTAAAACAAGGCTAATCCAAAACTCTGAGCCACATGGCAAGGAAGAGTGGGGATTGAATGCCTATCATTGAAACTTTTGTGTTGCCACACAAGTTTGAATGTTTAGGTGAAGTTTAGTGGCACTAAAACAAATTAGACTTTTTGCAACAACTTTCTAGTAATGAATTTAATTTCATAGTTAAAAGTTAATTTTTTACAATAAAATTTTAAGTCGTTGCAAAAAATCATCTATTTACTGGTTGGTTTGTCACAAAAAGTCTGAATTATTATAATGTGGACTCTAAAAAGGTTTGGACGGTAAGCATTTCTCCGTTGTTTCCTTTGGTGTGGCCTACTCATTTTTTTTTTTTGTCTCATGCCCTAATATGAGCCGGTAAAATGGATGCACAGATGAATTTCTCACAATCATTACAATGGGCCCCACCTAGCTTCCGACTGTAAGAATTCCAGCCGTTTGGTCCCCTATTATGCGTCAGTTCCATCCACTGTCCATTAGATGTACATTGATCCATGTGGTGTGTCCCACCTAAGTTTTGGACCAGGATGATTATTGGGATCTACCGAAAACATGAGGAAAGGCCTCAGATCCACGGTTTGGATTTCACTTACACATCAAGAGTGCTTTGTACAGGTCAAACGTATGGTAATTACCATACCAAGCTCTGTGAGGCCCACCAGACGTATATGAAAAATTCACCTGTCCATCAGGTTCCATCCTCAATTCTAGAACCTGCCGTAGAAAATTAGCCGGATCAACAACTAAGGTGGGCCACACCACAGGGGAAAATGGGAATGAATACCAACCATAGGTTTGTGTGTGGGGCCACCATGGATTGTATCCTTCATCAAACCCATTAAAAAGGTGTAACTCATTAGCATGAATTGAAGATACAAAAATCAGCCTAATCCATGTCATTCATCCAATTTTTCCAGCTTTTTTTTTTTTTTTTTTTTTTAAATGGTATGAGGTAAAAAAATGAAACAGATCCAAATCTCAGGTGGACTACCCAAAGTAAACAGTGGCCATTGACAATTAAAAACTTCTTGTGGGCCACAAAAGTTTTGGATCAAGCTGATAATTATTTTTCCCTTCATCCAGGTCTTCGTGACCTTATCAATAGGTTTGATGGCAAATAAACATTACGGTGGGCCCTAGAAAATTTTTAATGGTAGGCATTTAATCACCACCATTACTTATGTTAAGGTTTACCTGAGTTTTGGATCTGCTTCATTTTTGGACTCATGTTGTCCTAAACTGAGCTGGCAAAACCGATGGACGGTGTGGATATACAATACATACATCAAGGTAGGCCCACGGTCAGGGCTGCACCGTGTTGGGTGAGGCCCGCAACTGATGTGGATTAGGGCCATTTTAGGTGGGCCGATTATGGGCTTTTCTTCCTGACCCATTTAATGAGCGGACTAATCGCAAACTGGTCCACCAGGCCTGAGGACACTGTATTCTTCAGTTAAAGGATTACATAATTCCTCCTCCATATTCAGCCGAACTGTACTGTGCTCCATGTATGTGGGCCACATGTTGGGTGATCCATCCATTCATACAGTGGGCCATGCCGTCGCTGGAGACTGGTGAAAACTTTCTTCCAGATTAGAGAATATCATCCCTACAATCTATGGCCTTTTCCTTTGTGTTGAATGTTGACATTTGCTATATATTTTAGGAACTTACTCTATTGAGGATTATAGGGTGTTCCATGGCGTGCCCACCAGATCAACAGTCTAGAATTCTAGATCGTCGAACCATGGATCCCAACACCCAATAATTCCTCATCCATAGTGGTAGTATGAGGTAGAGATGTAGGCTTAGGGCTGCAACTGGGCTGGGATGCGTTGTTGAATTCCAGTCTAGGAACTGTTGGAAATGGGCTAGGCTTTATTTAGATCAAAGTCCCGATAGGTTTGTCTAGACTGGCCTAATCAGCCTAGGCATTTTAATGGTGGGTGTGGCCTGGGCCAAGCCTTATTCTCAGATCTCGGACTAGGCCGGTCCGATTAGTAGTACATAGACAGGAGGTGGGCCTTTTCATGGGCTAGCTTTTCTGAAAGAAGGAAAGGCCCACTAGGTTGTTACGTGTCACAATCTTCTGTGTTCCTATCATCGGCTTCAATCACTAACTCTACCATTTCATGGGTTTGATTCTTACAGGTCCGCTATTTATGTACTCGACCGGAACCATGCAACTATTGTATGTGAGCGACGCCGATCTCGTGAAGGAAATAAGCCTCCAAAAGTCTTTGGATCTTGGAAAGCCCACATACATGCAGAAAGAAAGGGGCCCATTATTTGGTGAGGGCATTCTAACATCAAATGGGCCCATTTGGGCCCACCAGAGGAAAATCACAGCCCCTCAGTTCTTCGTGGACAAGGTCAAGGTAAATTCAACTCACATTTTTCTCCTCTCTTGAAATTTGATTTACTAACCTCCTAATATTGTACAAATCAACTTTTTAAAAATGGGGGTGACTCAACCATGCACATGGCGTAGGTGCATGACAATATAGACCGTTCCACTGCCACACACACACACACACACACACACACACACACATATATATATATATATAGTGGTACTATGAGGTCGAGCTGTGTGGGCCCCACCTTGATGTGTGTCGAACATCTACCCCATCAGCCAGATGCACCATTACATGATGGGCCACTGGCTTAAAAATCAAGTCAATCCATGACTTGTGTGGGCCGCACCACATACAAAAGTTGAGAGGGGTTACCCTCCCATTAAAACATTCATAATCATTTATTGAGTCCACTGAGATGTGGTTCACAAATCCAGCTTATCCATTGTGCGTCTCACTTGGATGAGGGGTCATACCAAGTTTCAGCTACATTCAAAACTCAAGTGAGCCCCACTTTGGGCGTAGGGATACGTACATTAGTTGTTGTTCTGGATATCACACGATGCGGATTAGGTACTACCCTGGCCTATTCAGTGGTCCGGACAGACGGAGGCCCCGAGGGCCACTGAGGGGCAACCGTGATGTATTTATTTGATCCAAACCGTCCATCTATTTTTCCATATCATTTTCGGCTAATAAACGAAAATTAAGCAAATCCAAAGCTCAAGTCGACCACATCACATGAAGCAGCTGTGCTAAGGATGCTCACCATTGAAACCTTAGGATCCACCTTGTTTTTTTTTTTTATTTACCATCCAACCTTTTGATACGGTCATATACACCTGGGTGAATTGAAAAATACAAATATCATCTTGATCCAAAATTTTTGTGATCTCCAATAAATTTTCAACGGTAGCAATTTAATCCCCACCGTGTGGTCCATTTGAGCCTTGGATCTTCTCTATTTTTGAGGTCATCATTTAAAATGATATGGAGAAATGGATGGTCGGTGTGATAAAATTCAAACATCACGGTTGCCCTCGACGAGCTCTGAACAGGCGGGGTTAGTAACTAATCTGCCCCGTTTCCGGATAGAGCTAGGCAAATTGGGTCTGATCCAGTGGATCCGACCCGATCCGACCCGATTCGAACCGATCCGACGGGCTAGATCGGTGCGGATTGAGTAGCCCCATCCAAATTCGAATTTTTTTCGGGTCGGGTTCAAGTTGGGCCTGACCCGACCTGACTCGATCCGAAATCCGATCTGATTAGAACCGATCCGATCCAGTCCGGGAATATTAAGTAATATTTAATTTTTTTTAGAGTATTTTTTTCTATTTTAAAATTTTTTTAAACAAATTTTAATTTTTTATCGGTCCGAATTGTGCCCAATCCGATCCGACTCGATTTTCCTGACCGAGTCGGACTCGGATCAGATCAGTCCAGTGAGTTTTCGGTTCAGGCCGAGTCAAGCGACCCGGACTCGGTACCGGATCAGATCGGGTTCGGGTTAGGCAAATGGTATTTCGGATCGGTCCAGGTTAGCCCTAGGCCCAATCCGATCCGACTCGGACTGATGCCCAGCCCTATTTCCGGAGGATTCGGATTAACTCAGTACGCTCTTGGATATGGTTGTTATGGTATTAACTCAGTACGCGCTTGGATATGGTTGTTATGGTATTACTTTCGTAGGCTTGATGATATGGTTGTGGTTGCAGCTGATGATGTGAAAGTCACATGTTGCTCGGATGAACAGCTCCAACGATGCATGATGGAGAGCTCCAAGAGGAAGTCATTCTAGACTTTTTCATCAAGGACAGACTGCCCATCGCAAGATTTGCATGCGCCACAAAAATTGTTAGAGTTTTTGGGAAAGATGAAAAAGAAGTAAAACCCAAAAACGGTGCTAAAGGCGGCCATCCCCCAGACGATACATTTCATTGCAACATTCATTATAGTTGCAACACGATATGCAAAAACAATATTGAGTGCAGAAGCGACGGCCCAGATAGGAATCTTCAATGTCTCTCTTTTGTCTGAGTTTTCAGGTGCTCTATCGTAGAGATGAACAAAAATAAAAGCACGAGTAGGACATACACCGAGACGACGAATGCAAATGTCCAAGGATCATCTAATGATCGAACGGCTGAGATGGCTGTATTGACAGTTAGAAAACAGATAGCTAACACGGACATGACGGAGAATGCGCCTGAATAGGGTTTGGTTGGGGGTTCTTTGGGCGTGGGGGGAGGCTGTTTTACCGTTTCTGACATGATGAGTGGCTGAAATGTATGCAGGAGGCCAAGTTGCAAAAGAAAGGAGCGGTGGAATACCCATTTTAGATTTTTATAGGCTGCTTTTGTAAAACTGGTTATCTTATTAATAAATTTTACTACAAACTTTTGTAAAGATGATCAGAGCGTCCAGTTATGCAGATATTGTTAATCATGCAAAGTACTTCATATTCCCATCACATTTTTGCAAAGTGGAGATGAAGCACTTCTGCTTCTTTTGGAAGAGGGCGCGACAGGCGCCGAGCTCTCCATGGTCCCATCCATGTCCCAGTTATTGTTAGCATGATCCCGTACAGGCCCGAGCGCGCCCTGCTTGGAGACTTATGAGTAGAGCTGGGCATTTTAGATCCGATCTGGTGGATCCGACCCGATTAGACCCGATCTGACCCGATTTGAACAGAAACGACGGTCTGGATCGGGTAGCTCCATCCAGATCCGAATTCTTTTCGAATCGAATTCGGATTAGGCCTAATCCGATCCAATCCGGTCCGGTATCCGATCCGACTGGGTCCGATCCGATCCGTACCTTACTCTCAATGTAACAGCTACTTCAAAGCTCTAACATGGAGAACATACCACCGGCGGGTAGTAGCACCAACTATTGATTTCTACAGTGGATAAAATCAAATTAACAACAAGAATCTCAGTCATCAAAGCATACAAGCTCTACGTCTTCCACCTTCCAACAATCAAATTCCAAAACAATATCCAAAAAAAAAAAAAAAAATCATCTCAACAATGAATCTCTCGCATCCAAATCACGTTAATTCAAAAGTAAATAAAAAAAAAAAAAAAAAAATCCAAATCAAATATCAAAAGAACCTTAACAATGATCGTAACGAAACAATACTCCCATCAATCTACAACAATAGTAGAGAGAGAGAGAGAGAGAGAGAGAGAGAGAGAGAGAGAGATCGCCGATCGATGGAGTATTGACAACTCGCCCGACAATTTTCGAGCTAGGGTTTCTTTTCTCCATTTTGGTGGAAAGCAAAGAGAATAAGACCCCCGGAAAGGAGGAGAGAGAGAGAAAGGAGGAGAGAGAGAGAGAGAGAGAGAGAGAGAGAGAGAGAGAGAGAGAGAGAGAGAGAGAGAGAGAGAATCGATGGAGCATTGCTTTCGACAATTTCGAGCTAGGGTTTCTTTCTCCATTTTGGCGTGATAGCAAAGAGAAAAAGACCCTGGAAAGGAGGAGAGAGAGAGAGAGAGAGAGAGAGAGAGAGAGAGAGAGCTCCGATGGAGCATTGACACTTGACAATTTTCGAGCTAGGGTTTCCTTTCTCCATTTTGGAGGAAAGCAAAAGAGAAAAGACCCACGGAAAGGAGAGAGAGAGAGAGAGAGAGAGAGAGAGAGAGAGAGAGAGAGAGAGAGATCGCCATACCGATGGATGGGACCGACAATTCGAAGCTAGGGTTTCCTTTCTCCATTTTGGCGGAAAGC
The DNA here is from genome assembly GCA_030180095.1 of Magnolia changhungtana. Lineage (NCBI taxonomy): Eukaryota > Viridiplantae > Streptophyta > Magnoliopsida > Magnoliales > Magnoliaceae > Magnolia > Magnolia changhungtana. Next base: position 1,087,242 of record JASAUF010000156.1, read on the forward strand.
AAAGAGAAAAAGACCCTGAAAAGGGGAGAGAGAGAGAGAGAGAGAGAGAGAGAGAGAGAGAGAGAGAGAGAGAGATCGCCGTACCGATGGAGCATTGACAGCTCGACTGACAATTTCTGAGCTAGGGTTTCCTTTCTCCATTTTGGCGGAAAGCAAAAGAGAATAAGACCCCTGGAAAGGAGGAGAGAGAGAGAGAGAGAGAGAGAGAGGAGGAGGAGGAGGAGGAGGAAAAACTTTTCTTTTCTTACGTTTCTTGCATGATACTCCTGCTCCATATGACACTTGATGCACAGACCTCCAATAGTGCACACGTGATATGTAAAAACTCACATCTGGACCAATCCGTACCTAGCCCAATCAGAAAATCGAGTCGGGCACGGAACGGATCAGACAATCCACATTTCGGATCGGTCCGACTCAGGTGGCCCATACGCAGTAACGGATCCGTTCGGATTCAGGTCAAACCAATGGGAATTCGGATCGGATCGAGTTGGCCCAGATCCGATCCGATCCGGACCAATGCCCAGCTCTACTTACGAGAGAGTCCCTGCACTGTACGATAAGATGAAGAGGATGGTCAACCCCTATTTCGCTTATATTATACTAAGGGAGCTCAGTCTCAGTCAACCTTCACGAGCAAGTCAATAACCTACTCAAATGTTAAGGGGAAGCTTGACCACAGCCCACTAGAGAGCCCAGGTCAAGGAACTCCTCAGGACGGCTGTGTAGGTCAACTCGGATGCTCGACCTCGGTCCCCTACTACACATGTCTTCTAGCCCCAACCACTTGATCTAATCATCACCAATGATCTCGCAAAACGGTTGAGAAGCGGCTGCTTAACGCACACCTATGATTCAGGAAGCATGTCTCTCCATTTAATCAACTCGTGGCTTATAAATAGAGGCTTTATCTATTATGAAAGTTACGCACCAGTAAACCTTCAACTCTACTGGACCCAACTTGCTCGATTCAAACTTAAGCATCGGAGGGTCCCCCTACTATAGACAAGGTCTCCTTTTTCTACTTCGTGTGCAAGTATTTAGAGGTCCAGCGGATTTCTACATTAACAATTCTCATGGCAAACATGTTGTTTCTACATATATCTCTCAATTGTTTCTACAAATAGGTTTAGATCAAGATCAAAACACAGTTTTTGTTTTATTTGTTGTATTTGATTTTTTTGAAGTTTATTAATTTGATTTTATCTTTCCTCTAAGGTTGTCTTTGATTTTTTTGAGACTAAATTCAAATCTTATTTCAAGTAATTCGTTGAAAACTCGGGGGTTTGCTGGCTGGTTTCGAAGCTTTGGATTTAAATACATTAATCATTTCAAATTATTCAATGCAAACTACCCAAAGTTTATTTCTTGATCAAACTTTGGTTTACATGTTAGTTTGAATATCAAACACAGAAAAACCAACATAGCTTCTTCTTTCTTTTTTTTTCTCTCTCTTTTTTTTTTTTTTTTCTTTTTTTTTTTTCTTTTTATTGTAATTTTTTTTTAATACATATGGGATTGAGTGGATGGTTTGGAGTTAGAAGGGCCAACGGTATTTCCTGTAACAGTGCTGTTTGCAGCTCCAAAAGAAGTATGTTGTCTCCATTGCTGATGAGCTGAAGGGCTGCAGTTGTTGCAGTTGAATCTGGTTGGGTGATCTGTTCATATTCATCAAGAGCCCTAAGAAAAAAAAAAAAAGATATTATTTTTGAGAAAATGATAAGAGCCCTCAATGTAGGACACTCTCAATCCCAACTCTAAACAAACTCAAATAAGAAAAGACCCATCAATGAAATGTTACCAAAAAAAAAAAAAAAAATCCAAACTCAAACCACCACAATCGAGCAAAAGTAGCATATTGAGGTAGTTCAAATCTTGACGAGGATTGTTCATGGAACAAACAAGTAATTTGTAATCATCAATCAAATGCAAATGTATCGAGGAGACAGGTAAAGGAATTCCAAATTTTCAAAATTCTAACCGTGATGTCCAAACAACTCTCTTTCCCAATACTAAATCTGAAAATTATAAAATTACAAAACATCAATTAAATTATAATTTTGTTGTCCAAACAGCCCTTTTCCCAATCCTAAATTTGAAACATGTAAAACTACAGAACCACAATTAAACTGCAATTTTGCTACTGTCCCAACAAACCCTGAAAGTCCTTTCAAACTGGTAACATTAATAAGAGCAATCTTGATGTTCCACATTGATAGAGTACTACCCAATCAAAAAAGAGATAGTTCCAGATTTGGTGCAGTTTATAGGCAAGTTTATCTCTGTTTCCTTGCCAACAGATAGACAATTAGGAAATTAGAAATTTGGTCGCAGCTACCCAAACTAAGAATTAAAAAAAGTTAAATGATGTCCAATTTGCTTCTTGTTTGGCATCTGCATCTTTCAGGAAGCATTGCATCCGCTTAAATTCTTCCTCGAGCCAATCAACTTGGTGGCAATTCCCATGCAAGAAAATGGCTTCTTGAATGAGTGGGTCAGCGAGTTTAGGACTATTTCAGCCTTCCTCACCCTTTCATCCTTCAAATATATCAATGCAAATTTTAATCAAGGCCACCAGGAAGCCAACTGAATTTTGGTATTGAAACACCTAAAAGATGATCAAGGAGAAGAAACAACAAATCAAAAGTGGCAGATCACTCACCAGTCAGAGCACAAAAACCTAGAGCAAAAAAACAGCTCCTACAAAGTTCTAATCCTGATTCAACAGCACAAAGTGTAAAATCCCAGAAAAAAAAGAGTCAACCTTCAATCCATCTCTATATTCTCAAATTTCCTACAGATATCAGCCAATGATACCAAAAGATCCCAGACTTCATTCTTAGTAATTTTATAACACAACTTACCTTCTAGCTTCTAAATAATCCCCGCAATGTCATAAAATAGTAGGTTTTGGAAACTACCCCAAAAATGGCCCCACTAATTGAAATTAATGACCCCCTAAATCTTTCATGAAATGTATGTTAATCAACTAAAAGTTTCATAAACAATCCCCAATTTAGAAGAGCTTAGATAGTCCCTAACTAACAAAATTTTCAAGTCTTGTAGGATTTTTAAAGTGCCTAAAATACCTCTCCAGAATTCAAACTAGGAAACCTTAAATCTCCATTTGATCTTTGCTTCTAGTTGTCCTCCAGTCAAGAATTGATCCCTGCATCAAGCACATTCTTTTTTAGCCCACTACAAGAATTGCTGAATTCAAAATCCTCCCATACAAGGAACTTCCATTGTTACGAATATATCACAAATTTCAAGTTTAAACCAATAGGATTCAACTTCAAATTGAGGTAGAGACATCGAAATATAATTGAGATGCAGTAAAAAATAAATAAATAAATAAATCTAAACAATCAAGTCAACCACCAAACTAGAATAAAAACAGCTCTACTAAGTTTCAATCGTAAGTCAATACTAGAACCTGTAAATTACCAACAACAGTCAACCTCAAGCATCAGCCTTCATAACCAAGAGTTTAACACAATTTCAATGGATTTGATCGACATGATTTTTAAGTGGGCCATGATGCCCAATTAGATGAGAAAATCTTCAGTTTCAAAATCAATGGAAGTTACTAGATGGCCGGAGATGTGCATCTCGGATTATCTCGGATTAATTAGAAAAAAAAAAAAAAAAAAATTATCCCCCCTTGTGAACATTTGAGAAAGGAACTCTTTTTTCCTGGAAGAGAAAAAGGAACACCAAGGAAAAAATACAAAATGATCGCTACTTAACCCAGCATTGTAACCATTAAATTAGAGTTGCAAGCAAGAGTTAGGACTTCTTTGCTCCTATTTTCTGCCATATATGGCAACCATGCAGTAATTGAGAGGGAAGAACCAAGTAAGAGGAAGAAAAGGAGATAACCTGGGGAAGGGTTTTTTTTTTTTTTTTTTCCCTTCCAAAAATTCCCTTTCTTAAAAAAAAAAAGCCAAATATATCCATCCTAACAAAAACTGCAGTGACTGAATAATGTTTTTGGTGGATAGTTGTTAAGAATTCTCAGGTCCCAAAGAGCCCAGGTATTAACAAGGTAAGGCATTCACCCCTCAAATTTGCAAAAATAAATTTAAAGCTTTGTTATAGCCTCATGGAACTCAACAGTAGAAAGTAAGCCTAACTTTAAAAAGATATCATATAATGCCGGCTTGAACTAGGGGCTGGTTTTTGCTCCTGATAGCATTCTGTACATGTAGGGTCCACTTTTAACCAATCCAGATTGTTCGTTTGGTGGGCCATAGTGTATGCACATGGTGATCCTTATATAAGCCCGCGATACATGTTGGCCGCCAGGAAAAATGCACCAGGAATGCTACCCTTTCTTATAGTGTGTGGATGTATAAAGCCGTTCCGGTACAAGTCCTCATTAATAAGCTCACCTCCCTATAAACAGCTCGTCATCTTAGTGTAAAACATTTCAAAAGATGCAATATAGAATTAATCAAATAGCCGATTCCTGAAATGAGTTACGGGTATTTAGACTGATTTTTCTAGAATTACCTTGCCAGATTGAACTGCCAGGCAAAGGTCTCGGAAAACCTGAGCATCTCGGAAAAGGCAATCCACTTCCAGACATCCAAATGATCTACACGACCAGAAGTTATCAACAGTAAAGTTAGGTTATCAGTTTTCTGACAAGTGGCTCCAGTTTCTGGCAATCCAGGCCACTGGTCTGCTGCATTTGACCATGGATGTACGAATTCCCAAAAAATCACCTCAATAAGAAAATTTTAACCTTTCAATTGTTGGCTTACAAATATAAAGAAGAGATACACTAACGGTCCACAATAGGCTGAGAAATTTCCCCAAATTGATGGCTAGGATCTTCCAATGTAGAAAAAAAATTCGGGCATTGTCCATCCATGGTTAAATGCAACAGATCAATGGTCTGCATTAGAGAAGTATGGCCCCATACAATGCATAGTCATGGATAATTTGCAATGATATGTGTCACATGGGTAATGTAATACGCAGGTAGTGGACATTTGTCTTGTTCCCCACTCTCAAGGATTTCAAATCCAGTGGGCCCATCTAATTGCTGGCATGAGAACATACAACAAATGGTTGCCAAAAAATTGATGGCTGTTAATAATCTGGACTTTCTTATAAAACAATAAAAACAACCAAATCTTGAACTTCTGGACCAAAATCTACTTATCTGTGGAATGTACAACTGTTTAAAGGAAATTGTCATGAATTTGATCTAAATTGACAATAATAGGGAAGTATGTTACTGTTGATCAAATCGGCCAGCATTTTCAGAATATTGGGGTGCAGTGCAAAAGCATCGAATTTCACAACACATCAACAAAACTCAACACCCATGAAGACATTGTTATAAAAAAAAATAAAATTAAAAAGACAGAAACAAATCTGTTCTTCATTTCTTGTCACCAACGGTCAACAGATCATGCACTGTTTAGAAAATAGTATCTATTTCCTTCTAGAGATGAACTGGCATATGCTTGGAGAATAAAACAGAACCAACATAAACCATCCATTCCATTTCATTCACATCATTTGGGGCATGGGAAAAAAGAAAAAAATGAAATTTAAATAAAGAAAATTTTTAATAAATATCAATTAAAAAGGAAAATCACTTGTTCAAAAAGGCTGCATGGACATAAGTAAAATGGACACAAGTTCTTAGATCAATGGCTAGGATCATATAACAAGCAAAAAGCATATGAATATAGACCGTCCTAGTCACAAAACCATGGGCCCACTTTGATTTTTGTGTTGTAGAACTGGGAAAAAGGGAAAACACAAAATATCAACTTGATCCAAAACTTTTGTGGCCGACAAGAATTTTTTAATGGACGGCATTCAGTCAAAGTTGTTTCCTGTGGTGTGTTCCACTTGAGTTTTGGATCAGCTTCATATTTTCGCCGTCTTCATAGGGCCTTCACATTTCTCCTTGTGGAGCTCCATGTCCTTCTCTTCCGCACAAAAAGAAGCAACTGTTCTTATACTCCCAACTGCATCACTAGCAACTTGACTTGCTTCCTCAAACATAATCTACAACCATTTTCAGATTTGAACATGAAAATGGCATGTTGAAGTATTTTAAGCACTACATGTGACTATGATGTACTACAGATATACCATAAAAGGGAGTGTGGACTCGCTATCGAATTGAATTGCAATAATTTGTTTCAGGGGCATTTGGTTGCACCAAATATCATGAAGCTTCACAATTAATCAGTCTAATTGGTGAAAATTTCATGATTTACATAAAAGTTGGTGCAACTAGAATAGATCGACCCCTGTTCTCTTTTGGTGCACTCGCTTTGTATCTCCGACACACAAGAAAGGACGCAGTGGGAAGGAAGCAGCCCTAGCCTCTGTCCAGGCGATCATTCCACTGGCATCTCGCATTGTACCCTCAAAGCAAGTGCTAATGGAGAATGTGTGGATTCAAACTGCTGTTGTGCAGCAGTAGTGTATTCATCATCCATCCTCATTTCAGATTATTCAACAATCACAAGAAAACATTCCAAACTCGTGTATTAAAACGCGTCCATATCAGAACAGATTATTCAACAAGCTGCGGATTAAGTCATGAATTATTAAATGGTGCTGCCCCAGCCAAACTCCCCATCCTTATGACACCTATCTTTTAATAGACATGCCACCCCAGCCAAACTCCCCACCTGACAATGCATTCCACCTAAATCAGCCTGCGGAGGCTGGCCTTGGTACTAATGACTGGCATTGTAATATGATGCCGACAAAATCACATGCAGCAATACCATTGACGATGCATCGGATGCAAACTTCCCTTCAAAGAATAAATGGGAAAAAAATGGTATTATCATCAAATCGAACACCCTATCACCAATAATCCATACAAGAACACTCCCCATCCTTGAAATGGTGAAACCTATTCCTATCCCTCACAACAATCTCCCTATTGAAAACCTTCGAAATCATCTTTGTAGCAGCATGGCAATCCCTGCACACCCTAAGGTTCTTCACAATCCTTATGGCCACACCTTCATCCAAACTAACCAACCCAAATGCAATGGCTATCTTCTCACTATGCCTATACAAAGCATCCTCCTTCTCCTCTCCTTCTATATCAAACAGGACTTGCTCTGTATTGGCCACATACCCAGCCAACCTCAACTTCCTATACATCTCTACCAACATCATCTCAATATCTGCAGTCTCCATATCTTGGGTGTGTTTTATTCCCCACAAAGAACTCATGAATCTCACTACCAACCTCTATAACACTACAGCCAGGCTCTTTCCTCACCCCATTCACCTTCATCAGCTTCCTCACATTGCTGACTCCATCCCATTTCCTAGTATCAGCATACAAATTCGACAGAAGTACATATGTTGCGTGTCATTTCTGCGCTTTAACTCAACAATCTTACTCAATGCAAATTCGCCCAATTCAAGATTCCTATGAATTCTACAAGCGTTGAGCAAAGCCCCCCAAACACCCATATGAGGCTTAACAGACATGTTGTTGATGAAGTCAACCGCTTCGGTTAACCATCCAGCTCGACCATACAAGTCAACCATGCACCCATAGTGCTCAAGCCTGGGTTCGAGTCCATACACGCAGCTCATCGAGTCAAAGTGTTCACAGCCCTTGTCAACCAGTCCAGCCATACTGCAGCCGCGAAGAATAGAGATGAAAGTGATTTCGTTCGGCGAAATTCCTTCTTCTTGCATTAGAGAGAATATCTCGAGGCATCTCTCGCCAACACCATTCATGGCTAATCCACTCATGACACTGCTCCACGTATAGACATTCCTATCTCTCATCCCCCAAAAGACTTCCATAGCTCTGGTCATGTGGCCACACTTTGAGTACATGTCTATGAGTGCCGTACCCAGAGTCACTGTCATTTGGAGTCTGTTTCTCTCTATGCAGATGTGAGCCCACCAGCCCTGATCCAAAGCCCCCAAGTGTGCGCACGCCGAAAGGACCGAAACCAGCGTTGCCTCGTTGTCCTTCACGCCCTCCAATTGCATCAAATTGAACAAATGCAGGGCCTCCCTCGACTTCCCACGATGAGCATACCCCGTGATCATTGCGTTCCACGCTATGGGGTCTCTGTGCGGCATTTCATCAAACAGCTCCCTTGCAAATTCAATATCCCCAGAGACTGCACAGGCAACCACCATCCCCATCTGGGTCACCAAATCCGGACGAGCAATCTCCAAAAAGAGCCGTCGGGCGGGGCCAAAGGACCCCAATTCTGCATACATGTGAATTAGCCCGCTCTGGACATGCGCATCGGCCCCAAAGCCACGACGCATAACAGCGCCATGTACGCGGGGCCAACACCATGTGAGGAGTCAGTGGCGCATGTGTGGACGAGGAAGGTGAAGGTGTAGTTGTCAGGGGGGATGTTTGAATGGAGGATTTGGCGGTAGAAATGGAAGATGTGGTGGGGGAGTGGGGCTCTTGGAGTGGGCCCTGATCATGGTGTTTAAGGTGAAAAGATGTGGCGGGGTTCGGGAATGGATGAGGAGTTGATGGGAATAGTTGAGGTTTTGAGGGGGTTTTAGGGAAATGGAAGCAATGAATTTCCCAAGGAATAGAGGATTGTTGAGAAGGCCAATTATGAACATTTGGGTGTGGATTTGCTTGATTTGATAGAGAGAGTTGCATGTTTCTAGAAATTCTATCACTTTTGGGTTTTGTTGGGAAATGATAGAAGTGAGAGATGGCATTTTTCAGAGACGAAAAGAAGAGGGAATACATTATATTTTCCTGCCACTGCATTGAGCTTGTTTGCTCATTTTCTACTTGCTGCTGGTGTTAATGGGAGTGATTTGATACCCTGGATGTCTTTGGTATACTCTTGGAACGGATTATCCCACGCTTCAGTAGCTATCATAGATGTTGAAGTGACGGGGAGTGGCCCATCATGATCTATGTATTATATACACGTCGGATATTTTGTGAATTATTTTAGATGCTCAAAAAAGAAGCAAATCCAAAGCTCAATGATGTAGAGCGGATCACGAACAATTTCATGGCCAAGATGCACCAGAAAAGGTCTGATCGGAGGCAAAAGTGACCTGTCAGGCTAAAAAGATTACCGACTGGATGCTCCTACCCCACCATGCCTGGCCCTTTACCTTAAGAAGAGGGTATGAAGCATGGGAAACAATGTAAGAAGTGTATGATACAACAGCTGAGTTAGAAGAGTCCCTTAACCAATTTACCTTTGGATCGCACTACACCATATAAGTCAAGTCACCCTTCCCGAGGTCGCTATAAGCTCGTTCGTATATACTCTCATCCAAATGCGGAGGAACTTTCACCCGCCTTAGCAAGGAATTGGCTTAACAAGGTGTCCATTCTTTGAAAAAATCAGAGCAGAGTTCTTACAGAGGTTTTTCGAGGGAATGGATTTAAGTAGATTTACTAATTGGATTGAGGCCTCGGCAGCAAGCCCAGCAAGCAGCAAGTTACGATTGACTAGTGACGGTGTGAGGTAAGCAAAAGAGAGTTGGAGAATCTTATCTTTTGGTATACAGAGAACAGACTGGAAGGATAAGCTCCTGGACACTGTGTGGGCCTTTAGGACCACTTGGAATACCACTACCGGCCTTCGGACCATCAAGACATTAAAACGGACGTATCTCGGCAATGAGTTATCCGACGTGCCATATATGATTTTGAGATAGGACGAGCTACTTTAGCCACCCAACCCGGCTATGCCAAGTTGTCCATGCCAAATTTGCGAGATTCCATCGTATCGACAGTCGAATTTTTGTTTTATTTTCATTTTTACTATTTATCGTAAGTTTTAGTTTGATTATAACTCTTTGTCCTTTGAGTATTAGAAGTTGCGTCCAACAAGAAAAGTTCTTAGAAAATTAGTAGAATAGCACGGTTAAGCCAAATAGGACACTTACTATTTTTGGCCGAAAACTATGATGTCAGGTAGGAATCACAACCATTTATAAATAGTAAGTTTACTATTTTATAGTAAGTCACGGTTTCTAGGAATTTTAGTTGTAGTTTAATTCTGAAACTTCTTCCAAGGCTTAGTATCCCTTTTTAAAGGGTTGTAAACTCGTTTATTTCATTTATCAATTAATTTACGAATTTTCTAGAATTTATTTCTATTTCCTTATTTTCCTCGTGGATTCGAGGTACCTCTTCCCACAGTTTTATGTAATGGGTCCACTTGAGTGACACATGGATGAACGCCCACTGTTGAAACCTTCCTAAGGTCCACCATGATGCTTGTTTAAGATCCAACATGTTCATAAGTTCACATAGTGACTAGACGAAGGGAAAACAAATATCAGCTTGATCGAATACTTCTATGGCCTCAAGAAGTTTTTAATGGTAGGTGTTCAATCTCTACTTGAGCTTTGGATCTACCTCATTCCTTGCCTCATAACCTAAAATGATATCTATAAATAGATGGACAGTGTAGATACAACACATACATCATGGTAGGGCCCACAAAAATTGGCGTCAAAGTTGTTGGTAGCTAATCCATGTCCTAACCAATGGGCCGTAAGCCAGGATTAATGGGACGTGTCAACCAGGCCCGGGACTCTAACAACCCACCATCCTCCGTAGCTAGATTAAGCCTGGTAGCTGCATTCATGTGACTAGTATGGTGTTAGCTCACAATTAAGAAGCTAAGGGCCCCTTTCTAAGGTTACATTCAATACGAATTGAATCTAAATCACAATTATCATAAAATTGATACAAATTGAAATCTTCAATTATATTTGGTAGCTTATAATAAAAATGCACTGGAATTTAAAAATAAAAAATTAAAAAAAAAAACTATATTTAATAGCTTAAATGGTTGTAATAAGCTCGTAGGAATGTATTTGTCGGTCAAAAGTGAGGAAATTCCCCCTGGTAAGCTACAGACGTGAGAATCACAAATGAGTGACTTGCCACCATTTTAACCATCCATTTATGTGGCCAATATTTGGACAGTTAAACCATGCTATTAGTATATGTTGGTTTCATGGTTTGTTTTTAATTATGCAGGTCTGTCAAAATCGATATAACAACTCGATTCAAACTAATTAATTTTGACCCTAAGCGCCAAAATAAGTAGATACGCCCAAAATATTCACCCTAAGCGCCAAAATAAGTAGATACGCCCAAAATATTCTCTTCCTTAATAGTCAGTAATGAAGGGTAAGAGATTGATTGGAAATAATGAGATCGGGGATATTTATAGTTGTTTTAAGTGGCATTTTGGTATTTTTAGAAAGTTTAGGGGCTAAATAAGAGTCTAAGGGTTGTGATTACTTGAGGACATAGATGTGCCATGTTGTGTAATATGGTTGGTTGGATCGGGTGGTAGGAGGTGTAATTTTAGATATAACTAGGGGCAAAGGGGTCATTTTACCCCAAGCAGACTTCCAAGGCATAAGTTGCTTTTTTACCCTCCAGACTTAACCAGCGAAAAAAAAATAAAAATTTGTAGGATTCCACATGGTGGGTGGTACATCATGCAACGCCTTCCACGTGGATGGGTCCAAATCAAAATTGGGACCCCAGAAGAGGTGTTAATTCTCCTCTAGTCCCCTTCTTTCTACTTTATTGTGGTCCTAAAGTTAAATGGGCTTGGGCTTGATTTGGGACTTGGATTGGGCTTGAACTTGGGTTTGGGTTTTGGCTAGGTTTTAGGCTTTAGACTGGGCTCAAATCAGCTTATCAACTTGGGTGGGGGTATCTATAGAGTGACTTGAAGAGACATAGGTAAAGGATACCTAGTGATAATGAGTGCATTTGGTTTGACAATGCCTATAGCTTGATGTTTCTGTTACCAAGAACTTTAAGAGTCCTTGCAAAAGCACAAAATCTAAGAAGAAGAAACTCCATACATCCTTTATTCAGGGGTGTGGATGCTAGATCATGGGTGGATCACGCTCACATGTGTCTTTTTAGTGGCATGTGTGCTCTTATTGAAGTATGAGGGAATATATTTAACCTGGGTCACCACTAACCAGTTACTTCGCTTCCTAAGTCGACCCTGTCAAAACATTAGGAGAGAGAATCCGAAGGTTCTCTACCCTAATATATGTGTATGAATAAGTTTTCAGAACAAATTATCCAACAATCTGCAGATTAAGTTAGATTATTCAACAATCTGCAGATTAAATCTTGAGGATAGATCAAGAATGCATTACTATAAATTGACATTTGCAAGTGGATAGCGACAGACAGTTACAAAAGAATGTAATTATAACAAAGGGTCGATTATATAACATAGATATATATTTAAAATTTGAATTGCTACAACTATCCATTCGGAGATAGTTGTGGTGGTACGTTAACAAATATTACATTGTCATCGGCGGAGGTAACTGCAACCGGTAAGGGAAGGTTGGTGTGAACATTATGCAAAGGGACGGGACTGAGTGTGCTCGGTTAAGGGAAGAGATAATCACTTGGATGTAGAACGAATCACGGCACTTGGGTTACAATTGAATATTTTTTGAGGAGATGTAACAAACTCAAATAACTTGTTACCAAGCATGACTTTTCTTTTCTTTTTCCCTATGCTATATTTCACTTTCAGCTACTTGATAGATTTCATGTTTCTTTGTTTTGATATTTTAGATACTAAGTCTGGTGGTACATATCCATTACGTAGGTTTGTTTTACATTGTTGAAGGAGTATTATGTGTCATTAACTTCTTATTTGAGGATTCATATCCTCTAGGTCAGGGCATCACATACTTCACATGCATTTTAATTGTTATTACATGTCATACAATATGATGTGGAAGTTTATGAGGAAGCCTAATAATAACTGAAGTGATGATCGGAAACTCCATAATTCAATGGGACGACCATATAGACAACATGTTAATTGATACTTTGATGGATCAAGTTGGTTTTGAGTAGGTGAGTTGACACTAGATTTGAGAAGGACACATATAAGGTGGTTGTGAAGGAGAAATGAATTGACAACTTGGTATGCACATTACAACTCACAACGTCTCAAATAAATCAATGACAATGAAAAAAATATATATTCTACACTATCTGGGACAGGCTCAATGCTTCTAGATTTAGATGGGACGAGGAAAAGAAGATTGCCATTACACCTTCTAAAGTGTGAAATGCATATATATAGGTATCTTTCGAATTCCTTGTGTTTTTGGTATATTGCATAGAATGGTTTTCGTCACAATAGTGCATAGGTTGATTCCTTCCTCTATCATTGGCATATAATACAAATCGCATCCCTATGTAAAACAGTTCATTGAATTACAGTCGAAAGATATGAAGACCTAGTGTCTTCTAACGAACAGTTGGACTCGGACGACTCTGGGGACAGGCCAAGTGTTACCCCCATGCAAAGACAAAGGGATTAGAAAGATACATGTTCTAACACACCTCCATTGTATGTGGAGACAGTGCAGCTTACTCGAACGACTATGGGGACAGTGTTGCGAATCATAATTGGTCCCAAGACACTCGGAATGAGCACCACAATACCTTGTTCAGGTGTAATACCTTTTTTTTTTTTTCCTTTTCTTTACACCTATGTATGTATATAGGTGGTTAAACACATGTACATCCTAATTTAAAAATAAAAAATAAAAATCGACACTTGAACTTTTTCTCCTATACATACTAAAACCTTCAAGACCCAATATATATAACTTGATCGCTCGCCAATCCAGCCATTGAAATAATTATCCATCATCTTGGAAAACACATCCGACCATTCACTTCACCGTCGGGGCACCTGATTATGGTAAACCAACTACTGGATCATATCCACTTGTGTACTTATCCACTTATAAATCTAACATATCCCTTTTATCTTCTATTTATGTATAAACTTATCTAACTATCTGGATTCCTATGTAATAAACTCGTTTTCACTTGTATACCCATACATACCATTTTATTCATCTAAAGCTTACCCACTTCATCCTTCATCACTCTAAACTGTTGAGAATGCTTTTCGTGTACTAAGTTTAACTATTCCACTGCAGATTCCTATATGACCATTCATTTAAAAATCCAATTGTACATCAACTCCTTGATGCCTCCAAAAGTCCCTTGAATCGCTCATGTTGCATTCTGAAGACCATTTGACCGTTTTTTGGGGAATAAATTATTTTTAATCTTTCATGTGACTATACTGACTTCGATGTTTAGTCAAATTACCTGGAGAGGTAGTACCTTCCAGATATCCCAAGGGTGGCCTTCTGACAACCTTTATAAATTGTTTCGGACAAAAATACCCATGTGACCATGTCCTTGGTTCAGTAGTTGTACGGTCTTAGAGTGTGGAAGAAGTTACCTTTCATTTCAATTCCGAGAATGTGTGACATGAACGGAAGCCTTATTGAGCCTGGGAAGGGCCAAATGTTGCCTTCATTCACTTTCTTTAGACCTTCTTCTTCTTCTATCGTTTTCATAAAAAAGTGAAGATCCGGGGACCAACCGTCAGAGAGGGACGTTGTTTCTCCTTATTGTTTCTCTCATTTGAAAGCTTCTTCCACCACGAGGTTAGTATTTTATTCTAAGAATTTGCTAAGGTAAAGGAAGATCAAAGTGGAGAAGGTGAGGGTTTAGGTTGTCACGTAAAGGGAGCTTACTATAGGGCACACATTGATCAAACCTCCACCATTGATAATTGAAAACCACGACTTCACATTTTGAAACCTTCCACCCTTCAATAAATCAAACAATTGTCAGTGACAACCACGACCCTTCGTACATGACAACCACGACCCTTCACGTTGTCAAACTACGACCCAGTCGAAGGGTCGTGGTTCGCATGTACATTGAATCGTGGTTGTCATAGCACAGTGGGTGTCATGGTTCACAACCAAGATCCACTCTGCATAACAACCACGATCCATTGTTCATCTGAACCATGACCCAATATGCATGTCAACCACGATCCTTCAGGTAATGAGTCATGGTTGTCATGTTACATGAGTCGCGGTTCATTGACATTGACAACCATGACCATTCGTAGTTAACAAATTATTCACTTTTTTCAAACCTTCTTCTTCTATAGTTTTCCTAGAAAAGTGAAGATACAGGGACCAACTGTCAAAGAGGTCATGGTTCACATGCACATCGGTCGTGTTATAATGACCGTGCTTTTCTATGCCCTGTGCAAGGCCCAACTCGTTTGCCCCACAACGTTGTATTGTGGTTGTCATGTTACATGGGTCGTGGTTGTCATGTTATATGGATCATGGTTTTCATGTTACATGGGTCATGGTTAGATGTTGTTATGGGTCGTGGTTGTTATGTTATATGGCTCGTGGTTGTCTTGTTATAAGGATTGTGCTTTTCATTGCCATGTGCAACGCCCAACTCGTTTGGCCTACAACGTTATATCGTAGTTGTCATGTTACATGGGTCGTGGTTGATAATTGTTATGGGTCCTGGTTTCCAGGATATATGGGTCGTGGTTTTCACGTTACATGGGTCATGGTTGTCATGTTACAAGGGTCGTGGTTGTAATGCTATATGATTCATGGTTTTCACGTTACATGGGTCATGGTTGTCAATTGTTATGGGTCATGATTGTCATGTTATATGGGTCGTCCATCATAAATCAGATATAATCCGTTAGTATTATTCAAGGCTAATCAATTCCCTACAGATATGTAATCTGGACACCATATCAAGCCATTAGTGGCCGACATTGGGGAATAAGGACAAATGCTTTGCTTACATTAGTAGTTGGTTTCGTGCTATATGGGTCGTGATTTTCATGTTACGTGGGTCGTGGTTGTCAATTGTTATGAGTCGTTGTTGTCACGTTATATGGATCGTGGTTGTCATGTTAAAAGGATCGTGCTTTTTATTTCCCTGTGCAAGGCCCAACTCGTTTGCCCCACAACGTTGTATCGTGGTTGTCATATTACATGGGTCGTGGTTGTCATGTTACATGGGTCGTGGTTGATATGTTATATGGGTCGTGGTTGAATGTTGTTATGGGTCGTGGTTGTTATGCTATATGGATTGTGGTTGTCATGTTATAAGGATCGTGCTTTTCATTGCCCTATGCAACGTCCAACTGCCCACAATGTTGTATCGAGGTTGTCATGTTACAAGGGTCGTGGTTGGCAGTTGTTATTGGTCGTGGATGCCATGCTATATGGGTCATGGTTTTCACGTTACATGGGTCGTGGTTGTCAGTTATTATGGGTCGTGATTGTCATGTTATATGGGTCGTCCATCATAAATCGGATCTAATCCGTTAGTATTATTCAGGGTTAATGATTCCCCTACAAATGTGTAATGTTGACACCATACTGAGAATAAAGGTCAAATGCTTTGCTTATACAATACCTATTGTTTTGAACTATTGTGGTCTATCAGATTTGAATATTTTGATCATTCTTTGGATATTTGACTTCCTTAATTTTACTAAGAGAATGGTCGGAGCGGATTAGACAAAATGCAATTCGACATGGCTAAGAAACCTTGCAAGGGGGAATGTATACAATGGATTTCCCAATGGAAAATGACTATTTCCCCATACGGGGAATGTATAGGGAAATGGATTTCCCAATGGAAAACGACTGTTTCCCCATAGGAGGAATGTATATAATAGATTTCCAAATGGAAAATGACAGTTTCCCCATACAAAACACTGACTTCTTCTTCTCTGGGACCTTCTATCGTTTTCATAGAAAAGTTAAGATCAACGGCCCAACTGCCAGAGAGGGACATTGTTTCTCCTTTTCGTTTCTCTCATTTGAAAGCTTCTTCCACCACGAGGTTAGTATTTTATTCTAGGCATTTACTAAGGTAAAGGAATATCAAATTAGAGAAGGTGATGGTTTTGGTTGTCAAGTGAAGGGAGCTTACTGTAGGGCATACCTTGATCAAACCTCCACCATTGATAGTTGAAAACCACGACTTCATGTTTTAAAACCTTCCACCCTCCAAGAAATCAAACAATTGTCAGTGACAACCACAACCCTTCGTACGTGACAACCACGACCCTTCATGTTGTCAAACTACGACCCAGTTAAAGGGTCGTGGTTGTCATGTGATAAAGATCGTGCTTTTCAGGGCTGTGTAAAAGGTGCAACTCGTTAGGCCCACAGTGATGCGTCGTGATTGTCATGTTTTACGAGTCATGGTTATCATGTTACATACGTAGTGGTTGGCAGTTGTAGTGGGTTGTGGTTGTCATGCTATATAGGTCGTGGTTTTCATGTTACATGGGTCGTGGTTGTCAATTGTTATATGGATCGTGGTTGTCATGTTATAAGGATCATGCTTTTCGTTGCCATGTGCAAGGCACAACTCATGGTTGTCATGCATTCGGGGTCATGGTTCACAACCACAATCCAACGTGGATGACAACTACGACCCATTGTTCATCATAACCACGACACATGAACCACGACCCATTGTCCATGAAAACCATGATCAATTGTTCTTCATAACTACGACCCTTTGTACTAGCCTCGATGCATAATCCTACCTCCCAACTATTCTGAGAGTAGCCTTCTGACAACTGTTATTAATTGTTTCGGACGAAAAAGCCCTTGTTCTTGGATCAGTAGTTGTACGGTTTTAGAGCACTCTGAAGAAATTACCTGTTATTTCAGAGAATTTGACTTGAACGGAAGCCTTTTGAGCAATGGATCATGTTTTCATCCAGGGTGGGTTGTGGCTGACAACCACGATCCAATATGGATGACAACCACGATCCATTGTACATGTGAACTATAACCCTTCGTCCGGGTCATGTTTGTCATGCAGTGGGTGGTGGTTCCCAACCACGATCCAGTGTGGATGACAGTCATGACCCTTGCTATGGGTCGTGTTCATCATCCACATAAGGTCATGGTTGTCAACCACAACCTATTGTGGATGACAACCACGACCCATTGTTCGTCATGACCACGACCATTGGTCTAGCTACCCAACCTGTTGCCTGCGCTACTCTTCTATACTTAGTATAATATTTGATCTGGTAATCTTCATTCACAGGAAGCACTCGAAGGCTTCGTCTTCAGAGTCTAAACAAATTTTCCAACGTACTTGGGATTTCATAGAGATCAATGAAAAGGTGTTTGAGTTTCATAACTCCTCTATAAATGAAAGAATCATCATTCCTATTAATATACGGCGTCACATGTCGATTTTGCATAGCGAAGCCTTTGATCAATGAAATGGTCTTGTTTCTATAAATAATTGGATTAATATAGAGCCAAGAATTTTAGAAGGACGTTTGGAAGAAAACAAATCTCTTCAAAAAGTTGGCATGGTCTGTAAAATGTGATTTTTGAGCCCTTGTTATAGTCCTCATTAGTTATTTCCCACTCATTTCTTCGAGGCTGCCAAACACTGCTTCTTCAACGAAAAATTCCCTGGAAAATGGACAGATTCCTGACAAAAAGTCTTTTATTAGCTCAAGCTTTCTATAGTGCTTGGGCTCGTGCTATTGTACTGTCATACTGAAGCGAATCTGTCTTTTTTATGCAATCATAGCTACGTCGAAACATTTATTCGAGAATGCGGCTATTTTCAGGGGTTTTCTTAATCACTGGTCTCCAATTGCCAATTCATTCCATCTTGGTCTGGGTGAGATCAACATCACCTTGTGGGACCTCTTTCGCATAGCGGGCCTTCCTATCATGGGTAATATCTTCAACGAATATATGCCCTCAAATGAAGAATTCTTTCTTACTTCTTCAAGAAGCAACATGTTTAAAGTTTTAGAAACTTCTCTTGAACTGTTTAAAGAAATGGCTAATTTCCCACAGCCTGATGAAATTCTTTATCTTGACTAGCTGGCTCATTTCTCTCAAAATTTGTGGTATACTTCTTTTTTCTTCTTCAAAACATTATATATATATTTTCATATAACCTGTCTGATAATTGCATCATTACTTTGACAGCTTTACATGTCAGAATCATCAAGACCTCAAGACTGCTCGTGAGAATATCTAGTATACTGCTGAATATAGTTCTTCTTGTGAATTGGCTGCTTTCTTGGTTTTATTTCCCAATTCAACACAAGTGGAAATCATTAGGCTATCTCTTTTTGTGGTTGCGAGTGCAATGGCAGAAGGTCGGAACTATTCATTAGCTCTTCCCGTCCTTTGCTCACTATATCATACTTTTGGAAGCATTATTTCTGATTTTGAAAATTCATCTTCTGAGCCTCTTTCAGTTTGTGCTCCTTGACATTTCTTCGTAAGCTAGTTAGGAGTATACTTTCCTTAGACTTTCACTGATTCTGACAGAGCCTATTTGAATCTTCACTAACTCCCTCTTCGACATTATCAATTAAGGAAAATGATTGAAAAATCAAATAGCTGAGTCACCAGGAAAATAGAGAAGAATGAGCCCATTGACTTCTTTTAATTTTCGCTCACTAGTTTCTCATATGATACATAAGTTATCGATGATGATTCCATTTCTTCTAATGAGCACTCATTTCTTGTTTTTATCAGATCCAGTACTCTTCTACTAAGAGAAGGTAATAAATTCTGGTGAGAACCATATTATCCTAGCAGGTTTGCTTGTCAATTTGGTATCGATCAAACAGTACCGGGGACTTTTAACATTGTTACAAGGCCCACGAGGAGTAATGGCATCGGACCATATAACTGGGCTTTTATATAGAGACAACTTTTGAAAACTTACATTGGATCTCTCTTCATAATTCTCAGCTATAACTATCCAGTCCATACTTCTTATTGCTGGATGCATTGGTGGGCTCATCAATGTTATTTGGTGCATAATTATTATCCAATAAACTATGCCATACGTATTCTTCTGCCACATGTAAAAATTTATCAGTCTGACCAAGGCATAGGTTACTTTGAAGAAGCGGAACGTGCTCACTATCCAAGTCGGCTTCGCATAAAGATTTCTTTGGGAGATAATACTTATGAAGCAAAGTCTGCTAATGCTCTTGAAGGGTGGATAACATTTGGAATTCCTTTAATATATAGCTTCAAGAATACATCTGAATCATCAAGTCGTTCAGAAGAAAACGATAGCTCTTTGCGATTTCATTCTCCTCCACCTTTGAGAATTATGCGAGATAACGTTCCTTCATCATCAAGAAGACGAGACAGAAAGACCCTGTGGCTCTCGTCGGAAGGATAAATATATTATAATTGATGACTAGTGATCAATCCTGACGATTGAACTCTTCGATAGAATACTGCAAACATTTTGAATATGCTTGATATTGTGCATTATATGTGCAATTTGGTGATTAGAACTGATTTTCAATTTAGTTAGCTTTAAAGGCATTATATGTGCAATATTAAGCTCTAGTGAGGATTTTGGGTTCACATTCTGTACAAAGGGTCGTGGTTCACTTGCACAATGGATCGTTATTGTCATGAATAAAGGATCGTGGGTGACAACCACAATCCAATATGGATGACAATCACGATCCTTTGTGCATGTGAACCACGACCCATATAACTGACAACCATGACCCATACCACATGACAACCACGGCCCACAACACATTAAAACCACAATCCAAATATATGTAGTATTGGTCGTGGTTTTAATGTGGTGAGGATCATGGTTGTCATATGGTAAGGGTCGTGGTCGTCATGTTATATCGATAGTGCGTTTCAGGGCTGGGCCCCACATTGTTACATCGTGGTTGTCATGTATATCGGTCATGGTTGTCATGTTATATCGGTCGTGGTTGACATGTTATATGTGTCGTGGTTGACATGTTATATGGGTCGTGGTTGGCAGTTGTTATGGGTCATTATTGCCATGATATATAGGTCGTGGTTGTCATGTTGCATGGATTGTGGTTATCGTGTTGCATGGATCGTGGTTGTCAGTTGTTACGGTTCACGGTTGTCATGTAACCTTAAGAAAAGAGTTTTACAAATATCATGAAATTTCTTCATAAATTAAAGAGTCTTACAAATCACTTTCTTTAGTCATATGATAGGCCCATTAGACTTACTGCTTCATTTAACCTTAAGAAAAGACATGGGAAGATTTAAGGCTTTGAGGATTTTGAACCCCAATCTTCTCATGTTGAAGGTTCTTCTCTCATCTCGCTAGCTTCCAAGTTCATCTAGCACATGTTAAACAGTTCTTCTAACCAGTGTTTGGAGTATCGGTATTGCTACAAGTTTCGCTGGCCAGGAATAAGGAAACAATATCGATATCGCTGACAACCGGAAATGCGGGGAAACAAGGGGAAAATGGTGGAATTTTTAGCGAAACTTCAAGACATGTTAAAATGTACATATTTGCATATTTAGAACTAAAAAAAATGCAAAAAGAATGTATACATAACAAGTTTTCATTTAATGGGACCTTAAAAGCATGTGTTGTTGTAAGAAATCAGTCCAACCACCCCATTCAGCCTATTTAACCATCCAACCTTCCATCCAAACATACATCGATATTGCAAAATATCAACAACACATGATATTTCACCAACAAATAATCAACAATTGGAAAGCAAACTAAAGATTGTGGTCTCAATATCGCGCATGTTGCGATATTGATAATATCGAGATATTATCAATATTATTAATGACAAATTGAACACTATATACAACCATGTGCCCATGAAGAAAAAAGTGATATCATTTTTTTCTAATAAACAAAATTCTGATGATATCAACGTTGGTGATATTATTAAAATATCGTCAATACACTTATGACACAAGCACTACCTAGAATTTACACGTAGTTGACAATATTGGCAATACATTGGCGATATTGATGCATTGGCAATACAAGCGACACCTAGAATTTAAGTAGTTGAAAATATTGGCGATTAAATTAGCGATATTGATACGTTGGCGATACATACATTGTTAATACCTGAAATTTCTGATACTACCAGCGTTATTGGTATCGCTACCAGTGTTATCAGTATTGCCGAGCTGCAGATAAAGATAATATCGGAGATATTCGATAATATCGGAGATAATTCAAACAGTGCTTCTAACTATTTGAAACTTGAGATGACTGCTAGAAGTTTAATTTAAGTACTGAAATCTAGTCACTGGAAATTCCGCTAGTGTTGAAAATCATTATGGCCCAACTGAATAAACAACTTAGATCCCAGCCGGTGTCCCATGCTGGCTCACCACAATTACTGGAGAGTACCTGTTTCTGCTCCACCATGGTTTTAATCTATCATACTTATATTGTCGGGCTCCCCATAGTTTTCCTATTCTGTGGCAACTCATCCACCATCCACGTGGCAGAAAATGTCAATCCAGTGTACAAATCATGGGCCCCACGTTTTGATGGACAACTTGATAGCCGCACTGATTTTGATCAACAAATCATGTTTATTCAAGAAAACATAAATAAATAACCATCAAATCCTCCAAATCGGCCATGAAAACCCTAGAAATAAACAAAATATGAACAAATAAACATCTAATCTACCAAATCAACTATTAAAACCACTAAAATCCCTAATTTCAAAAATCCTCAAGATCCCCAAAATTCTAAAATCCCTAAATCCCTAATTTGTAATATCAGAAAATTCCCAATTCGGGGTCCACATTCAAATATATAAACCCTAAAATTCCCAAATCCCTAAGGGCCTGTTTAGATGCCTCTAACTTTTTTAAGTTGTAAGTAAGTTACATGTAACTTACTTACAGGTGTAAGTAAGTTACAGGTAATCCTGTTTGGATGTAAGTTGTAATTTAGTTACAGGTAACTTTATTTTTGTGTTTGGATAAACTGTAACTTTGTTACAGGTAATAAGTTATATATTTACGCTAGATAGAGTTTGAAATAGATAATCGTTGAAAAATCAGATTGATACATAAAAAAGACTGGGATAAAATTATTCCATTTTATTAAGCTCATATAAATGAATAGTTTGGCTGATTCTTAGCCTAAACTAATCAACAAGTGGAGCATAAAAGTGGGCCCATCTTTTCAAAATGCAAACAGAAAAAAAGAAGCAAAACTGATTCATTTTAGGATTTGAAAGGAACTTGCAATCAAAGGGCCACTTCATCACATATCAGATGCTACATAAAAATGATTTCATTCGTATATGTGCTGTGATAAAATGATCCGTTGAAGAGGTATTTCACAGCACATGTGCCAACATGTCAAGGAGATAATTTACATGAAACCAGTGGCAGATCAGGGACTAAAATGGTTTCTGTGGGGCCCCTCCCTCAAAAAAGTCTCTACTAGATCATGGACTAAACGTGTAAAGGTGGCCCACTATGATGTATTTGTTTCATTCACACCACCTATCCATTATTCCAGAAAATTTTAAGTCATCGGCCTAAAAATAAGGTACATCAAAATTTCGGGTGGACCACATCACTGGAAACAATGTTGATTGAACAGCCACCATTAAAAACTTTTGATGGGCCACCAGTGTTTTCGATCAAACTGATATTGTTTTTTCCCTTCATCTAGGTCTTTATGACCTAATCAACGGCTTGGATGTCAAACAAACATTACAATGGGTCCCACTAGTTTTTTAATGGCGGACTTTTAATTATTATTGTTTTCGGTGGTGTGGTCCACCTGAGATTTAGATATCCCTCATTTTTGGAATCAAGACCTAAAATGATTCAAAAGAATGGATAGACGGCATGGATAAAACAAATACAATATGGTGGGCCCCACAGATCATTCATTTTCAACACCACCTCACCATACGGCCTCCGTCAACGCAAAAGGGAAAAAAATAAATAAATAAAGGAAAGAAAAGGAAAACGCAAAAGAGAGGAAGGGGTTTCGTACCTTACAGAAGCTCGATTGGAGAGGGAGAAGTAGACTGAGAGAGGGAGAAGGAGACTTGAGAGAGGGAAACGGAGGCGAGAGGGAGATGAAGACAATGGAAAGGGATGAATGTCTATTTATACAGCAATGACTACTAACCTTCTTCAATACGGAGCTCCGATTCTCCCCAGATGTCAGCTCGTAGCCCTCATTGCGCCGCATGTAGCTTGATAGACTTCAATGGCCTCTTGTAGCCTCGCCTTCAATGCCCTCTTGTAGCCTCGCCTTCAATGGCCGCTTGTAGCCTTCAATAGCCCTTCAACCTTCACTCCATCTGAAGGTAGGTATGCTTCTTCAATGCAGGTGCGATTCTTCCCAACGTTTTACATTTCAAAAATTTCAACCATTACCTGTAACTTAGTTATAGGTAACTTGAAAAACAACTCTTTCTCCTATAAGATTTTCGGCCCTTTCTCTTGTAACTTAGTTACGGGTTGAGAGAAAGTCACCTGTGACTTTCCTCCCCCAAACACCAACTGTAACTAAGTCACCTGTAACTTACTTACATTTTAGAGAAGTTACAGGCATCCAAACGACCCCTAAATGGGAGTCCACATCGAATCGGGAATCCACAAATTACTAAATCCCCCAGATTTATAAATCAGAGAGATTGAGAGAGAGAGATACCTCACATTCAGAGAGAGAGAGAGAGAGAGAGAGAGAGAGATACCTTGCTTTCAGAGAGAGAGAGAGAGGGCATGCGTCGGTGGGGAGGGCGTTGCTTCGGCTCCCTCCCTTCTTTGGATCAAACAGAGAGAGAGGAGAGTAGAGGAGGGTCGAGAGATATTTAGGGCCTGTTTGTTTTTACATTTCACAGGTAATTGCATTCTCCGTGAGCATTTATTATTTGCTCTGGAAAATGTATTGGTAACGTAACCATGCATCATCACGATTTCTCCCATTTGATATTACTAGGCGGGATTGCAAATGCCCAGGCATAACACTCCATGCTTGTTTTTGGCATTTGACCCACTCACTGGTAAGTGGTATGTGTGATAGCGGAATGGTTGGTGTACCATACGTACACCTGCTATATTCACGTCAGCCAGTCGTTTTGTGGCCTGATCATCAAGGATATATTACATCCAAACCATCCATTCATTTCACAGTGGTAGTCACAATGCTTGAGGACGTCTAATAACACAAAGTAGGATCAAGTGGACAACACTACAAAAGCCAGTGGGAATTTTTCAACTATAGAAGTTAAATTCACACTGTTTCCGGTGGTGTGTTCCACTTGATCTTTGGATATGCTTCGTTTTTTGGCTAACCACTTACAATTAACTAGTAAAAAGGCTAGACAGAGTGGATAAAATGAATACATGATGATGGGCTCCACAATCAGTTTACTCAGTACGCAATCTGCTTCCGTGCACATAATATCGTTTTGCATTCACGCAAGATATATCTCCCGTGAAGTGACGTAACAAGCAACATATGTGGGCCCCACCATTATGTATGTTTTGTATCCATGCCGTCCATCCATCTGAAAAGATCATTTTAGGGTAATATCCAAAGAATGAGTCACATCCAAAGCTTTAGTGGACCCCACCACCTGAAATAGTGGGGAGAGTGACACCATCATTAAAAATTTTTAGAAGCCAGAAAGGTTTTCGATCAAGGTAATATTTTTTTCCCTTCTTCAATTACTTTTTAAACTTTTAAAAAAGTTGAATTTTGAAAAAACAAGCATGTCAGGCCGCAGAAGTTTTCAACGGTGGTCATCAGTAGCATCCGTTGATTTATGTGGTGAGGTCCAACAAAGCATTGGATCTACCTCATTCTCTGCGATATGAGGTAAAACCAAATCTCCAATTGGATGGATGACACAGATACAACACATAGATCATAGTGGGGTCCCACGGACATCACCGTCCTGTCTCCCAGACGTGCACCAAATCTCGCCCGGATCGCCAGACATTTCCTAGCGAATCCCCACACTTCGAAACGTGATTTCCCGTCTGCCACCTGCACGCCGCCTTTCCATCACTCAAATGCGCAAAAGGGTCATTATGACCCATTTCACAGTGATTTCACCCGACACGACGAAAATAAACACGCCCTTAGGCAACGCGGATTGCGTCCTACCCTCGTTCGGGCAGCGATCTGTGGGGCCCACGTGATGTAAGTGTTTTATCCATGCCATTCAACCTTTTTTAGATCATTTTAAGGTATGAGTTAAAAAAAGGAGGCAGGTCCAATAATTAAGCGGACCACAAGGTGGGGATTGAACGTCCACCATTAAAAACTTCTTAGGAGCTGTAGAAGTTTTGGATCCAGCTGATATTTGTTTTTTAACTTCATTCACGTCTGCATGACCTTATGAATAGGTTGGATGGTAATAAAACATCACGGTGGCCCTTAAAAAGATTTCAACGGTTGGTGTCATTATAACTGCAACTTCCTTTGGTGTGGTCCACTGGAGCTGTGGATCTGCTTCTTTTTTTGGATCAAACCTTAAAATGATTTGATAAAAATAATGAATGGTGTGGATAAAACACTTACATCACGGTGGGCCCCACAGATCCCTGGACTATAATGTAGGATGCAATCCGCGATTGAGCCCAGACGCTCCTCGAGCTGAGAGTTGTACGAACAGTTCAAAAGAGATCAACATTAAATGGGCCTCACAATAATGTATTTATCATATCTACACCGTTTATCAAATTTGAGAGATCATTTTTTATCTTCGTCTAAAATGTCATGCTCAAACTTGGAAACCGGGCTCACAAAATTTTTGATCACCGAATCCGGTGCGGACAGCCTTCATAGTACCCCATTCTCGGCTCCCAGCGCGCATACACCATTCCGATCCTGGGATCCTACAAGAAGGATTTTCTAACGTACATTTGTCTCATAAGAAGTATAACCATAAGTTTACCCAAATCACAAAGACAACATCATCATCACATATCCACTAATATAAACATTTGAATACAATGCTGAAAGAGAAATACATATATCGAAAATCAAAGCTCTAGAAGTCAGCTGCACGGTCCAAGCTTGACACTGCTGCAACCTAATGCCACCTGCATGCATCTATTGTGCATAAGCTTATAGAAAGCTTAGAGGGTGGTGTAAGTGTGTGCACAAGATAAGTGTCAAGTATTCAATACAATGCCTTAATCATACAATATCAGAATTACTGATAAGATCATGAATCATACGATATCAGAGTAAGCAGAAATATTGCAAGTCTATAAATTATACAATATCAGAGTACGCAATACAGATCAGCTATGCAAATAAGGAGTAATAGAGAGTCAAATATTGGATGTCGAGGATACAATGCAATATGTAAATCCTGCTAAGTCTATCTAGGTCATATAAGTACAAAAACATAGCAACCCAAAATGTTATATGCCTACGGATGTAATGTAATATGCGATGCGAATGAAATGACCAAGTTGGAGTGTGAAGTCGGGATGATAGTACATAATATCGCAGGCCAAGGGGTCCACCACAAGGGACTTCTATCCAAACCAGTCACATACCTAAATTTGAATAGTCAAACTCAATGTGGTAAACTCCTGATCTCAGGTTAGTAGCACGCCCTGATCGAAATCCTAGCCATTGCGAAGGTACACATAACAAATAGTTACACACCACCGGCTTGAGTGAATAGTGAATGAATGAATGAATAAATGAATGAGTATGCAACTCTTACTCAATAAGTCCACATATCAATATTGTACATCTCTGAGATTATCACTGGGGTCTGGTATACTCCAAACTGGCTACCGCCCCTGCATGCCGCATAGCCCAGCGAGTGGAAAAGACCTCACTACTCGCCTACTAGCAGTATATACCTACCCGGTTCATCGATAGCGGACCCATTTAGGAGCTGGTCAGACTCAGCCTACCTATGCTTACTCTCTCAAGCAGGTAAGGCCACACCCCCTCCCAACTGACCACGACACAGTGGGAGACGTTGCCTCCTGGTATTCGGCACTCGGGCGCTCATGTATCCACTCAGTCTCGAAGTTAGGGCATCCTCTGGTGCCAAGAGGGTTTATAGATTTTCACCTAGGGCCATCTATGGCAGCCCGATGCTAATAACAGATTTTTGGTGTCCCATCTGGCCATCCATGATATGCCTATGGAGGCTAGGGCCCTGATGTCGCTAGGGTGTACACTAATCACAACATACAATGTAAGGTGCATGAGTCATACAATCCAGTCATACATCAATCCTGAGCATACTATGCACTCATGTGAGATAATCTCCACCTATCTGGGGGTCTCATAACAAATTGCCTAATGTCATATGCAATGGTCAACCACATCTCATAATAAACATACAGATGATGCGTATGGGCATGTATCATGATGCTATGCTGTCACATACTCATAATCGGCATCAATAACCGGCATCAATAATTGACCTCGACAATGTGGACATTTAACCAACATTGCCCCCAAGGAATGGCTCACATAAAGCCTAACATATAGTGGACCCATGGCCTCATAAGAGGGCCAAAAATACAACACCATAGGCCTCACTCAAGAGCTTAATACACATCACGATGAGCCTTTCACATGGGTTTAACATACATCACAATGGGTTCCATAACCTGGCCTTCAAATGCACCACAATGGGCCTCATACAATCATAATGGGCCACGTTACATGGGCCTAATACACATCACATGGGTTGCATCACATGGGCCTATATACATCGGATGGGCCACGTCCCATAGGCCCCGAATACATCACAATGGGCCACAAGCCATGGGCCCCAAGAACATCGCAATGAGCCTCTCACACGGGTCCATTATGCATCACATCAAGGTGGGCTTCAATGGATGGCCATAAATACGTCACATTGGGCCTCATATACATCAAGTGGGCCGCATCACATGAGCCATATATACATCACAATGGGCCTCTAACAGGGGCCTAATATACATCACAAAGGGCGACATCCCATGAGCCTTGTATACATTACATTAGGCCTCGAAAATCAGAATCGACCTCGATGATTGACCTCAACAATTGGAATCGGCCTTGACAAACGGAATCAGTCTCATCAAACAGAATCGGCCTCGACCATCGAAATCAGCCTCAATAATGGAATCGACCTCAACAAATGGAATCAGACTCAATAATGGAATCGACCTTGACAAACGGAATCGGCCTCGACCAAACGAAATCGGCCTCGATAATCGGAATCAGGCTCTACAATTGAAATCAGCATCATCAAATAGAATCAGCCTCAACAATGGAATCAGACTCGACAAACGAAATCAGCCTTGACCAAACAGAATCAGCCTCAACCAAATGGAATCAGCCTCGATAATCGGCTTTGACAATCTGACTCGGCCTCTATATATAATTGGAATCGACCTCAACAATCTGACTCAGCCTCGACAATCAAAATAGGAATCGACCTTAATAATCAACACCAATGATCGATAATCGGCACTGATAATCGACACCGACAATCAACATCGATAATTGACACCAACAATCAGCATCAATAATCAGCATGTAAACAAGGCGGGTCTATAGAGGAACAGCCGATCAACCATAATATAAGGATCGGCCCTTGGCTGGGATTATATCAAATCCGATAGCGCAAAACCATCCATTTATGGCGAATGGGGCCCACTTATCTGGGTTAACCCACAAGAGAATTATGAGAATGGGCCTAACAAGGACTAAGGGAAGGTCACAATGTGGACATCTAACCATCATTGCCCATTGATGTGGACATTTAACCAACATTGCTCCTAAGGAGTGTCCTACATAGGGCCAAACATATAGTGGGTCTATGGCCTCACATACAATCATGATGGGCCTCATTTATGTTAAATCGGCCTCGTCATATGGGCCAAAATACATCACATCGGGCCTCGAATACACAATAGGTGGGCCTTGCACCTAAGCCTCAAATATATCATATAGGCCTCATCGCACGGGCCTCAATATTAAGCCTCATATATCAAGTGGGCCTCATTACATGGGCCTAACAATATAAACAGGTGGGCCCCGCTCATGGGCCAAAATACATCGCGATGGGCCGCACCAATGGGCTTCATGTATATCAAATCGGGTCGCACCAATGGGCCTCATGTATATCAAATCGAGCCCACCCTTATGTATTTTTGAGATCCGACCTATTCATAAGTTAACATAGAGATAGATGAAGTGAAAATAAATATTAGCTTAATTGGAAACTATTGTGGCCCTTAGAAGTTTGAACGGTGGATGACATTGTCCATTATTTAAATGGTGGGGTCCACTTGAACTTTGGATCTAACTTACTCACTTTCCCATGCCATAAAATGATCCCACAAGTGGTTGGACGGTATGGATACAACACATGCATTATGGTAGGCCCCACCATCCAAATTGTGGACGGTGTAGATAAGACACATACATCATTGTGGGGCCTGTGGAACTTGCTGGTGTCATATAGCAGTGGGACCCATAGAGCTGGACAGTGTGGATTGCATCCACACGTGCAGCGGGTCCCATAGATCCTGTTGACGTCAAAAGAGTAGCTAAATAGCTGTTGAACGTGCAGTTGGCTACACTAAAATGCAGAGGTGGGTCCCACGTAGGGCCCACCATCATGTTTATGTTATAATATATATATATATATATAATATTATATTATATTAAATCAACGTCTAGGCCCTGGATGGCCTGGACAGCTACATGCATCAAGGGTATCCCCACACGTGGGGTGGGTCCCATCGTCCAAAGATGGTGGATATATCACATGGTGTGGCCCATCTAATGGATGAACAACTGGATGGGTCCCATGGACCCTGATGACATTGGTATGGCAGCCACATAGCTGCCTGCTGTACGTTACAACTTAAAAAAAAAGGTAGGTCCCACGTACTGGCTACCCTCCCCATATAATATCATATTATTATTATTATTTTGATGCAGCTAGCTAGTACACCCCACTGTCAGTTAACACTTCACTGTTAGCCACCTCCACTGCCTACTACGTCCAGTGTCCAGCGAAGCTGGACGGACGGTGTGGATAAATACCTCATCAAGGTGGGTCCCACATGGACGTGGCCCGCCTGTTCGGTCTGATATTTGTGTTTTCTCATCATCCAGACCCGCTGGATGGCCTGGATAAAACAGATGGATGGCGTCGATAAAATACATAAATCATGGTGGGTCACACTGTTTTGGATGAATGAACGGAGTGGATTAGAATAAATACATCAAGGAGGGCCCCACCCACACATGTGGGGTGGGCCACATCCTAGATGGATGGTTGGGATGACATATAAACCTCATGGTGTGTCCCATATGGATGGGGTCCACCGGTAGACGGCTTGGATGTAAACATCATGGTGGGCCACACACCTCATCATCATCATTATCATACCAAAAAAAAGAGAGAGAAAGAGAAAAATGAGAGATTAGATGGTGATGGAGGGACCTCGCCACTCTGGACCCTCCATGATCACAACACATATATAAAAAATGGGTCCTATCATAAGTGGGCCTCCTAATAGAAAATCAACGGTTGATCACCCACCTATTGATCTCCTTCTTGGTCTAATGGAACGTTGAACTCCTTAGCTTCAATCTTAATGGAAGATGATGAAAAATGGAGGGTTGAGATAGGAGATGAGAGAGTAGGAAGTAGGCCACACTAAAGCTCCTCTCATGGAGCTCTCTTGCTTGGACGTGGGTTGCTTGAGAGGAAATGAGAGAGGGATGAGAGAGAGAAAGGATGGGATGTAAAGAGAGAGAGGGATAGGTGAGTGAGTGATGGGTGATGTGTACTTGACATGTAAGGGATGAGTTGTAAGAGAGAGTTGACTTTGGGGATGGTGTTGTACTTGACATGATGTGATACGGTACTTGATTGATTGATGTGATTGATGAGATATTCTCTTGGGATTGCAAATGCACGACATTTTCTCGAACTTAACGTAAGTCCACATCTCCTAGCCCGGGTATCGCCTTGGTGTGTGAGACGCGGCATCGGAACCGCTGCGACGGCACGGTCGCTAGGGTACAAGTCTCGAGTTAAGTCGACTTTGATATACGGGACACAACTCAGGATCGCGCGCAAACGCCGGTTACAGGTCGCGGGTTGCTGGAATTTGATAAGGAGGATCGCGGGAATCTACGGAATGGTACTGGCTAAGATACGGGTCTTACACAAAATATGAGTAATTTTAAATGCTCCAATAGACCACAACAATGGGACAATGATTCTAACCATTAAAACATTCATAACAAATTAGGTCTGTGTTGTGCTAGACCCACCATGATGTATGTGTTTTATCCATGTGGTCCATTCACTTCTCAAGATCATTTTAGGGCTTGACCTTAAAAATAATCCATATATAAATCTCAGGTATACCACACCAAAGGAAAAAAAAGGTACCGAATGTTCACCATTAAAAACTATTAACTTTCGCCAACGATTTTTTCGACCATTTTACAGCCGTTGGCGTTGCCCTATTTTTTTGGTAGTGTGAGAGGGATGTATATCTGTCAAGCACAACAAATAAGACAACAGTTAAAAGCATGCCTTTCTAAATAAATAATATCATTTAAGTCC
Organism: Magnolia changhungtana; assembly: GCA_030180095.1. NCBI lineage: Eukaryota > Viridiplantae > Streptophyta > Magnoliopsida > Magnoliales > Magnoliaceae > Magnolia > Magnolia changhungtana. Next base: position 1,119,548 of record JASAUF010000156.1, read on the forward strand.
AAGTACATGTGCAAGTAAGTAAGATCTTACCAATTCATATTTCCATAGAGACTTCGTTCTACTATCACCGTCGACTATAGCTATAAGATTTTCATTCAATTTTTTCATCTTCATTTGTAGTCGATCCTTATGGTTTCCAGGTCCATAAGTGCACAACAAATCAAGTTGAACTTCCATAATTTGCTATTGAAATATTAGATAGTGATAGAAACATAAATAATTAATGATGTGATAAAGAAAACTATGGTCCTCAATTTCACATTACCGTAAATAATGACGGGACGAATGCACAGTCCTGTCTGTAGCCTGATCTATTTTCATGAAGCCATGATAGGTAGTTTATGTATAGATCGACGCCCTACGTAATGAGAAAAATGTGTCATATAATATTCATACATTGATATTAAATAAAGAAAGAGAAATGATATGAACTTACCTTAGAGTCGACCCATGAATTTAAGTCATATATACTATTCAACCATTGTTGTGAACCTGACTCTCTAACAAGTCTCAACTCAGTGTCTTCTGCATCAGTTAGAGCTCGGTGGGGATCCATGTACCCCTGACGCTCTTTTACATGAGAAGAAGTTAGAGTCGTATATGGAGAAGACAAAAATTTTGAGGCCAGCGGATTCCGTTGTGGCCTAGGTACATCGGCAACAGGAGTAGCATCCACCCTAGTCATAGCTCCTGTACCCATTAGTTGTCCTCTTTCTTCGTCACTCACTTTGCGAAGTATTGATGTTGAGCTGTAATAAAATTACGTATTATCTATGCAATTCATAACATAATGTCTCGTTAAAAATTAAAACAAATGCAATTTCACATACACTTAGCAGGTTCATCCCCTGCCTTAGCAAAGCATTATGCTCTTTCAATTGCGTCACTTTTGCTTCAATTGCTTCACTTCTGCTTCAACTACTTGCATCGAATGGATTTTATCCTGTAATAAAATAACATATTATTTATGTATTTCAAGATGTCCTTTACGGAGAGGATCGTGGTTATTATGAACATTGGATCATAGTTGTCGTCCCTATTGGGTCGTGATTGAACCATGATCCATTGTGGATGGAAACCACGATCAATTGGGAATGTGAACCATGACCCCTCCATCTGGACCTTTGTTGTCATCCACATTGGGTCGTGGTTCACACCCATAAACCATCGTGGATGAAAACCACAATCCACTATGAATGATAACCATGATCCATGGTTCATAGTAACCACGAATGAGGCGAAGGGTCATGGTTGTCAGTATGGGTGATAACCATGACCAATTATACATGATAACAACGACCCATTGTTCACAGTAACCACGATCCTCATCTAGATCGTAGTTGTCATCCACATTGGGTTGTGGTTGTATGAAATACAAGACCCATTATTCATAATAACCACGATCCTTGTCTGGATTGGGCATATCAACCACATTGGGTTGGGTTTCATAACCACGATCGATTGTGGATGACAACCACGATCCATTGTGGATGATAATCACAACCCATCAAAGAACACAACTGCGATCAAATAATTATCAAGATAAATTCAATTTCATATACTTTCGTTGCTTGAAAATCCTCTCTTATCTGCTTCATCTGCTCCCGCAGTGAAGCATTCTCACATTTGAGAGGGCTCATCGAAGGGAGTTTGTCCTGTAATAAAATTATATATTATTTATGTATTTCAAGATGTCTTTTTTAAAGAATTCAACCATGACCCTTCCTGGTTGTGAACCACGACCCACTGTGGATGACAACTACGATCAAGAAAAGGGCTATGGTTATTACGAACATTAGATCATGGTTATCGTCCATATTGGGTCATGGTTTAACTACGACCCACTATGAACGGAAACTACAATCCACTGGGAATGTGAAACACGACCTTCAATTTGGATCGTTATTGTTATCTGAATTGGGTTGTGGTTCACACCCACAAACCATCGTGGATGAAAAAAATGATCCACTATGGATGATAACCACGATCCATAGTTTATACTAACCATAAAACCATCATGGAGGACAACCACGATCCACTATAGATCATAACCACGATCCATAGTTCATATTAAGCATGACCCAGACAAAGGGTCGTTATTGTCATCCATTACCCATATTAGATCGTGGTTTTCATCTACATTAGGTCATGCATCTATCACGACCCAATGTGTATAATAACCATGACCCATTATGCATAATAACCACGATCCTTGTCTGGACTGGGCATATCAACCACTTTGGGTTGTGTTTCATAACCACGACCCATATAGCATGACAATCATGACCCATAAAGGACACAACTACGACCAAATAAGGATCAAGATAAATTCAATTTCATATACCTTCGTTGCTTGGAACTCCTCTCTTAGCTACTTCATTTGCTCCCGCATTGAAGATTCTCACCTTTGAGAGTACTGATCGAATGGATTTTGCCCTGTAAACAAATCATATAATATTTATGTATTTCAAGATGTCTTTTTTAAGGAATTCAACCACGACCCTTCCTAGTTGTGAACCGCGACCCATTGTGGATGACAACTACGATTAAGAAAAGGGTCGTGGTTTTTACGAACATTGGATCGTGGTTGTTGTCCATACCCACTATGGACGGAAACCACGATCAACTGGGAATGTGAAGCACGACCCTCCATCTGGATCGTTGTTGTCATCCACATTGGGTCGTGGTTCACACCCACGGACCACCGTGGATGAAAATAATGATCCACTATGGATGGTAACCACAACCATAGTTCATACTAACCATGACTCATACTTCATAGTAACCACGACCCTCGTCTGGATCGTGGTTGTCAGCTACATTGGGTCGTGCATCAATCACGACTCAATGTGTATGATAACCACGACCCATTATGCATAATAACCACAATACTTGTCTTTACTGGACATATCAACCACATTGGGTCATGTTTCATAACCACAACCCATTGTGGTGATAACCACGATCCATTGTGGATGATAACCATGATCCATTTAAAAAGGAACACAAATACGACTAAATAATAATGAAGATTATTTTCAATTTCATATACCTTCGTTCCTTGGAACTCCTCTCGTATCTGCTTCATCCGCTCCCGTAGTGAAGCATTCTCACGTTCAGAGAGGGCTTATTGAAGGGAGTTTGTCCTGTAATAAAATCATATATTATTTATGTATTTTAAGATGTCTTTTTTAAGGAATTCAACCACGACCCTTCCTGATTATGAACCACGACCCATTGTAGATGACAATTACGATAAAGAAAAGGGTCGTGGTTATTACGAATATTGGATCGTGGTTATTGTCCATATTGGGTTGTGGTTGAAACACAACCCACTATGAACGGAAACCACGATATACTTTAAATGTGAACCACGACCCTCCATCTGGATCATTGTTGTCATCCACATTGGGTCGTAGTTCACACCCACGGACCATCGTGGATGAAAATAATGATCCAATATGGATGATAACCACAATCCATCGTTAATACTAACCACGACCCTCATCTGGATCATGGTTGTTAGCCACATTGGGTCGTGCATCAACCACAACCCATTATGAATGATAACCACGATACTTGTCCGGACTGGGCATATCGACCACATTGGTCGTGTTTCATAACCACAACCAATTATAGATGATAATCACGATTCATTGTGGATGATAACCATGACCCAAAAATGAACACAACTATGACAAAATAAGAATTAAGATAATTTCAATTTCATATACCTTCGTTGATTGGAACTCCTCTCTTAGCTGCTTCATCTACTCTCACAGTGAAGCATTCTCACCTTCTAAAGGGTTCATCAAAAGGGATGTTGTCTTGCAATAAAATCACATATTATTTATGTACTTAAAGATGTCTTTTTTAAGGAATTCAACCACGACCCACTGTGGATGACAACTATGATCAAGAAAAGTGTCGTGGTAATTATGAACAATGGATCGTGGTTGTCATCCATACCTACTATAAATAGAAACCACGTTCTACTAGGAATGTGAACCACGACCCTCCATCTAGATCATTGTTGTCATCCACATTGGGTCGTGGTTCACACCCACGAACCATCGTGGATGAAAACCACGATCTACTATGAATGATAACCACAACCCAATTCTCATAGTAACCACGAGCCTCGTCTGGATCGTGATTGTCATCCACTTTAGGTCGTGCATCAACCACGACTCAATGTGTATGTAACCACGATCCATTTGGATGATAACCACAACCCAAAAAGGAACACAACTACGACCAAATTAGAATCAAGATAATTTCAATTTCATATACCTTCGTTGCTTAAAACTCTTCTATTAGCTGCTTCATCTGCTTCCACAGTGAAGCATTGTCATATTTGAGATGGCTCATCCCATCCATAACAGTTGTTGTTGTTGTGTTGTTGAGCTGTATTAAAATCATATATTAAACATTACACTCATAGTGACTTGTTAACAATTAAACCAAAGGCAATATCATGTACATATTTTGTGTGAATATCCTCTCTAATCAACTTCACTTCTTCACATAAAGAAGCATTCTTCTCCTTAATATGCTTTATTTCTCCTACAAACCCATCAATATGCTTCACTTCCTCCTTTATTCCTTTCACTTCACTGGCAAGGATCTCAATCCGCTTATTAAATTTCTTTATTGCGGATCTCGATTTATTATTCTGTTTGAATACCTTGTCAACAAGGGTCTCAAGGGAGGCTCTAAGGTCAGCGTCAATTTTTCTTCTCTTGTTAATTTTTATTCTTATTACCTCCACTTCCTCCTCTCTATTCTCCTCTCCATCTGTATGGCTTCCTCTTTTCTCCTTTCTACTCACGATATGTTTGAGCACCATGTCCTCAACCAGTTTCTCTATCGTGGTTGCAGCCCGCAGAGCTTTGTCCTTCCTATAGGTGTCATCAGTTATGTTATTGACAACTTCAGTCTCTGCTTCTTCGACTGTTGGTCGAAGCTCTGGAGCTAGCACCACCTGCAAGAGAAAAATTAATTTATTAATTATACATATATTGCATAATTAGATTACACTAATAATTGAATAACTCTTACCAGGACAGTTGTGAAGACAGCCAAGATTGTTTGATATATGCTTACTCTAAAAGGATCCCAATTTAGTATTCGAGGAATCCTTGTAGGCAGTCTTCTAGTGGCTCACCCACTATCACCAGTGAGTTTCAGGAACTGCTCGTAGGCCTAAATTTGTTTAAAATCCATTATCATGCATTACATATCGGTTAATATGTATGAAGTAAACATTCAAACTCAACGTATGACTGAGGACAAGAATAACTTACCTGTAGTGCATACGCACATCCGCATGTTGTATGATTTGGGGTACTGACCATTCTCACGAACACTGCCAATTGCTGTGTTAACCCCATCCATCAAGTATTCATACCCCACACTGCCCCAGGGGTAGTTATTAAAATAATCCAAGTCATCAACCATGTCGATAAACTTATTAATACAGTAATTCTTTTGCAGAGATCTGACTATTAGATTCTCAACACAAATTATTAGAGTCAACTTCATCGCGTTTGCATGTTCTTCTTTCCCAGTGAGTGACATATAGGCTTCTTTCAATTTATTCCTACTCACACTAACTGCTCTCAAATAGCTCTCCCTAATACCTTTTATTGTCTCTACTCTTCCGCTCTTCTCATGTCCGCCATCATCTATCATAACTGGTCCAAACTTAAGACCCATTATTAATGCAAAATCAAGCTCGGTAAACTTTATCATGGTGCCCTGAACATTGAATGTCAGGTCACCAACATGCCTCTGCATTATGCAGTACATGATCTGAGAGTGTGTCTTCCATCCATTAATTGGAAAGTCAAGTAGAAATCCAAAACAACTTTTCCTAGATAATTGCATTATAGTAGGATTCTTCTCCATATCCTCAATCATGTACTCCTTCAAAAAACTGATGGAGCACTTTGGAGAGACCCGTGTCTTATCAAAGTCTAAGCATGTGGTCATTATTGGCTTGTTTTGACCTGCATTCCAATATGGTTCTAGATTATTAATCAATAAGAAGTTGGTCTTGCAAATATAGGAGTTGAAATTTAGTATGGGTCATAGTTGTAATAGATAGTGGATCGTGGTTATAATCCACAAAGGGTCATGGTTGATAGGAATCTGCGAAGGATCATGGTTAACAATCACGACCCACATAACATGTGAGCCACGATCCACTAGGCATATCAACCACAAACACAACCACGACATAATGTACAATATAATTCGTGGTTCACATAAACAAATGGATCGTGGTTGCCATGTTATATGGGTCGTGGTTGCTAGAAGATAGAGAAGGGTCGTGGTTCTCTTGTACGTGAACCATTGTACATGCGAACCACGATCCATTGTACATGTGAACCACGACCCATTGTACAAGTGAACCGCGATCAACATTGGATCATGGTTGATAACCACGATCCATTGAACATGTGAACCACAATTTGTTGTGCATGTGAACTGCAATCCACATTGGATCATGGTTAATAACCACGATACATTGTGCATGTGGACCACGATCCATTGTAAATGTTAACCATGATCCACACTAGGTCGTGGTTGACAACTACGATCCATTGTACATGTTAACCGTGATCCACACTAGGTCGTGGTTGACAACCACAATCCATTGAACATATGAACCATGATCCGTTGTGCCTATCGATCATGACCTATTGTTAATGTAAACCACCACCCTATTTTAATGAACAAATGGCTCGTGGTTGTCAGGTTATATGGGTCTTGGTTTTTAACATCTCGTACTTTTTGGTACTCGGGTGTTGCCATGTAACCTAGCTTAGTATAAACACCATTCTAATTAAATTGAATGTCCACACATCCTAGCCTAAATCTGAATGTAAAAAACCGTTACATCATCAAATAAATCTTATTTTAAAATTTCAATCACTTTGATAGATGGATCAAACCATCCATTAGGTTCCTAATTTCCCGTAGGGTGACCCACCACTTAGTTTCAATACTCTGGACATTGAATTTTTAAATCTAATCGTTAATTAAATTGTGGCCCACTTACAAACTAAAACAATCTGTTTATTTATTTATTATTAGAGCTCTATGAGTACTGAGTGGATGAATGAATGGGCATGACCCACAATGACAATTTAGAGGAAAATAAAATAAGATAATGGTGTGTGTATATATATATATATATATATATATATATATATATATATATATATAATATTCAACATCCTAAATGCATGTTAGGTCACCTACTCCCTAACTCAAGCACTGATTCTCAACTAAGTGGTCCCTAGGACCATTTTAACTGCTGATATTCAAATTAAAAATGATCCAACCATTCGATCAACAAAAATCCACCAATATTAGAAGTAAAAACTTATGAGTATGGCCCACCTAAGACCTAGGTCAACCCCATTCTTGAGTTCATGGCCTCATATAGGATAATAAATCAAGTGGTCGATGTGGATATCATGCAAGCATCACTGTGGATCCCACATAGGCATTACGTGGGCACCATGGGTCGTGCACTGGACTGGGAAACCCGATCAAGCGAGTTTGACCCGATGCTAACCGAGAAAGGAATTCTCCTTTCTTTTTCTTTTCTCGCCCGTAGGGCATTCAAACGAGCTGCCATTGGCGCTCGGTTTGTGGCCCACCATCCTGTAGAACACTCAAATATGATGAAAACCCTATTGGTCGCACCTATTGAACCTCCCATATGTGGCCACAATCGCTGGCACAAAGAGCGTTGTGCGCTACTATTTTTGCTAAAAATGAAAAAATTCCATCTTTCTCTATTTTTCGCACTAGTAATTCGCATGCTCTGGTTGCTGTAATCTCAACCCTCTACTGAGAGGATCCTAGCCCTCCTTTCCACCTCATTTTTAGGGCTTTATAGCTATTAGATGAGCTTTTCTTTATGCCACTGCACGCTGCAATAGAACCCATCACATTTGGAGGGTAGCCTCGATGATTGGTGGGTCCCACAAGTCCCTGGGGACCAATTTGATCCTTTTAAAAATTTGAGATCGGGCAATGAACCACCCGATGAGAAACTATCATTGATGGGTCCATGATCTTCCTACTTTGAACGAGAAACCCATCAGTGGGTGGTGAGGCCTATTTGCTAATCCAGGACGTACATTAGGTGGACCATCATGCTAGAAACACATCGTATGGATGTCTTATGGTCATGTACCTAGGATTTGCAAGATCAACATTTTTAAGATGCTTTAGCTCGAGTGAAGATACGAATGGTAACTGATTAAGCAGTTAACACTCGTTAACCCTAGGGAAAACTATTATGGCCTATAAAGGGCTACTGTTAGGGTGACCCATCCCAAAAGGAAAAAAATGAAAAGGAAATGAGAGAAGGCAAGAGAAGTTGCCGCACCGAGTTGGCTCGCTGGTGCGAGCAGACGACCGAGTAGAGGTGAAGAGGGAGAACGAGGAAGAGGAAAAGAGACAGAGATAGAGAGAGAGGAAGAAAGAAAATGAAAGAGAGATGCAGCTGTGTTACCACACCGAGATGGGCCGGGTAGGTGCATTCTCGCACCAGCTTAAACCGAGCTGAGCATGGGCCGAGTCAAGCAGGGCTTGGCCTACATTGTAGGATGTTTTTAGCAGAAAGAAGAACCTAGGAGAAGAAGGAGAGAGAGGGAGAGAGTCGTGCGGGCTGTGGTGCCGCACTACACCGAGTAGCGGGTTGCTGCCACACTTCCTTCGAGTGCATGGGCTGCTGCTGTCTTTGGACTGAGTTGGGTCCAATCCAGGCTAGCAACCCTGCTGCTATATGAGGTCTGGGTCCTCCCAAAATGAGAGAGAAGGAGAGAAATGAAGGAGGAAGGTGAGGATGTGTTGCCATATTGACTCCACACTGATTGAGTTGCCAACTCGCTCGAACCTAGTTGAAATGGGGTTCGGGCTAGTTAGACTCGTCAGAAATGAAGAGAAGGAAGTGGAGGAGAAGAAGATGAAAGAAAGAAGAAGAGAAGAAAGGCGAGTCACTGAGTTGACTCAATTCAAAATCGAGTTAGGTCTTTGACTCACTGGCGGGTCAGGTCCAGATCCTGCTGAAAATTCTCAGCAAAAGAAGAAAAGAAGAAAAGAGAAAGGAGAAAAGGAGAAGAAGAGGAGAAAAGAGAAACTAGGAAGAATATGTGAGGGTGAGTTAAGTTGACTCAACCGAGTCAACGCAGGTGAGCTGTTTTCATTCACTTCACAAATCAGATTTTTGTTGTTAATTACTTTCATTATTAAAATTATTTAAAATTAGCAATTAATATCATCCTATTACTATTTTTGAAGATTATAATTGAGGTTATAAATTTATATTAGATAGTTATACTAAGTAGTGTTATTATCATCATCAATTATAACCTCTACTACTCATTTTCATTCATTGCACAACTTAGATTTTAGAATTCCTAAAATGACTAACCTTAAAACGTAGGTTGGAGATCAAATCCTGAGGTTAGATTTTAACCATAGATGATGTGTGGAACTTAGATCTAAACCGTCCAAGTTGGATTCGTGCATTGGAGCATTCTAGTTGCAATCACTTAATTTAAAGGTGAAGATCACCCTTCAAGCTTTTCTACATCTTCATAGTCAGCATAGCTCGTTTATTTCATCTCTTGCCTAATATAATACTTAGTGAAATTGATGATAAATGCTAATTTCTATTTGAGTAATTCTTTATAATGATTGATGGTTAGATTTATATTCAAATATGAACATGCAATAGGTCTTTAATATTTCACTTTACATGTTTAATTACTTTTGACAATGTACTTGGCTTGTTTTGTCACTTGTGGTTATTTAATGGTGTTTGTGGAAGTCCTTGAACTAGTGGCCTTTTTGCGAAATAGATTAAATGGAATTTCTTTATCATGGACTTACCATCTTGTGGATTGTTTGTGCCTTTGTGGCTTTTTAGTGACGATCCCTTTCTATTGTATCCTTGAATGGATAGATTGACTTATATGGCCTTAATTGACTACTTGCCCTTTCGCTGCTTTAATGGATTATTTTATACAACCTTGTGATGGTAAGTTCCACTTATTGGACTACGATTGGCCACTAGTTGTGTCGGTTACCTTTAAACATCCTATTTGTTAATCTCATGAGCTAGGGATAGTGGAATGGGACACTGTGCTTGAGCTGTTGGCTTGTGCTGGGTGATGAACCCCCCATAGTGACCTTTGAGCTTTCTTAAAAGGATTGTTCGAAATTGGAATAATAATGGTTGGGCTAATCATGATTTTCATGGCATGTGGACTTTACCGGGCGGTCGATATAAGACACGAGGGTTTTTTGGATCACTATGTGATGTACCATAGAGTATTTTACTGGGTGATCCTAAATCATTATTTCGTGCATTCATACCGCTATGGGCGTCCTTATTGCATGAACTTTTCCGGGTGCCTAGTCCTCCTTGGGCGTACCTTTGAGTACTTTTTCGGGATACTAGTTCATCTTGGGCGTCCTCATTGTATAGTCTTTTTCGGGTGGGTAGTTCTCCTTGAGCGTACCTTTGAGTACTTTTTTGGATGGCTAGTTCTCCTTGGGTGACCTCGTTGCATAGTCTTTTTCGGGTGGCTAGTTCTCCTTGGGTGACTTTTTACTAGTTGATGTGCATCCCTGGATCTGTGAGCATGTGCATGCATTTATGCATTTAAATAAGATTATCTTTGTGAAATTTATTTAATGAATGTGTATCTAATGAACCGTATCTGATTTCCATGATAATCATTGTGTAATAATTGTTATACACTCTTTGATAACTATGGTTAATTATCCTGATGATATGATAAATCGTGGGGCTATACCTCACTAGGATAGCCATTGACGCTATCAAACCGTAATCGGTGTGTATGAGAGTAGAGGATGCACGTGCTAGTATTCATGTGGAATAAGAGGAGTCAAATGATCTTGCGACTTTCTATTCCTAATTTCAATTGTATTAAATTTGTACTGTCATGTTTTGGAAAACGTTAAGACATTGGTTTGTATAAGTTTTCGGGTGACCGCTTGAAACATTTGGTTTTGTATAATTAGACTCCCTCTTATACTTAATTGTTTATATCCCGCTATATTACTAACTTTAATAAAGAAAAAAAATGTACGTGAAATTTGAACCATCGGTAAAGGTTAATACTCGGGTTTTTAGAAAATGAGTAGTGTACTCGGGTTCTAGGAATCGGGGTGTTACATGGTTGCTAGCAAATAGTGAAGGGTCGTGTTTCACACTGGGTCATGGTTGAAAACAATGATCCATTGTAAATGTAAACCAAGATCCATTGTGCCTATCAACCACGATCCATTGTACATGTGAACCAAGATCCGTTGTGCCTATCTACCACGACCCATTGTTCAAGTTACCACGACCCATTGTTCAAGTAACCACGACCGTTCTCAATAAGTTGTCAACCACAACCATTTTTTAAATATCTGTCAACTATGACCCATTAAGTTTAAGTTTATATTAACAATGGGACTCGGTATAGTTATATATTCTAGGGATGAGTGACCAGCTCAGTGGGAACTCCCCTCAAGATTACACACTACCGCATTAACTAAGCGTTGTTGTAGATAATAAAACATTCAAAACAATTCATATCAACTGGGGATGCACATCCAGTTGGCCAAATGAATGGACCTTTCAAATAGTCAGTCCATTCGGGTAAAAGAATGGGCCTTTCAAACAGTCAACGCATTCAACTTACCAAATAGTGGGCCTTTCAAATAGTATGCTCACTTAGACATGAATGAGCCTTTCAAACAGTCAGCTCATTCATACCTGGGGATGGGCCTTTCAAACAGTTAGCTCATCCCTAATACGGGAATGGACATTTTAAACAGTCGGTCCATTAAGCAAGAGAATGTGCCTTTCAAATAGTCGACTCATTCAACTTGCAAGGGGATGGGTCTTTTAAACTGTCGACCTGCTCAAATAAGACAGTGGGCCTTTCAAACAGTCAGCTCACTTAAACAATGAATGAGCCTTTCAAACAGTCAGCTTTTCATGCAAGGGGATGGGCCTTTCAAACAGTCGGCTCATCCCTAATAAGAAAATGGATATTTCAAACAGTCAGTCCAATCAAAATAGAAGTGCTATGAATGCATGATTAATCCTAGCCATTATTATTCAACTTGTAAGCAACCAATTTAGGTAGACATTCAAATAAGTGTAATGGTCCAAGGTTTACAAGCACGCATTTCATAAATATCCTTTAAGCATAAATTGACATACCACATATATATGTTTCCACAAAATAAATATTGACCATGTATTTAAATTCGATAACTAATGCAAATAGTTTTGAAAACAGAGTCATCAATTTTTAGGTAAAATTAGAGTTGAACTAACACATGAGTTAACATGGAAGAGGGAAGCTCAAGGGGTAGAATCCTCACCTTATGGGCCGACTACCCTTTGCTAGCTATGAGCTTATTCAACACCTAACCTGTCTGCCTTGGCTAGTCGGCTCAGCGCCATGAAGTACGTTCAAGCCTGAGAGGAACAAGTTAACTTTCTTAAGGAATAATCCTCACTAGCTTATTATAGGTGGTACTAAGGTCTCCCCATATCTGGAATGGTTGGGCGAGAGGTGAGTTAACTCACCGAGTCAACTTAGCTAACAAGGACCTGATTGGAGGAGCCACGTAGGGTCGGGCTATCAACTGAAATAGGTCCTACAACAAGAACAAAGCTGAGTCAGTTCACATTGGTTGAGGTGAGTTAACTCGTGTGACTTAGGGTGAGTTAACTCAGCCAATTCCAACGACCTGACTCAACCCACCCAAGCTGGATGAGTGGTGTGTCTTAGGGTGAGTTAACTCAGCCAATTCCAACGGCCTGACTCAACCCACCCAAGATGGATGAGTGGTGTGACTCGGTTCCCACACGTAGCTGCCACCTCCTCACCTTGCTGTTGGAACTCGACCGAAAATGGAGGTTCTTCCGGTGTGGCGGGGAGGAGCTACTCGACTCAACAACGTCTGGATGGAGTTAGGTTCGATCAGAACGAGTCAGGACTCATCCAAACTAGACCAGACTCGATCCGCTGGTTGGAATGGGTGTTAAATAGTCTGCTCCTACCCTCTTTCTCCCCCTTCTTTCTCTCCTATTTCTCCTCCCATTTCCCCTCCGGTTCTTCCTCCTCCTTTCTTTCTCTCCTACGAAGCTGCTTCCGGCCTGCACTAATCCAACTCGTTTCGGTTTGAACGATCGACTTGGTGTAGTGCAACATCGAGTTCAGCGCCTGCCTTAGCCTCAATCTCTTCCTTCCCTTCTCTTTTCTTTCACTCTCTCTCTGTGTGCCTCTCTCTGATTTTCTCCTGCACAATGGTGATTACGGGCTGCACTGATCCAGCTCGATTTGATTTGGACGGTCGACTTGGCACAGTGCGGCACTGGGTTTTACCTGGACTCATTTTTTCTTTTCTCTCTCCAAGTTTCTTGGTGAGAATCCCGAGGAGATAGGCCCCATTTATAGGGTTAGGGCTACCCTATGGCCGTACCTATCCTCCTAACGAACGGTCCAGATACCATTTTGGGCTCTCTCCTTCTCTTTTTGTCTTGCGTGGAGGTGATCCGTCGGTGAGATGGATATCCCATCTCCATGGCCCACCGAATGAGCACCTTAGATTTGGAAATGGGGCCCACTGCATCGTGGTGGGTTTCCCGATTAAACGGAGAAGATGGCTGCCTGCTAATAGCGGATTTTTATTGACGGTGAATCTTGTCGATCCAATCTACTTGGAGCGACCAGATGGGTCTTATGATCATTATTGGGCCCACTAATCACGTCCCTGATCGTCATGTGATCATCTCGCGATATTTTCCCCATCGCGACTCTCTTCTCGTGTGGACTGGTGATTCTTCGGGGAGGCTGTTGCTGCCCTAGTGCAGACACTTGGGATTGCCCCTGGAGCTTAGTGGAAGGCTCAGATTGAGCCAGCGTGGTTTCCCAAAAAGAAAAACAGCCGACCTCCTTTTGATATTAGTAGGATGTCTCTCCTTTTCTAGTGCTAAAAGAAAGGCTGGGATTTACTCTGGATGGAGGGCTGAGATTTGTAGGAGAAGGCGCACGCGGATCTCTAACGTGGCAAAAACCCGTCTTGAAGCAATCGTGTGTGTTCCTATATTGTTTGAGCTCGTGTTTGTGTGTACGTGGGCATGCATGGCTGTGGAAATAAAACATGGTTTTGGTCGTCCAAGCAAGACCATCCAGATGAACGGTCTCGATCTGGGTGATGTGGTACGATGGTGGGCCACTTGCGTCGCTCATTCAAACTATCCATTGGCGGGAAAAAATTGACGAAGAGAGGATTTCTCTCTTTTTCAAAAGGTTTGTTTGACCTGCTCCTTTGTTCGGCGCACGACAGGTGCACGCTCACGTGGTGCACACGCAACCTTTTGTGGGGTCCATAGTGGTATATCTATCTGATCTGCTCCGTCCATTCCTCTGGGGGGCCATGTCAGGGATTTCAGACCATTGATCAGTCAGTTTATGGGTGGGCTACATACTTTAACTTTGGGGACCTATTTGGGGATATCTACTGATCTACGGGTCAATTCAAGTTTAGCCTAGTAATCAGTGGTTATAAAGGCTTTAGGTTTTGCCTAGTTGGACCCCAATGGTGGCCCGATGGTAAATTCATTAATCTGAGTGTTGTGGACTCAATGGACTCTAAGCCGGGTCCCAGCATTGCAATGTGTGGTTTTAATAACATGATGCAGAGTGGGTTGTTATGATGTAAGCTAATCTAGGGTCGACATCTCTCATATTACGATATGATGTCTTGAACACTAATCTGATTTACGGTTTGATGAACGGGAGAAAGTGTTCAACTTAGGGCAATCTTATTTGTTTAAATGTATTCATACTAGGTTTCATGGTAACACCCGAGCATCGAAAGTATGGGGTGTTACACAGTTGCTTTCCATTATATACATTGCCACTTACGATGTTTCTAGGTCATATCAATTTGCATTTTGTCTAATATGCTCTATCCATTCTATTAGTAAAATCAAGGAACACAATTGTCCAAAGAATGATTAAAATATTCAAATCTGGTGGACCACAACAGTTCAAAACAATAGGTTCCGTATAAGCAAAACATTTATCCTTTTTACTCAGTGTGGGCCATTGATGACTTGATACAGTGTCAATACTAAATATCTATACGAAATTCATCAACCTTGAATAATACTAATGGATTAGATCCGATTTATGATGGGCCCATAGACTAGAAGAAGATGATCAACGTTTGGTTTTAGGCATTGGGAATCATAAGAGAAACTTTTCGCCTTTTCTTGCCATTTTTTCTGTACATGTGTGCGATTTATTAATTCAGTATAAAGTAAGATATGAGGGGCCAAAGTGATCTTTAAATGTCATCTAACATGCTCATCATATGTAATATATATATATATATATATATATATATATATATATATATATATATATATATATATATATAAAGGGATAACGTAAAAATAATGTCTATTAGAAAGGTGTATGGCCCCTTAGTTCTCAACGTTTTATAACTATCTATTTGGGTGTGGTCCACTTCATCTATAAACAACATTCATATTTTTGGATGAAGATTATGACATACTCATACAACTCATGAACAGTGTAGATTGAAAATTTACATCCCATTTGTCCCACAACCGAGAGATAACCACTGGCATATGAGACATACAAGCACCAAACAAGACTTACTGCGCCGACTTTACCTTTTCATCATTACCTCTTTTTACATGTAAAGTACATTTTGGTCCAAAAAAATTGACAACGACGATCCATATAACATGACTACAATGATCAACATAACATGAAAACCATGACTCATAACAACTGATAACCACGATTCATGTAACATGACAACCACGACCTATATAACATGCAAATCATGATCCAAAACAACTGTCAGCCACGATCCATGTAACGTAATAATTACGACCCATGTTACATGGCACCCACGATACAAAGTTGTGGGCTAAACAAGTTAGGCCTTGCATATGGCCCATGAAAAGCACGACCCACATAACATGACGACCATGATCCATCTAACATGAAAACCGCGACCCATTATGATTGACAACCACGACCCATATAGCATTACAACCATGACCAATAACAACTGTGAACCACGACCCATATAACATGACAACCATGACCTATATAACTTGACAATCATGATGTATAAGTGTGTGCAAACGAGATGCATTTTGCACACGACCCGAAAATGCACGATCCTTATAACGTGACAATCACGATCCATATAACATGACAACCATGACCCATGACAACCGACAACCATGACTCATGTAACATAAAAACCACGACCCATATGACATAAAAATCACGATCCATAACAACTGGCAGCCACGATCCATGTAACATGACAACTACGATACAAAGTTGTGGGCCAAATAAGTTGGGACTTGCACACGACCCGTGAAAACCACGACCCATATAACATGACAACCATGATCCATATAACATGAAAAAAACATCATACATTAAAACCACGACCCATATAACATGATAACCACGATCCATACAACTGCCAACCACGACCCATGTAACGTGACAACCACGATACAATGATGTGGGCCAAATGAGTTGGACCTTGCACAAGGCACTTCAAAGCACGATCCATATAACATGACAACCACGATCCACACAACATGATAGCCATGATGCAACATGTGGGGCCCAATGAGTTGAGTCTTGCACACGGCCCTGAAAACTACAACCCATGACAACTGACAACCACAACTCATGTAACGTAAAAACCAAGACCCATATGACATGAAAATCACGATCCATAACAACTAGCAGCCATAATCCATGTAACGTGACAACCACGACCCATATAACATGACAACCACGATACAAAGTTGTGGGCCAAATGAGTTGGGACTTGAACATGAAAACCACGACCCATTAAAATTGACAACAACAATCCATAACAACTGCCAACCACGGTAAATGTAACATGACAATCCCGATGCATCAATGTGGGCAAACGAGTTGTGTTTTGCACATGGCCCCTAAAAGCACGATTATTATAACATGACAATCATGATCCATATAATAATGACAACCACGACTCATAACAATTGACAACCACAATCCATAACAACTGCCAACCATGACCCATGTAACATGAAAATCACGATGCATCAGTCAGTTTTTGAAAATCAAATCTTTTCTTATTTTAAAAATTTTTGTAAAGTTCTTAGCAAGTAAAGCCATATCATCCTCTGTATCTTTAATATCAGAATTAACATTGTTATCTTTTGAAATATATTTGGATGACTTAAGAGCAATGGACTTACCTTTAAGAGCTTTAAAATTTAACTCATATGTTTGAAGAGAACCAACTAACTCTTCAACCTTCATTAAATCAGTGTCTCTCAGCTCCTGAATGACAGTTACTTTGGAATTAAATCTCTTAGGAAGCGATCACAATATTTTAGCACAAACCTTGCTTTCTGGGATTCCATCTCCTATACTCCACATAGAATTTACTATATCATTTAATTTCGTATAGAAGTCCATGAAGGTTTCATTTTCTTCTATACGAATTTCCTCAAATTTTATAGTGAGGATTTGAAATTTAGATTTCTTAACTATAGTAGTTCCTTCATGTGTCATTTTAAGAATATCCCAGGCTTATTTAACTGTATCATATGATTCTCTTGAATTCATCAGATGATAGAGCACAAGTAATGGCATTTAAGGCTTTATCATATAACACCCCGCACCTCTGGTACACGAGTGTTACCATTAAAACTCGTGCAAGTGTAACTTTAAGCCTAATTCTAACTTAAACCAATATAGGAAGAAACCTCCAACCACCTGGTGAAGCCGTCCATTGACGCCAAGATAAGTCACCAAGGTTCCCCTAAGGGGTTAAAAGGGGCCATACACTAGCCACAAGGGTAAAGCCTAACTAACCACCTCAGGTTTAGAATAACCTTCACCAATAGATCAATCTTCTGGTAATAAATTAAACAAATATAATTACGATCACCCCACGGGAGCTAGTAAGTAGCTAACTAACCAACCCCTACCATTTAGGGTCCAGTGTGTCCTGGAATAACATCCAATCCAGCCATGGGATTGTTAGAAATCTACCACATGGAGTCAGACATTGCATGATGCGGCCCACCTAAGCCTCAGATAGGGCTAACCTTCACCCAAGGACCCTGATAGCGGCTCTCAATGGGGATGATCGGAGCAAATCTCCCACACACCTCACGGTGGGTCCCACGTTTATGGTGCGTGTGCACCCGCCGCACACTATACGCAGCATCGAGTCAAACAACGTTTGACCTGATGAAAGATAAAAAAGAGAGAACTTCTCTCATGTCTTTCCTGCCAACTCAGAATATGAAACTGAACACGCTCGTCCACCCAAACTGAGGCCCATCATTGTGATCGGATCCGTCCATCACGATCGGACGATCCACATTATCAGAACCCTATGGTTCGCTGGCCTTCGTGCATGTGTAAAAATAGTGGCACGATCAGACCATGCACACCGCACATCAGAACGAAGGATTCGCACCTGATTTTGGATTTGCTACCTTGCAATCTGAGGCAACGCCACGCCTTCTATCTCGGCCGTCCGTTGAGGGCACATCTCAGCGCTCCTCTCGGTGCCAAACATGGGCGGGCACTTGCTACGGGATGGAAAGGACAGGCAGACATTCCATTTCGGAAATTTCGCTGGCACAATCCGGGCCTCCCACTGCGCCGCGTGGAAGAATCCCTGCCTTCCCCTCTAGGGCGACGACCTTTTTCTAGGAGAGTGCCTCATGTTGTGAGAATGTGCAGCCGATAGAAAATCTCACAAGATGGGCAAAATGGCG
Organism: Magnolia changhungtana; assembly: GCA_030180095.1. Classification (NCBI taxonomy): domain Eukaryota; kingdom Viridiplantae; phylum Streptophyta; class Magnoliopsida; order Magnoliales; family Magnoliaceae; genus Magnolia; species Magnolia changhungtana. The sequence goes on from JASAUF010000156.1 coordinate 1,138,464, forward strand.
ATGGATGTTGGGAAAAATGGGCCCTGCAGTGATCAGCGGCACCATCTGACCCGTCTAAATGGAACAGATCATCTGTTTGTGCCATAGATGAAAATTGGCCATTGATGGCCCCATCATCCTCCTCGTTAAGCCAACGAACCCACTAAAATGGTATGGGCCCCAATTGCCGATCCAGAGTACTTTTCCAGTGGGCCACGACGAGTAGAATCCATACCCCGTGATGGATTTTTCCCATGCAAACGAAAGAAGGAGAGGGGGACGTGCACATGACCATTTATCTCAACCATTGGATACCCATTCACACGTGCTTCAGCCCTATAAAGGTGGGTCGTCTGCCTCGGGATTCTCACTGAGTGATCAGGAAGAAAAGGAGGAGAGAGGAGAGGAGAGAGAGAGAGAGAGAGAGAGAGAGAGAGAGAGAGAGAGAGAGAGAGAGAGAGAGAAACGACATTAGCTTCGGTGCCTAACTGCACCAGACTAAACGACATTAGCTTCGGTGCCTAACTGCACCAGACTATTTGAGTTAACTCGACTTAGGCCGAGTCGGGGCGAGCTTAGTAGCTCCGAGGTAACAAGGCGCTGCTCCACCTGGTTCCTAGAGTCCAGACTTCTCACGAACACTCGGAGGGAGCCCATGGCCTAGGACCACCAACAGTAGTCACCCAGAGATCGGACGGTCCGATCGTGAAAGAAGGAAGGGCCGAGTCACAGAGAGACACACTGCAACCACTCCTCGGGATTCAGGTGCTGGACCGTTTCTACCAGGTGATGACAACTCGGTCTTAAATTGACTTGATTGATAACCGGTAATCCTAACAGAAAGAAGGAATGTCCACATGTGTGGTGTCATCCAACCCATTACAGCGACTGTACGAGGCGCTGAGCCAACTTAGCGAACACCTAGAATAGTCAAGGAAATCTCCCAACACCCCACCACAGTTTAGCTAAATGAGCCGCCCGTTTAAGCCCCATCCAGTAAACCATGTTGATGGGAGTTTGCAAACGTGAATGAAACCGTCTGCCTGGTGAGACTCAAACGTGACAGCAAGTGCGGCCTAGGGGCGCGTTGAATCATGGCTGGAATTCAGCTTGTGCCAAACCAACCAGCTTAGTGTAAAGAGGACAGTCTAGTCTGGTACAGCTAAGTTAGGGAAGAACTGTTCCATCAGGTTCACGGCCAACTTGGTTGTCCAGTGAGTTCTGGACTGAGTCGAGTCTGAACTCAGCCCAGGAACTAACTCCAGCTGGAGTGTCGTCCTCCACGGCTCATGCGCCACACACTGCTGACGGTTCAGCTAGGTTTAGGGCCACGCCAACCCACGCCGAGGCGTCCTGCCACTCAGCCATAGAAGAAAACAATTATAGGCAATGACTCAAACCGGGTTAACTCGGGCTGGGCTGACCTGATAGATTATGGGAACTAACAGTCGCCCACCTAAGATGGCCCACTTCATATTGATGGGCTGGGTGGGTGACTTGGACGGGTCCACTCACTCCATATCACACCCCAAACTCAGAAACCAGGCTCACAAAATTTTCAATTGCCTAATCCGGCACCGACAGCCTCCACAGTAGCCCATTCTCGGCTCTCGGCACCCATACACCAGGTTTCGATCCTGGGATCCTACAAGGAAGATTTTTAATATCAATGTGATTTGTAATGAGCATAACCATAAGCATAACCCATGAACAATAACCACAGGAACACCATCACAAAATCCACTATGATAAAAAACTTTGAGTACAAGGCGTATGAAAGGGGAATACAAGATAATGAAAATAACAGAAACTCCAGAAGCTCGACTGCACACTCTAACTGCGGCAAGGCTATGGCTGCGTCCTGGCGTCACCTGCACGCATCAATCATGCATAAGCTTATAGGAAGCTTAGATGGTGGTGTAAGTGTATGCATAGTATGAACGTGTTAAGAATGCAATGCCAGAGTAATACAGAATCATGTTGATGGTTACATGAATGCAATTAGCCGTACCAAGGCTATGCAGTGCTAGATATGAATGCTATCAGCCATATCAAGACCATGCGATGTGAGATACAACTCAAGCATGTCAATCCTCATCCAAATCCTCATACAACTCATCAAATATTAGTACAATTCTCATTCTGGATAATCATCGGGGTCTAGTACACTCTACGCCAGCTTACCGTCCCTATCCGAACGCATAACTGAGAGAGTAGAAGAGACCTTACTATCCACCTGCCAATATCGGGCCTGGCTCGTTGATAGCAGACCAATTCCTCAAGCTGGTCAAACTCAACCTAGAAATTACCCCCTCACTCAGGCGAGTAAGGTCACACCCCTTTCCAACCAACCACGATACAGTGGGAGACGCGGCCTACTGGTATACGACCCTCACGTGCTCATGTAACCACTCGGTCTCGACATTGGAGTCATCCTCTGATACCATCGGGTTTAGAAATTTTCACCCAGGGACATCTATGGCGCCCTGATGCTATAAACAGTATTTCCGGTATCCAATCTAGCCACCTATGATGTGTCTGTAGAGGCTATGACCCTGATGTCACTAGGACATAAAATAATCACAATCACACATATGCAAGTGCATGAATCACCCTACTAGACATGCAACAATCCTGCGCGTACCGCGCGCTTATGAAGGGCAACTCCGCCTATCAGGAAGCCCATAAACAATCTGCCCAAAGGCATATGCTATGATCAGTCGCTCCTCATATCAAGCATACATATGATGCGTATGAGCACGAATCATGGATCTATACTAAACATGTTATATAGTGATGGGCTCTTCTCATAACAAAGATGGGCCTAGACAGCCTACACACTACAAGTATGGGCTTATCAATGGGCCCTAGGGAGAGTGACAATGCGGACATTTAACTAACATCATCTTTATAATGTGGGCATCAATCCATCATTGCTCCTAAGGCACGACCTGCCATGAACACCATTACATAAGCCATGGTGGAATCACACATTACAATGGGCCTTATGTACATCCGTTGGGCCTGACCCATAAGCCTTAAATACATCAAATGGGCCGTATACCATGGGCCTCATATATATCAAGGTGGGCCTCAACAGCGGGCCTCAACAACAGCCTTGTACACATCAAGGTGGGTCTTAACAACAGCCTTGTACACATCAAGGTGGGCCTCAACAACGGGCCTCATATATCACATTGGGCCTTATCAAATGGGCCGAATCAACGGGCCTTATATTCATTGCAATGGGTCATAACCCATGTAAAGATCATTTTAGAGCATTTCTAAAGGAATGAATCGTATCGAGAGATCAACTGGACCGCACTCCAAATAACAGTGGTGACAATGATTTCCACCATTAAAATCCTCAAGGCCCATCATATCCTTTATGTTCCATCCAATCTGATCATAAGGTCACACATACCTGAATTAAGATGAAAAACAAACCCCCCATTGATCCAAAACTTATGGAATCCAAGGGTTTCGATGGTAGATGTTCAACCCCACTGTTTCTATAGTGTGGTCCACGTGGTACTAGATCTATCTTATTTTTTATTTCAAGCCTTAAAATGAGCTTTCAAAATGGTTGGACGGTTTGGATGCAACACATGCATCATGGTGTGTCCCATAGGGATGGACGGTATATATAAAGCACGTACCACATGGTTGGGTCCCCTGCCATCCAGCAGCCCAGCCAAAATGGCTAGATAGCATAGATAAAACACATACATCATAGCGGGTCCCCCGTCCAATGGTGTGATCAGTGTAGCAAAACACATACACCATAGTGGGTCCCACGTGGGGCCCACCATAATGTTCATTCACCATCCAATCTGTTGGTAAGGTCACACGGACCGGATGTAGAGGAAAAACAAATTTCATAATGACCTAAAACTTCTGTTACCCAAAAAAGGTTTCAATGGAAGACGTTCAATCACATTGTTCCCTGTGATGTGGGCCACCTGAGTCTCAGGTACGGCTGATTTTTGGGGTGACCCATAGCCAGAAGGGGGCCCTTAAAATGCACGGTGTGGATGTTTCACACACATCATGATTGGACCTGTAGTGGGGCCCACGGACCCAACGTTGCAAGGAACGGACGGACGCTGCTGTGAAGGCCCCTAGACGCCGACAAAGAACAGCGTCCTATTTTGCTATTATTATTTTTTTGAAAAAAAAAGAATTTTTGAGGTTTTTCCTAGGTGGGGACCACATCAGCTGAATCCACTCCAGCCATTGCATTTCATGGCTCAAGACCTACTAAACAAGCCCAATATTCAGTATGTTTTGGCTCAAGGTGGGTCCTAGTCAATTTAATGGTAAAAATTAGTATTTTCTAGGCTATGGCCCACCAGAAAATTGGATTGGGTTCATTTTTCAGCTCAACGTCTAAAATGAGCTGGGGAATGGAATTGACGGCGTGGATTAGACTTATACATCAAGGTGGGGCCTGCATAAGTGGCCTACCCAAAACCCTTAAACATAAATATATAAATATTTTTGTGTTGCTGTAAGTACACCCCACTGACTGTTCACGCTTCATGGAACCCACGTCCAGTTCACACTTCACTGTAAAGCCATGTCCAGCGTCCCTGGATGCTGGACAGTGTAGAAACAACATAGGTGGTCCGACATGGATGTGGCCCACCTGTTTGGATTGACATGATATTTGTGTTTTTCATTTCATCCAGGCCTGCTAACGGACTGGACAGTGTAGATCCAACACATCCATCAGGTGGGTCCCATGAAGATGGATGGCGTGGATAAAATATACGCTTCATGGTGGGGGTCTATCCGAGTGGGCCACATGACCACATCATCACAAAGACACAAGGAAAGAGAGAGAGAGAGAGAGAGAGAGAGAGAGAGAGAGAGACGGCGATGGAGGGGCCCCGCTACTATGGCCCCCTCATGATTACAACACATACATCATAATGGGTCCCACTTATAAGTAGGCCCTCAAATGCAAATGGACGGTAGATCACCCACCTATCGGCCTTCTTCTTGGTCCCTTAGCCTCCTTAGCTCCTATGCTCAACTTTTGATGGTAGATGATGGAGTTTTGATGGTGGAGATAAGAGGGGTGGGCCACACTTGTTGATTTAGGAGAGCTTGGGAAGGCTTGGATGTGGGATGCTTTGTTGCTTAGGAGTGAAGAGAAGGAATGAGAAAGAGAGAGAAGTGATGGGTGAAAAGGGATGGGATGAGGTATGATAGGTGATGGGTGGAGTGATGGGGTTGTAAGAAAGGGATGGGTGGAGAGAGAGAGAGAGAGTTGACTTTGGGAATGGGAAGGGATCGGTTGATGTACTTGGGGTGTGGCTTGTACTTGACATTGATTGATTGATTGATTGACTGATTGATGGGATAGATTGTAGAGATTCCCTTAAAATTTGTAACGCACGGCGTTTTTTTCAAAATGAACGCGGGCTCACATCTTTTGGCCCGGGTATTAGATCGGTGCACGAGTCACGGCGTTGGAACCGCGGCGATGGCGCGGTCACTACGGTACAAGTTTTGGGTCGAGACGACTTTAGTATGCGGGACTCAACTTAGGATCGGGCACAAATGTCGGATACTGGTCGAGGGATGCCGAAATTTGACCGGAAGAATCGCAGAAGCCTACGAAATGGTACGATCTAGGATACAAGCCTTATACTCCATCACATTCATCAACTCAACGACTCGCTAAATCCTTGCCATTTTAATATGGGTTGTAAATAGGACAGCAGCATGCCCTCTCTGGAATGGTTTAAGCTTGGGTTGACATTCCCCTAAGTCGGTTAAACCTAACCACTTCACCTCAAGATAGAGAGGGCACCACCCTCCCACTCTTAGTAAAAGTTTTGAATATCTATTACCTAAGTTGTGAAATGAAAATTAGAACCCGGTCCTAACTCGGGAGTGGAACTAAAACCACATACGAAACAAGACTTGAACCTAACTCTATAATTGAAAACTTTAGGGAAAGATCCGGCCCTAAGGAGCATGCGCACCTTATGACAACATTAACAAGCAAACAAGGTCCAAAGGTGATGATTTCTTCCCCTTAAGCTTTCCATTTCCAAATTAATTACAGTATTAGTTTTTATTAGATTCATAAGAGTAATCTCATGACATGTGATCTCTTACATTAGTTATAAAATCATAAGACATGACTGGTTTTTGAATTATAGTTGATAGTTGTGACAGCATGCAGTAGTTACTCACATAATAGTTTTTGTTTAAATCTCAATTGATAGTTCATGCCATGACTTATTGCGATTATGAATCAAATGCTTAACATATGTATGTCATGATATAATTATATGCTTTCACATGAGTTGTTGTAAGGCACCAATAAAATCCAATTCACTAAATCAATTAGTGGAAAAACACCACTTATGTATGTGAACTCACACTTAGGGTGTGACGGTATAGAATGTGTTAGAATTGGACCCTCGACTTGGAGGTTACCTTTGGCGGTGAAACGTTAACGTGGGTTTACCATCTATGGGTTGTTTCGCCTATGGGGCTTGGGCATAAATTCTTTACTGCCCTGATTTAACATTTGTCTAACCTTTTTACTGTGTCAATTTGATATTTGATTCGTGCGACCACTTATCACTTAGTTTTGGTATTTGCCCCGTGATTTGATATTTGCCCTGGTGGCTTCGACAGTTTATTCCCATATAACTGTAAGATGGTAATCCCCACATATTGAAATTGATTGGCCACGGGTCGATGGGCATCCATTAAACATCCTAGGGTGAGAGAACCTCATGAGCCAGGGATGGTAAGAATGAGACACTATGCTCGAGCTATAAGCTTACATTGAGTGACAAGCCCACCGTAGTGACCCTCGAGTTTACTTAAATTTACTGGTTATAATTGGAATATAATGGTTTGACTAATCATGTATTCATGACATACTAGCGATGACGGGTAGTTAATTCTAGATGTTGTAGCACGTGCCCTCAGGTTTAGTGGGCTATCATTTCGCTAGCTCCCAGACCATTGACTATCGACCTACGTACGTGATGTACGATAGCTTGGTCATTATGTGGTACGTGATGTACGCACGTGATGTGCTGCGCTGGTGACTAGTCATATGCATGAGTGACGAGCCCAAGTCCGACTGGATGAGCATCCCCAGGTCGATGTGCATTCACGCATCCATACATTTAAATAAGATCGCATTTTATTTTATTTTGAATGTCTTGGTGTTTTAACTATACTTAGCTAAGGAGGCGGTGTGTAAATCTTGAAGGGAATTCGCACTGAGCTGGTCACTCATTCATCGAATATTCAACCGTACAGAGTATGCAGGTATAGACGGAGGTGATTGTAATGCAGAGGTTGTGGCAGCTGGATCAGAGGATGGGTACTACGAAGAAGAGCCGGAGTAGGAAGTGGCTGAATACTTTGGGCTTAATCAATAGATGTAGTATTATCCTTATAGTTTGTCTTGGTACACTGGAACTTATAAATTTTGTAATTAAGGTCCCCAACTAGGTGAGCCAAAATCTCGACATTCGGTTTTTATGATATTATTCATGTTTGGTTATGCTATCGGACTCTGATTTCGTATTGTTGTTAATTGGCTGATCATTAACACTCAAGTTTTTTAAGAAACGAGCCCCATTCTCGGGTTTTGAAAATCTAGGGTGTTACATAACATTTGCTTTGCTTTCATTTTTCTAAGGTGTAGTCCATAAATAAAATGGAGTTTCTTTCATGGACTTGGTTCCATCACTGCCTAGAACTTCAGACAAGGGTGGTTTCCATTTAGTTATAGTGGCTTGCCACATGCTTTCATTTAAAGATTTTAAGAAAATCCTCATTCTAGCTTTCCAATAAACATAGTTAGAGTCATCAAAAGGTGGTAGCCTGGTAATAGACAATCTATCGAAATTTAACATAATGAAAGCTTTAGATCTTTAAACTCAAGGAACTTAATCGAAAAATATAAGCAACTTAGCTCTAATACCACTTGAAAGAGGCGAGCTAATAATCCTTGGGGGGGGGGTGAATAGGACTATGCCAAATAAAAATTTTAAGGTACTGAAATAATAAATAAATCATAATAAATCACTGATCTCAATAGCAGTAGTATGAGAAATTGATTCAAACTTTGTTCATAGGACAACCTGTAACGCCCCGAACTTTTCGATACTTGAGCATCAAAAGTCCTCGAGCGTTACCAGAAGATCCAACGTAATATATATGTGTGTACATTACCAATCTAACTATTCTAGCCCTATGTCCTCGCCCTGACACTAACCCAACCGTTAGGAATGCTTTCCATTCATAGATCAAGCCCTCTGACCGTTGATTTTAGCGACAGGTACCATCCTTGGACAAAATCAGTGAATAACTCCTCCTCTATAGTAATTTAGATGAAAGCTATTTTATAAGAGTTACTTAGAAACGTGCCTATTACCATGCAAACCCATCAGATTTCACAAAACACTTAGATGAGTAATAATTACGTAATTGCCATTAACCTAGACCACTAAATCCTAGATCACACGGTTCTAACGATCCAATTCAGGTAAAAACCTTATAAAGAGCTTAATCATCATAACTTAACAGTACGAACCAAATTTCAGCCCTTAGATCACCATAGAAGCGGCCCAGATAGAGGCAATAGCCTGTAACTGTTGATTTGGGACCACCTGATCTTTGGATATGCTCCAGATTTGAAGTCAACCCCTTAAATTAGACTGGGAGCCGAATGGACAGTGTAGATTGTCCAAAAACATCACAAGTTGGATTCCACATGTGTGTTCGCGTACACCACCATGGTGCACCCGCTGTGCACCATATCGAGGGGATCGGTCAGCGAGCGATGACCCGATCAAAACCGATCCCCTGTTTCTCTACCGCACGCAACGGACGGACCCTGTCTGTCTTGGGAGATGCAGTGGACCACCATCATGGCCCATCTAGTTAATCTGGACCGCCCATCTTGTAGAGGTGTTCGGACCGGTCAGAACCCTTCTAACCATGTGCGCCTATGCACGCGCACTTGCCCACTACAATCAGTGCAAACAGGGCCAGGCGCTGTCCGCAGGGTTAACAGACACCGTCCATCTGATGGACGTTGTGGCCTCCCATCACAACCTCATTAAAAGATCCCAGCCGTCCAAAAATCTGGAGGGATCATGTCCGATCCCACCCAAGGTGTCTGAACGAAAGAAGGAAAGCCGAAAATGAAAGCCTTCCGCCGTTTTCCCGAAAGCAACCTGCGTAAACGGGAGCTTCTTTCGCAAAAACCACCCATCAAAGCTTGTTGGACGTCGGATCTTGTTGTCCACGAGATCCGTAAGATGAATCTAAGACATCCATTGAAGTCGGCTCGGGAAAATAAGCCACGAACTCAAATCTGCCATTGAAGCTTTAATCATCTTCCCAGATCAAACAGGGACCGTTGGTCGCTGTTTGAGCTCCAATTCCGAATCAAAGCGACACATCTGATGGCCCTTCACTGAAGAAACGTCTTCCAACGTTGTGATCATAGGAGAAATTCATGCTGGCAATGATCAGCAGGGACAAACCGCAGCTCTGTTTTGTTTGTACGCAGCCCACGTTTGCGTAGAAAATCATTCCGACTCCTTTCCTGACACAACCAGACCTGCGTAAGGGCTACGCAGGGAGAGGCTAGAAGGTCCGCACCATTATAAAGAGGAAACACCCTCGTCCAGTGTTTGGAGAAAAAACAGGAAGAGCCAGATTTTGTTGGACGCTCCAGCGTAGGAAAGAAGAAAGAAAGAAAAGAAAAGAGAAGAAAGGAAAAGAGAAAGGGAAAGAAAAGAAAAGAGAGGAAAGGAAAGAAAGAGAAAGAGAAAGATAGAGAAGAAGAAAGGAAAGAAAAGGGAGAAAAGAAAGGAAAAAGAAAGAAGAAGAAGAGCTCTGACTCGCCGAGTCAACTCGGCTGAGTAATCCGAGTCTGGAAAGCTGGAGTATCGATTCGGTTATCCTACCCAAGTCCGGCCCATCTCCTTGACATTCAGATCTTAGCCCATCTCCTTGACGTTTAGATCTTAGCAATCCAAAAGGAGGAAGAGAAAGAGGGAGAAAGAGAAGGCATTGTATTTTCACTCACTGAGTTATACTCGAGTTCGTATAAAGGTAAGATTTCCATCTTTTAATTTGAAGAGTTACAACTACTAAACCTAATTCTAACATCAACATAAACCAAAACCTAGATAAATTCTAATTGTTCAAACCATGTGATTTAGGATATAGTCGGATATACAGGGGCATACATGGACATCTAACCTCGATTAAGGACGATTCAATTTTAAGGTGAGGGTTTTATCCTTTGAGCTTACATTAATTTAAGCAATTAAATTCATTCTGCTTTTATACGTGCCTTCATGAATTTGATCTTGCCTCTACATGTATTCCTTTTACCTATCACTTTGAATCTTTCATGCTATTATGTGTTCACCATTAATTATTGGCCTCTTTTGTGCCTTTTATGATATGAATTGTCCTACCTTTTCATACCTTCAAGGATGTGACCTATCCTGCCTTTCATGTTTATATGCTTTCTGAGAATTATCCTATCAATCGATTTAGTTAATATCATTACATTTATTAGCCCTCTTAGGATTATGATATGATGTCAAATATAAGTGATTTCTCTAAATTTATGTGAGGCCATGAATATAAGCCTTGTCCCTGCCTCGTCTCTTTATTTGAGTTGGCCCTGCCACTCTTCTCTTATTATGTTGTCCATTGCCACTTTTGTTGAGTTGACATTATCATTCTTCTCTTTATTATTTTGGCCTCGTGCCGTCTATCTTAACAGCTAAGGCATGTGTCTTGCTATTCCAGAACCTCTATAATTCAGTTGATATTCTTTAAGATTCAAATTCAGTTATATTCGTTATGATTCGGTTATATTCTCTATAAGTGCAAGTGATGTGTAAGATGTATCACAACTAGTGATTCAAATCTTCTATCATGGGCATAATGCGCTCTGGGTAGAGACCCTCTTGGAGCACGTAAGTCCTTTAGCCTTCGGGTAGTGGTCCACAAATTGATGTGTGTAAGTCGCAATAGCGTCACATCACCCCGAGATTGGATGTCGCAAATAGTCGCTCCATGAACAAGTCATGTCACGTAAATCACTCAACCCATGTGTTGTGTGCTCTGAGGTGTTCTCGTAAATCCACGGTAGTGTCGGCTATGCCGGTGAATATCCGTAGTTATGGGATGCGGGTTGAGCCGGTTATCTATAAATCATATTCCACAATGTGATGATCACTACGTATGATGAGCCCCACATACTTTGCTAGACATGCATCTCATGTAGGTTGTTTGCGCATTCTAATATCCTCGTATTAGTGGACTACGGGACATATCAGAACCCTTTTCATTACCTATTATGAATCTCTTAAATTATTGTTAATCTTAAAGGATAACCTTCACTAGGAGTAGGGCATTGACCCTCTCCCAACCGTACAGTTGATGCAGGTGGCATATAGATTGACAATCCAGATGACTACTTCCCTATAGAAGATTATCTTAAAAGATTAAGAAAACAGTTTTACTATTCAGTTTTATACTTCTGCTGTGAATTCTGATGTTGTAATGAACCTCCCATTATGAAGTCTTGATTATTCCTTTTACTCTAATGCTATATAATCATTACAATTGATTTTATTCTTGTGAATGTTACCTTCATAAATGTATCTGGATGTAAACAAATAAAAAAAATAGGGTACGATTTCAGAGCACCAAGTTGTACATTATTAACACCCAGTTTCCTCAAGCACGAGTACATACTTTGGCCGTGAAAATTCGGTCTGTTACACAACCTTACACCAAAAATAAAGTTTTAGATAAGACAACTTGATTTCATGAACATAGTAAGGATCAAGATCACAAACTAAGCAAGAGACAAGAGAGAGCTATCTATTACAAGCATTCACCATATATGCATAAATAAATTATAATCATTCACCACATATACAAAACTTAAATCATTCACCACAAACACCAGGAGTTATAGTGATCTGTGTGTACACTAACTGTTCTCAAAAAGCTACACCTACTCTACTCATAATAATCACAACCCACGTGATGTTGTCGTTCACTAATAAACAAGGTTTTCATAGGTTCACCTTAAAACTTATACAGTTGTGTTTTTAGATGGGCTATCACAAATAAAACCCCACGCTGAGATTTTCTGGCTATCTCAGTCAAAACCAATACAAGAGATTCTAGATATCTCAAAGAAACCAAAAATAGAAGTACATAATGATACTTAACTTCTTCTTGAAGACGTTCTTAATGTAGCCCGAAGAACTGCTTCGTTTGATGTAGAATGTTCAATGTCCAGTAATATAATCAAGGGTTCTAGATTCTAAATTGATTTTAAATTAATTCAAACCTCAGGCTACTTGTTTGAATCCTTTAAATCTTAAAAGAAGAGTGATTATTTATTTATTTTTAAGTAAGATTCATAAACAAGAGATTAAAGGATCAAAATAAAAACTATATAAACAGAAATATAAAATACCATGCAATACCTCGATGATAGTGAGGACTTCTCTCTTTCTAAATGAAGGCTTTTCTTAGCTTGAATGAGTAATTTCAGAATGAGAGAAGGCCTCTATTTATAGGCTGAAATGATGTTGCTTTGACTCGTCTAAGATCTAATCAAATTTCAAAATTTGCATGCAATCGGATAAAACAGTTCTTCGACTGGTAGAGCATAGCCTTTGATCGGTCGAGAGTCCTAAAAATTAGTCGTTGAACTTTGAGTCGAGCACCCTTCGATTGGTTGAGCAGCCTGTTCGACTGGTCGAGAAACCACCAAAAATATCCATTTTTTGAGTTCGAATCTTAAACTGGTCAAAGATATTCTTAGATTGGTCGAGCCATATCTTAGACTAGTCGAACTAAGGCTTAAACCAGTCGAACTAAAACCTAACCAAAGTATAAAACCCTGTATAAGTTTAACGTTTGAAATCACCTAAGTCTAAGGTCTTTCTAGGGTCATTTATACCCGAGAAAACTAAACATTGAAGTGTATAGGATGAATCTTCTACTTGAATCTTCAATAGTGTTCAGTTAAACTTCTACTTGAAGTGCACTTAAAGGTGGAGCTTGATCTTCTACTAGAAATGTAGTAGAACTTGAATGCACTTTAGCTTAAACTATCCATGACTTGAACTTGTGCTTGCACTATCCAATTCCATGTTTTGTTCTTGAAGGTGAACTCTTCATCTTGCTTCTCTTGAAGATTCACTTGAAGGTTCATTTGAAGGTGAACTTTCCATCACTTAAGATGTTTTGTTTCATCGAAATTTGACAAACAAAAGTGTGCACTACACTTACAATTACATTACATTATGACAAAAAATTAAAAAAATAAAAAAATAAAAAGAAAGTAATAAGTCATCATCAATCAGCCTCAGCCTGCAGGGACGCCGATTGTGACCTATTCGATTGCATATCGAGCATCTGGGTGTTGGCCTATCTTCTCCCTGGGATGTAATTCAAACATTTTTCAATCTTCTAGCAGATCTTCTCGTTTTTGGAGGCTTCATATTCTCACATAAAATGTTCACTTCATTTAGAATGTTCCATTATGTCTTGTCAAGCACTGGGTAAACTGACTCTTAGTATGTTTTATAATATAATTTTTTTGAGTAGAATGGGGAGCAGTATTTATAAATATCAAGTTGATACTTATCGCAGGCCATTATCACATGAACACAAGGCAACAACCTATAACCAAACTCACTGCACGTGCATTTCATTCCTCTTAACTTCATTACATCAGTCATTCCCTATGCTGTCACTTGGAACTTATCCACTGAAATCGTAATACATTGTATATTTCGCACTTCCGAGTGATAAAGTTCGGTCAATCTTTTTTCTGTCCAAGGAGTTAAAATTCCCTTACAAGCCGAGGCCTTGTCTCGTATGTGGAGGAAGAAGTCTTAGATTTTACTCCTTATTGATTCAAGAAGTTTCGTGACCGCGTACTCTCGTGCATCTACGAACAATGCCTTCATACTCTCGATGATGTTGGTGGTTACGATGTTATACCTCATGCCAGGAAAGAATACGGATGCTCATCTTTCCTTTTCTATATCATTAAGGAACTGATATACTATTGGATTCAACATTTAAATGCATCGCATCATCTTCCAAAACGTGGATGTCCTGCATGTCTTAATAGCACCCCAAAAGTATTCCCTCACAAAATCATTCGAATACGCCTTCTTCATGTTTCCGAGAATATGATGAGCACAATATCCATGGATTCCATAGGGGAAGATGTTAGGTACTTCACTGACCAACCCTTTGGGATGATCTGACACTATAACTAGTCTTGGAAGAATCCCGATTGCTTTAGATAAATTCCTAAGGAATCACCTCCGACTACTATTGTTCTCTGATTCTCCGATCCCATATGCTACAGAGAGGATGTGATTATTTTCATCTAATGCAGTAGCCATGAAAAGAACACCCTTATACCTTCCTGTCAAATGTGCCACATCAACATACAAAACCCTTCGAATATGCAGATGTAAGCTTCTGATGCACTGTCTAATTACAACAAAGCATCTTTCAAAACTATTTATTTCTTCATTCACCTGTAACTCCGTCAGAGTCCCTAAATTGATATTTCTCAACTCATGAAGATAGACTGGAAGCTCATTATATGAACCCTCGTAAGATCGCAAGACTTGCTTCATTGCAATCTCTTTATCCCTCCATGCTTTCTTGTAGCTGATCTTAACCCCGTATATCTCACTCATTCGATATTGAATTTCTTTGGCGTGCAAGTCAGTACTGAACTCATACGACTAATGCCAAATTCTCTACTTATCAAACTGGTGGCTTGGTGATGATCTCTTCCATTCCTCTTCAAAGTTACTATATCACATCTGTCGTCCACGATCGTTGACTTAGAGCGGCGTATCACCTCAAACTACATGCTACATGTATGCTTCGAGTTGTAAGTCTTTATCTTGAATATTCCTGCACTGTCCAATTTTGAAGCCTGTATCCTCGACTACAATTTCCTATAATGCACCTAATCATATATCTCAACTTGTTAGACTTCAAGACCTTATATTGGAAGTTGTGGCGCATCGCATATTTACATAAAAATGTTGTAATTGGCCTTTGTCCTTAAACACTTGTTCGACAGATATTTCGATTGGATCTTCCACCAATTCCGAATATCTTCGATGATCTGAATTGGTAAAAACTTCATCAGATGGAGCGAAGACAGTATACAATGATCTAGGAGTATCTCCATTTTCTTCATACACCGGTATGGGTAAATTTAAGTTTATAGGCTGTGAATGACTTGTAAGATGGATCAAAAGATGCGTTATTAACGGATGGGATTTGAAGATTGTAGTTGTCAGCTGTTCCTTGAAATTGATTGTTACTAGAAGATCTGAGTATATTACAATCGTCGAGTCCTCTATCATGATATCTATCATTCTTTGATGGGCTTAGTATATCACAATCATCATTCCCTCGGTCATGACGTGTATTGTTACTTGAAGGGCAGAGTATATCATAATCGTTGAGTCATTGATCATGATATCTATCATTCCTTAATGAGTCAGGTATATCACAGTCATCATTCCCTCGATCATGATGTGTATCGTTACATGAAGGGCCGAGTGTATCGCAATCGTTGAGACCTCCAGCATGATATTCATTACTTGAAGGGCCAGGTATATGAGAATCATCAACTCTCTGATCATTGCTTAAAGGCTCCAAATCAAGAGACAATAGGTTAGAATGTAAAGTATAATGTATGCTATTATCTTCAACAAGAGGACTGCGCCTCACTTTCTCTACATACAATGGTATTTGTGTTGGTGGAGTCTGTCCACAGAATAACATATATGCTTCGAGATCTTCATCGTCTTTAATTCTATGTGGATGGAGGAATCCATGTAGTGCATCACCGTACACAACTTTAATTATCAAATCAAATTCATCCAATGTAGTCTTCATAATCCGATGCATTTTATCTAGGAGCTTACGTAATATCATCACTTACAACAAATCCTTTCAAGTCTCTACCGTCATATGTAAACATTCCCTTGTTATATACACTCTCTCCATCATAATAGTATAATATGGGCATACAACCCATACTCTTCTAAAATTGGTTAATCTGCGGAAAAAATAAATGGGTATAGCTTGTTAGAAATGAAGGGTCGTAGTTGTCATCTATAAAGGGTCATGGCTATAATCCACTTTGGATCGTGGTTATGATGAACAATGGATCATAGTTATCATCGACAATGGGTCGTGGTTGTCAACCACAACCCTATGTGAATGACAACCACGACCCATAAGAAGGGTTGTGGTTATTATGAACAATGGGTCGTGGTTGTCATCCACATTGGATCATGGTTGGGAACCACCACCCACTGTGCATGACAACCATGACCAGGACGAAGGGTCGTGGTTCACATGCTCAATAGATCATGGTTTTCATCCATATTGGATCGTGGTTGTCAACCACGACCCACCCTAGATGAAACCACAATCCATTGCTCAAAAAGGCTTCCGTCCACATCACATTCTTGGGATTATTCATAATAGGTAACTTCTTCCACACTCTGAAACCGTACAACTGCTGATCTAGGACAAGGGCATTTTCGTCTGAAACAATTTATAAAAGTCGTCAGAAGGCCACCCTTAGAATATTTGAGAGGTAGGACCATGCATCGAGGCCAGTACGAAGGGTCGTGGTTGTCATGCATATTGGGTTGTGATTCACATGCACAATGGATCGTGGTTGTCATCCATGTTAGATCGTGGTTGTGAACCACGACCCAGTGTACATGACAACCATGACCCGGACTAAGGGTCGTAGTTCACATTCATAATGGATCGTGGTTGTCATCCGTAGTGGATCATGGTTGTTAGCTACACATGTGAACCACGACCATTTGTCTGGGTCGTAGTTTTACAATGTGAAGGGTCGTGGTTGTCACTGTCAATGAATCGCAACCTAGTGTGCATGACAACCATAATTCAGACAAAGGATCATGGTTGACATGCATAATGTGTCGTGGTTCAGATGAACAGTAGATCGTGGTTGTCATCCAGAGTGGATCATGGTTGTGAACCATGACACCCATTGTGTTGTGGATGTGAAAAGCACAACCCATTATACATGACAATCACTATCCATATAACATGACAACCACGACCCATAATAAATGACAACCACGACCCATGTAACATGAAAAATTACGACCCATATAACATAACAACCATGACTCATAACAACTGCCAACCACAACCCCATGTAACATGATAACTACGACTCATAAAACATGATAATCATGATGCATCAGTGTAGGCCTAACGAGTTGCGCCTTTTTGATGGCCCTGAAAAGAATGATCCTTATAACATGACAAGCATGATCCAATGTACATATGAACCATGACCCTTAGTCTAGGTCGTGGTTTGACAACGTGAAGGGTCGTAGTTTGCACGTACGAAGGATCGTGATTGTCATTGACAATTGTTTGATTTCTTGAAGGGTGGAAGGTTTCAAAACGTGAAGTCGTGATTTTAAACTATTAATGGTGGAGGTTTAATTAAGGTGTGCCTTACAGTAAGCTCCCTTCACATGACAACCAAAACCCTCAGCTTCTCCACTTTGATCTTCCTTTACCTTAGCAGATGCCTAGAATAAAGTACTAACCTTACAGTGGAAGAAGCTTTCAGTGTAAGAACTCTATTTAGTAGGCCTTACTGATCAACGGTCTGGATTGTCATTCAGTTGGACTGGATGATTGAGTGGACTAGTGGGCCCTACTTCATGTGATTCGCTACCTAATTCTGATTGTGCGGCAGTGCGTATTAGGGCTAGAATGTTATGGCTATTTACGCAGACAGCAGTTTGAGTCGAACCAGGATACATCAATGTGGAGCGTGGGAGAGGGAGTTTTAATGGGTTTCAAACTCCCCCTCTACAGTCTCTATAAAAGAGAGTTGGGTCCCCGATCCTACACCACGACAAAAATTCTAGTCCCATCTTGTGAATTGCAGAAAGGGTGTGAAGGAAAGGAAGATCCTAGCTTTATCTTCTCTGGTATTCTATATAGAAGATCTGGTATTATATTCTCAGTAATAACGTCCCGGTTAGGTAAGTCATCCGCCCCCTTAATCACCATGTCCTGTGCACAGCTAGATCCTAGGCATATTTCGCATGTATGATAAATCCCACAGTTGGTATCAGAGACATCTGTGCATAGGTATGGATGATCACATCCAGCTACATCTGATCACATCAGGGATTTACGAATTCCTAAAACAGTTGTGATCAGGGATTTCCAAATCCCTGAATCCAGAAATATTCAGATTAGGGATTTGAATTTCGAAAACCCTGAAACCAGTTCTTTCAAATTGGGAATTTCAATCTAGAATTAGGATTTTGAATTCGCATCCCCAAATCCAGATATCAATCGGGGATTTTCAATTCGGAATCCCCAAATTAAGAAAATTAGGATTTTCAGATTCGAATACCCCAAAATCTAAAGTAGATTAGGGATTTCGATTTCGAATTCCCAAATCAGAAGATTAGGGTCTTTAATTTCAATCCTTAAAATTCAGATTTTTTTGGTTAGGGATTTGGATTCGAAACCCTAAATTCAGAGTTTCAGATTAAGGAATTTTGGATTTGAAACCCTAATTACAGAAACCCATATTAGGGAATTTGAAAATCCTAAATCCAGTTATTCAGATCGAGGATTTTCGATTCGAATCCCGTATCAAATATTGGGGATTTTGATCCCATCGGACCTTATCGATCTAGTCTCTTACCTTGATCTAATGGATCGGCAGCCATTGACGAACCTCGTATAAACAGACGAAGGTGATGGCTCATTACCATCTTTCTTCCTCTTTCCGGAGCCATTACCAGCGTCTCGAGCTTTCATATTCATCTATGGCAGCCGTGATCATAGCTGCGACCACTGTTTTCGACGCCGTTTACAGTGCCATGTTGCTGTGACTGCTAGTAATCCTGCAGATGAATGGGGTCCGATCCCTTCTCGTTGCGGACAGGAAGAGCGACTTGCCCCCTCTCTCTCTATCTCCTACAGTGAGAAATATTCTCGGAGAAAGGCTCGTAAAAGGGCTAGGGCGTTCTGCCCTGTTTGAGATAGACCCCTTTATGCAATTGGGTTTTTCGGACCCGATTCTACTGCTGGACCCGTGAAGTGAATCCACCTTTAATTTTGAGTTAGGCCTGACACCCACTCTACGGCCCACTTCAGGTATTGAATCCACCTACATTTGTGTTGTGCCTGACACTTAGGCCCACACCTTGGGACATTAGAACCGCTCTTGTCACCGTGGGCCTCATCAGTAGAACATACCGTGGATATAAATAGGGCCCATCTTTTGGACCATGCGATTCACATTCAATTCAAAACATATTCAGGCCCACATCTGATCCATACGTATGGTTCATTATAAGTACACAATCTAGTTCATTCTTTAGATAAATGATATAGATAATAGCCTATAGTGACAAATACAGTATATGTTAAGTTGTGGAAGGTCATTATTCACCATCTGTCATGAGAATTGCCATGAATTAGATTTGATTTATTCATTTATAATGACCTTGACTATACGATGATCTGATTCGGCTCTATTGATTGGCCCATCACCCATCATTAGCAGTTGATACGGACCATTGAAATATATGGTGTGGAACCTATCTGTATGTTTCACTTTAAGATTCCTATATTTTCCAATGATCAATACCGACCATCTTGTGAGCTGTATCGGACTAGTTAAGATATAATCCATAGAGAGGCAGGATTATAATAGCAATCCTAAAGTCTATATTTATAGTTTTGGATTCGGTTGTGTTATCCACCATAGTGACCTTAATCGATGAAAACTTTACAAGTACAAACTTATAACATTGGGATAAGGAGGATTGCATACAGTTGCGTTCACTTTTTCATGCGTACGGTAACGAAAACACAGACGATTACCGATTAACAGTCAAGTGAACGGGTGAAGTAAATGGTGCTGGTAATGTAAAACTGAAAGACTCATCTCACCCACAGGTGTTGAGTGTCTCAGATTTACATGACTTATATCACTTAGCTTCATGTTCAGGAGGATCACTAACATGTTGTTATTACTGCCCACAAGAGGAATGATGATGATGTAACAGATTCTCACCAGGATGAGATGGTTGGGCCCATCGTCATCCTGGATGATTCAGTTGATGTCTCCCTTAGCAACTGAATTGATTAATTTTGCCTGATATTTGTTTATATTTCACTAAATTGCTTTGTGAAATTATGAACTAATGTGAGTATAAATGCATCTCTTTTATTTCAGTCTCAATTCTAACTAATCAAAATCAAGTCCCTGCCCTTAATGGATCTAATTACGCTTAATGGAAGAACGCCATTGAAGTTGTACTGGCCTGTCTTCAATTAGATCTTGCCCAGATAACACCGGAACCGTCAAAGCCATCTGATAATGCCACTGAAGCTGAATATAATCGATGGGTTGCATGGTTTAGATCAAATGATACATGCCTGAAAGTCATTCAGTATTCAATTTCTGAATCGATGAAGGGTGTCATGCCTGAAACAGATAAGGCTAAACTTTTCCCAACTGAAATGGAAAAATGATTTAAGAAATCTGATAAATCTGAAGTGGGCATTCTTCTGAATAAATTAACTCACTCATCCTATGATGGAAAAGGGGACATCCGTGAATACATGGTAGAGCAGATCAAAGTTGTTTCTAAGATCCGTGCTCTAGGGCTTGTACTCACTGTGATCAACTAGTTCATTTGATCATGAACAACCTACCTCCCCAATTCGGCACGTTTCTGGTAAACTATAACACTCTGAAGGACATGTGGACATTAGATGAACTCATCACTCAGTACGTCCAAGAAGAAGACAAGATCAGACAGAGGGTAAAAGTTTAAAATGTTAATATGGTGACTTTAGGACAAGGGCATAGGCAAGGGAATAAAGGTAAAAGGAAAAGGAAACAAGGTTCTAATAATGGATTCTCTGGTCCTCCATCTGAAAACCATGAGAATCAATCTGGAAATGGATCTAAATGCAAATGGGTTAAAGGTAAACCATGCTTCTTTTGTAAAAGGCGGGTCATCTAAAGAAAGACTGCGAAGGTTTTCAGAATTGGATCATAAAGAAAGGTAATCATTCTGTTCTTGTCTGTTTTGAATCTAATCTAACCGATGTGTCAACGGATTCCTGGTGGATAGATTCAGGAACTACTATTCACATATGCACTTCTATGCATGAATTACTAAAGGCCAGGCCACCAACTGATGTAGAGCGCTCGATATACGTAGGCAATAGTATCAAGGTAGACGTGGAGGCAATAGGAGTCTATAGGCTTAAGTTGAAGTCTGGTTATTTTTTGGATTTAGTAGATACATTTTGTGTGTTGTCTATAAGACGCAATTTAGTTTCAATTTCCTGTTTGGATAAATTTGGATATTCATTTCAATTTGGAAATAAAAGTCTTAGTATTTACTTTAATTCAATCAAAGTTGGGACCGACTCTATGTAAACAACTTATACCAATTAGACTTAATTGCCTCTCACGTCTATAATATTAATACCTTGCATGGAATTAAAATGGGATCCAAGCGAAGGCTAGACTATGAAAATTTCTCTATGTTGTGGCATAGGCGTCTATACCATATATCTCGTGAGAGATTAGACAGGCTTGTGCGAGAAGGAATTTTGTATTCTCTAGACTTTTCTGACTATAAAGTATGTATTGATTGCATAAAAGGGAAACAGACTAGAACTAGAAAGAAAGGTGCAACCAGGAGTGTAGGTCTATTAGAGGTGATACATACAAACATTTATGGACCATTCCCTATAGCATCATGGAGTTGACATAAATATTTTATTACCTTTATAGATGACTACTCTCGCTTCGGGTACCTATACCTTATTAATGAGAAATCAGATGCCCTGGATGCTTTTAAAATCTATAAGGCTGAAGTTGAAAATTAACTCGATAAAGTTGTCAGATCTGACCGTAGTGGTGAATACTACGGCAGATATGATGAATCAGGATGCAATACATGGCCATTCATTAAATACCTGTAGGATTGTAGCATTGTTAATCAGTATACTATGCCTGGTACTCCAGAGCAGAATGGAGTGACTGAGAGACACAATTGCACCTTTACAGATATGGTGAGAAGCATGGTTAACAATTCAACGTTGCCACAATCTTTGTGGGGTGATGCAATCAAAACCGTAGTTCATATACTAAACAGGGTTCTCAGCAAAGCAGTAAGCAAAACTCTTTTTGAGTTGTGGAATGGGAGAAACCTAAGTCTCCGATATCTACATGTTTGGAGTTATCCTGCTGAGGCTAAAGTTTATAACCCGCATGAAAAGAAGCTTGATCCTAGAACCGTAAGTTGTTTCTTCATCGGATACATAGAAATATAAAAAGGTTATCGATTCTATTGTCTTTCCCATTCTACCAGGATTGTTGAGACTGAGAATGCCAGATTCATTGAGGACACTGAAAATAGTGGGAGCACGAACATAAGAAATTTTGTATTTGAGGAACAAAGGACTGTGACTCTTGTCATAGTCAATCCAGATCACGTGGACATTAATGATGCAGTTGATTTTGCAGTCACTGCAAAGCACCACATAGAACCTCATGTACAAACCACTGATGAGAAAAATCAAGATTAGACCCAATAAACTAAACCATTGAGAAGATCTGAAAGAGAGAAGGCCTGTAAATTGAGACGATTACATCGTATACTTACAGGAGCATGACTTTGATATAGAGGTGGACAAGGATCCTGAATCCTTTACACAAGTCAAACAAAGTGCTGATCCTTCTCGTTGGTTTGATACTATAAAAGATGAGTTGAAATCCATGCAGGATAATAAAGTATGGGATCTTGTAGAGTTACCTACTGGAATAAGGCCAATTGATTCTAAATGGATATTTAAAACCAAAAGGGACTCCAAGGGTAATGTCGAAAGGTATAAAGCCCGACTTGTTACCAAGGGTTTTAACTAATGTGAGGGCATTGACTTTAAGGAGACTTTCTCACCAGTATCTAAGAAAGACTCATTCAGGATCATAATGGCTCTTGTAGCTCATATGGATTTAGAGTTACATCAGATGGATGTAAAGACTGCATTTCTCAATGGGGATCTGAATGAGAATGTATATATGATGCAACCCGAAGGTTTTTTAGCTACTGGCTCAGAACATTTGGTTTGCAAACTTAAGAAATCCATCTATGGGTTAAAACAAGCATCGCAACAGTGGTACCTTAAGTTTCATGAAGTAATTTTCTCATATGATTTTGTAGAAAACACTGCAAATGAATGCATCTACATTAAAACTAGGGGGAGTAAGTTCGTTATGATGATTTTGTATGTTGATGACATTCTGTTGACTAGCAGTGATACCAGGATGTTGAGTGACACCAAGAAATTCTTATCTCAAAGATTTGAAATGAAAGACCTTGGTGAAGCTTCTTACGTTATCGGCATTAAGATTCGTCGTGATAGAACACTTAGACTGCTCAGCCTGTCACAGAGGGCCTATATTACTGGGGTACTCGAAAGGTATGGCATGCAAAATTCTGGTTTAGGAAAGTCGCCTATTGTGAAGGGCGACAAATTTGGTCTATTTCAGTTCCAAAGAATGATTTAGAAAAGAATCGAATAAAAGAATTTCCATACGCATCAATAGTACGGAGCATCATGTATGCTCAAGTATATACGCGACTGGACATTGCCTTTGTCACTGAAATGTTGGGAAGATATCTATCTAATCCAGGAATGCAACATTGGATAGCTGTGAAGAAAGTATTACAGTATCTTAAGAGAACGAAAGACTTCGGACTTACATACAGAAGATCTGATCAGTTCGAGTTGATCGGATGTTCAAACGCAGACTTCGCAGGCTGCGTTGACATTAAGAAGTCTACTTCAGGATATATCTTCATGATGGTGGGAGGAGCTGTGTTGTGGAAAAGCATGAAACGGTCTACCACAGCCTCATCCACTATGAAAGCTGAATTTATTGCCTGCCATGAGGCATGTAATCAGGCACTATGGTTATAGAGTTTCTGTCATGCCCCAAATCCAGAAATCGAATTCACAAGAATTCCGATTGCCGATTCCGGTGCTGACAGCCTCCGTATTACCCCATTCTCGGCTCCTAGCGTTAATACGACAGATTCCGATCCTGAGATCCTATAAGGAGGATTTTCTAATGTACATTTAACTCGTAATAAACATAACTACAAGTATACCCAAATCACAAAGGCAACATCATCATCGCATATCCACTAATATAAACATTTGAATACAGTACTGAAAGAGAAATACATATGACAAAATTAAAGCTCCAAAGGTCCACTGCATGCTCCAAGCTCAATGCTACTACAACCTAACGCCACCTACATGCATATATCGTGCATAAGCTTATAGAAAGCTTAGTGGGTGGTGAAAGTATGTGCGCAAGATAAGTGTCAAGCACACAAATATAATGCCATAATTATACAATATCGAAAATATTGACAAGATCATGAATCATACGATATCAGAGTAAGTGGAAGTCTGTTAAGTCCATGAGTCATATAATATCAGGGTACACAATACAGATCAGCTATATAAGTAAGGAGTCATAAAGAGTCAAGTATCAGATACTGAGGATGCAATGCAATATGCGGTGCGAATGACTATGCAGGAGTACAAAGTCGGGATGATGGTATGTAGTATCACAGGCTACGGGATCTACCACAAGGGACTTCTATCCAAACCAGTCCCATATCTAAATTTGGATAGTCAGACTCAATGTGGTAAACTCCTGATCTCAGGTTAGTCGCGCATCCCAGCCAAAATTGTGGCCATTGGGAAGGTACATGTATCAAATAGTTGCACACTACCAGCCCGAGTGGATAGTGAATGAATGAATGAATGAGTATACAAGATCATTACTGGGGTCTAGTACACTCTACATGCAAACCACCGCCCACTGACGCGCGACCATGCAAGTGGAAGAGACATCACTATTCGCCTGACCAATAGTCAGCCGATATCTACCCGGCATGTCGATAGTGTACCCATTCACGAGCTGGTCAAACTCAGCCTAGCTATGCCCCCTACCCTCGAGCGGGTAAGGCCACACCCCCTCCCAACTGACCACCACACAATGGGAGACGCAGCCTCTTGGTATTCCGCACTCGGCGCTCATGTATCCACTCAGTCTCGACGTTGGGGCGTCCTCTGGTACCAAGAGGGTTTAGAGATTTTCACCCAGGGCCATCTATCACAGCCCGATGCTAGAACAGATTTTCGATGTCCCATTTGGCCATCCACAATATGCCTGTGGAGGCTACGGCTCTGATATCGCTAGGGCGTACAGTAATCACAATGCAGGATGCATGAGTCATACAATCCAGTCATGCATTAATCCTGCGCATACCACGCTCTCATGTGGGGTAACTTCACCTATCAGGGGGTCCTATAAATACCTTCTCAATAACATATGCAATAGTCAACCACATCTCATAACAAGCATGCAGATGATGCGTATGGGCATGTATCATGATGATATGCTGTCACATATTCATAATCGGTATCAATAACTGACATCAACAATCAGCCACGATAACGTGGACATTTAACCAACATTGCCCCCAAGGAATGACCCACATAGATGAAAGTACACCTGCTAGTGCCCTGGTTTGTCAAGTTACATGTGTGGTGAGTCAGACTGGCTGCAGAACTCGATAGGAAGATTATTTCAAACGTCTGCCTCAACCGAATGTGTGGAAGCTCGCAATAGGTAAATCATAGCCTCACATCCCATATCCCAAAACACCAGGTGATTAAAACCCTTAAAACAAGATAGACATCTTAGGGTTTTATGGTGAGAAAACTTTTTGGCAAGATACGAAAATCTCTAAGATTTTCTCACCTTGTCGATTATATTGAAGCACCCTCGATATGATCGACTTATTTTATCGATGTCCTCGATACCTTAACACTATTATCGATAAAAGGACTAAAAGTATCCAGCAACTAAATATTTATCTGGACAGATTTATCGATGTATCGATACACCTATCGATATCATCGATATAAGCACAAATATGTCCAGCAACTTCACAATATATCTGGATGAATTATCGATGTATTGATACACATATCGATATCATCAATATTCAAATCTCGAGACCATCGAGAGTAGCTCGATAAGATCGACATGCAGAATTCCAGCGCCCATGTTTTTTAATGAAAATTTCAAACCCCTTCGATATATCAATGACTGTCCGATATAATCTGAAATCAAATATCAATAAGATCAGAGGTCCATCGATGATATCGGATGGCATGCAAGCATTTCTTACAAATGATTATTTCAGTTGTTTTTAACTATGATCGGGGGCCCTTCGATCTAATCGATATTCAAATATCGATGATATCGGCACCAGATCGATTACATCGAACAAAGCCATAAACTGTCCAGTAAGTTCAAAGATAAATCAGCTGAATTTATCGATACCTCGACTCTGATCTCGATGTCATCGACATTCAAATTCCGATGACCTCAACGATTCCCCCGATCATTCATGAAAACCTGAAATATCTCAAAGTCAAGTCTCTCTTAATTTTCATATGTCGATGGATCGAACCTGTCATCGATGGAATCGGAATTCGAAATCCGATGACATCGACAATAGCCTCGATTCATCGACCAATTAGCAAAGAGTTTCAAAAGCGCATGACATTGAGTCCGAGTCATCGAGTAGACCATCGATGCCATCGAGAGTATACGCTCGATGATATCGAACTCTGTCATAAATGTGACCGTTTTATATCCGTTGGAACTTTTTGCCTATTTATAGAGGACTTGTCTTTTGTTGCTGTGAGAGAAAGTAAAGAGAGCTTTTGAGTGTTTTAACTTATATCCTATACCTAAAGCCCTTTCTCTCAAGAGAGTTCATCCTCCAATCCACTCTCACCATTGATATTCAATAGAGTGAATTGGGGAATGAACTTCCGCATTCAAGGATCCTCCAACTACTACCTTAATGACAAATTTTTATGCTAGGATGCTTTGAATGCATAAGAGAGGATCTACTCTATCTTCCTTATAGGAAAATCTTTAAAGAGTAGGATTCCATCTCACCCTTGACCCAACCCGAAGCCAAGCATTAGTATATCATCTTACGTTGCGGATCAAGGGAGCAAAAGACTCTTTGTCAACAAGAAGGAGATCTTCAGCGTTGTGTTTAACGGGACTCATCAACTTATCTGTAAGTATCTAGAGTCCAAGAGGACACTTGTGATCATTCCTTTCTAGGTCTTGGTCTTAAGTGGTTCTTACCCTTTGAAGCCCTCGTAGGAGGCCTCCGGTGGGAGTGTACGTAGTGGGTGCATAGTGTGGACCCTTGCTCTTGTGTAGGGCATAAACCGTTAGGTCTTTGTGTAGGGCCTTGACCTGTGTGGTCTAAAATCCGGGTGCGTTGTGTGGACCCTTGCTCTATAGAGAGCATAAACATCTAGTTAGGAGTGAACCAGTAAAACTCTAAGTTTGAGGTAAACCACGTAAAACCTTTGTAAAGGTTGAAGGTGAACCTGATTTAAAACCTTAGGTTTGAGGTGAACCCTGGGAAACCTTTTTAGTGAAATCTGGTACACTCAAGGGTTGAGTGCGATAGCCGGGAGTGGAGTAGACAAGTAGTCGAACCAGTATAAAAATAATTGTGTTTGTGATTGCTTTTCTATATGTGTGATTCATGACAATGCATTCGTATTCATATATTTGAACACATCTCACACACACACACACAGAGTCACATCCAACATAGACTAAGGTGCATATTGATATATCTTGATTAGTTTGTGATTGGATCCCCTACTTGGCTTGGAAGCCAGTAGAGTTACATTTGAGTAATCCTGAAAAATTGCATACATAATAGGATTAGTGTGATAAGATTTTTAAACAACTCATAAATCTTTAAAAAGTCCTATTCAGCCCTCCCTCTAGGACATATTGGCATATTCCAACTTCTACTCAAGCGGTCTTCACCGCTATTTCAATTGGTATCAGAGCGGGTCTCTCTTTAAGGGCTTCACCGCCTAGAGAGTGATCTTGACTGAAGTTGGGAATATGGCCAAAGGAGAGGGCTCATCGGTCACTAGACCTCCAGTATTTGACGGATCAAACTGTGCATACTGGAAGGCTAGGATGCACTACTTTCTAAGATCTTTGGATCATGACGTTTGGGATATAGTTGAGAATGAATATGTGCCACCAACGGAACAAATCGTACTTGACAGTGGCACAACAATCACAAAGCCCAAACCCAAAGAAAAGTAGACAGCATTCGACAAAGAAAAACAAACATCTGAAGCCAAGGCTATGAATGCTATCTACTATGCCGTGTCCCAGGATATATTTAATCAGATAAGTATGTGTGGGACAGCAAAAGAAGCATGGGATTTACTGGAAACAACCCATGAAGGCACAAGCACTGTGAAGCAATCCAAACTTCAACTCCTGACTTCACAGTTTGAAAGTCTCAGAATGGAAGAGCATGAGACATTTATGGAGTTTTTCACCAAGTTGAACATTATTTGCAACTCCATGGGTGGATTGGGAGAAAAAGTTCTGGTTCCTAAAATCTGCAGGAAAATACTAAGATCATTGCCGGAACGGTTTACTCCCAAGGTAACAACAATTGAGGAGTGTAGGAACATTGATGAAATGAAAGTAGAAGAACTTGTAGGTTCCCTACAAACTTTTGAACTACACTTTACTCAAACCCTTAAATCCAAAACAACTGTCCTAAAAGCCTCTAAGAAAACACTAAAAGAGGATAGTGAAAGTGAAAGAGAGGATGATGATGAGGAAGTGGCTTTACTGGCACAAAGATTCAGAAGATTCTTTCAAAAGAATAACGGTTGTCCCTCTAGAGGTAGAAAGGTAGATAACAAACCCTCTGCAGGCAAATTTGGTAAAAAGACCAAAGAACCACAATACTATGCCTGTAGAGAGTATGGACATCTATCTACCGAATGCCCAAACAGAAAAACCAAGGGCAAGGTAATGGCTGCCACATGGGATGATACTGAAGAGTCAAACTCAGAATCAAGCGACTCAGAGAGCGATGGAGACCAAAAATCTTTGAAAATACTCATGGTTTCCACTACTCCAATTATTCCAACTGAATCTAAGGAAGAACAGCAAGTCACTGAATCAATTCCATCTGACAATGAAGAAACTAGAGAAAAAGAAGAAGAGATAAAGAAGGATGAATTACAAGACGCGTACAATCAACTTTACATTCATAGCGTCAATATTATCAAAAGACTAGGAATAGTTGAAACAAAAAGGAATTGCTGCAATTAGATTTGGATAAAGCTTCGAATATCAATACTCATCTAATTACTGATTTGCAGCAATGTTACTCAGATAATGATAGACTTGAAAGAACAAACATTTCCTTGAAATCTGAGTCAGAAAAATTGAAGAAACAAGTCGAAACATTAAATGAAGAAAACTTGATTATTCAGAATACACTTCAAAATGATTTAGAAGAATCCTGGAAAATAGCCAAGCTAAACTACAAATTTTTCCAGAGTAGTGAGAGATTAGAAAAACTTTTAGGTATAGGAAAATCTGGTAACAACAAATACGGCTTTGGCTATGGAAAAGCTAAAACAAGAACTGGATATGAAACGCATGAAAAATCTGATAGTTCCAGTAGCAACAAAGGCAAAAATCCGGCTTATCAATCAAGTGGTGATTCAAAGGATGTGTTGAACAAGGGATATATACAACCATCACCACTTAAACTATTTGACAGGAAAAAGGCTCAATGAATCAAGAAGTTGAATCAGATAAGAAAGACAAATCTGTCTTGAGAAAGAATCCTGTCATAAAATGGGTAATCAAAGAGAAGAAAAATTGCCTTGTTATACACTCAGATCATTTAACAGGCAATGGTGCTAGATGGTACCTAGATAGTGGTTGCTCAAGACATATTACAGGCGAAAAATCCCTTCTCTCCAACTACAGAAATCTTCATAAAGGGATATTCACCTACGGAGATGGAGCCACTGCCAATATAATTGGACAAAGAATGATAAAAGGAATTGATTTGCTCAAAAATGAGAATACTTTTTGCATAAAAGGACTAGCACATAATCTATTAAGCATCTCTCAAATATGTAATAATGGGTATGTGGTCAAGTTCAACAAAGAAGAATGTGATGTCTTTAATCGATCAGGAAAATCAGTAATTAAGGGGCATCACACAAACAACCACTGCTACATTATAAGGAGCGATATTGAGAAACATTATGAGTGAAAGAACAAGTCCTGATCATGCATCTAGATCAGGATAATTGATGAAATGATGTAATTTTTATTTGCAACCTTCAACCTTTACCTAATATTTGCGCGTAATCCTAAGCCGAGTCCAGAAAACCTGAGTCAACCCAAATCGAGACTTATACCCTAGTGACTGCACCGTCGCCGTGGTTCCGACATCGCGACTTGCGCACCGTTCCGATACCCAGGCCAGGAGATGTGGGCCCGTGTTCAGTTCGAGGAAAACGTCACGCGTTACAAAACCCAAGAGAATCTCTACAACATGTCACATCCATCAATCAATCTATCCCATCAAGGGTCAAGTACACCATCACCTCACACTCATCCTCAAGCAACCCCTAAAGTCAAAAGACTCTTACACACCTCATACCTTTCTTACACCAAAAACCACAAAAGTCAAAAAAACTCTTACACCCATCACTCACCACATCCATCACCCATCTCTCTTTCTCTCTTACACCTCTCTCTCTCTCTCATTCTCCCAAGCAACCCATGGGAGTCCATCGTCCAAGCTCCATGAGAGAAGCTTGGCATGGCCCACTCCCTACCACCCAATCCCACCCTCTAAAACTAATCTCGACCGTCGGATCTCAACCATTGGACCTCTAGAATGCATTGGCGAAAGAAGGAAGTGGAGATTTAAAGGTGGGTGTTCATAGCATTAAATTTATTTGATTTTGATTATTTGAGGGCCCACATATGGTGGGACCCATTTGATGTATAGTTTGTATCGCCTTGAGGGGCCCATAGTGGCGAGGTCCCTCCATCACCATCTGAGCTCTTTCTCTTTTTTTTTTTTTTTTGTATGATGATGATGATGAAGAGGTGTGTGGCCCACCTGATGTGTGTATGTGTGACCCTCCAACATGTGTTATATCCATGCCATCTAACCACGGGACCCACCTTGATGGCGTGCCCTATCTAGGGCCGCCCGTCCAGTGTCCCTAGACGAAAGTAAAATATAAATATCATCTTAATCCCACATGTGGACCCATTTTGACAGTGGCAGCGGATTGGCTTGGCTACCACACAGTAGCTCTTTGTGGTTAACAAGTTTTGAAAGTCTGATCAAATGGATCCCACCTTAATGCATGTATCTAATCCACACCGTCCATCCCATTTCTCAATTCATTTTAGGCGTTGAGCCGAAAAATGAAGCTGATCAAACTATCTGGTGGGCCACACCACGTAGCCCCACCCTGCCAACATAAAGACTAAGCCAGCGTCCAGACTCTCTGGATGCTGGGAGATTCTATTTCCTGTAATATAATATATTATCTTATACATATGATATATATAATATTATATAATATAATATATTATATTATAAATAATATACTATGGTGGGCCACTCCCACGTGGGACCCACCTTTTAACCATATACACCATCACCGTCCAGGTGGGTCTGGACGGTGGTTTGGGCAGCCTTCTGCCATTGTATATATGTAATATATTATAATATAATATAATATATAGTATTATATTGGTGTGCCACTACGTGGACCACACCATGATGTATGGATCTCATCTACACTGTCGACTGTGTGGACCCACTTCGATGTGCGTGTACATCCACCTGTCCATCTGCTGGACGCTGGGCCAGCAGCCCAGCAATCCAGCAGCTGGACGCTGCTGCTGCAGTGGCGTCACCAGCTTTGTGGGATCCCACCACTTTAATGTATGTGTTTTATATCCTTACCGTCCACCTGTTTTGGGCAGACCATGGCCCACCCCATGTGTGGAAGTGAGACCCACCTTAGTATATGTATTTTGCATCCACACTGTCCATCTGAACGGTGTGCTGCATGAAATCCCAGCCATGATGTACCGTTATTCCACATTGTCCATTTAGACGGTGGATTCCACCTCTTACGTATGTATTATATACATACCATCTAACCATTTATGGTGAGGCCCACCCTGTTATATGTATACTGTACGGTGCTGTGTGGAGACCACCTTGATTTCTTCAACCGTCTCTAAGCTTTAAGGGTCCCACCGTGATATATCTATACCGTCCATTCATCTGGACGTGTATCCAGACCGTCCGTCTATTTTTCCTGGTGGGCCACACGTGCGGACCCCACCATGAGATATGCATTACATCCAAACCGTCTATGCATCTGATGAGTGTGTCTCACGGCTTGAGATAATAATAATAATAATGATAATAATAATAATATAAAGCAGATTCAATTATATGGTGGGCCACGTATGTGGACCTCACCTTGATATATGTTATTCATCCAACCCGTCCATCCACCTGATGTGCTAGCCACCCCACCATTCGATGCATGTGCTGCATCTACACTGCCCATCGATGGGCCCCACGACACCAACAATCCTGTGGGGCCTGCTGGTGTATGTGATACATCTAAACCGTTCATCCATTTGGCTAGCTCAAGGCTGGAGACTGAAACCAAGACAGATCTAGTATCAAGTGGACCACACTGGCAAAACAGTGGGATTGAGCATCTACCATTGAAATCCTTTGGTTCCAAAAGCTTTGGACCAATGTGATATTGTTTCCTCTCCATTCAGTCCCTGTGACCTTGAGAACAGACTGGATGAAAAATACATGTTATGAGGCCCATGTAAAATTTTGTATAGTGGAAATCACCGTCTCTGCTGCTATTTGTGATGTGGTCCAACTGACCTTTTGATCACTCTCACCACCGTTATTTGTGGTATGATCCGGATGATCTTTTGATATGATTCCTTGTCTAGATAATGCTCTAAAATAATCTCCATAGATGGATGAATGGTGTAGTTGTTGTGGCCCATTTGATAGGGCCCTAATAAGATGTATTTTGGGGCCCATTTGGAAAGGCCCGATTGATATATGAGACCCTTATGTAAGGTCCATTGAGACTTGTCGTGGCCCATTGTGATGTGCATTGACCGATTATTGCGGCCCATTGTGATGTCTTTTCGGTCCATGTGGTGCGGCCCGTTGGTGTGGCCCATTTGATATATATATATATATATATATATATATTAGGCCCGTTGGTGCGGCCCATTGATACGGCCCACTTGATGTACATGAGGCCCGTTGGTGCGGCCCATGGTAATTGTATGAGGGCCTTGTTTGAGGCCCTGGGCCCACTATATGTTTTGCTCTATATAGGCCACTTCTTGGGAGTAGTGTTAGTTAAATGTCCACATTGATGGGCAATGATAGTTAAATATCCTCATTGTGACATTTCCTTAGACCTAGTTAGGCCCATTTTCGTCATCCTCTAGTGGGTTACCCCAAACGATTGGGCCCCATTGATATTGCTTAGTCCATCATCGGCTGTTTATCCATGGATTCCGCCTTGCGCAGAGGTCGAGTACTGAGGCCGATTCTGATTGTCGTGACCGATTATGGACTCCTATCGGTGACCGATTTGCCGATTCTGATTATCGATCGGTTCCAATTGTTGTGACCGATTACCAACTCCGATTGACGTGACCGATTTGCCGATCAATCCCGATTGTCGTGGTCGATTGCCGATTCCGATTGACGTGACCGATTTGTCGACTCTGATTATCGATCGATCCCGATTGTCGTGACTGTGTTGCCGATTCTGATTATCGATCGATCCTGACTGTCATGACCGATTATCGTAACCGATTGCCGAGTTCCAATTGACGTAACCGATTTGCCGATTCCGATTGTCGTGACTGATTTGCCGTTTTCTATTGTCGAGGCCGATTCTAAGTGACGATCCAATGGTTGAGGCCGATTCCGATTGTCGAAGCCCATTGTGATATATTCGAGGCCCATGGGACGTGGCCCATTGAGATATATTTCCGGCCCATATGGTGAGGCCCGACTTGATGTATATTAGGCCCATGGGAGCGACCCATTGCGTTGTATATTAGATCCGTGAGATGCGACCCACTTGATGTATATGTGAGTGAGGCCGATCGCGATGTGTATTAAGCTCTTAAGTGAGGCCCATGGTGTTGTATATCATGCCCTTTGTGAGGCCATGGGTCCACTATATGTTTGACCCTATGTGGGCCACCTCTTGGGGGCAATGTTGGTTAAATGTCCACATTGTCGAGGCCGAATATCGATGCTGATTATTGAGGCCGGTTATTGATACCGATTATGAGTATGTGACAGCATAACATCATAATACATGCCCATATGTATCATCTGCATGTTTGTTATGAGACGCGATTGACCATTGCATATGCCATAGGGCAGGTTGTTCATGAAGCTCCCTGATAGGCGGAGATGCCCCACATGAGCGCACGGTATGCGCAGGATTGATGTATGATTGGACTGTGTGACTCATGCATCTCGCATTTGTGTGACGTGACCACCATACGCCCTAGCGACATCAGGGTTGTAGCCTCCATAAGTATTTCGTGGATGGCCAGATGGGACATCGAAAATCTGTTCTACATGAGATACTATATATATCCCTAGGTGAAAGTCCCTAGACCCTCTTGGTTCCAGAGGTTGCTCCAACGTCTAGACCGAGTGAATGCATGAGCGCATGAGGGTCGTATACCGTTAGGCCGCGTCTCCCACTATGTCGTGGTTGGCTGGAAGGGGGTATGGCCTTACCTGCCCGAGAGGAGGGGGCAATACTAGGCTGAGTCTGACCAGCTCGAGGAATGGGTCTGCTATCGACGAGCTGGGCCCGATATTGGTAGGTGGATAGTGAGGTCTCTTCCACTCACCTTGTTGCGCGCGATGTGGCAACAATCTGGTTTTGAGTGTAATAGACCCCGGTGATTTTCCAGAGAGGAACCGTACTGATATGTGGACTTATTGAGTAGGAGTTGCATACTCATGCATTCATTTCATTTACTATCCACTTGGGCTGGTGATGCAGAACTAATTGTTGTGTACCTTCGCATGGCCAAGATTTCGGTTGGGCACGCGACTAACCTGAGATCAGGAGTTTACCACATTGAGTCTGACTATCCAAATTTAGGTATGGGACTGGTTTGGATAGAAGTTCCTTGTGATGAACCTCATAGCTTGCGATACTATGTACTATCATCCTGACTTCACTCCAGCATGATCATTTCATTGGCACCGCATATTACATTGCGTCCGCAGTACTTAGCATTTTGGGTTGCCATATTTCTGTATTGATATGTCTGTTAGCATTCATGTCTTGCATCGTATAGCCTTTGTACGGCTGAAGGTACTCATAGACTTATCAGTATATTTCTGCTTATTACGATATTGTATAATTTATGGCATTGCATCCTCGACATCTGATATTTGGCTTTATTTAACTCCTCATTTGTATGGTTGAATTGCATTGCATACCCTGACATTGTATGACTCATGGACTGCCAGTATTTCCGCTTACTCTGATTACTCTGATTACTATGATTACTCTGATATTGTTTACTTGACACTTACCTTGTGCACACACTTTCACCACCCACTAAGCTTTCTATAAGCTTATGCACGATAGATGCGTGCAGGCGGTGTTAGGTTACAGCAGCATTGAGCTTGGAGCGTGCAGCGGACTTATGGAGTTTTAATTTTTATCATATGTATTTCCCTTTCAGTACTGTATTCAACAGTTTATATTAGTGGATATGTGATGATGATGTTGCCTTTATGATTTGGGTATACTTGTGGTTATGCTTATTGCGAGATAAATGTACACAAATTAAAAAAAAAAAATCATCCTCGTAGGATCCCAAGATCGGAATCTGGTGCATAAGCGCTGGGAACCGAAAATGAGGTATTACGGAGGCTGTCGGCACCGGATTCGGTGATCGGGGTTCTTGTGATTCAGATCTCCGGGTTTGGGGCGTGACAAGGTCTCTCACCTCCTCTTTTGCACATAAACATTCAAATGTTTATACGTTTTGCTGTATAGAGTTTGTAGAAATTTTCGTGGATAACTGCGCTAGGAAATAGATGAATTTTTTTGCTACATACTTGAAAGATCACATTACAGAAAAAATTTGAAAAGATTCATCTTCGATATGAGCGTCGATTGGTCACTTGTGAATATCGATCACATCGACTGAGAATCGATATCATCGATGACTCTCTGGGTAGCTGAAACTTCAGGACGGTTGTTCTTCCCTAGAACTCGAAGTTAAAAATCAAAATTCCGGAACTAAGAATATGATTAAAAAGAAAGATAGTCGCTGCTTGACAAGAATCAGTAGATCAAGTAGAAGAGTCTCATCGGGCGCTCTCAGATTTGGATGTTTCATCTTTCCAAAATGAGAAAAGACAAAGGATTGTTCTATTCACAGCATGCATCAACTGAAAAGAAGGAAGGTAAGCATGATGCAACTACCTCTTCTCCTTTATTCAACTTAATTCTTGTGGCGGAGCGAACGGTTCACAGAAAAAGCATTGGACCCTTTAGGATCATCGAGCTATTGAAACAAATTGGATGGAAAAATGTTGTGAACATTGGAGGAACCTTTCAACATAATCTGGTACATCAGTTTCTAAGTTTGGTTTACAATGTTGAAAATGATCCTCCTGTTATCTCGGTCGCGGTCATGAATCACAAATTTGACAAGTTTTTTTTATATACCCCGATGCGGATTATTGATGTGAGAAATTTTTTTTTGGATTGACTGGTTACTTTACAAACTTATTGAATGCATACGTTATTTCTTGTTGTTTTCTCACTACTTTATCTGTCATGCATACATATGTTCTGCCACTGTTTATCAATGTTATGTATGAATGCCTCCACCTGTTGGTTCTCTCTCGTGCTTTACTCTTCAGTCAAAATCACTTGCTATATCTTTGCTAATGACTAACAAAAAGGGGGTGAACAATTCAAAACACCTCGAGTGGAAGATTGTATATCTAATGTGTTGCAGGTGTTAGGGGGAGCAGCTGCACCAAGAAAGGGGGAGTTTTGAAGTAAGGGGGAGCAGATATTTCTAGAATGTGTACATGGGTTAGAAACATTGTAAATTTGTGTAAATGCATGTACACACAATTTAGGGTGTGTTTAGAAGTATTCTAGGGTGTTTTGGGTATTTTGTCACGTAATTGAAAAAGGAGGAGATTGAAAGTGCACCTGCTAGTACCATAGTTTGTCAAGTTACGTGTGTGGTGAGTCAGACTGGCTGCAGAACTCGATAGGAAGATTATTTCAAGCATCTGCCTCAACCAGATGTGTGAAAGCTCGCAATAGGTAAATCATAGCCTTACATCACATGTCCCAAAACACCAGGTGATTAAAACCCTTAAAACAAGATAGACATTTTAGGGTTTTATGGTAAGAAAACTTTTTGGCAAGATAGGAAAATCTCTAAGCTTTTCTCATCTTGTCGATTCTATCGAAGCACCCTCGATATGATCGACCTGTTCTGTCGATGTCCTCGATACCTTAACGATATTATCGATAAGAGGACCAAAAGAGTCCAGCAACTAAATATTCATCTGGACAAATTTATCGATGTATCGATACACCTATCGATATCATCGATATAAGCACAAATATGTCTAGCAACTTCACAATATATCTGGATGAATTATCGATGTATCGATACACATATCGATATCATCGATATTCAAATCTCGAGACCATCGAGAGTGGGTCGATAAGATCGACAGGCAGAATTCTGGCGCCCCTGTTTTTTAATGAAAATTTCAAACCCCTTCGATATATCGATGACTGTCCGATATGATCTGAAATCAAATAACGATAAGATCGGAGGTCCATCGATGATATCGACAGTGGGCGCGCATTTCTTACAGCAGTTATTTCAAGTTATTTTTTAATTATGATCGGGGGCCATTCAATCTAATCGATATTCAAATATCGATGATATCGACACCAGATCGATTGCATTGAACAAAGCCATAAACTGTCCAACAAGTTCAAAGATAAATCAGCTGGATTTATCGATACCTCGACTCTGATCTCGATGTCATCGACATTCAAATTCCAATGACCTCGACGGTTCCCCCGATCATTCATGAAAACCTTAAATATCTCAAAGTCAAGTCTCTCTCAATTTTCATGTGTCGATGGATCGAACCTGTCATCGATGGAATCGGAGTTTGAAATCCGATGACATCGACAATAGCCTCGATTCATTGACCAATTAGCAAAGAGTTTCAAAAGCACATGACATTGAGTCCGAGTCATCGAGCAGACCATCGATCCATCAAGAGTATACGCTCGATGATATCGAACTCTGTCATAAATGTGACCGTTTTATATCCGTTGGAACTTTTTGCCTATTTATAAAAGACTTGTCTTTTGTTACTGTGAGAGAAAGTAAAGAGAACTTTTGAGTGTTTTAACTTATATCATATACCTAAAGCCCTTTCTCTCAAGGGAGTTCATCCTCCAATCCATCCTCACCATTAATATTCAATAGAGTGGATTGGGGAATGAACTTCCGCATTCAAGGATCCTCCAGCTACTACCTTAATGACAAATTTTTATGCTGGGATGCCTTGAATGCATAAGAGAGGATCTACTCTATCTTCCTTATAGGAAAATCTTTAGAGAGTAAGATTCCATCTCACCCTTGACCCAACCCAAAGCCAAGCATTGGTATATCATCTTACGTTGCGGATCAAGGGAGCAGAAGACTCTTCGTCAACAAGAAAGAGGAAATCTTCGGCGTTGTGCTTAACGGGACTCATCAACTTATCTGTAAGTATCTAGAGTCCAAGAGGACACTTGTGATCATTCCTTTTTAGGTCTTGGTCTTAAGTGGTACTCACCCTTTGAAGCCCTTGTAGGAGGCCTCCGACGGGAGTGTACGTAGTGGGTGCATAGTGTAGACCCTTGCTCTTGTGTAGGGCATAAACCGTTAGGTCTTTGTGTAGGGCCTTGACCTGTGTGGTCTAAAATCCGGGTGTGTTGTGTGGACCCTTGCTCTATGGAGAGCATAAACATCTGGTTAGGAGTAAACCAGTAAAACTCTGGGTTTGAGGTAAACCGCGTAAAACCTCTGTAAAGGTTGAAGGTGAACCTGATTTAAAACCTTAGGTTTGAGGTGAACCCTGGGAAACCTCCTTAGTAAAATCCGGTACACTCAAGGGTTGAGTGCGACAGCCGAGAGTGGAGTAGATAAGAAGTCGAACCACTATAAAAATGATTGTGTTTGTGATTGCTTTTCTATATGTGTGATTCATGACAATGCATTCATATTCATATATCTGAACACATCTCACACACACAGAGTCACATCCAACATAGACTAAGGTGCATATTGATATATCTTGATTAGTTTGTGATTGGATCCTCTACTTTGCTTGGAAGCCAGTAGAGTTACATTTGAGTAATCCTGAAAAATTGCATACATAATAGGATTAGTGTGATAGGATTTTTAAACAACTCATAAATCTTTAAAAAGCCCTATTCACCCCCCTTCTTGGACATATTGGCATATTCCAACTTCTACTCAAGCGGTCTTTACCGCTATTTCAATAGAGCCTAACACATAGTGGACCCATGACCTCACATAAGGCCTGATATGCAATACCATGGGCCTCACTGAAGAGCTTAATACACATCACGATGGACCTCTCACATGGGCCTAATATCCATCACAATGGGCTCCATCGTCAGGCCCTCAATTGCATCACAATGAACCTCATCGCATAGGCCTCATATACATCACATTGGGCCTTAAACAATGGCTGAATATACATTACAACGGGCCTTGAATACGGGCCACATATACATCACATTAGGCATCGACACTTCGCCTCAATAATCATAATCAGCCTCGATCGGTAATTGACATCGACAATTGGAATCGGAATCGGCCTCGATAATCAGCTTGACAATCGGAATCGGCCTCGATAATCGGAATCGGCAAATCGCTCACGTCAATTGGAATTAGCAATCGGTCACAACAATCAGAATCGGCAAATCGATCACGTCAATCGGAATCGGCAATTGGTCATGATAATCGGAATCGGCAAAGCGGTCACAACAATTGGAATCGATCGATAATCAGAATTAGCAAATCGATCATGTCAATCGAAATCGGCAATCGATCATAATAATCGAAATCGATCGATAATCAGAATCAGCAAATCGGTCACATCAATCCGGATTAGAATACGGTCACGACAATCAGAATCAGCAATCGGTCACGACAATCAAAATCGATCGATAATCAGAATCGACATTCGATCACGTCGATCGGAATCGGCAATCGGTCATGATAATCGGAATTGGCAAATCGGTCAGACAATCGAAATCGATCGATAATCAGAATTGGCAAATCGATCACGTCAATCAGAATCGGCAATTGGTCATGATAATCGAAATCGGCAATTGGTCACGACAATCAGAATCGGTAATCAGTCACGACAATCAAAATCGATCGATAATCAAAATCGGTAAATCGGTCACGCCAATCGAAATCGACAATCGGTCACGACAATCAAAATCGATCGATAATTAGAACTGGCAAATCGGTCACGTTAATCAGAATCGACAATCGGTCACGACAATCGAAATCGATCGATAATTAGAATTGGCAAATCGGTCACGTCAATCGAAATCGGCAATCGGTCACGACAATCGAAATCGATCGATAATCAAAATCGGCACATCGATCATGTCAATTGGAATCGGCAATCGGCTACGATAATTGCCTCGATACTCGGCCTCGATAATCGGCACCAATGCTTAGCATCGACAATCGGCACCGATAATCGGCAGCGACGATCAGCATCGATAATCAGCACCACAACCAGCATATATATAAAAAGGGAAGGGTCCATAGATGGACATCCAATCAACTATAATACAAAGATCGGCCTTCGGCCGTGGTTATATCAAATCCGATAGCAAGGAACAATTTGTTTATGGTGAATGAGGCCCACTGATTAGGGTTAACCCATGAGAGAATGATGAGAATGAGACTATCAAGGCCTAAGGGAAGGTCACATTGGGGACATCTAACCATCATTGCCCATCAATTTGGACATCTAATCAACATTGCTCCCAAGGAGCAACCCACATAAGGGGTTCATATACAACGTAGCGGCCACACATACATCATATTGGGCTTCATACAAGGGCTTCAAGTATAACACAATGGGCCATGCCCATTGGCCTCAAATACATCACAATAGGCCTTGCCCATGGGCCTTGAATACATCACAATGGTCCACGCCCATGGGCCTCAGATATATCATAATGGGCCTCGTCCCATGGGCTTCCAACCTATCGCAATGGGCTTCATCAAATGGGCCATAGATGCATCACCATGGCCTCATACGCGGGCCTCGTATACAATAAGTGGGTCGCACTGCTTGGGCCTCATATGCATCAAATGGGCCACGTGTCTGGGCCCGTCAATACAAACAGGTGGACCCCACACATGGGCCACAAATACATCATAATGGGCCTCATGGATGGGCCGCACCAATGGTCCTCAAGCGGGCTTGTACCACACCAAAATCATTTCAACAGTTGTAGGTGTAGCATCTGTGTCACCGTGCATTATCTGTCCATGGGGCGCATGGTCCATTAATGATGTTCAACACGGTCCAAACATGGCCTAGGTAGAACGGCACCAACTAAACATTTTCCATGTAAATCAGCAACACCCGAATATTGTCCGTGTGACCTAGCACCATCCAAATATTGTC
Organism: Magnolia changhungtana; assembly: GCA_030180095.1. Taxonomy (NCBI): domain Eukaryota; kingdom Viridiplantae; phylum Streptophyta; class Magnoliopsida; order Magnoliales; family Magnoliaceae; genus Magnolia; species Magnolia changhungtana. Next base: position 1,180,442 of record JASAUF010000156.1, read on the forward strand.
CATGTGCATCAGCACCATCCAAACATTGTTTAACAGTGGGGCCCACCATTAGGACAGTTGGGACGTACATGTACATCACGTGGGACCTACATAACTTGCTGACGTAATTTACAGTGGGTCCCACCATCAGACAGCTTGGATGGTTTGAATTAAAAACTGATGGACGATGTGTATAAGCACATACATCAGATGAGGGCCCCACCGTCCAAGGTCTGAACGGTGTGGCAAAACACTTGCACCAGAATAGTGCCACGTGTGCACTCAACATGTCATTAAGTGGGCCCCACATCCCATGCAAGGACGGGGTGATTTCCAACATACATCACAATAACGCCCCACCGTCCAGCAGCTGCTAGTGCAAGATCAGGCCATACATCAAGTAGGCTCCACACGTGTGGATGCAAAGCATCCACCAAGGTGGGTCCCACCCTATGTATGGACGACAGGGTTAACAGATACATCACGGTGGCCCCTGCATGGATGGTGCAGATGAAATCCATATAGCATGGTGGGCTACTCCACCGTCCAAGGATAGTGTGAATAAAATACCTACATCCTGTGGTGTCCCACGTTCACGGACTAGACAAGAGGTGTCCCGCAGCCACCGTCCAGATGATGGACGGTCTGGATGGCGTGGATATAAAGCATACCTCATGTGGGTCCCATACATACGCCGGGGGGGTGGTCCACATGTGGACGGACGGACAGACAGTGTGGATGTGAAATACAAACATCTAAGGTGGGCCGTTCGTTTGATTGACGGTCTAGTTACAAAACATATGTCATGCTGGGGTCCACGTCCAGTACCGTCTGGATGGTGGACGGCCAGGAAAAAATACATACATCTCATGGGCCCCACGTACTGGGCAGCCATGGATACAACACATGTGTCAGTGGGCTCCACCGTCTTTGATGGACGGTTGGGATAAAAATACATGCATCTGGTGGGTCTAGCACCATCGTAGGGTTGCTCAACGGTGTGGATTCAACACACATGACTGGTGGGTCCCACGTCCAGCACCATCTTTCAAGGTGGGTCCACGTTCCAACACCAAAAGAGAAGGAGAGAGAGAAATAAAGAAAAAGAGGGAAAGATGGGTGGAAATAGGAGGGACCCCGCCACTATGGGTCCCTCTATACAACACATACATCAAGATAGGTCCTACATATGTGGGCCCTCAAATCACAAATCAAGTAATAAAATCACCCACTTTTGATCTTCTTGGACTTCTTCTTCCATCAACGCATCCTTGAGCTCCAAGGGACAAACTTTAACGGTTGAGATTGATTTTGGAGGGTGGGGATGGGAGGTAGGAAGTGTGGGCCACACCTAGTTTCTCTCATGGAAGCCATGGACGTCCACCACTCATGGGAGTTGCTTGAAAAAAATGGAGTGAAGAGAGAGAGAGAGAAAGAGGAGTGATGTAATGGAGAGATGCGTGATAGATGATGAGTGATGGATGGTATGAGTTGTGTAAGAAAGAGTTGACTTGGGGAATGACTTGTGTACTTGGGGATGGGATGGATTGATGGGTTGTACTTTGATTTATTGATGGGATTGATTTGACATTTGGTAGAGATTCTCTTGCACAGGTTTTTCCTTGAATTGAGCGTGGGCACACATCTCCTGGCCCGTGTATCGCCTCGGCGCGCGAGACGCAGCGTTAGAACCGCGACGACGGCGTGGTCACTAGGGTACAAGTCTCGGGTTGAGCCGACTTCGGTATGTAAGACTCGACTTAGGATCGCGCGCAAACGTCGGGCAGAGGTAGAGGGTTGCCGGAATTTGACCGGGAGGACCGCAGAATCCTACGGAACGGTACGGTCTAGGATAAGAGTCTCACAGTTTCTTCTCAGGTTTATTGGTACTAGGGCATATCCCAAAATTATTAAGAATATTTTGCGATAATTCAGCTGCTATTTTTTTCTCTAGTAACAATAAGCATTCGTCAAGGTCGAGGCATATTGACATTAACTACCTTGTTGTAAAGGAAATGGTTCAGAATCATCAAGTGTCTGTGGAATTCAACGGTACTAAGCAGATTATTGCAGATCCGCTCACTAAAAGGCTCACTATCACACCATTTCAAGAGCATGTAACATCCATGGGAGTTATTGATCCCACAGATGTTTTCGGTTAGTGGGAGTTGAGCGTATTTTGATTTTCACAGACACTTAGAGATCTCGTTTTATACAGTTTGTTTGAATGATCTTGATATAAAGATTTATTACAGTTTTATACAGTTTGTTTGGATGATTTTGATATAAAAAAGTGAATAAAGGTAATATTTGGCCCTTCCCATACTCAATAAGGCTTCTGTCCATGTCACACATTCTTGGGAGTGCAATAGATTGTAAACCAGGCATAAGCGTATTTTCATCCGAGACAATTTATAAAAGTCGTCATAAGGCCACACTTGGCGGTACTACTCCAGGTAAATTGACCAAACATCATGGTTAGTGCACTCAATTTCCCATCTTTCATTATAAAATAACAGCTTATAACTATCCCTTCTCCCGTCCAAACAATCCCTTAGGTAAATCATCATTGTCAGCTCTAACCCATACTTGATACCATGACATCCCAGACCCACCATCATCAGCCCATGAAGTTTCAATGGTCGAAGTTCAACCCCACTATTTCTCATCTTACGGCCCACCTAAAACTTAAAATCTTCCTCATTTTCAATACCGCAGCCCATCATGACCCGTTAAAACTAATGATCGGAGTAGATTTCCCACATACCAACAGCGAACTACCTCTCAAAAGAATCCCAACGGTAGACTCTTCCCCTACACTGTTTTCGATCGTGCAGTCCACTCGCAACTTCAAATCTGCTTGATATTTTGGCCCATATCATGTTTTGATCTAACCAATCAGGTGGATGGCTTAGATGCCCACTAAAACATTACAAGTGGGACCCACGAATTCTGATTCTTTAGAGAGAGAGAGAGAGAGAGAGAGAGAGAGAGACGCCCCGTTGACGCGCTGACTCGTTCACCGCGTGAACCCACACGAGACTGAGAACCAACATACTTACCACCCGCATCTCCGCCGTCCATCATGCTGGCACCCATCAACTTGATCTATACCGTCTATCTTAAGTAAACCATCGAGAAACCTCAACCATTGCTTCCCTTTGCTCTGAAACTCATTGTGTGACCCACATCAGCTTTTGATCAATTCTGTTTTCAAGCTCTTATCTTAACATGTCGAACCTGATGGACATCTCAGATCACACCCGAATAACTCAGTGGACCCCACCTAACTCCCAGGCATGCAGAGGGCTTTCATACTTCCTGTTACAACATCCTTCCCCGCCAAAAAAACACGGAGTTTTGTTCTCCTTCCATGGCGAAAACTCGATAGTGCACCTCAAACCTTCATATCAACCGTCCAATTCCAACCCATGTTTTCTTCCCAAGATCTGATGGCCTACAACCCTCCAGCACTCTCCTCTCAATGAGAACCAATCAGAAGAAGCCTCCTTTCCGTCTCTGCTACGAGTCTTCAGCTGAACCTACATGTAGCAACCGAAACCATCTGTATCTCGAACCTAACAATCAAACGGTCCCCAATCTCTGAAACAAGCTTTCAACAAGCTTCTTATGATGCATCTACACTGTCCACACGTATCCATTCGACGAAAGAAGCATGGGATAGAGATCTGTCATTGATGGCAGTTGTCTTCTTCGCCAGATACACCACCGCCACACAAACACAACCTCAAAGGAGCTCTATTTCTAGATCTAAGACGTCTATTAGATGAGCCATCTAAGAATCAGATAACCCCTGAATTGTGATCAAGATCAGATTCCATGATATAGAGATCAGCTTTAATAAATTTCGCTTCATGTGAAACACATTGTCGGGTGGGACGCTCTGGTTTTAGGTCATTATTAAGTTATATAGTGGTGATAATTATGTTCGCCACTGTAAAGCTTAATTACCACAATTTTTCTTCGCCAGCAGCATCATTTTTGTGAATTTTTTTGCCGTCTCTGGTGATACAATGGCAAATACGAATTTTTTTGCCGTCTCCGGCGATATAATGGCAAATAATATTCATCCGCCGCTATATGCTTCCTGTAGCAGCGGATGTCTATATCCGTCATTATATCTTCATTCAAAGACCCGTAAGGTGGCGTGCTCCGATTTTAAGTCATTATTAAGTTTTGTAGTCGTGGATAGTAGTATCCGTCACTAGAAAGAGCAATATAGTGATAGATAGTTTCATTCGCCACTATATGGTGGCTCTTCAATTTTGCTAAAATTATTAAATCTATGATGGCATATATACATATCCGTCACCATATATTGAAATATATAAGTTATTAATTGCCTTTTACCGTTAACTAATTTCCTCCAGCTGCTTCTCTCTCTTTCTCGCTCTCGCAACTGCCTCTATCTGGTGACCGGCGACTAGGTATTGTTACAAATTCTCTTTTCCTTTTCTTTTTCTTTATCTTTATGCTTTTGATATTTATTGATTTTTAAAATTTTTTGTTCTGCAAGGAGGTGCTGAAGATCTAGGGCTATGGCTATGTTTATTTTAATTTAAATAATTTTTTAGTTGTCTATTTGGCCCATATTTCATCTGTTGTTCAGATCCACTATTGAATTGGGGCTTTTGCTGGTAGATTATTTGTACTCCCATTTTATTTTTATTTTTCTTTTGCCAAACCATAGATCGTTTGGCCCTCAATCTATTGGCTTACCTAACAGAAGTGATTCTTTAGAATCATAAGCAATCCATGTTGGGAGCCATTTATCATAACAGATGGATCCAACTGTCGAATATACCTATTTTTGTACAAATGATCTTGACCGTCCATATTGAGGGCCATTTATCATAAAATTAAGATCATTGAATCTATGTGATATTTGCATATTAGCTCATGAAATGTTTGCTGGATCTAATGGACAGTTTAGATGAATCGTTGGATTTTTTAAGCGCTATAACTTAAAAAGTTATGTCACATGAAATGTATTACCTGTTATTTTAATTTATATAAATTATTTTTAAAGTAATGCTTTCACATGAAATGTTTTACCTGTAATTGTAATTTACATAAATTATTTTTAAAGTTATGCTTTCACATGAAATGTATTACCTGTAATTTTAATTTACATAAATTATTTTTAAAGTTATGCTTTCAAATGAAATGTATTACCTATAATTTTAATTTACATAAATTAATTTTCTGTTTGTGTTTTTTTTTTTTTTTTTGTAAATTTATTTAGATTATTCATGTATCTGTTTGGGATCCACTGACCCATTTGTTTAGAGTAATTAATCATCATGTCCCAGATTATCATATCCGTTGTTGATATTGTATGATATACACTGGTGCTTTTACTGTGGAGTTTAGAAATTCATGTAATCTTCATGTTTTTGCAATTTTTTTTTCCCATGATATACCTAACCTGCCAACCTTGTATGTTGAGTTTTATTTATTTATTATTATTATTTTGATCTGTTTGAGTTTTCCTTGGAATTTTATTGTCTTTACAATAAAGAGGTGTAATATAAATGAAATTAACGGATTGGTGTTTAGGATCTTCTAATCCGGTGGAATTTAGGGTCGTGGGCCTTCCAAGGTGTGAGAGAAAACGGACCAATGGTCTAGATTATTGAATCATTGTCCCACTCAAGGTTCCTGTAGTTCCTCCTTGATAAATGAACTTGTTCATTACCTCTCCTTGCTGAGATGGTAAATTGGTTTTACATATGTGATTTTTGGTAACTTGTGACAAAATCTGGTGCGATTTATCTCATGATTTTTCTTGTGATGAACAACGGCGCCCCACAACAATCAACGCATGGATTTGCTTATTTGCACATGAAACCAAAGGGAGATCTCTGATAAGTGATTCTGTGAACGCTGAGACCTTTTGTGGCTCACTTCTGTTGAATAACAATCTCATAGAAGAGTATCATCTATAGATATGGTGAGGGTGACCCAAGCATACAAACATGAATTTTGGTTAATTTGATTTTATCTGATGCTAATGAACTTCCTACAAATTAAACTCTAAACTTTTATATCTGTCATATGAACGAAATACAGACATACCATTACTTCATGTGTTTATTTGGCTGTGCCCACTCATATATGGGTCTTTTAACTTACGGCCCACATTTTAAAGCATGTAAACCACGTGTAACTATGTCTTTGATCTTGATACTAATTAGAAAATAAAAGGGACAATCAATGGCAAGATACTTGTGGCCGCGTTTTGGTCCTACAGCAATGCCATATATAATCGGAGCAATATTTCCATCCTCAATGTTACACCAAGCATGAAAGCAGACCCCACAAACACATGGGTGTAGGGCCAATGCAATTACAAAATATTCTCACCAACGGGCCCATCACACCAACAATCTTGGTGGATTTATATTTTCACCAGTTTCAAGGCCCATTGATCGAATGGCCAAAATTAGCCGACCTGAATGGTTTTTGCATATTAATCCATCTATCAAAAGAACATCTTTGCTGAGAGGAAGCATTTCACATTTTTCATGTGACTTATGTGCCTTTCAATCTAATATTGAGCCCAATAATGGTTTATCATTGTTGATCAATCGTGATGATGTAGAGCTGGTCGTGGACACTTTCATGTCCAAGATGGACCAGAGAAGGCCCAATCAGAGGCAGAAGTAATTAGGACTATCAGAACCCTAAAACATATATATCTCGCAAACCAGAAAAAGTAATTCCATGTACCATATATGATTTTGGGGCAAGAGAAGCTACTTTAGCCACCCAACCCTACGTGAGGTTGCCCATGCTGAATTTATGAGATTCCATCATATCGAAAGTCCATTTTAATTACATTTTTACTATTTATAGTAAGTTTTAGTTCGATCATTAACTCTCAATCCTTTAATCTTTAGGAGTCATGCCCAACATGAAAAGGGCTTAGAGAATTTAGGAGAATAACATGATTATGCCAAATTGGACACTTACTATTTTTGGCCAAAAACCATGAAGTCTAGTAGAAATCATGACAGTCTATAATAGTAAGTTTACTATTTATAATAAGTAATGTTTTTAGGGAGTTTGAGTTGGAGTTTGATTTTGAAAATTCTTCCCAATTTTGATATCACTATTTAATGGGTTGTAAATTCAATTTTTTCTTCAATCAATTTATTTTCAAATTTAATAAAATTTATTTCTAATTTCTATTTCTCCTCATGGATTCGAGGAATCTATGTGAGGAGTCCATATTAGCTCCGTGGATTTGGAGTAATTATCCCATTAAGGAAGACAGTGATCAGCTTAAATAGCCAAGGTCAGTGGAGGCAAGTCTCAAATCGCATTAGGGACTAGCGCATCCAGTTTCGACAATTCAGGAGATAGGTTGCATCCGTGCACACAACCTGACCATAGGCCAGACATTCAGCTGTTAATGGACAAACTTTGCCGGAACGTTGACCGCAAACGAAAGATGGTCAGGCGCTTACTCGGGGGCGTGTCACGTTTTTCAGGACCTTATCACACCCATCCTTGCGTCACGTGACTACCTTCACAACCACCTTTTTTATCATCCACCAAGGGGGCAACCTGACAACCTGATGAATGGTTCTAACTTTCCAACCAAAGAGGGCAAGGCTCCATAGAGGATAGTGGTATAGTTAGAATGCTACGTAAAAAAATACGGAGATTCTTATAACCAATGCTGAAATATAAGGTGAAGATTTCATTGATGGGGCCCACCCATATGACTTTAGCATGAACCCAAAATTTCATATGGCCACTCTTTGAATCATGGAATATATATATACACACACTCACACACACAAACCAGTTAGTGGTACTAAAAAAAGTCAGATCCACCCAATTAGAGCTGGGCATTGGACCGAGTCGACTCGGATTGGGTCCAACTCGACTCGGTCCGAGTTTTGTCTAATCTGACTCGAACTCGGTCCGATCCAGGACCGAGTCAGGGTCATCTGACTCGATCCGATCCTAACTCATATTGGGCTTAACCGATCCGAGTCTGACTCGGTCAGGAAAACCGAGTTGAATCAGATTTGGCCAGGTTCGGTTCGGTTGTTCACTTGTGGGATTTTGTAAGGGTTTGTGAAGAGATTCTGACCATTCACGAGGTGGGACCCACCATGAAGGGGTCTTGGCCCAAAAATTAAAAAAAATACAACACTCTTGGAGACTTACCCGACACCAGGAAGAAAAGAGAAGGAGACGCACATAAGATAGAACCATTCTGAGAGAGTGCAACACATGGTCGGTGGGCTGGTTGGTTAGTTTCCCCAGTTGTACTGTACAGTACAGCTCTCTCAGTTGTTGGCTCCTCTACAGGGAAGCCTCTTCCGTGCTCACTTCCATGTCTCTAAATTGCAAAAGCTTCATGTTGAAGAAGATAACCAATCTTCCAAAAATTCTCAAATAAGAAGAAAACAAAATTTCCATTTCTTGCTAAATTACTTACCCGATTCGACAGGGTGTTGAAGAAGAAGAGGGTAAAAGAAATCATGCTGGATTAGGGTAAAAGAAATCAAAGAAATTAAAAAAAAAAAACTTAAATTACTTACTCAATTCGATGCAGAAGAGACTGTAGAGGAGACTGGCGTTGGGCAGAACGGGCGTCGCCGCGTCAGGCAGGACTTAGGAGCGGTCGTTTGGGTAGGGTAAAAGAGGGGAGGCCGAGTGAGAGGGTAAAAGATTAGGGTTATGGTAGGGTAAAAAAAAAATAAAAATCCCTTTTATAGTACTCGCTCGGATCGGGTCTGTTCGATTCAGTGCAGTTCCACTCGGTTCAGGTTTTCGGTCAGAATCTGTCCAGATCGACGTCTATCAGGACCCGACCCAAAAAAACGGACAGATCTGGAAATCTAGACTCGATCAGGCCCGATCTAGACCGTCGGTTCTGTTCAGAACGGGTCTGATCGGGTCAGATCTATCGGAACCATTAGATCGGGTCAGAAATGCCCACCTCTACACCCAATGATAATTTTTTTTTTTTTTTTTGGGGGGGGGACGCATAAATACATACCCAAAAAACATAGCCCCCGTGAAACAAATTGCCCAATTATATAGATGTAATGCCAGTTGCTAAGTAGAGTAAAAGATTAAAATAAAGTATTCATGTTCTTCCATCCCTCTCTTTTGTGTATACCATTTATAGCATCAGCTGTGATGGTTGCTATTGTCAAGGAATTAGTGGGATTTAAAAGTCTATGCCATATTCATAACATGGAAACTATATGGAGTTCTCTAATTCCACATGTAAACTTTTACTTTATGGTTCTTAACATGTTGTTCAATGGAGCTAGATCTACGAGTTGAAAAGTATAGCTTAGTCCGCCATTAGAAATAACATTGAAGCTCACCATAGAAGATGAGAAAATGATCACTACTTCTACCTCTTCCTCACATGCTGATGATGGGAAAACACTCCATATGAGTAGATTTAAGAATTGAACCTCTATTGTATAGAATCATAAGTCGGCAGCGAGTCCTACCCATCGATGAACTTGCCACCGATAACCTCACACTATGTCTCTCTTTTGAATAAGAGAAATCTTTTTTCCAATATGAAAAAATCACACTGTGGGGTACACTTCAGGGTTGTACACGCCCCAGTTCACCTGAAGCCTATATTGCTAATCCAAACCATCTATTCTGACGTGAAGGTGATAAATGACATGAGAGACCCACTTAATTCTTATATCTACATCTCAATCCTACTTTGTCTCCTTCACCATTAAAATAATCTTTGTTATGGGAAAAATGGACCGACCCATATGGGCAGGTCGGAACGAGACCTGATGTGGGCTAATGATAAAGAAAAAGCCGTTCGTCGATTAGTAACTAAAGTCGGCACGACCGAGGTTGGAATGATCAAAGTCGACACGACCTTCAATGGACCCTCCAAGAGAACTTTGAAAGCCTGTTAGGCCTCATGAAGAAATTAAAAAGCTATAGAAACTGGAGATCACAATGACATCACAAGGACTTTTTATTGGTTTGATCGGCAAACACTATCCACCTTCTTATAACTCGGCCAACATGTCCCTCTGCATTGTGGCTTTCCTTAATCAATCCAATCCATGGATATTTCCCCATGGAACGTACCTTGAGATGATCTTAACCAAGTGGGGTTCATCTTTAGTCAATGATAAACACTTGTATTTCTACATGGGGTCATGGCTAGTGATTGGCCCATCCCCCTAGTTGGTCATAACCATTTGTATTTCACATTGGGCCCATTGTGGGATGATTTTAATCATTCAGGGGCCATTACTAACTGGTCATGGGCATCATTAGTCGATCATAACCATGTATATTTTCATGTTGGACCATTGTTAGATAACCTTAACAATGTGGGGCCATTATTAGTTGATCCTAATCATGTGTATTTTTATATGGGCACATAGTTAAATGGTTTAACCGTGCCACTAATTGCTAATTAATCCTAACTACATGTATTTTGACATCGGGCTATTGATAGATGATCTTACCCATGTTTGCAAATTGTTAGTCAACTTTAGACCCCCATGATTACATTGGATAAAAACAAACTCATTATCTTGAGTTGCTTGGCTTACATATTTGCTTGTCCACCTATCAAGCTCAAATAAACACCGAACAAAAAATCCTTAGAAGTGTACAAAAATATTTTCTTATTTACATACATATATCATTGTTTCAAAAACAATTTTCTCATAAAATTTGATAATGCCCTTAATGGATTAGTCTCAAAGTATGTAATTATAATTATAATTAAGAATATGGTGCAGTTGCCAATGCTACTGCATAACTACGCAATTCTGTTTTTTCCATAAGTATATTCTCCACTAAAATAAGCATGAACTTTGTAATATACACCAAAATAGTGATGCTAATTTCATCATCATATATGCTTAAAGGATCAGTTGCTCGTATAATACACTCATTAGATCAAATCAATACTAGTTGGTAAAAAAATGGTCTTTCAATGTAGTCCAACTCAAAATGCTCAAGATCACATCCTCAGTCACCCAAACATTACTAAGCATACATCAGACCTCTAATATAAAGGTCCATCTCAAAGGGGGCATGGAATAGGTTTATAATGCACTGATTAGATAAAATCAACACTGGTTAGTAAAAAAGAGTCTTTAAGCGAAGTCTAACTCATAATGCTATGGATCACATCGTCAGTCACCCAAACATTACTACACATACACCAATACACCAGGTTTACAATACAATGATTAGATCGAATCAACACTAATTGGTAATAAAGGGTCTTTAAGCAGAGTCCAACGCAAAAGACTCCATATCACATAGTCAAACACCTAGATATTATTAGGCATATGCTAGATCTATAATAGGCCCTAAAAGCAGCCCAGGCCCAATCTATTCAAATCAGGGATTCAATTCAAGCTCCAAACCTGCAAACTAGAGTAAGAAAACAAGGCCATTCCTGTATTGGGATTAGGTATTAATGAAGTATTTTCTTAAACCTAGGTAAATAATTGACCCATTTATCAATCAGACTCAAGTATAGACCTGGGCCCTGATTTGGGCTTCCCGCACCATGGCTGGATCCAAACCCAGACGGGCAAACTAGGCCCATTGCCACATGTTGGGTATTTAATGAAAAGTTAGTCTTGGCCAAGGCCAGTTCCGTGTTCGTAAAAATTAATGACTAGGTGCAACCAATGAGCTTGAAAGCTTAATGCTAGACCGTCGTGGTGGGCTACCTCACTTTCCTACAAGCACTTTAAGGGCCCATTTGGGCATACCCTCGAAAGGGGCATTTGGAGTGCAAACCCTGTCTTGAGCCAAACAGAGTGTTTTTATGAGTAAGTGGTCCAAATGGGCCCTAACCTAGTGCAAGGACATATATGTGGGCCTATATCTGTCAATGGGCTGGGCCTAAGGTCAGTTTAGGCGTAGTTGGGCTGGGCCAATTCAAACTTTCATTTTTTCTATGCCTAACCTGGCCCAATTGACCCCACGCAAGACCCACTTCATGTAAACCTGAACCCAAGACCTAAGCGCCACATACACCATCTGGTATGATAGACCCGACCCAATTGCTAATGGATCAGGTCCCATTCTTTGGACCTGGAATTCGGGTCCATAAACTTAAAATCGGGTCAGCTAGGGTCAGATGCGTGAAAAGAGTGCCCATTTACACACCATGCATGTGTCAAAGGGGCACATGTATGCAGTCTAATACATCTATTGGGTGGGCCCAACCATTATAAATGCTCTTATTCGTAACCGAACTAAACTCAAACCTAACCTGGTGGGTCCGAGATAGGTACCTGAATCGGATGGGGTCCGAAAGGACCCGGCCTAGAACGTGTACCATAGGACCCTAGCTGAACCCGACCCGTTAACAGCCCTATTAACGTCGACATTATCTGAATCTCCAGTAATCAAGGAGGTATATATGGCTAATTATTTGAAAATTTGTTCAATTCAGACCGTTCATTGTTTTTCTTTTCAGCCGTCCATTGTATGTCCACCAACCGGCCAATCAAAAGTTAAAACATCAGTTCAGTGTCCCACAGATGCTTGGACGGTTGGATTGGAGTTATATACAAGCCACGTCTACTATTACTAGTGAATGCGTATGGACCGTCGTATTCTGGCATTCACATTTGAAAGTCCAAAATTCCAGAACCACTGGTTCGGATTCTCTGATCCAAACGGCTTTTTCGGCTTAAGATCAATGATAGTAGGCGCCCACCTCCTGAAGGGTTAAAATCATGCTGACATTAGCTAGGTGGGCCCAGCAGTAGCGCCTCTCCCCAAGCTTACGTGTAAGAACGACACCTTGTATATGGTTGAGACTTGTGGGAAATTATCCAGTGCTCAACGTAGCACTCAATTACCGATCATGGTGGACAAATGTTTCATGTTGAGACCGTACATCTGCTGGGTCCATCCCCGAATGGGCCACTCATAAAAATAAAAATAAAAAATCACACTAGTCCAATGGGGTAGAGCTGGTGGCGGACAATTTCATAGCCAAGATGGATCAAAAAAGGCCCGATGAAGCTGAAGTGATGCGGACCATCCAGACCTTAAAACAGACATATTTCGCAAACCGGAATAGGTTATTCGACGTACCATATATGACTTCGAGGTAGGATGAAGTATTTTAGCCACCCAACCCTGAGTTATTCCGCATATCATATATGATTTTGAGGTAGGATGAACTACTTTAGCCATCCAACCCTACTATGCCATGTTGCCTTTGCAGAATTTGGGAAATACTGTAATATGGATGGTCAAATTTATGTTTTAATTTCGTTTTCACTATTTATATAGTAAGTTTGAAAAGTGCATCTTACGTCACGGTTTACAAGAGTTTCAGTTGTAGTTTAATTTTAGAACTTATCCCATGGCTTAATATCGTTATCTAAAGGAGTGTAAACTCAATTATTTTAATCATCAATCAATTTATGAATTTTTTAAAATACTATTTTTTAAAAATTATGGATTCCAGAATTATATGCGAAGAGTCTAGGGAAGCTTAATGGATTCGAAGTAGTTAGGCTTGAGTAAGACGGTGATCAACCTCTTCATCCATGCGCCATCCGATTACCCCTTACTGCCAATGGTAGAACTTTGGCCTGTTCAATATAAACCATCGGTTGGGGCACTCCGGAAAAAGAATCAGCGGCTAGGATCATTTAACCTATATTATTCACAGTAAGCGCTCCATCCACGGTGAGATCTAACAGATGGACGGTCTTAATTTAATACAAGTGTCCTAGAGCACGGTACTCATTCTCTATCTTTTTTATAAATTAAAGAAAAAAAAAAAAGGTTTTGATGAATCGTAAGAGTGCCTGATAATGATAGCCAATGGTGCTTGTCGTTGATTTTTGGGACTCAGAGACGTGCAAGGCACGTGCTGGGTGGGCCAGGGACGAAAGCGATGGGACACGTGTGACATCAGCGCCGAGACGTGTACAGTCGGATGCTGTCAAAAGCCAACCAGGCACCGTCTCTAGCCCAGAGCCAAGAAGTGGGTCCCACCTCGGTGCATCGCCCCATTCCCATCTGTTTCCTTTCCCCCTTTGAACAAAACAAAGGGGAAGATGCTCGCGTGGGCCGCTACAACGCTTGTTTTACGCAGCGCGTAAAACACCCAAGCTGGTTGGCCCACCATGTTGTATATGTGAATCCACTCCGTCCATAGGTTCCATCCTACATTCTAAGCTCTGAGAAAATGATCAGCCATATAAGGAACTCAGATGGGCCACACCACATGGGACGATCAGGATGGGATGTTTTAGGACCAATTTCAAATTGTTTCCATCGGTATAGTCCACTAGAGTTTTCTCATCAGGCTGATATTTTGTTTTTACGGTTCAAATAAGGTTTCTAACCCGATGAACGGAATGGATTTACATAAAAAACATGATGGGACCACAAAGATGGGGTGTTCTACACAGCTGCGTAAGACAGGTGTTGTAAACGATTCTGGTACGTCGGTTCCCTTGAGCGGCCAAAACCCACCACACGGGAATTGCCACGTCGCCAGAGAGTTGTGGGGCCAACACTGTGGAGGTTCCGTGGCGTCGGGGAAGCGCGTTTGCGTGGTGGGTTTGACGGGACCGATTAAAGTGACGTGAGGGGTAGAGCTGATCTGATCGCAGCTGTACACGCGTCGCTTGCTGAATGGCAGCCTGGCCGTCCATTTCACAAGGTCGGCGGGAAATATCTATAGAGGGTTCTAGGTCTGGAGAGAGAACCGCTGTACACCTGGCAGTTTGTGAACAGGTCAGTTTCGTAATTTCATGAAAGCGTACAAGTCGATCATATGTCCTCTTGAGTCCTGGGGTGAGTAGAGATAAGCTAAATAGGTTCGATCCGGTGAATTCGACCCGATTAGACCCGATCTTAACTTAACCGGCGGTCTAGATCGGTATGGATCGAGTCAGATATTTCATATTCGAATGATTTTTGGATCAAGATCGGGTCATCGTCAATCTGGACCGATTCAGTCCGAAACCCGATCCGATCAGATCCGACTCGATCCGAAGCCTTAGGAGGATTTTAGTGGAGGATATCCAATCATTATTGTTTTCCTATGGTATGGTCCACCTGAGATTTTTATCCCTCTAATATTTAGTATCAAGCCTTTAAATGATCTATAGACATAGATGAATGGCATCGATGAAATATATACATCATGGTGGGGCCCACAAATCACTGACACCACTACTATTTTCCGTAAGAGGCATCGTACCATACCACTGACACCAGCTAATGCCCTAGCCTAGGCTAGCTGTAGCTGGCTAGGTACGTGGCGTGCAAAGATGGGACACAGATTGCATACTACCCTTGCCCATCCCTAGCTTCGAACGAGCAGTTCTGTGGACGAGCCCACCGTGATGTATCTGTACATCCAAACCGTCTATCCCTTTTCTCAGATTATTTTAATGCATCAAAACAAAAATGAGTCAGATCCAACGATCAAATGGACCACACCAGATGACTCTTGCATTTAATGCAATTAACATTTAATGCTTTGTGCATTTTAATGCAACCAAGCTTATTATTTGGTGTGGTCCACTTGAGCGTTGGATATGCCTCATTTTTGTGTTCATGCCGTAAAATAATATGAGAAAAGGGATTGACGGTTTGGATGTACAGATACATCACGGTGGGCCTGCCCACAGACCTGCCCGTTCGAAGCTAGGGACAGGCGGGGGCTGGTACGCAATCCGCATCCGCAAAGACAAGACTGACGCTCCTCGAGCTCCGAGTTGTACGAATAATTCAAAGTAAATCAAAGTTATATGGGTCTACAGTGATGTATTTATTCTATTTACACCGTTCATATATTTTTAGAGATCATTTGAGAGCATTATCCAAAAAGTGAATAATATCCAAAGATCATCTGGACCACACCACAAATAGCAGCAGAGAATGATTTTCACCGTGAAACATTTCGTGTGGTCCACTTGATAGTTAGATCTGTCTTATTTTTCGTCTCAAGCCTTATGACGAGCTCGCTAAAAGGATGGACGGTTTGGATATAACACATACCCCATGATCATACCCACATAACTTGCTAACGTTGTTACATGCTTACAACAAGGAACTTGCATGGAAAGTATTAACTAGACTTTTGTGTAGTGCATGTAACATATGTCCGGTAAAAGTATATATACGGTAAAGGAGATTTCTTTCAGATTCATGTGGGGCCCACCTCGATGTATATGTTTTATCTAAGCTGTTCATCTATCTTGACATATCATTTTAGGCATTGAGTACAAAAAGACGGTATATTAAAGGTTGAAGTAGACCACACCACATGAAACAGTTGAATTAAATTTATGCAATCCGAATTCTACCAAACTTGATCCGACTCGGTTTCACTGACTGAGTCGGACTCGGTTTGGGTCAGGTCAACCATCCATCGGATCGGTCTGAGTCAGGTGACTTGGACTCGGTCCCGGATCGAATCAAGTTCGGGTCAGGCCATTGAGACTTCGGATTGGGTCGAGTTGAACCCAATCTGATCCAATCCGGACTGATGCCCAGCTCTAGGTGTGAGGAACATGGTACTCGCAAATGGAAACGGATAGGCTACTCCCCCTGCCACCAGCCCGGTGGTTGCTGGTCAATGCTCTGTGGGCCCCACCATGATGTATGTATTTCATCAATGTCATCCATCTATTTTTATAGACCATTTTATGATATGAGACCAAAAATGAGAGGGATATAAATCTCAGGTGGACCACACCATAGGAAAATAATAGCGATTGGATATCTACCATTAAAATTCCCCTAAGGCCCACTGTACTGTTTATTTGACATCCAATCTATTGATTAGGTCATATAGACCCAGATGAAGGCAAAAAACAAAGATCAGCTTGATCCAAAACTTTTGTAGCCCCCAAAAAGTTTTTAATGGTCTATGTTCATTCAACACTGTTTCCTACAATGTGGTCAACTTGATATTTGGATATACTTTATTTTTGGTCTCATACCATAAAATGATCTAAAAAAATAGACAGACGGCATGGATAAAATACATAAAGCATGGTGGAACCCACATAACATCGACCACCAGCCATCAGCTGGTGTCAGGGGGAGTAGCCAATCCGTTTCCCTCGCAGATTGGGATGGATGATGTACGGTCACTTGGAAATTGCATATGAAGCATATATAAGCTCCAACTAAGCTATCAAAATTAGGGTTAACAATTTTCTGTGTTAGAGTTAAATGAGGCACGAGATCACATGTGTTAACAAACAACATATTTAGTCTAACATATAGGAATAAGGTAGTGTCACACCCCAAACTCGGAAACTGGGCTCACAAAATTCCCACTACCAAAAAATCGAGCAACGGCTATGGAGGTTGAAAGCTTTTAGCCACGAATTAAATCTGTAGCAATATAGTAGTTACGGATTTAATCCGTAGCTATAGCTTAAGTTCTCTATAGCTAAAGCGTAATTCCTCACCTAAAACATATTAAATATAGATGGTGCTTAAGGGGATCCATGAGGTCCATTGGAATATATGTGTTTGATCTAAGCCGTCCAACAATTCTGATATATAATTTTAATGCATGAGCCCAAAAATTATGTAGATTAAATGTCTAAGTGGACCACACCATAAGAAATAATATAAATTAAATTTCTACTGTTAATATGTTGTGTGGTCTCCTTACAGATTCGATCTAACTCATTTTTGTATCATCACTTAAAATAATAATTTAAAATTAATGGACGGAGTGGATATATGAAATACATCACAGTGGGCCCCACGGTCCTAAAACCATAAAATGTCCTGGGAGCCGTCCGTCAGGTGCCCCTCCAAAATCCCAAACCCCTCCAAAAACAAAACCCTCCTGTCCGCCATTTTCTCTCGCGCGCTAACGAAACCCATCTCTCAAGCTCTCTCTCCATCTCTCTCTCTCTCTCTCTCTCTCTCTCTCTCTCTCTCTCTCTCTCTCTCTCTCTCTCTCTCGCACTCAGTCTCTCTCTTTCCCTTGCCCTCTCTCGATCTCCTGATCTCCCTCACCCTCTCTCCCTATCTCTTGGCTGCATTTCCCTCTCTCTATTTTCAAAAGCCCCTTTCGCTGCAAGAAGGAGAAGAAGAAGGAGAAGGAGAAGGAGAAGAAGAAGGAGCACGTCCGGCTAGTTCCTCTCTTTCTCTCTCTTTATCTGTTTCTCAAATCTGTTGCGTTTGGATGCTCAATCCTTCAATCCCTATGTTCAATCATTCAATCCTTCAATCCACATTCTCCTCTCTCTGTTTCTGAAATCTAAGGGCCTGTTTGGCCGGTCGGATTGGAAGGGATTGGATATTATTGGAAGGGATTGGAAGTTAAATCCTGGGATTGGCCGGGCATGCCAAACAGAGTCGGTGATCTGATCCCAATCCATGAGACGTGTTTGGCTTGAGGGATTGGAAGGGATGGGAAGGTTTAATCCCGGTATTGGTCGGGCGTGCCAAACAGACTGGATATAGCAATCCCATGTATCTCAAGACAATCCACTTACAACACCATCAATACCTAGAAATACATGCCATCCACCCTAATACCATTCAATCCCTTTCAATCCACCCGGCCAAACGGGCCCTAAAAATGCTTTATGGGCTCCACCATAATATGTGTATGCCGGCCATTCATTTTTTCCAGCTCATTTTAGGGCCAAATCTCAAGTGGACCACACCATAGGAAACTGTGGTGATTGAACACCCACCACTAGGGCCTGTTTGGCTGGGCAGATTGGATGGAATTGTATGGTATTAGAGTGGATTACACAGATTTCAAGGTAATGATAGCTACGTCAGTGGATTGGTGCAAGATCTATGGGATTACTATATCCCGGGATTGCTATTTTCGGTCTATTTAGGACGCCCGGCCAATCCCGGGATTAAACCTTCCAATCCCCTTTAATCCCTTGAACCAAACACGTCCCAAGCAATTTTGAAGGGATCAGGGTGGATTGGATGGGATTTAAAGGTAATGATGGTGATGTCAGTGGATTGTCTTAAGATCTATGGGATTGCAACATCCCGGGATCCAGACTCATTTGCAATTGAATTGTTTATTATTGCCCTGAGAATTTGCATGGCTTGTCCCACTGTTTTAAGTTACGGTGCATCATCAATTTACATGCTAGAATTATTTATGGCAATCTAAAGTGCCCAAAAATTGCAGGCTCCATTGTTAGTGTAGCATACCGTGAAATTCACAATTCACATTGATAAGTGATCATGACAATCTAATTTTGCTCACTAAATCAGGACAGCTAACCATTTTATTTTTGGAACCACCGAGCAATTGGATGGTTCTGGTGCCTGCCTTATCCACCGTACATGTGGCATCCATGTATTGCAGTCCAGACTACCAAGCTTGTGGGGTTGCATTGTGCAAGGAGCATAGTTCAGAATGCCGTTAACCATCTGATTTTGCTTGTTGAATCTGGACTGCTAGTTAAGGAAGAAGCTTTGGATTATATGATCATGTGATTAGTTGATAAAGTGCCCAGTTAAAGTGTCCTATTGCTTTCGTTTCAGCTGAATATGTGCTTTTGGGTTTCTTACAAAATTCTCAAATTTGTGGAGATCCCCATCTCAACAATAATTGCTTTAGCAGTTCCCCTGCTAATACTGAGTGAGATCTTACTGTGAACTAGCGATTAGGAATTCTTGTAAGGTTGTAACTTGTACTTAGCCTTATGCTGTTTTATTTCACGTTTCTTCATGAAAAATGGTGAAATTATATGAACCATATTTGATCATGAGTGAGCTAAACTTTATTTCAGCATGTAACTAATTGGATGGTGAAGTTCTCATTCAACTAGTTTGTAATTAGCAACATGTCATGTGTGAATGATGTCCAACCTATCCACGTCATCCATTTATTTTTCCAGCTCATTCTAGGTCGTCATGGTCCCAAAAAGCAGATCCAAATCTCAAGTGGACCACATAGTAGGGATTGAATCCCAACATTGAAAACTTTTTGGGGTCGCAAAAGTTTTAAATCAAGTTGATATTTGTGTTTTCCCTTCATCCAGGACTGTGTGGCCTAATCAGCAGGTTGGATGGCAAATAAATGTTAAAGTGGGCCCTAGGAAGTTTTTAATGGTGGGCATTCAATGATCTCTGTTTCTTGTGGTGTGATCCACTAAAGATTTCTGCCTACTTCATTTTTGGGATCATGTCCTAAAGTGAGCTGGAAAAACTGATGGATAAAGTGGATATACAATACATACATCAAGGTGGACCCCCACGGTGTAGGAAACACCTGCTAACATGTTACCCGGATAACACCTAACCATCTCCCTGGAGAAACAGTTATTGTACTTGTAAAATATGAATTGCAAAAGCCTGAAGCAAACTCCAGCACAAACAACCCATTTCTCCTACCTATTTTTTCTTAGTTTTTTATTACAGAAAGGATGAAAAATGTCCATGATATAAGTGAAAAGTGATCTGCATCAAGGGGAATGGAGGCCTGAAGTTTCGTACTAGAATCTACTGATTACTTTGCCTACTGGAGCCCAGAGGACATGCATTAAAGCTGCATGTAGAACTGACTTCTTTTTAAGAAAAATTTCTGCCCAGCTTGTTGTAAACTAGAATTTTAGGGCCCCTATTATTGCACGAGTTTTGCCACTTTCTGAGTCCGTTTAACTTGAAATTAAACTTGCATTTAGCCTATACAAAATAACCTAAATTTTGAGTGGGTCATATTACAATCCTTGGTTTTTGTTGGTTCTTTCATGCTTTTGGCTCCACCTGCAATGGTAGCATAAGATTATACCAACATTGATGTTATGAATTTTTCAGGACAGAACTGTGCCGTTTCAGTGGTGCTAAGATATACCCAGGAAAAGGTATTAAATTTGTGCGACCTGATTCCCAGGTAAACATCCTAAATGACTGAATTTGGAACTAAGTTTTTCTTGTTTTAATCCTGAACTCCCTTTATTCTTCTTTCTCACAGGTGTTCCTCTTCTCCAACTCAAAATGCAAGCGCTACTTCCATAACCGGTTGAAGCCTTCCAAGCTTACCTGGATGGTTATGTATAGGAAGCAACATAAGAAGGTAATTTTGCTTGGTAGAATTTTAAGTTTAGTATCCTAATGCAAAGTGCATTTACTAATTCTTCCACAGTCTTTAGCCTCAGTGATCACAATAGTAGGCTACCATTCTAATCTCTAACAATTCTATTGGCACCTCAAGTCACCGGCGCCTACTTTTTTTTTTCTCTACCCATGAGTCGACCCACATGGTTGTATGGTTGGATGACCTACATTGAAACTTGATGCTGCAGGACATGCCTCAACAATTGAAAGTGAGGCTTCTAGAAGAGGTGGGAGAGCACGATACAAAACGGATTGTCTGTAAGCACGATATTTTCATGCCTTAGATTATGTCATGAGTTTCTTGGGTTTGAAACTATTGATATATGGTTTTTTTTTTTTAATTTCATTTCTTTATTGATATATGTGTGGATGTGACCTTTTATATTTTATTCTGATGTTTACGACTTCCTGGCTATTTATATGATTGAATGAATATTCCTTTGACATTGTTTATTGATTTTATAATTTGTGTTAGAAACTAGGAAGTATTCCTTGTGGTTATTTCATTTGATTATGCTAACTTAAATTTGATATGAATGCCAATGAGTTAATTTCAGTTTATTAATAAGTGCTCCAAATGTACTCTTAGTGCTCCAAATGTTTTTGTTTTGACTATCGATTTTCCTGAAAGGACTGAAGTTTTGATGTTACAATTGTTTTACAAGGGGAATACTCGCAACCATATTTGAAACCACCGCATTTGGACCACCCTATTTCTATACTTCTTTTAGAATCTACAATGGCTTTCAATCGTATTCTTTCCAGTGATCATGATGGAAATAATAAAGGCCCGCTCATGCTTACTCTGAAGGCAGGGTACGTATACCATCAGAGCCTTTTATCATATCACTTTCCTTTTGCCCTCCTTTGTCGTTTGAATGTTGTGAAGGCTCTATTAGGTAGACTATTGCAAAAGCACGTCATAGAGGAAAGTTTAGACCAAATATATTGAGTTTAAGAGAACCATTGAGAAAATTAACATCTTCCCTTGATGCTAGTGGATATTAACAACAGTAAAATGCCACTTTCAACTACCCATGTGACATTACTGTTCAAATTCAGCCTCCTTTACATTTAAAAAGGAAGTAAGATTAGACACACCTATCTTCTAAACTAAAAAATTTTCTTCAGTTCCTGAGATTTGAGGCTCTCTTGAA
Organism: Magnolia changhungtana; assembly: GCA_030180095.1. Lineage (NCBI taxonomy): Eukaryota > Viridiplantae > Streptophyta > Magnoliopsida > Magnoliales > Magnoliaceae > Magnolia > Magnolia changhungtana. The sequence goes on from JASAUF010000156.1 coordinate 1,202,698, forward strand.
TATAAATTGTTGTTTATGGGTTCTTTCTTGCTATCAGTTTTGTTGGTCTGTAAGGAAAATCTTGGAAGCATACAATAGAAGGTAAGGAAAACCCTCGAGTTCCCTTCTTTGAATCATGAAAAGGTATTTGTGCTCTTTTCATTGAGTGGGTAGTTAATTACTCAAGTATGACAGTTATGCGCATTTTTTCAGGTGGATGTTGCATATGGGAGGATTGGAACTGCATATTTCAGATTCAAGCATCTGGTATGTCTCTTGTCAAGAATGCACATGATTGGAGTGGCCTGGCCATTTGGACATGCCGTATTTATGTATTTGCTCGAAATTGATGGAGCAGACCCAGATGTGTGTCGAAACTATCCAGATGACTGGGGGTCTTTGGAAGGTGGGAACCGCTGTTATGAACATGATGAAGTTGTCCATTTCCTATGGACGGCATTGGAGGGGCCTAGCCATTTGGACGGGCCGTGTTTATGTATTTGCTTGAAATTAATGGAGCAGACCCGGATGTGCGTCGGAGCTATCCGGATGAGCGGGGGTCCCTGGAAGGTGGGAACCACTGTTATGACCATGATAAAGCTGTCTATTTTCTATAGATGACATTGGAGGGGCCTAACCATTTGGATAGACCGTGTTTATGTATTTGTTCAAAATTAATGGAGCAGACTCCGATGAGCGTTGGAGCTATTCGGATGAGTGGGGGTCCCTGGAAGGTGGGAACCGCTGTTATGACCATGATGAAGCTGTTCATTTCCTATAGACGACATTGGAGGGGCTTGGCCATTTGGACAGGCCGTGTTTATATCTGTATTTGCAGGGACCACACCCTTAACCTAAACCAGAACCCATTCTCAAATCCCAAAACCTATAACCTAAACCTAAACCTATAACCTATAACCTAAACCAAAACCAAAACCAAAACCTGAACCCATTCTCAAATCCCAAAACCTATAACCTATAACCTATAACCTAAACCAAAACCTATAACCTAAACCAAAACCAAAACCTATAACCTAAATTCCAAAACCCATTATTAAATCCCAAAACCTATAACCTAAAAACCTAATCCCAAAACCTATAACCTAAACTCAAATCCCTAAACCTTAACCTATAACCTAACCTAAATCTATACTTATAACCTAAAACTATTCTCAAATCCCAAAACTTATAACCTAAACCTAACCTTTCCCTAAACCTATAACCTAAACTCAGTTCCCTAAACCTATAACCTAAACTCAAATCCATAAACCTTAACCTATAACCTAACCTAAACCTATACTTATAACCTAAAACTATTCCCAAATCCCAAAACCTAATCCACTAAGGAGCAGGCGAAGCTAAAGGGCCTTGTGGGGGGGGAGGGCCAGCTAAGGGAGCTGATGCTTTAAGGCGAGGTTAATGGGCTTCAGTCTCGCCTGGACTCGACTAAGTTCAAGTTGGCGAGGTCAAGGGCTTCCCTTGAGCGTGTGAAGGAGGACAACACGCGCTTAGCAGCTGAGCTCGGGATGGCGAGACGTGAAGCTGCCGAAGAGTTGGCTAATCAGCGAGCCAAGCTTGAAGCTTTAGCTGCCTCATAGGCTGCCTTGGCCGTCGAGGAGTTTAGGTCATCGTCGGAGAGGTCCGTTGAGTTGGATAAGGTCTATGACCATGCTTATAATGCTTGTTTGAGTGACATAAAAGGCCTTTATCCTGACCTCAACCTGGACTCCTGGCTGCTGATGATGCCGAGGAAGCTTCTACTACTGAGGCCGAGGACACTCCGTCCGCCATGGGAGCAGAAGAGGCTCCCGATGCTCAACCTCCCAGCTCCATAGCCGACTCTCCTTCTTGGAGGGAATGAATTTGATACCTTTTTCTTTTTAAAGATATTTATAGTAAAACGATGGGATATTTATAATTTTTCTTATCCTTTTGGAGTGATGATTTCGTTAGTTGATTGTGGATTGCTTTTGTTGAATTTGTCGAATTGTCGAATGACAAGCCGTCCTCTTCTTTAAGGGGTCGGTTGATCAAAGGATTTCATTTCTGAACGTGAGAAATGATCCTTCGTAGCATACTTGAATGGTGAGGCAATCATTTAGTAGACAATCTAAAGTAGAAAATAGGTGGTCTTTTATTAAGAGTTGAAATGACAAGTAGATCCGACCTGTACATGGCTTTCCCCTTTAGGGGTAGTAGATCTTCAAGTGCTCGACATTCCAGGGGTGGGGTAATGGACGTCCCTCCAAGTCTTCTAGGCGGTATGATCTTGCCTTAGCCGAGCCCGCTATCCGATAGGGTCCCTCTTAGTTCGGACCTAGGGACCCTACCCTGGGTTCTGTAGTGTTCTGGAATATGCGGCGAAGGACTAGATCTCCTCGTCAGAATTACATCGTCCTGACTCTGGAGTTGTAGAAACGAGCGACTTGCTGATGCCGATCTGCGACTCGGAGTTTAGCGATGTCTCGTGCTTCTTCAAGTATATCAAGGTTTGCCGCGATCTGCTCAGCATTCTACTCTTCCTGATAGTTCCTCACTTGTGCAGTGGGGAGCCCTATCTCGACCGGGACAACTGCCTTCGATCCATAAGATAGAGAGAAGGGGGTTTCCCTCATGGATGACTGAGCTGTGGTCCTGTAGGCCCAGAGGATAAATGGGAGCTCGTCGGCCCAGTTGCCTTTAGCTTTCTCCAGCCTTGTTTTGAGGTGATGTTTGATTACTTTATTCACAACTTCCACTTGTCCATTGGACTGCAGATGATGAGGCGATGAGTAAGCATTGGCAATGCCGAGTCCCCGATACATGCCTCTGAACCTATCGTTGTCGAATTGCTTCCCATTATCGGACACGATGGTGCGTGGGATTCCGAACTGACATATGATGTTTTTCCATACGAAGTCCGTCACCTTCCACTAGGTGATCTTCGCCATGGGCTCGGCTTCAGCCCATCTGGTGAAGTATTACACTGTTACAATTGCGAATTTGGTCTGCCCCTTTCCGCATGGCAGAGGCCCAATGATATCGATCCCCCACTGGGTGAATGACCATGGTCCACTCATTGGGATCAACTCTTCCGCAGGCTGCCTCAGAATGGCAGTGAATCTCTGACATTTGTCACACCTCTGGATAAAGCTTTTGGAGTCTTCCTGAATCGTTGGCCAGAAATATCCTTGGCGAAGTACTTTTTGAGCCAAGACATGACCCCTGGAATGATTTTTGTAGATTCCTTCAGGGATTCCGCTTCGTCTGGTCGGAGACATCGGAGGTAGGGCTGGGAGTATCCCTTTTTCTACAATGTATCAGGATCACGTACCACCCTGCCTTGACCTTCAGGCACCGAGCCTCCAACCCGTCCTGAGGGACCTCACCGGTGGTGAGATATCTGATGATAGGATCCATCCAACTTATAATTATTAGCACGAGATTGATCACTTTTTGATCGGCTAGGTCGATACTCGGACTATCAAGGAACTCCACTGAAACGATCCTTGGGATCTTCCCCTCAGTTGCTGAGGCAAGCCTTGCGAGGGTGTCAACCCAAGAGTTTTCGGCCATCGGTATTTGTCTCACGAGGCAGTACCTAATTGTAACGCCCTGAAAATCAGGGGTCGAGTAGCAACTAAACTCCCGAGTTCCAAAACATCACTTATGCAACATATATGCTAATGATGCAATGTTGTCTGTGTTAGTGCATTAATCATGAGTGAGATTATAGCAAAACAACAATTCATACTCCAGATCAAGTTGTAAAACGCAAGCGGAAGACTGAAAGACATAAATACACGTATATAAGTCAAAGATCACGATCGGTCTCTAGAGTATGAATACATCACTGAGTCATCATATACATGTAATAGTCTCAAAAATCAAAATGTTAAAATAGTACAACTACAATGATAATCCTTGTAGCCCCGTCAATCCGGATAGCCTAAACGAAGCCACCGGAGAACTACATATAAGAGAACTCGTCCTGATCATCGTAGTAGTCAGGCTCCGCCTCAGGGGTCATGCCGTCATCTGAAATCAAGACAGAGTCTGGTTGGTGTTTAAAACACCGTCCCGTAATGTGGGAGTGAGTGATCAACTCAGTGGAATAATAAAGCAAAAGTTAGCATGTTATCAATTTAATCAAGCAGTAATGATAAAACAATAAATCACACATCCCTAAGTACTCTTGTTAATGCAAGAATGGTATGAATGTATGATACATGCCCTCGCCTACGCTCCCTCAGTGACTTCATCTCACGTTCGCGTATGAACAACACTACCTCAGTGCTTGACCTGCTACGCCTGAACGCACGCGTAATGCAGTGCATGTATATGATTACCAAGTTCTTATTAGTCTTTTTCATACAACAGGGTTGGGAAACTAAGGTACTTCCCTTATATCATTTTCTAAACGATGATCCATTCTAGGGTCGTCAGTCCTAGGAAATCTCATACGATGTTATGGTTCTAGGTCGCTACAAAGGGCTCGTCACCAAATCAGTGCAGGCCTAGTTTATACTCTAGAGGCTACGGAAAGGCTCGTCGCCTCTACACAGACTCAAAGTATACTCGAGGTCACTACAAAGGGTTCATCACCAAATCAGTGTAGGCCGACAGCTCGAATACAATGTCCCATACCACCGTATTCGGCTCACGAATCGATGTTATTCACTGGTCACTATGGGGAGGCTTGTCGCCCCAGCATAGGCTGACAGCTCGACCACGGTGTCTCATACTACCATGTCTAGCTCATGAGTCTTAGTAGATCGAGGTACCAAGGTTAAACGGGATTTCACTGGTGAGTTTGGTACCTTAGGTTCAAGCAGTAGCGTCCAAACATGGTGAACATACATCGGGCCAATCGAGTTACTTGACGAGCTCGACTGATACGCGCGCACATTGTATCGATCGACATAAAGTGCATAAGAACTTCATATGGCCTAACCACTGCCGACGACCAACATACGACTCGAGTTTGTCAAACACGTCATTCGTGGCAAATGAATCTCAGCCACGAACTCAAAGCTGGCTACCGATTGCCTGAACTATAACATAGCCCTAATCACATTCAATCCTTAAGCAGAAAGCATGTATAGTAGTCAAAGCAGAATTAACAAAGTAATTCAAACATGTTAACAAGCATGTTATAAAGTACAATATAAGCAGGAAATACAAACACATACATTTCATAAGTAAGCGATTAAACTAAACAACTTGCATGGAGGAAATCATATACATCTCTAAGGTATTTGAGAATCTTATCTCAACACCTACCTAAAGCACTCTCCTAAGTACGTACTCATACAAACATTATTACAAATACTTAGACTACACTTATTAACATACATAACGTATATTAGCCAAAACATGTATTAGGGCGAATCCTTTCGCCAAGGAGTTGTTACACATACAACTAGCATATACACATAGTAGTTAATCATGGCAAACACATTTTCATATCTTGTATGTATACGGTATTTTCTACAAATATGAGGAATACAGTATATTTAACCTAAATAACGTATAACTGAAAAATGAAACGAACATTACTTTATGCATGTGAAATAGCATCTACATCAGGAATCTATCATTATTCGGCATTGAAAGCTTTGAAAACCATAACCTATATGTCTATAGTCCACACCTTATGCCGTAGAACTGTAATGAACTCGACAGACAATCTAGGTCTTTGTCAACGATGAAATGACAACCTATATCACGAGTTAAGTCGGCTATCTCGCCACTTGCAACAATTGCTAGAACAGATTAGGGTTAGGTTTTCTTACCTAAGAATGAAGTCAGAATCGCCGGAATAACGATATGATAGTGACGGTCGGGCACGTAGAATGGCAAGATAGAGTAACAGGAATCTCCTCCCACTTCTTTCACACTTTCTCTCTCTTTACTCTCTTCTCTCTCCTAGGGTTTTCTTAAATTCATATGGAGTGAATGAGAGAGGGTTTAAGATCCTTATATTGGCTTAAAATTGATGAAAATGGCCTTAGGGCCAAGGTATACTTAGGTTATGTCCAAAGGGCATCTGTTTTACCTCAACGGAGTACTTCCGGAGCCCCCCTTGAGCCAAAGGTCGGACTTAAGCTCCCTGACTATGGATCTAGGTCGAGTTAAGTTTTCATTCCAGTCGGGTTCCCAGATCACACATGGCGGACCAGTTTCAGTTCAACGGTCACCGAAACTCGATTAGGGTTACAAGTACACGGACATGTATGAGAAATGTTCCCTGATCCGAGGGTATAGTTGGGTCAGATTCCGACGGTCTGATTGCTTATATCTGGCCCGCAAGCGACAAGTCTCAGATTACTTAAATTAGATTTTTATTTCTAAAAAAAACCACGTTTTCTCACACTTTTTACTCCGGGCTCAAACGAATAGCCCCGGGACACTATTTGGATTTGATTTCCGAGATAGTTTTCAAGCCCAGCAAGGCGGTCCTAAGCACTTAGTCTCGTGGTCATCGGACTTTCAACGTGTAGTCCAGATCCGATACGGAGTTTCAATGTGCTCCTGAGAGCAACTGGGTAATGAGATTGATCCTAGATTTTAGGGTAACCTAACGTCCATGATTCTACAAGTTTTGGGTCTTGCAGATCGTATTTAAAGTGATTCAAGTAGATTTTGCAGTTAATCTAGTTTAGCACTTAGTTAAACTCGTCTAATTTCTAAAGGATTTGGTCCTGAGTGATTTCTGCCTTGGGTGGTACTCGGGTCTTGTAAGGAATTTTTCGAGACGTTACACTAAATTTTTCTGATAACTTCCAGACTTTGGCCAAGTAAGCTATATTCACGCCTCGAACTCGGAGACCGGGCTCACAAAATTCCCTATCGCCGAATCCGGTGCCGACAACCTCCGCAGTACCCCATTCTCGGCTCTCGGTACCCATATACCAGGTTCCGATCCTGGGATGTTACAAGGAGGATTTCTAATAATCAATTTGATTTGTAATGAGCATAACCACAAGCATAACCCACGAACAATAACCACAAGAACACCATCACAAAATTCACAATGAACAAAAACTTTTGAGTACAAGGCGTATGAAGAGAAATACAATATACTGAAAATGACAAAAACTCCAAAAGCTCGACTGCACGCTTCAACTGCGGCGAGACTACGGCTGCGTACGCTGGCATTACTTGCACGCATCGATCATGCATAAGCTTATAGAAAGCTTAGAGGGTGGTGTAAGTGTGTGCGCAGTATGAGCGTGCTCAGAATACAAGGTCAGAGTAATACGGAATCGTGCTGATGAGTGCATGAATGCAACCAGCCGTACCAAGGCTATGCGGTGCAAGATATGGATGCTATTGGTCATGTCAAGACCATGCAATGCAAGATATAGCTCAAGTATGCTAATTCTCATCATATATCAGTACAGTTCTCATTTAGGATAGTCACCGGCGTTTAGTACACTCCAAATGACACTGCTGCTCTCCTAGCCACACAGTCCAAGTGAGCGTAAGAAACCTCATTATCCGCCTGACCAATAGTCTGCCAATACCTATCCGGCACGTCGATAGCAGATCCATTCACGAGCTGGTCAAACTCAACCTAGTATTGCCCCCTACCCTCAGGCGAGTAAGGCCACACCCCTTTCCAACCGACTACGACACAGTGGGAGATGCGGCCTCCTGGTATTCGGCCATCGTGCGCTCATATATCCACTCGGTCTCGGCATTGGAGTCATCCTCTAGTACCATCGGGTTTAGAGATTTTCACCCAGGGACATCTATGGTGCCCATATGCTAGAACCAAACATTTTCGGTATCCAATCCAGCCACCCACGATGTGTCTGTGGAGGCTATGGCCTTGATGTCGCTAGGGCATACGATGATTACACAAATGCAAGTGCATGAGTCACCCTACCAAACATGCAACAATCCCGCGCGTATCGTGTGCTCATGTAGGACAACTCCATCTATCAGGGAGCTCATAAACAATTCGCCCAAAGGCATATGCTATGATCAGTCACTCCTCATACCAAGCATACATATGATGCGTATGATCATGAATCATGTATTTATACTAAACATGTTATATAGTGATGGGATCTGAGCAAGGCGAAGATGGGCCTAGACGACCTACCCACTATAAGTATGGGCCTATCAATGGGCCTTAGGGAGAGTGATAATGTAGACATTTAACCAACATTATCCCTACAATGTGGGCATCAAACCATCATTGCTCCCAAGGCATGGCCGCCAAAACATCATAACATAAACCATGGAAGAATCATATATTGCAATGGGCCTTAGGTACATCTCGTTGGGCCTCGACCTAAAGGCCTCCAATACATCAAATGCCCTCATGTACATGGGTCTCGTATATATCAAAGTGGGCCTCAATAGGCAGGCCACAAATACATCAAGTTAGGCCTAGTCACATGGACCTCATATATATCAAAGTGGGCCTCAATATCGGGCCACAAACACATTAAGGTGGGCCTCAACAACGGGCCTTAAAATGATCCTCAAAATGGTTGGACGGGTTGGATGCAACACATGCATTATGGTGGATTCCATGAAAAGAATGGATGGCATGGATGAAGTACATACCCCGTGGTGGGGCCCACACTAATGGAAGGTGTGGATAACACTACATACATCAGTGAGTCCCATGTGGGGCCTACCATAATGTTTATTTTCCATCCAACCCATTAATAAGGTCACTCAGAACTGGGGGCCCACAATAATGTTTATTCACATCCAATCTGTTCATAAGGTCACGTGGGCCAGGGCCCACCGTGATATTTATTTATCATCCAACCTGTTGGGGAGGTCACACGGACCAGGGGGCCCATTGCAATGTTCATTTGCCACCCAACCTACTTATAGGGCCACACGGTCAGGGAGGGCCCATCGTAATGTTTATTTTCCACACAACCTGTTTATAAGGTCACGTGGGCCAGGACCCATGTGATGTATATTTGTCATGCAACCTGTTTATAAGGTCACACGTGACCTGGGGGCCCACTGTGATATGGTTCACAAATCCAGTCCACCCATTAGGTGTGTCCCACTTGGTTGAGGGTTCAGACCAAGTTTCAGCCATGTCCAAATCTCAGGTAGGCCCCACCAAGTGGTTTTATATGTTTAGGCATGTCTTCACATGACTTTAGATGGTATGGCCCACCTGAGTTCCGTATATGGGTTATTTTTGGGATATCCCATAATCTAAGGGGGGCGTGCCAAATGCACGGTGTGGATGATCGAAACGCATCACAGTGGGGCCCACGGCCATGGCCGTGAGGGCCACCCACTCCACCCGCCCGCTAGGCGTAGGCGCTGCCTGCGTGTGTCTGCAGCAGCAGCTTTTTTTTTTAAAAAAAAACCCATTTTTCTGCGATTTTTGGTAGGCGGGGCCCACTGCAGACAAATCCAACCCAGTCACTCACTCCTACGGCTCAAGACAAGCCAAATGAGTCTAATATGCAGTATTATCTGGCGAGTAGAAGAGATTAAAGTGTGTTTCAACGGCAAACACTACTATTTCCTATGGTATGGCCCGCTTGATCATTAAATTGATTCCAAATTTTGGCTCAACG